>CM077133.1:8750000-10000000 GCA_039645545.1 Dendrolimus houi
TCAAAATAAAAAAAATGAGTTTATCACTTATTTCACACCACATTATTTTAAACTAAATTTATTCAATGTAATTTTTACGATATCGTCAATATATAAACATAACTTGAAAATGGCGCGTGGCCCTATTTGACGCGTTTCTGAACTGCATAGTAAGGCGGTAAAATAAATGAAAAAATCAAATTAATTATATATTAATAGAAAAGTGTAAAAGAAGAAATACATTTTCGATAAAACGAATGTCGCAGCCGGATTTTATTTCAACGAAATCACTACAAGAATCAATAACAAGAGTAAAAAATACCGCGGGCGAATCTGTCTCTCGGCTGCAAATTCAATGGATAAGATTCTTGAAAAATGAACCTCATAAAATGTTCTATAAAACTTCTTTAGATGATTCTAAATTCCACGTTTTGGATTTTTCACCTAAAAGAGGAAGACCAAAAATTTACGGAAATATTACATTACTTCCATTATACACCACCATTAGACCAGTAACGGAAGAAAAACATAAAGATAGTATGTGTTTACAACCATACATACCTCCAGTTTTTCAGGAACATTTTAAGACTCTTAAAACATCGAAATGAATAAAATGGATTACTTTTTAAAAATAATTATTAAATGTTCATGAATAATTATTTCATTAAACTTATTGTTTCAAATAAAACTCATCGTTCTTTATTGCTTTAAGTCATTTATAGGACATTCAGTTAATTTTGAAAATAGTCTAAGTCAATTCAAGATTTTAAAAACAACATTTTCGTATGAATTTCAGACAAAATTCCATATTCATAATAAATTTCCATTACTCAAGACTAAGAAAATTATGAATTAAATTGTCGTATAGTGTAAAAATATTTTTTAATTCGTTCCAATACAATTAATTAAATATCTCGACATAAGAAATATTAGACTTCGACCACTTTCATAATTATGGGCACATATAGTATATATCATTAATTCCTTTATTGCTTTTCGTTAGACCTCCATCTTTCCAAAATTAAAAGTTTCGGAATTTATTTATTTTCTTCTGATAATGTCACATAGTTATCTTTTATGTATAAAATGTTATAATTTTATAGATAGATTAGAATCTATAAAATTATAACATTTTATACATGCCATGTACATTGAAGCTATTTAGAAAATATTACTGGAATAGACTATAAACGATGCAATTTATTTTTAGATTTCTTGTCTGTTTGTTCAGGATTCACGAAAAAACAAATTGGCCGATTTTGATGTGGTTTTCGCTGAGCGACAGCTAATTCTTAATAAACTCTGCGCCACTTTTTATCCTGGAAATCCGCGGGGAATTTTTCTGGGAATGATTATAAAATGCCCATATTAAAAAAACGAATTCCAATATGATTTTTTTTATTGATCGATAGCAAATTTAATGTAATAAAATGTGTGATATTTTTTATCCCGGGAATCCCGCGAGAATTTTTCCGGGAGCTTGACACAGTTTCCACAAAAACGATAACTGTGGTACTTTGTGTCCCGGAAATCCCGCGGGAATTTCAAGTCAAGCGTGGACGAAGTCGCAGGCATATCCTAGTACTTACATAAATTAAATAAGTACCTACTTATTATTAGACATATTATTTTAGTAATAACACTTCTTATTGCTGAAAGTACTACAATGGATCAAATAGCTAAATACAGTTTTAATCTTGTCATGATTGAATCATTGTCAAGTATCGTTGTCTAATAATAACAAAAAATTTATTATCATTCGTTTTTTGTATGATATCATTATACTTCTACAACATTATCAAAACGAGATCTGTTAATCACGTCGCTTATTTTACTATTAACTATGTAATTTGTAGTACAATTGTTTAAGATAAACACACGTTTTAAATCATGAACAACGAGATTGTGATCTGTATATGTATTATAAAAATGAACAATTTGTATGTCGTATGTTTGTAATTATATTTTAATCCAGTGATGGTCTTAATAAGCCTTGCCGGCCTAGGTCACCGAAAAGCAGAGGTTTTGGGTGCGCTTTCTGGCATGGTAAATTTTGTAAAGCAACTTTCCTTTATTATTATGATCTGGTTGTCTGGGATTGGCTCAGAATCGTCCGTTGTATATTTCCCATAACACAAAAGTAACTTGCTTAGTTGAGGGATATATCGAGCTTTTACCGCCATTTTATCGTAAGCGACAATTAGACCTAAGTATATTTTTTGTTGCAAGCGTTATTTTAAAGTATTATTTTGTTTTAAGACTTTTAGTTTTTGATTCAGTAGGGCCTGATTTAACTAAAACTGAAAGTTTTAAAGCAAAATAATAATTTAAAATACCTTGTGAAACAAAAAAAAAAATACTTAGCTCTAAATTTCGCTCGATATAATGTGTGCGTTTGTCAGTAGATTACTTAATAATTTAAATCTCAGTGCGTAACCGTCCCCCAAAATGAAGGGTTCCGTAGAGATGATGAACCTGTTTTTCTTTAATTTAATATTTATTATTCGACTACACAATCCTAATAAGTATTTAATCTGAAATAATTCCATATCTAAAAAAATACTACTTAATAGATAATCTCAAACCAATTTTTGTTCAAAAATATTTCTAAGTACTATCTCTGAATTTCCCACCCGTATTTTATTTGAGAACGCAAAACGAGAACAGATATTATTTAAGACAAAGTTTATGATAATGTATGGATATAAATATATAGAACCTGTTGTGGAAGAACATCGTAAGCGACAAAATATGGGTATTTCAATTTATTTATTATAACATACAGCTAAAATAATTTAGAACCCAATGCAACGATCTTTAGGTCCATTCTGACTTTATGAAAAAATTATATATATACTAAAAATTTGAGATCTATGAGTAGTTGTTGGCAACACCAATATTAAATTAAGAACAATTTGTTTTTTTTTTCTTAAGTAGTTGTCGGAATAAATGGTCGCCTTTCAATTTTTCTCCGTACTTATTTAATTTCTTGTATCCAAAAATCAACATAATAACCAAACATCCACAGTCCATTGTCTCCAGAAAGATACTACCCAGTACATACAGTTTTCCACAGATATGTATTAAAATAATTTGTAAAGTAGTTCTCCTGTAAATCTTTATATAATATGTCGCTTACGGTGTTCTTTTGTAACAGGCTCGATATGATTTTTGGATAACACAAGGAAAACCACGGTACACGGCTAGTGGTGTATCGAATAACAAAACATTGACAATTAAAAATGTTGTCTGGCGAGTAAACTGTAAGAAAAAATATTGTATGGCCTTACAAAATGCGTCACAAACTAACTTTATATATTGCTAAAAAATTGTAATTCAACAGTGTTCTCCGTTGACAGTATGTAAATTATTTAGAGTATGATCTAATACAATTAATATGGAAACTAAGTACGGGAACTCCGTATTTCCGTGTTAGTTATGGGGGTTTCACTTTATGTTGTTATTTTTTGTTTAAAGTTCCGTTTTGTTGAGCCGGACACATATTTTTGTCTGCGGTCAACAATCTTAACAAGGTTTGTATAGGTTACCAATTTTGTTACGTTAAAGACCTTTTGATGACGTAAAGCGCTAAATGGAGGATTTGAACGTATTATTTAGATTTTTGATGACACAGTTAGCATAATGGACAGTACAGGATTACGTCGATGTGTTGATTCTTTCTCAAATCAGTTTGTATGATTTGATAGTACTAGTGTTAAG
Organism: Dendrolimus houi; assembly: GCA_039645545.1. Lineage (NCBI taxonomy): Eukaryota > Metazoa > Arthropoda > Insecta > Lepidoptera > Lasiocampidae > Dendrolimus > Dendrolimus houi. Next base: position 8,753,700 of record CM077133.1, read on the forward strand.
GTATAAATAATTTTGTGAGCAATAGTATTTGTGAATGCAGTCTCTTCTATCTTGGTTTGCAGAAAAGTTCTTTTTTTTACTTATTTAATATTATCTCAGGAGATAAAATTCTTTCGAATTAGATGCAGTGTTTTAATCTCGATGGTATACCTACATAGGTTTTCAGACCTTCGAATTAAACCACAATGATGTTTTTATGTCCTCCCCACTCCCTCCGACGTTTATATTATCTGATGTTTTATTTCTTTTGGTTTTTTTATTTAATTTTTTAAACAAATATTCTTAGAATACTGTTCATTGGTCTATTTTACATCTCAGCTTTGTATCTTATTCTACTTTACTATTCTATTGTGTACATTGTTATTTATCTATTTCTATGTATACCTACTAATATCATATATTTTTGAGTATATACAATATGTGCTTGTCTGCCAATTATTATATCTTTCAAGACCACAGGTCATAAAAATGGCCCGGACTTTTGGAGGGCTTGCGTGGAGCCATGAGAAGGCCAACTCTTGCGCGCATGCGTCTCGCGGGTACCGACGTCAGTCGGGGTCCCGAAGGCGCAGATATGCGCAAAATCTCCCCCCGTAATGCCGCTGCAGGGACCCTCTAGCATCTAGGGAGCAGAGGATTCTTCACCCCTGTTGACGAGTGAGTTTGACTGTCCCGGGGAATTCTCAAGCACTGATGCGCTAGGATCAGCGTGGGCATAACTACGTTCTAAGTGTCACGCTCTTCCTACCAGAGCGCGGGGCACATGGGAGGAGGGTGGTTTTAATGGAGTATTGAGTAGTCGAGTTTCCACACAAGCCGGCGATTTGACTCTGGTGCCCATTCGTGGCGTCACCTCTCGTCGCTTTGGTCTAATCCCTAGTAGTGTGCGAAATGCATTTCCCCGCCTCAAAAAAAACCCCTTGACAATTCTGATATAAATGTGACGTGACACGGACCGGCGATTATCCCTGTCTAAGCCATATAATAATGCACCCAAGGACAAGCCCCTGCCAGTGTAGGACTATTGTGGGAAACTTATTTTTACCGTTATACAAATATCTCTAATTGTTTCTAATCAGGTAACCCAATTGATCGTACTATACAACATGTTCCATCTCGTCATCATAATATGTTATAGCCTCAGGAACCAGAGATTTTATCAAACTAAATATCGTTGACTCATAAAGCCTCACTTCCTACAAAGGGGTAATTAACCTCATTTTCTTCATTTAAATACAGGTTAACATTTCGCATTTGTATTTAAAATAATCTTCAAACAAATAGTTCTTCTTAACCTCAGCCAAATAATCACCGGGTGAACACTGGACATATAGCCCTTCTCATTTAATCTTAGCCTCAGCCAAATAATCTCCTGGTGAACACTGGACATATAGCCCTTCTCCTTTAATCTTAGCCTCAGACAAATAATCACCGGGAGAACACTTGACATATAACCCTTCTCGTTTCTTCTTAGCCTCAGCCAAATTTTAGGGTTTTTACTACTACTTTATGTGTAAAGTCGTTAAAAAATAATAAATAAACTAATGAATAAACTTTCAGGTAAACTACATAGCATTCATTAAGCATTTATTCATCATAAAAAATATGTTAGGTGCCCATATATAATATTATATCTACATAATTAGTTGTAATGAAACATTATAACAACTAACATGAATTAATTAATTCTAGATAGGATAAAACTGTATCGATTTGTCATTATGTTTGCTGTTATCTGTGCAACTCCATCTTTCGCAATGATTTATAAACAGATCGTGTTTCTTAGAGGATGTCGTAAATTCTACCTTTGAGGTAAAAGGGAATCATTTCGCAATGTACTTCACTGACTGTTTGATTAAGCTCGATGTTTATCTAGAAGGAAAAGCTATGTAGTTACATCCGTTTTTGTAGTGACAAAAGTAACAAAGCAATCCGCATACATTATAGTATTAGACTATCCAACAAAATATGCGATTATGAACTGCTTTTCCTGGTTCGGTGTGTGCTGCGATGGTGTGGAATCCTCGCAGCACACACCAAGCAAATCAGAAAGTGCCTAACGCACTATCTAAACTTTTACGATGGTTTAATTTAAAGAGCAATTCTTATTTTTTTCTTAAATATGACCCTACATAATTTGTGTAGCGTAGAGCCAGTGTATAGAATACATGAGTAATCACATTTTAAAATAATCTTAAAGCAAATAGTAACAAATTGTAAGAAAGTGGTACCATGTCGATTAAATAGATCTTGAATCATTGTCTTCTTGGTCTTGAATCATCTGTTACTATAACATCATTGTAAATGAACTATTGAAAAACAAACCTAACAAGAAATGTAACATATTTATCCTACTCTGACTATAGTTGAAAGAATATATTTTTTAATAATTTGGCATTTCCTGATATTATGTAAAATCCATAAATCGTTCCATAACTGTTGTTTATTTTGATTGTAACTAACAGTTTTAATTAACATTACATCATCATGACACATTGTCAGGACATAACAAAATATAAAAGTTGTATTTAAAAGATTTTATGCAATCATCTTTCGACCTTTTATGTTTTAAAAAAGTAGGCGTTACTTTTTAAAGAAAATGAACATAGATACATTCACGAATCTAAAAGGTCTTGTTATATTTAAAAACTCTAAACGAATTGCACCTAACCAGTGCAAAGTATTCAGGAACATTCAAGTTTTAAAATGTATTTTTAACCGTCTTCCAAAAGAAGGAGGTTCTCAACTCGTCTGTTTTTTTTGTATATTTGTTACGCTTTTTCTCCGTCAATTGGGAACCGATTTTCATTTTTTTTATTCAAAAGAGTACTCCTGTTGTGGTCCCATTGGCATCAATTCAGGATCTGATGAGAGGATCGTAGGGAAATCGAGGGCAACCCTTGTTGAAGGGCATTTACTTCGAAGAGTGAGATGGCAAACTTGTATATGCGTGCCAGTAGTATAAATTATGCAGGCGCTTAATATGTATATTAATTCTAAAGCTATTCAAGTATTAGCGCCAGTAAAAAATAAAGAATAATAATTTTTTTCACAATAACAAAACCGACTTCATACTGAAAAGCAAACAATAAATATTTAACCGACTTCTTTCTACAACATTTTAAAGTCGGTGCCAAGTAAAACATAAAGAAGCCTTATCAGTTGAAATTTGACATAAGCTCCATACTTTTAATGTCAAAATTCAACCGATGGTAGGGTAAATGAATGATTAGTAAGATATAGGAACCGGCCATAAATAAACAAGGGTTACGCTATGGATAGACCGGCGGCCAAGCCGCGGGGGAAATACTGCTATTAATATAATATGGATGACTTTTATAATTGTGCCATACACTTAATTAAGAATCTGATTCAGGCCTATATTTCGCAAGCTAAAACACCTATAATCCAGGCAACACGATCATGCCGTATCCGGCTTTGATTATGTTAATTATTATTGGTTTATATTAAGAACTCAATAAAATTGCGCGACAGCAATATGTCACGGTTGTCGCGAGTATAAAACGCCGCTGGTCTTAAGGCGGTTACATTTACTTAAATTCATTAATTACATTTATGAACCATATTCTTTCAATAATTGTAAGGTATTATTTTAATCACTTTTATTCAATGATCATATTAAAAGAATAGCCGCAATATATTAATTAACTAACCATACGACACGTAACTATAGAGATGAGTAGTTGGGTGTGTTTGTGGGTGAGTGCGCGCGTGCGTGCATGTGTTATGTGTGTGTGAGTGTGTGTGTACATGTGAACACACGCGCGTGTGTGTGTATATTTTCTTTTTAAAGTGCGGAGTTTAGGTCCATTCCATTATTATGTTAGAAAAAAAGATTTTGTTACATTAACTTTATGCACACTATTTGATTGTTAATTTTTTAGTTGTGTATTAGAGTGTAATTTACAATTTCCAAATCTATGTTAATAATTATTAAACTGTAGTAAAGTGTTTTATTGTGCTTAAATAATTTACATACTTATCTACACGCCTGTATTTTGTGTATTGAAGAAAAAATGTTATTCTTCAGTCAAATAATATATAGCAGCAGCCACTTACCCATTTTCTGTATTTTAATGTGTGATGCCGCCAACAAAGAAACAATTTATGGTTCTTAAAGAAGCGTTCAAACTTACTCTAACTCTCTATGAATAAGACCGTTAAATAAATACAAGTGTCGCCTTAACACGTAGCCGCTCTTATTGTCAGGGCGGGGCTCTACGTTCACTACATTCATCGGGTTCCTTTCTGTTGAGGAATGTATTCACTAGAATTATGTGTTTACAAATCATTATGCTGCAAGCACTTTTAGAAGAAAACATCTTTCCAAAGAAGTGGTTCCCAAAGTTCAATGAACCAATGAAAAAATTGTGTGTATGCGCAGTTCACACGCAGTAGAAGTAAAACAAAGTGTGATAAGGGGTGGAAGGGCTTCTAAATTTCGTGACGTCACATTTCATATATTAAATAGTTATAATATATTTAAGCTTTAAAACACGAAATTTCAAGTATTAACGAAAAACTTAAAACATTTCCAAATCTATCTGTATGAGCATAGTGTTGAAGTGTAAATAAATGTCAGTAACATAACTGCTGCTGTTGAGATGAAATATCTCTAGAATGTTCTACACATTCTAGAGATAGGGGAGTTAGCACTTAGCACTGTTGTCCTTAATGGGGGGAAAGAGGGGTTTTATTCATATACATTAAGTAGTTTCCAAAAAGATGCGATCGCAGCGCCATCTTTTTCCCTATTTCGTCTATCCCACAAACACGACGTAATTTATCAGGATAAAAAGTATCAGGTCGTAACCTGAGATATAAGCTAGCACTGTATCGAGTTTCATTTAAATCCGTTTAGTAATTTTCACGTGTTGCTCTAATAGACAGACCAAAATTTTGAAAAATGCATTTTCGGAATCTGTTGGTCCGTATCAATCCCCCTGTTTTTATACATTTTTAAACGCATTGTACAAACTCGTATCATTCACAGATTGCTTATAGTATAGATCAGTAGCTATGCTTGTAGTAATGTTAACCACAGGTCATAATAAACGTGGAAGTTCCTAGAAATCAAAAAAGAAACAATTTAAACATAAATTATTCTATTCAACATCCGTTGTACAAATATTTATGTTCATATAAATCATTCAATATTCCGTCCGAATAATGCAACATGTGCCAATGACACATAATAATTACCAATTATCATATTATTATGCTTGTTATTATTATTATTGTTTATATATACCGACCTCTATAATAAGGAAATCATAATAGGTAGCAGGTATATAATAATTTGCAATAGTTTTTAATATACTATAGGCGTATATTTATCTGGTTTTTATTAGATAATAATTTCCGCCCCCAAACAAGTTTTGCTAACATGTAATCTGTTAAGTACTAGTAATTAGTCCTGTGGCTGTGGCCGTCCATTTAAATTTTCCCATACACTCTTACATATTTCGGTATTAGTCTTCTTTTTTCTTTCTTTCCTTCTAAAAGCAACTCATTATATCTTTTGGTTTTTACGGTCTCTTACCAAAATTTTGGATGAAGTTAGGTACTACAAATGATAAAAACCGGCAGTAAAAATGTACCTAATAGTAAAAAGCCTCTAAGCTCAATAGAGTTTACAATAGTATATAATATTAAGAATATGTAATCCATATGCTGCCACACAAAGCCGTTAATAAAAGATTACGGGTAGCCTGTTCAGTTATTGCGGGTTAAAAAATCTCCTCCTTCTGCGAGCACGTTATGCTTGCTAAGGAGGAGGCGGAGCGGGAGAGCGTGAGCGCACGTCTTTGCTCCGCTGCCGTCAAAGGAGGACGCGTCGGCGCCGGAGCGCAAGTCTGGACCTTCAGCCGCCTTGACCGGACAGCGCGGGTGGGTTGGTCCCTTTCCTTGGGGAAAGGGTTCCCTTCCCGCCGTTATGCCGTCGAGATGGGAGCGCGACGTATTTCGCGTGCGCTCATCTCTCACGCAACGAGAGTATGAAGATGCCCCGGGACAAAAAGAAGTTGCCCGACAGTGGATGAGGCCGTTGGGCCACCGCCTGCCAGGACCAGCAGAAAAACTTGGCCATATACCCGTAGCCCTGGCATTAAGGGCGAAGGACGGAATATCGTGGGGTTTTAGTGGATATCCCAAACTGTAGTATGCCAATAGCATCTTTAGTTCTACTTCAATGTACATAGTCATTTGGGGTATAGTTATCAAGATCTTGAAAATTAATAATGATGTTCTTTAACGGCGTTTATAGGTATTTAGGTGATCAGACTTTTCCTTCAAAGTCGTCAACTCTTTAACTTATGAAATCGAAGTGGAAAATCCTGAAATAATACAAGGTGCTTTTAACATGTCGTAACGTATGTACTACTTCATTTAGAAATATTAAACAATGGCATGTCTTTGTATGTTTATTTCTTAAACATTTCATTCAGACATGGTCATGTTCGTAACTAAGATAAATGTAGTACGTTGGTATAGTTTTTTCGGTCTCTTTAAGGAAAAACATACGATACCGCAAAAATTTATAAAATTATAACCGAGTGCCTTTTTTAAATAATAAATTGCGCATTTGTATAGTTGTCACAATCACTTACCAATATTGTATTTAAATACACTGCACGAACTAAAGGAATTACCAATTCAACAATAGCGAATGGAGTGAATGTCTAGATAGTGATCTTTGTTATAATTTATGTCAATAATGCAAAGGTGATAAGGCATTTTATGGCATTTAATAAAATCGGTGGAGTGCGTTTCGGAGCAACTTTCCGTAAAGGTGGTGAAAATCTGCTATTTTTGCTATTTGGCTAGAAAACCCCAAATCAGACCATTTTTTGGTCAAAGTATTTTCTAGCTCTGCCACTTGGATTTTTTTAAAATTTCCAAGTTTTGTTTGTCGCGATGCTGAAAAAATTGGCAGACGCCTCAGCCAATGGACAGTGGTTACCGTCGCCTATGGATATTTGAGTGGAACTAACGTATTGTCAGCTTTAGGATAAGATAGGATATAGGGATAGAGTAAAGGAGTGGGATAGGGAGTTGGGATAGAATAGGTAAATGTGGAGGGAGGGAGGAGGCGGAGAGGAGGGGGGGATGAGGCCATAGGAACGCTCCCGTCATCGTACGCAACACGATTAGCTCAAAGCTTCACTCCGATGTTCTACGAAAGCATGTTATACACCAGTCGAACCGGCCCTAATCTATACTAATATATAAAGCTGAAGAGTTTCTTTGTTTGCTTGAACGCGCTAATCTCAGGAACTACTAGTCTGATTTGAAAAATTATTACAGTGTTAGATAGCCCATTTATCAAGGAAGGTTATAGGTTATATATCATTACGCTACGACCAATAGGAGCGGAGCACCAATTAAGAATGTTTTAAAGTCGGGTTTTTTTTTTTTTTTGAGAGCTTTCGCTGCCTGCGCTGCTTAACCGGTGAAAGTTTCGCAAAAATCATGTGTAACAGAATTGTTGCCCTTTAAAAGTTCTTAAAAAGAAGTGCGCGACAGCATATGTCTATCTTTTATGGTTGGCTCACTATAACCTTTTTTATGATAACCAAATTTTTTCTAAAATAATGCATTATTTGCGAAGGTGTTCTTATAAAAGGGATATTAATCCTTATCCAAATAAATACGTTATTCATCGCAAGTATTTAATTTAAAACAAAATTGCCATTTACATCATTCGATTTCAATGAATATTAAAAAATAACATCGCAGGAAAATAATGATTAAGTACTGCGCGCTCATTTAAGTCATGAGGGGGAAGAGATTAGTGCGTTCAAGCAAACAAACAAACAAACTCTTCAGCTTTATATATTAGTATATAATATATATAGTATATTTTCACCTTCTACGTAAACAAAGTCGCGGGTTAAAGTTAGCGTTAGCCCAAAGTAACTATTCCACGCGGACGAAGTCGCGGGCAGAAGCTAGTAGCTACATATAATCAAAATATTGATTTCAGCATACCACGTCAAAAAGTTAGAGCTGGGACAATTTTTACAAGACACATTCGAGTTTAAATAAATGTTCACCATATAGAGCGAGTCTTTTTCATTAATGAGTTTTCTTTGCAATTTAAATACAATAAGACAATAGTTTTGCCTCAGACGGAATCAAGCCTCGGGCTGCTATAATTAATTCGCTACCGGATCAAAATAGTTTTGATTTCGTGCCGATATAAATATAAATTCGTATTAATTCAAAAATGAGACAGAACTCTTGGTCACTGATTTACCTTTTTTATTCCTGAAGCACAATAGGGTGGCCCGCCTGATGGAAAGTGGTTATACTTGTCTGTGGACATTTGCAATACAAAAGGTGCTTTCAATGTGCTGCCAGCCTGGAAAGGGGAGGCCGGAACACCACTGGATATTATTGTTGCAATATACTCTAAACAACGGGTGGTAGCCATCCAGACGGGCTATGCTACTACTACTCCCTAGCTAACTCTTGACTTACTTTTTTAAAATTAAATGATGCCTTTTTGTATCGTGTGTGTATACAAGATTAAAAGCAAATTTAATGTAAAGAATAAGATTAATGGGTAATTTAAATCTTACCATAAAATACTAGATGTAGGTAATTACTTTTACTAAGAATGTGATTTAATTAATGTTAAAAAGTCGTCCGAATACGTGTTTTTACACGGAAAATGAAGGATTTCGTACGAACGATCAACGTGTCCTACTTTTTTCATTTAGTTACGGAATCGTAAAAACATGTCATCATAATATAATATTGTTACAATTTGGGCCACCTGCATATTTGTAAACAAAGCACATTTATTGCCAGCCGGCGTTTGAGCTGATAACATTGAAGCTCTTTTATGACTGTCTTCTTTTGTTTACTTTATGTTTAAAATTTGTGATTGGAAAAACAGCCCATTGTGTATTGTAATCTTTATGGTAGTCATTAGCCAGGTGTGATTCTTGGAAAATACAGTCCTCGCGGTCGAGCAGACATATTGTATTTGTACTGTATAAAGCATGCCCCAACGGAAGGGTGAGGCAGTCGAGCGATAAGCACAAGCGAATCAAGACGTATGTACTACATTCGGTAATCTATTTAGTGACGGACTTTGCGCATGTTATTATATCTTGTACCTGTGCTATACATGTTTGTATGGTTCTAATATATTCTATAATAACTCCAACGGCATTTTAATTCGAGTCCTGCAGCTCGTAACAATATTTTAAAAAACACTGAACTTATGTATATTTTAATTTATAGCACTGTTACTTTTTCTGGAATTTTCCACTTCATAGTTCTTAAGTTAGAAGTTCACACTCTTTACTATGAAACGGATATATGTCCATCTGTCGAATTAAACAAAAACATATCAATTAACATAACCATAGTTTTTGAACTTTCTACAGACGTCACACACACCTATGTGCAAATGGTGGAGGGCTAACCCTATTTTTAGATATTTACAATTTCACTACACCTATACGTCGCTACATATGGGTGTAGTAAAATTGTAAATAACTAAAAATACACCTTGTTATATAATTTTATCTATACAGACTCATTACTTTCTATAATAATAGCTGTGAAGTATGTAGTAGAATAAAAGGTATACGGACAGATGTAGATACGGGTTCTTCTTCGACAAAACGGCTAAAAAATCTAAAAGGTAAATACTTTGGGATGTATAAAATATCAATTTCTAACAAAACCTGTATGCAATTTCAATTTTAGTCAAACCAAATTATTTCATATGTCGCAGATTGCTGCTTATGTTAAATATTGAAGATATAATTGTAAAAATTCCCTAAAGTAATATCTGATGTGGGTTTATCTAAACTGTTAATTATCACGCCTAGAATATCATTTCACTTGACATATAAAACGTCAGTTGATTTTGACATTAACTTGACTTACGAAATGTCAGTTGATTTTGAAGGATGAAGGAGAAATGGGGGACGCTATGATCTAAAGACGAGAGGGAAACAAGTACCGTTTATATTTTGGATTTATTAGAAATAACTTTTAGATAATTAGAAGTGATCTGTAAAGTTAATAAAGTGTGTCAGGTACAAACAATTGATTTATTGAAACGGAGCACGAACCTGGACGCTCGCCGTCACATATATGTCTTTCGTTACGTCATACAGTAATAACTTTGTTGCCAAGTAATATTATAAACCGGTTAAACAGCTTTTTAATACTTTGAGTAGGTTTCTACAAAGGAGAACAATTCCAAGCAAAATGAATGTCCTATTGACATAGAGACTTAATGTTAACAAAATAATAGTTATTATTGTTAATACCAAACTACGAGTGATAGGTTAATGAACTGTGCTTGTTGGAATTTGTTTTTTAAGCTGCTATACAATAAAAAAATATTTCTTATTTCAATACAGAAATAAGAAAAAAAAACTGGCGATATTTTCCGTTCAGATCCCGGAAATGTTCAGCCGCGGGCTTGTAGATGTGTTCACCACCTTCAGGTTAGCGCTCTTTCTTTGCTAGAGTAAATCAGATAGGCTATGGGACCACCTGATCGAAAGTCAGCAACGTTGTCTAATGAACATTTCCAACACCAGAGATAGATAGATAGATGATACTTTATTGTACACCAATACAAAAATGAACGTACAGACTAAAACTATACCTTTATGCACATAGGGCGGTCTTATCGCTAAAAAGCGATCTCTTCCTGACAACCCCAGAAATGAATTGAGATAATAATGGTGGTGGTGGTGGTATACGCAAACTGTAGTACGACTACTTACATTTTAGTAATAAATATACAAATGGTATATATATGTACAGGCATTAAATATATTAAATAGATATATACTTAATATACATACTATATAAATACATATCTATACAAAGTATATAAATATTTGTAGATGAATAATGAATATATATGATGTTACTAACGTGCTGCCAACATCGAAAAAAATTAATGACAGCTTTTTTGAAAAAGAACCATATCGTAACTACCCTTTGAGGTCAGTCCATAAAGACGCTTATTGATACCACATTGACGATTTCTGTATAATTGGATACACAAAATAAATGGCACAGATGTGGACGCAGTACGACATGACTCGTGAAATATTTCCCAGTTCAATGTAGGTTAAATTGTTATAAACCGACATTCCTGGCACACAGAATCAAATCCTTTCACTCCATGACATTAAGCGTTTGGTTCCGAACTATTTCTTGGAACAACATCAAGGTTCTTAGTGCTAACGCAAACAGAATTTGTTCTAGTAAAAATCATGGTCGCAACAACATTCTCTTCCTTGATATCGACTGATGAGCAGAAACATTACACGCTAGGTAACAAACTTATGTATTACTAGGCGGTTCCGGCAGACGCTGTGCTGCCCTGAAAAAATAAAAATCTAGAACCTGATTCCAACGCCACCTACTGGACCTAATTGTAAATCTACGGACTCACTCAAACGCTAATTTTTTTCACCTTGGGTTACATTATTGAAGTTTTAGTCGGGACCCCTATTTTTTTTCTAGTTATAAATATAGCCTATATTAATCTGGAATAATGTACCATTTTAACGGTGAAAGAGTTTTTGAAATCGTTTTAGTAGTTTTTGAGTTTATTCTTACAAACCTACAAAAATTCAAAGATACAAATAATATATATAATTTTAGTCCTCTTTCTAATATTAGTATAGATATATGAAAGGCAACAAAAAATGGCGTTTAACAAGTAGCCGAGTCTTCAATAAGTCGAAATCCTAACTAAAATTATAAATGTGAGTTTGTTTGTTTACGACATTTCTTTTTATTGCTGAAGCACAGCAGACAGGCTGACGGCCCAACTGTGATGGAAAGTGGTTACATTCGCCTATAGACATTTGTAACATCAAAGGTGCTACCAATGTGCTGCCGCTCTCTAAAGGGAGACTGGAGCCTGGCCACTAATTCCGGAACACAACTCAAGGTTGTATGGCGGCATACCCTTTTTTTTTTTTTTTTTTTTTGCCAGGGGAAATCCGTTTGAGGACTAAGCCGCGACAGGCACAGAAGCCTGGGGGATGTTCGCGACCGGTGTGAGTGTGTGGGATTCGCCAGATCGGGGGTGGCACTAGCGTGCCCGGTCAGAACCGGTGCCACGCTATTGCCACTCCCCAGTTAGGGATACCCACTAAAACCCCTGGGTGTTCCGTCCTTCGCCTTAAGCCAGGGCTACGGGTAAATGGGATACCCAGCTCCGCTGTGCCCTGGCAGGCGTGGGCCCCCCTCACTGGGCCTCTTCCAATGCCGGGGAACATGTCCCCGGCGACGTCATATTCAAGTCTAACGTGGGGCGGTTTGTAACGCGCCCCACGGGAGGAGAAATGAGCGCGCGCGGAACACTCGCGCTCTCATCTCGACGGCATGTGCAGGTGAGTGAGAACCCCTATACCCCAAGGGGCCCCACCCGCACCGCCCGCTTACGGTGGCCGAAGGTCGAAGTCCGACCTCCGGCGTCGGCGCGTCCTCCTTTGGCGGGAGCGGAGCAAGGACGTACGCTCACGCTCCCGCTCCGCCTCCTCCTTCGCAAACATGACGTGCTCGCAGAAGGAGGAGACGGCGTCCCATCCAGTGCGACTCCCGACCATGGTGCGAACCACGGCCGGGAGCGAAAGGTCAAGTCCGGTGAAGGCGACGAGGTCTCGGCGCTGCTCCATCCATGCAGGACATTCCTGCAGTGTGTGCAGCGCCGTATCCTCGTCGCCTGTGTCGCAATGATGGCACCCTGACGTTGCCTCACGGCCGAGGCGACACAGGTACCTCCCGAAGCAGCCGTGCCCCGAGAGGACCTGCGTCAGCCTGAACGTCAGGGTGCCGTGTGTACGTCCAGTCCATTCGCGCAGGACGGGCCTCACCGCCTCGATGGTGGCGGGGCCCGCGCTGGGGCGTCTGAGGCGATCTTCCCAAACTCCCACGGCGACCTGGCGGAGCTCCGACCTGCACGCCTCGATTTCGCGAGGCGCGGGTCTGGTGCCCCTGGCCAGGGCCTCTTTCCGCCACACATACAGTGACGCCAGGACCCTGGCTTCCAGGTCCCATGGGAGGGATCCGGCGAGTAGCGAGGCCACTTCAAAGGACACCGTACGGTATCCCCTTATTGCCCTGACGACCATTATGCGCTGTGCTTGACGCAGTAGCGGAGCGGTTTTGGCCGTCAGGCGATCCGCCCATACGGGGCCCCGTAGAGGGCCATCGACCGTACGATGCCTTCGAAGAGCTTTCGGCACGTGGCGTTCGGCCCCCCGACATTGGGGAGCAGGCGTGAAAGCGCGCCCGCTACCCCCTTGAGTCTGGGGAGTAGCTGCCGAAAATGTGCCGAAAAATCCCACCGGCTGTCGAGGACCAATCCCAGGTATTTCATGGTCTCCCCGATGCCGATGCGGATGCCTCCTACTATAATAGCGGTGTCTGGAGGTGGACGGTTCCGAGGACCGTGGAAGAACACGGCCTCGGTCTTCTGAAGCGCCACCTCCAGTCCAAGACGCCGGATCCTGCCTACTACTAAGGACACCCCAGCCGTGCCTAAAAGGCACGCCTGCCTGTGGGTCCTCCCTCGTGCTGCGATCAAAGTATCATCTGCGTAACATAAGATGCTGACGCCGGGGAGGACCCTGCTACGTAACGTCCAATCGTATGCGATGTTCCACAGGAGGGGACCAAGAACCGACCCCTGTGGAACACCGCACACCATGGCTCGCCGTTTCCATCCCTCGTGGACCGGGTAAATGACGGCTCGTTCATTTAGATAGTCCCCGACTATGCGGCGGAGGTAGGACGGCACCCCGAAGTACCGGAGTGCCTCCATAATGCAAGGCCAGGGCAAGGAATTAAAGGGGTTGGCGATGTCTAGGGACACCGCCAATAATACCTCGCCCCGGGAGACTGCTTCCTCCGCCAGGCCTCTCAGGCGCATGATGGCGTCGATTGTGGAGCGCCCTGCGCGGAAACCGAACTGGTTGTCCGCCAGGTCTGGCCCCGTCGTCGATAGGTGCTGGACGAGGCGGTCGACGATGATACGCTCGAAGAGCTTGCTAACCTCGTCCAGCAGCACAATGGGCCAGTAGGCGGACGGTGAGTCCACAGGGCGCCCCTCTTTACGCAGCAGGACTAGTTTTCCGGTCTTCCACCGTTGCGGGAACTGGCCCTGCTCCAGACATGCGCCGAAAAGCCTCATCAGTCGGGGCTCCAGGGCGTCGTAGGACAGAACCCACGCACGCCCTGGTATGCCGTCAAGGCCGGGGGCGGCGTTCTTGGCCTTTAGCCGTAGCATAGCCACCCCCAGCTCTACCCGGTCCACGGTGGGCACAGGGTCTCTATCCGCGCTGGGCTCCGCCTCTGGCGGGGCCATTGCAGGAGGCACATGCTCAGCCCGTGAAGGGAACAGAGCGCCAACCACGTCGCGTACAACGTCCCTGGGGAGAGACTCGGTTAGCGGGATGGCGGCATACCCTAGACCAGGGTTGGCAGCCATCCAGACGGGCAAATACCCTACCAGCTGGCTGTGGGTTGTTTTGTCGCCTCTTATGACAGGCCGCCCGGCCGCAGGAAATTATATTCTTTCTCCATTCTGGCACGGATAGTCCGATGTGTCAAACCCAGCAATCCTCCTTGGACAAGCGTGGCGAGTGTACTGTCCGTTCTCCTATAAATGAGAGGCCCGAGCCCAGTAGTGGGGCGTTTATGGGCTGTTATTATTTATTATTATTTTAACTTTTTGTACTTCTACCTACTTATGACGTCATAAGTGGGTACCCTCGTATAAAACCTAAGTGGCTGCGACGTTCTGTCTGTTTATAAAAAGTATCTCAGTTGATTTGTCTTGTCCGCTACCCTATTCATAACATTATATGACTTCATGTCATAAATATTATTATATTTTTCAAAAGCGAGCGAAGCCGCGAGCAGAAGCTAGTTGGGTTATAAAATGTGTTCTCATTGTTTGAATCAATGAAAGTTCACGGTTGTCAGAGTGCGTCTCGAACGGTATCTGAGATGCGATGGCCTTTAGATAAAGAATGTTATTCCAGCATAGGACCGAAATAATGCAAGGATATATTTGTCGTGTTCCTTTTTGTGTGAGGTTGATAAACGAACGAACGAACCTTACTCTGGAACATATATAGGTTCACCTCAAAATTTGGCACAGGCCATACTTTGTGGCGAATGCATCCACGAGGTCAAAGATGTAAAATAACAAATCGCTAGTTAAAAGCTTAGTATTGTGTTTAATAACAAATCGTTATAATTTTACTTTAAAAATACCTGTTACATTCTATACCAACTCCTTTGTTTCAGGCTGTCCGGCTATGGAACTCATTATGGAAAACATAAGACAGGCAAACACAAGACCTAGTTTTTAACACAGGTAAGAGAATTTTTATATCTCACGAATATAGCATTAATATATATATAACTAGCTGACCCGGCAAACGTTGTTTTGCTATACATCTATTTTTCAATGCTAAATTAATAAAATATAAATAAGAAATTTAGACAAAAAAATAAGAAAAAATATTTCACCCTTATCATTAATAAATAGATATATATATACCCGATATGCATATATATATAACGAAAACTAATATATATATATATATATATATATATATATATATATATATATATATATATATATATATATATATATATATATATATATATATAATATTAATATGTGTTATTGACTATTTTCTTCTTATTACGTACGTACTTACGTATTCTATTAATTGTATTTGTATTTGGACACTACCGTCATACACTCTCGATTCCTTTCACACAATTCACAGCCCGTGTTGTCTGGAAGAGATCGCGCTCTAAAGCAACAAGGCCGCCCTTTGTTCCTGCCTTGACACGAAAATACTGTTAATGACTTATTTTATGTGTATGTGGTGAACAATAAAGTATTTTCTATTTATCTATGTTATTGCCATGTCTGACTGTCCGTCTGTCTGTCCGTGTATGTTGCAGTTGTTTTTCTCATAAACTGTTGGGTCTACATCTGCATGGACGAAATTTTACAAAAAGTTGTTGTTTATATAACGTTATGTAGTCAAACCGTGAAAAAAGTACTGATTAGGGGTGACTGCCATTCATGAAAATAGGGGTTGATTTTTTCCCCAGTCATATGTATAGGGGAAGAAGAGTAGGGAGCATCGTTAGTCAGATCTTGATACAATAATGATGATTCTTATGGAGGTTTCTAATGACGACAATAGGTGGCGATGTATTAATTAAGTCTCAAAGTCATGATAATTATGTCCCCCTTCTATTTACTTTTAAGCTATTATATGGACAACTATGAAAAAGATCCTCGTCGTAGAGTTCAAAAATATTTTAAAAGAAGATTATATTAACTTAAAAAATACAAGTAAAAATTAAACATATACTTATAAATAAATTACACTACAAAAAAAAAACTTAAAAATAAACATATTTACAAGTAAAATATGTAGTCCAGATCGCTGTCGGTGGGGAGTGTTCCCAAAATGCTGGCCACATTCCCACGTTGTATGGCAACGTTAATCCGTTGCCCTAAATATGGTCCAGCCCTTTGGTCACGCGAGACTTTTTTCAATCGCCTTGAAAGGTCGATAAAGTTGATAAGCCTCACGTCCCCACGGCCCCAAAGTCTCAACCCCGAAAGCCACAAATATGTATCCATCACCGATGGATGCATATTTGCGGCGCTTCAGGGTTTCTTGAAGTGTGTGTAATTTTTGTATATCAAATCGCAATAGAAAAATGACCTATGAACCCTTTAGAAATATAGGTTTGTAGGGTTTTCCAGAATAATATTTATTCCTAGTATAAGTACTTCTTCCACGTACGTAATTAAGATGCTTGATTGTATTTAGAATATGCTGGATAATCGGTCAAATCAAAACGTCGCTCGTCTTTTTGATGCGTCATAAAGTCTAAAATAATTTTTGATTTGTACGGATTATCAAGGGCTTTTTATGTCTGAAAATGGCATTGTTTTTGTTCGACTCGAAAGTCATATTAAGCCATTCGAAACTGTAAAAACATCGTAGTTGGCGGATACTATGCGTGATATCAAAGTTATTGTAAACAAATTAAAACTATTTGACACAAGGAACTTCTAATATTTAAATTATGGTTATGTCAGCGAAAATTCGCCTGTCAACGATACTACTCTCGTGACTTTACTAATTTAGATACAGTCAAGTTCAAAACGCGATCTGCATAAATTCATGAATAATATTAATCTAATTATGTAAAAGCAATTGCTGTTCATAGCTTGTATTAAGATCTAATGTAACATCAACAATAATAATGGAAGCCAGAAGCGTCCCACTTTTGGACTTATTTATAAGATGTGGCATTATGCATAATGTGACCACTTATAATATATTTACCATGAGTATTGTTTTAATTTAAGATGGATGTATTTTATGTATCTCCTGTTGATGGTCCATAATAAATAAAATAATAAATTTCAAGGAATCATCGCTATACCCACTAGACTTGCTTTATCATAAGAATTCTCGATGAGCATATTTCCTGACAATGTTTGCCTTCAGTGTCAGTACGAGCTTATTAAATGATTACGCATTGGGTTTGAAGTGTACCTAAACGATGCATGCTCCTAGCTAGTAATCGAATTAACATTTGTAATTATGTTGAGGGTTTAACTAAGAAACGAAACCCAGTTATTATTACAGAGGTTATATTTAGAACATTTATATATTGATTAAGACTTTATGTGTTATTAGTGTCAAATTGTAAACATGAAAAATTACATCATAGGAAACAATTATGTCCAAAATATTAATTAATTTCCATTTTAATTGTCTTTTAAATCTGTATATTTAAGTTTGTTTTGGTTAATTAGATCAATTATATTTTCGGCAACATCCAATATGTTATAATTATAGTTAGTAAACCATCAACATCCGCTCATACTCACCATTTTGATTTTTAATACTTTATTTCAAAATGCATACTAACAAATCATTTACACGCTTTAAGCACATGCGCAGAGACGTTTCACGTAAGTATTATTAAACTTTTAGCTGACTTCAAAAAGGAGGAGGTTCTCAATTCGGTTGTATGGTTGTTATTCTCGACTTCTCCGTCAATTGTGAACCGAATTTTATTTTTTTTCTTTTAATCGAAAGGTTATACTACCGAATTGGTTCCATTGTTCCATGTCAGAATCTGATGAGTACATTCCAAGGAACTAGAGAAACTCACGAAAATTGTTAACCAACTTCTTCGTAACACGATATCTCCGTCAATAGTAAACCGATTTTCAATTTTTTTTTCTTTAAACGTAGGTGTATATCCCCGAGATAGTTCCGTGGTCACCAAGTCAGGATCTGATCAGTGGATCGGATCCCAGGGAAATCGAGAATAATCCATACTAAATAACGCCGTGCGTCTAAATTCTGGGAAAAAACCTTCTATACGCGTGTAGGTGTTACATTTTCTACAGCCGCTTAATTTTTTTATATGCATGTTACGCGATTTCTCCGTCAATTGTGGACTGATTTTCAAATTGTTTTTTTAACTCTCGAGATGGTCCCATAGTCACTAAGTCAGGATCTAATTTGTGGATCGTAGAGAAATTGAGAGCAACCGAAGATTGTTGAAGAGCATATACACCGAAGAGTGAGATAGCAAATTTGTATATGCATGCCAGTTGTACAATTTCTACAGTTGCTTAATATATTATTTTTAAAGCCACTAAAGTATTTGCGCAGCTATAAAGTAAAAATTTTTGTTTTACAAAAAAAAACCAACTTCACACTTAAAAGTAAAAAATAAACATTTAACCGATTTCTTTCTGCAACATCCTGAAGTGTTGCCAACACTGGCTTCAAGGTGTTTTACTTGGGTAAAACATGAAAGAACAACAACAATTTTACAAAATATAGAAAATTTATTTTATCACATAAAAATAAACTTGACACCGACTTCAAGATTTTAAATAGAAATTTATTTTTAGTTTTTAGTGGTTTTGTTTTTGTTTTTGTTTTTGTGTTTTTGTTCAAAAAATTAAAAATTTTCAGAATTTGTTTTGTTTTATCAATAAAGTCGCGCTGGCTAAGGCACGTTTAACTCTATGTAAGAGCCTTGGAAGAGACAAAAATGTTTTTTAAATGATTCCTTAGGCAAAATTACATATGACTTTTTTTAGCTTAATTCCGATTACTACATTGGTGCGGTATGTTGGACGTAATGAACCCCTCTAACCGCCATGGCTAAGTTTTATATCTTCTGTTCCACTAGAATGGAGAGCCAGAGAAAAGTATCTTTATAAACTGCTTGTAATTTACTTGTATGTACGATCCATATACAGGTGTCCCGGATAACTTGTACTAATTTATAAGTTCCAAAAACATTCAAAAATCAATTTACAATTAGAGCTATGATAAGTTAATTTTTAATATTGTCAGTTGTGCTCCAAACAAAGTTTAGAAATAAATATTTATTTCGATTTAGTTAAAGCTTGTTTGAATAATAGCTGGTCTAGGGGTATTTTAAAGTAATATTTGATATTTTTGGAATTTATAAATTATTATAGATGTGATGCTGATTATACTGGCGTTAAATCACGGTTACTTTTGATGCTTCCACTTTGGAGCCCAGGGTTCGCTTTTGTATCTTTTCGCCTCCGCTTCGAGCGATCTTTGACATCTCTCAATATCAGATTATTAGTAAGCATTTTATCCCTTACGATGTTAAGCTAGCATTTCCTGGGCCTACTATTTGCATCGGAACCAGGCGGAGGCGGCATGACTACATTTTATTTCGCCTAGAAAGTGTTTACTTTTAATTAAATATCTGTCTGATATCTAAAGACTAAAGTATACGCAATCTTGGGGTTTTAGACACGTTTCCTGACATTTTCCTCTTATTGCGTCACTAAGATGTTACTTGTTACCTCGTTCCGTTTCTTCCTCAGCACTGTCTCTTCTCATCCCCTAATATACATTTCTCTGTAATGTTATTATTAAATTGATTATCAAGGAGCGCATGAAAAGCATCATAGATTAACATTTAAAAGCGCCTGATACTTACTAAATAATACTAAACTGCACTTACCACTTTTGTGAACGACATTACTATAAGGTATGCTAAATTGACTCAATCAAAGTTCTTTGTCAGTTTGAAAGAATAAATTTGAAAGGCAATTAAAGCATATTAAACCGTTTCTTTGTTGCATAGTTGGGTACCGTTATTTGTATACTTATAATATTTTTATGTGGGGTACGTTATAAAATGTTACAGCTGTCTTGTGATAAACTTACATTTTTGAACGATATTTTTAATAATATTTTCTCAAGTTTTCGCGACTAATATACATTGGGCCAACAAAGAGGAGCATGAAAACACGGTTAAAAGAACACATTGCTGATATGAAACACACGAGGTCTACAGAGTCTGTGATCAGTGAACACACGCTGGATAAACCCAACCACTACATCAGATTCGATAAACCACAATTCCTCGCAAAAGAGAATCGTTTCTTCTAGAATGATGCGTGAGACTATTGAAATCAAAAAACACCCCAATTTCAATAGAGGAGATGGTTGGAAAGTACCACCTGTTTGGGATCCGATCATAAAAACTATTAAGACCCAAACCCAGCAAAAATCAATTGCCTGACCTCAAGACACTGTGAGCTCTTTCTGCGTGCATCGGAACACAAATCAACTTGACTGATAATTTCTTTTATTTTTCATTCCACCCATTTTAATATTATATAAAATTATTAGAGCTAGACTGTTAGCTGAAGAGTTTCTTACGCCACTTCTTCTCTTAAAGCCATAACATGTTGCGAAGCGCTGGTAAATTAGATTAGACTCCCATAGAGTAAATAATAACCATAAACAAAATTAAAACTAAATAATTAAAATGAACAAGTTGGTGGTAGACTAAATAAAACTTTAACAATACTCATTGATATTTGACATCTTTGTCTTCCGTGATCACGGCTACTGAAAAGTGGCCAAAACGTCGGAATAATAAACTACAAATAAATTACCGCGCTTAAAACCGTTAAAACGTAGTCTTTTTTAGATATTTGTAATAATTTAATTTAAGATTTAATAATTAAAATTTTAATAATTTAATTTAAGTGTTAAAATATGATAACGTATTATTTTTAAACCGAGAACTCCGCATTTTAATAAATATGTTTTGTCTGCCCCCAACTAGTATTATTCTTATTACTCATTTAATTTTATTTGTGCCAACTATTTACTTCAAAAAAATATATAACTTATTTAATATTACCTACTTGCCCATTGTACTCCTGAACATTCGAATTACTTTGGGATCGCTGCTGCCAAAACTTGAAGAAATTTACTAACTAGTAGCTTTTTAGAAAAAAAATATCACGTTTTATGAACGTTTAAAACGTAGTTTTATTTATGGAAAAAATATTAAAATAAAGTCTGTAATGGACAAAATAATGTTTTAAACTATGGATGTAGTTATAAGTTATGTAAGTATATCTATCAAGAAGGCTACAAATAGGTACATACTCAGTATTCGAAGTATGAACTAGTTAGTCCGTTGAGCCCGGATAGCGTCCAAAAATGTTACACAAATAGCTTTGAAGAATTTGATTAGTTGATCCTAATTACTTTTCGTTTGTCAACAATAGGGGTTGACCTCGCGAGTCAGGAAACTGGTGAAATGATCAATTGGCCTCACATCACTTCCGTGCCACGTTGTTTGGGCCGATGAAATGTCGGCTTCGAATATTGCCTGAGGATATTATTTTAGTATTCTGTATACTAAAATCAACGTTATAAACTACCAACCAATCCTTTATTTCTTTTATAATTCGTATAAAAGAAATACAAGTTTATTTGTACAAAAATCTATAAACATATTTTGACACAACATTGCATTCGAGTACTTAATGCCATCTGTTGGAGGTAATAGCAAAATAACGTGTAAATACTAAATATTTTACGGCACTGAAGAATTAAAACAAGACTTAAATTGATCATCGGCATAATCATCGATAGGGAGCTGTCTTGGCGGCCTCACTTCACCGATTTAAGTCGTAGAGTCTTCTTATCTTCTAGATCCCTCAGAAGATTAAGAAACTTTTAGCCCACTGCTACAAAGATTACGCTTGCTGAGTCTCTCTTGCTTCCCATACTTGATTACGCTGACACCTGCTATCTAGATTTAACCATAGAACAGTTGAACAAGCTTGAGCGGCTTCAGAATTTTTGTATCAGGTTCACATTTGGATTGCGAAAATATAACCATGTTTCCTAATTTCGTAAAAGACTCAAGTGGCTTCCTATTCATTTTCGCCGGAATACTCCTATTCTTACTCTCCTTTATAACATATTATTTACTCCTAATAGTCCGCAGTACCTTAAGGAACGTTTTAAATTCCTTCGCCTATCCACTGCCCATAATTTGCGCCATGATACGTACCGAAAACTTATGACGCCTGCACACACTTCATCCTGTTAAAATAATTATTTTACGGTGCAGGCTGTCAAACTTTGGAATATGCTGCCTGTTACTGTCAGAGAGGCCAAATCATTACCAATATTTAGAAATTTGCTCAGAAAACACTATTTGTCCACAAATAGCTATTATTAGCTATCGTCTGATTAACAGAATATAATCATGCTAATACATTTATTATAATAACTTATGTATTATTGTATATATATATGACTATGTATATATGTATGTATTTGTATAATCATTTCTTAAACTAGTTTGAGTATTTATGTATCTATTGCCTTTTTCCTGCACCACCTATATCGCCTGATTCAATTTTTATTTCATTTAGGTTACCTGGAAGAGATCGCTTTGAGCGATAAGGCCGCCTATTGTATTGCCTAGAAAAATATTGTAAATATGGTCTGTTTTTGTAATTGTATATTTTGGTGTGCAATCAAGTGTTATCTCTCTCTCTCTAAATTGACAATTGCCGAAAAAAATGTACCTAATTATCGATAATCCTGATTTCATTATGACTATATAATACTACAGGTAATTCTCCTGATGTTTTAATGTTTAAAACATATTATTTCATATTAATCACAAACGAAATCTTATTCAAATATCTGTTATTCATATAAAACACCGTGACAGCATAGATTAAAAACAAAAGTTAAAATTGAATAGTTTAAAATTCTTCTTGATGTAGAAAATAATAAATAATACGTCAAATAGCGAGAGAAGCGCTACTTGTAGCACGGTCTAGTTCAGGGATTCCCAAAGTGGTCGATATTGACCCCCCTGGGGTAGAAATCGGTTTCCAGGGGTCGACATAAACGAAAACTGATACTGTATAAGTTGTGTTACGTGTACAGCGTTTTTTTTTTCAAAAATAATTACCTACTTAAGTATTTATACGTATTTTTTATTATTATAAATACACTTGATATTTACTAAATTTTATATATATTTATTTTGTTAAATTTTGATGAGACAATGGTGTCAAGTTTACTCATTTAACCAACTGCAAAAAATTTAAATTGTTAAGTATTTTGTATCAATGCGAAAAAAACTAGAGATAGGATTTTTAAAGTAATTTGATTATGGGGGTCTGAGCTCTGGGGTCTCTTGCCCAAAATTGTTTTGGAAGCCCTGGTCTAGTTTTCTATAATTTAGGCATTTTTAAGTATTTATTATCTTTTACCAGAGGATTGACATTCTTCCGTGGTTGTAATTACGATCTTTTTCAATTATAATACCTAAATATTCGCTATTGTCAATAAAATATAAAATATAGTTAGGAGAATAAGCCATTTTGTTAAAATAATAAATGATCTTAGTGTTCTTACGAGACACATAGTGACATCTAGCGATCTTTAGCAGTAACATTTTAGCAGAACGCCGAGGTTTGTTCTATACCAGTTGTTGGTTTAAAAATTCTCAATAAAACTTGTAGATGGCATTACAGATGCATTTTTCCAATAACTATCATCAATCTACATAATCATAATATTATTATAATTGACAATGTATTGTTTCATGCTCGAATGTGTGTATTACATAAGCGACCGTAAATAGTGATTGGAGACCTCGTCTTGAAATACGTTCCTAATGTAGTTTTCCAACCCGGTAGACTGGGGACCTGACAAGGTCGCTTGTAGGGAGAATAAAATAATGATGCTATGATCCTGATAAAATACGGAATACCAACATATATGGCGCAAACATGGCGGGAGATGACTGAAACCATAATATGTCGCAGACATATAGATCGCCAAACAAGATGTATGTCGTCAATGGAGATTTAAGACAAGTTCATATAGAAAAGGATAGCGTACCCAAATGGACCTCGTATCTCTTCATTCAAATATGTCACATTGTAATAATAAAGGGTGACCTGCTTTGTGGGCCAAGCGATAATAGTACATATTAATAGGACGATCCAAAAGTTGCAAATGACGGTTGATACAAACATATTGTAATTGTTGCCGTCTCATTAGTGTAAAACCTATTTCCTCATAGACTGTTATTTAAATATGATTGAAATTTCATATGTCAAACTCCGTTTTTTTGCAGTTGAGAGAAATACACGTCTAAATTACCCATTATTAATAATAATAATGTAAGCTATCGTTTTAAGTTAAAACTGTGTTTATAAGCATGCATAATAATTTTTATTCGCTCGAAAAACTAAAAATCGCTCCCGGAAAAATTCCCGCGAGATTCCTGGGATAAAAATCACATATTTTATTACATAAAATTAGCTAACAAAATCGTAGGTATATATTACATAAATTCTACTATTACTGTAGTGGTCGGTAATATAATTGTTATTTTTATCTAGAAATATCATGATTTTTGTTTTATTCAATTGGTTTTATTTTATTAATATATACCAATTAAATAAAACAAAAACCATGATATTTGTCCCGGGAATTTCAAGTTAAGCGAGGACGAAGTCGCGGTCATTTCTTAGTCATATTTAGATAAAATATTGTTTATCATAAAATAATATAACCTTCTTGTTAACATCGTTATTGCTAGATATTATAGAAATCATTTCATTAATGAAAACAAACTTGCAACATAGTAGTCGTAAGATATACACTTTTATCTATTTTTTATGACTAAGTACGTACGCCCCTTTTATATATATTGGCCTTATTGTAATTTGCAAACATGATATAAAAAGGAGATGATGTAATCTTCAGGTGATCAGAGGGCTGGTGCTTACCTCGGCCAACGGATCAGTATGGCGATCCAGCGAGGAAACGTAGCCAGCCTTCTGGGCACCTTACCCATAGAAGACGGTAACTGGGCTCAGTATTCTACTTATAGTCTTGAGGGACTATGAGTAGAATACAACACAAATAAGTTAAGTTTTCTTGCATCGTATTCGATTATATGTAATAATAGATTAAAGTATAATACGTTGGTTATTTTCATATAATTGTATTTTTTTGTTGTAATTAGTTGTTAAAAGGAGAATAACACCATTTATGATTAATTTATATTTTACCGAAAAACATATTCTTTAAACTAGGCATACTAAATAGGCTAGCTAGTTTACAGCAGAAAACAGAAGTGTTACCTTGTAAATCTATTTTATATAGCAGTAACTACTAGTAGGTATGCCGAACGGGCCATTCACAAAATCTTGGCAGGTCTTGGGTCGAGTATAGTGGGTTTCTTTCCTCGTCCGTGGCCTGGTTTATTGCCAGGCCGAGGTTCAGGCGATCAGGACGCGGGAAACCGCGACCATGATCGAAACTTGGTCGAGAGAGTTGGAAACTCCTGTGGCAGGCTTCGAGACGGTGGAGGCGGTGCACCCGCACCTGATGCGATGGCTCTCGCGGAAACGCGGGACCCTGACCTTCAGGATGAAGCAGATATTTACCGGGCATGGGTGCTTCGATAAGTATCTGAATCATATCGCGGGCTGCCTGCCTTCCCCTCAGTGTCGCCAATGTGGCTCATTAGACACTGTGTTTCATACGCTGGTCGAGTGCGCAGCATGGGCACCGCAGAGATACGAACTCGAGACCCTCGTAGGTCCGTTCGATTTGCTGGGCAGTTTGGTGCAAGCCATGCTGCATAGCGACGATCATTGGGTGGGTGCGGCCAATTTCTGCGAGGCTGTCATGTCTCAAAAGGAGGCCGCGGAACGAGAACGGGAGAGAGGTGTGCATGCGCCCTGCGGGTCCCGACGTCAGTCGGGGTCCCGGAGGCGCAAATATGCGCAAAATCTACTCCCGTAAATACCGCTGCAGGGCCCTCTAGCATCTGGGAGCAGAGGATTCTTCACCCCTGTTGACGAAGTAAGTTTGCCTGTCCCGGGGCATTCTCAAGCACTGATGCGCTAGGATCAGAGTGGGCGTAACTACGTTTTAAGTCTCACGCTCTTCCTACCACAGCGCGGGGCACATGGGAGGAGGGTGGTTTTAGTGTAGTATTGAGTTCTTCGAGTCTCCACACAAGCCGGCGATTTGACTCTGGTGCGCCATTCGTGGTGACACTTCTCCTCGCTTTGGTTTAATCCTTAGTAAAGGACCCGGTAGTGTGCGAAATGCATTTCCCCCGCCTCAAAAAAAGAGTATAGTGGGTTTAGACCAAATTGATTATAAAAATAATTTTATTAAGACTTCCAATTTTTGACTAATCTGGTCCAAAAAATACTTGATCTAGGTTGTCGGCATTAAACATTTCCCACTGATTTCGTTAATGCCGTCGAGATGGAGGCGCGCCAATGATTCGCGCGGGCGGACATCTCCTCCCATGGGGCGCGTTACACACCACGTCACGTGTTTTGAAAGATGAAAGACACCAGGGACATGGTTCCCCCAGCAACAGATGAGGCCGCTGGCCACCTCCTTCCAGTGCATCACGGAGGGGCGAGGCCCGTACCCGTGGCCTTGGCATAATGGCGAAGGACAGAACATCGAGGGGTTTCAGTGAATATCCCTGACTCGTTGACCCCAACGTGACAAATCCCACACGCCCCCGCCACGTTTCCGCTGCGTCGATTAGTCCTTGTTCTGATTTCAAATAAAAAGGTTGTAGACGATGGGAAAGTTAGACGTTATTTATCTTTTAGTATAATTAAGTACTTACATATTATTAGATATTGTAATGAAATCTACTACATATTTAGTTCTAATAAATAATTCTACTGGGTAATGCTTTGATGTAAAAACTGTCCTGGCCTCTGCCTCGTTCCTTTGCTACCCTATTTTCGTTTTTTTTTATTAACTACTCTACGGACTCGATTTCCGTACCCTTTTTTACAACTTAATTACTATTAAAGTTTTTAGGTTTATACACGCTTATTTTGCTATTGTGTGTGACACTAATTTAGTGATTTTTGTGTTGTAGTGTACCTTAAGAATAACTTATAATATTATTATTATTTTTATTTTTAATACTGAACTTATACTAATGTAGAGTGTATCTGTTACATACTGGTGTTGTGAGGAAGTGCATGCGCGTTGTGAGGAAGTGTGTGCCTTATGTCTATACCTATATATATCTTAACTAGTGCCATTTGTGTTACTTTTCCTTTCTGTGCCTAGGTTATTAATTTTTAGGCTCTTTGTATGTCTTGGTTTGTTTGTAAAGTGTGCGTGTAGTGCAATGCGGTGGTAGTGCGCGTTGGTGTGAGTATGTGTGAGTTTTGTTGTTGGTTGTGTGTTTGTGACTTTTTGTGGTGTTATAATTTATTGTTTAATTGTTGTGACATGAAAATTTTTCAATTGGTGTAATTGATGATTGATGGTTTAGGAGGGGGATTATTGGCCCTCCATTAGACGTTGGACCACCGTCTTGTCTCCCATGCGTATCGCCATTTTTATATTGTAATCCCTGATCTGATCGGCTGTGACTTTCTCCGCTTTGAGGACGAAGGTGGCGGTAGCGTCCTCTTCGCACACGGCTGTGTAGTAAATACATTTCGCAGTGTGCCGCGAAATTGCCACGACCACATGAGGGATGCTTTTGTACAGGTCCATCTTGTTGGATTTGGACCTCACAATCACCACTGTCTCGAAGGTAAGACCCTGAGCCTCGTGTATCGTTTGAACGCATGACCCTTCGCCCTTGCTACAGCCTAGTTTTATTAGGCTCTCTTTCTCTGACTGCGTGTGAGTTAGATAAAGAGTATTGGCAAGTTCTGTGGGTATGCGCTCTCGCGAATACCGTTTGAGTTCCAGGAAACGAGCTTGATTTTTGGACGAGTATATGCCTGAGTATACATCACTCATGGCATATGCTACGTCTAGTGGATTTCGGTGTGTACAGAGCTGTTCTCGGGTGATTTTAGCCGAGGGTGTAGGGCGGTGACACAGCATGGGGATCAAGTCCTTCCTGTCTATAAAGGGCATTTGGTTTATATCACCCATGAGAGTGAGTTAGGCCGTTCCTGCTAGGCGCGATATCATGACTATAGAGCCAAAGTGGCTCATGAGTGCTTTATCGACTATGAGGCGTTTGGGTCTAAAGTTGGAAGTTAGACCGTTGACTATGAACGATGCCGTAGTCGCACTCCAGCCTTCGCATTGTCGCCTAGGATGGGCTGGAGCTTCTCCCGGATTTCTTCTGCGGATTTTTTTGTGGCTGTGATGACCATGTCTTCGTCTTTCTTGAAGGCACGGAGCATCGCTGTTGTTTTTCCGCAGCCGGGGACGCCGTTGATCCATGTGATCTCCGGGACGGTCCACTTGTCGAAGGGTTCACCGCCGGCAGAGAGCTCGGTCAAAGTTTTGGCCTTTTCCAAGATCCTGTCGTCCAGCATAATCCTTGTGGACTTCATCACCACGACCACAGGATCATCAGGGGGAGTATTGAAACAAGATTTCTCACTCCCTCTCTCCGTCTTGTCCTCATCCAGGATCACTAAGCCGCCTGTCGCATTATAAGCTGCCATGTACTCTCCCGCCATGTCTCCCGCTAGTACGGTGGACGTGGCGTTGTCGTAAACGGCTGCCTCCGCGGCCTCGAATCTGTTCTTTAGCAGTCTGTTGATTCCCAGTTTATAGGTATCCAGGATGGTTTGGCCTATCTTCATGTTGAGAGTAATGTTTGCTCTACAGACTGCTAGAAATTAGAGAAGGGCATTGGCCCAGTGGTCTCTTGGTTCCTTAGGACTGAGTAGGTTGGGAGGTTCGACTACCCCCATGTCGGCTTTTAGCCTTACCTCAGGTGGCTCCCTGATGGACGGTGCTATTTGGATTTGAGGGTTTTGGAGGATTTTAGATAGGAGAGGGTCTCCTCCTGTTATTTTGCGCATCAGCGGTGCTTTGCTCGCTGATGTTGATGGATATGATAATGCTGACTTTGTGGCCAGCTCTGTGAATGCCATAGACGTTATGTTAGAGATAGGATTGGGGGCCTATTTTCGTTTATAGCTGTACAGTACAGTAGACAGAAGGCCCACTTAATGGAAAGCGGTTACCATCGTCTATGGACGTTTGTAATATCAGAGATGTCACCAACTCGCTGCCGCTTCGAAAAATGCTATGCCACCCTTTTTAAAAAGCCTCATATAATAGCGCTGTGAGAAAATCACAGATGGGAGCTCATTGCAAATTTCCACGATGCACAAGAGAAACGTTCTAGAGAACCGTTGCATACAAGAGCGATGCGGCTCAAGGAAGTGGGAATGAACGCCCAGCCGATGGTGAGCGGTGCGGTGGAAGAATGAAGCCGAAAGCACCATTCTGAACAGTTCCTAATGCAGTAATGTTCCAGCACTAGATGCGGTCTGGCCTGCGCAGTGAATATCATTTCACACAGAGATGTGTATCTGTCAAATTCCTTTAATAGGTATTTTGCATTTAGTTAAGAGGTGCCGTAGACATGGTTTGGTCATTGGGCTCACAAGCAAAACGGCTCTATTGTAATCCAAAGTGTATGAAATAGAAAACTAATAGACTGATAACCTTGCCTCGATGTTTGAGACTTTTAATCTTGTCATCAAAAAGCTGGGCTTTGCTTAACGGCCTATTATCTTCCTTCCCAGTGGACTTTATTGATTTAACTTAATATTTAGGATACACAAAGATCGTGTACTTGTTTCAATATAACAACAAACCCTCTGTATCTATTTATTTTGGATTAATACACTCTAGAGATGATGGTAAAATTTACCCAACAGCCAAAGATAAAATATAGTTTCACAAAGTCCGAGTTTCAGTCACTAAAACTAACACTATCCCAGGTGTAGGAGAGGTATTAAACACAAAGATCGTGTATTTGTTTCAATATAAAATTCATAATAGACTGTCTGTATTTATTTATTTTTCGATAACACGAACAAGAAATGATGGTGAAATTTACCCAACAGCCAAAGATAAGACATTGATACACAAAGTCCGAGTTTCAGTCACTAATAATAACATTATCCCCGGTGTTGTGAAGGCATCAAACTCAAAGAGCGTGTACTTTTTTCTATACAAAATTCATTACAGACTTTCTGTATATATTTATTTTGGGATAACAGGATAACACGAAATATAGTGATGGTAAAACTTACCTAACAGCCAAAGATGAGACATTGTAACACGAAGAACGAGTTTTATGAAAGTTTCACGACAGTTAGTTGGCATGCTGCCAGATACATGATTATGAAGACAGTATAGGTACATGAAGAGAGCTTAGAATATTTTAACATCGGCTCTTTCTTAATGTTTTCTTTCAACTGGTATAGTGAAAGTTGGTCAAATTAAAAATATTGTTTTCAACCTGAAGTACCTTATATGTAATTTCGTTAGGACTATCCATCCGGGCCGTAATGATATACTTAATGAAATGACGAGAAAACTAAAAGTTAGGGATGGCAACCATAGTATATCTAACTGAGGAGTGTTTTTTTTTCAGTACACACAGGCGCGTAGATTTAGATAGATAGATAACACTTTATTGCTCACCAAATATACAATTTCAAAAATACACAGTTACAATATTGTCATGGTAGAAACAATAGGCGGTCTTATCGCTTAAAGCAGTCTCTTCCAGGCAACCTAACTTAAAGAATAGTTTAACCTAATCTGGCGATGTAGGTGGTGCTGGTTATTAGGTATATCATAAACAAACATACTTAAACTACATTTTTATAAATTAAATACACGTATGTGAATTTAATTTATAACGTAGTTTAAGTATGTGTAGTTAAATATATATATATATATATATATATATATATATATATATATGTATACATATATATATATATATGTGTGTATATATATATATATATATATATATATATATATATATATATTTATTTATTATTATTACTTACTATTATTACCTAATATTATTAGTATACAGTATAAGAATTAGGCATAATTATTTAAGAAAAAGTAGTCTTTTCTGAGTGCGTTCTTAAATGTAGGCGATGTTTTGGCCTATCTGATAGTAAGAGGCAGCGCATTCCAAAGTTTGACAGCTTGCACTGTAAAAGAGTTATGAAAAGGATGAAATGTGTGCGGGTGTAGTGAGTTTACGATACGTATGAGTGCACAAATTGTGGGAAGTAGAAAGGCGAAGGAATTCAAAACGTTCCTTAAGGTAAGGAGGACTGCTAGAAATAAATAATATGTTATAAAGTAGTGTGAGAATGTGAGTATTCCGGCGAAAGCGAATAGGGAGCCATTTGACTTTTTTCACGAAATTAAGAAACATGGTCATATTTTCGCAAGCCAAATATGAACCTAATGCAAAAATTCTAAAGTTGCTCAAGTTTACTTAGCTGTTCTACGGTTAAGTCAAAATATCAGACGTCAGCGTAATATAAAATGGGTAGCAAAGGAAATTGTGCAAGCATAATTTTGGTGGCAGTAGGCAGAAAATTTCTCAGCCTTCTCAGAGATGTAGAAGACAGGAAAAACTCTCCGACTTAATTCGGAGAGGTGAGACTTCCACAAGACGGATCACTATCGATGACTACGCCCAAATTTTTTACAGTATCACTCAATGAGATATAAGTGCCGTCAAAAACAATGTTCGGTAAAGTTGCGGAATCTACTTTTGCTCGTATTCTGGGGCTACCGATGACTATCACTTGAGTCTTACGAGGATTCATTTCAAGACCAAACATTGTACTCTAATGAAGTATGTAGATTTAGTTAGACAGGTCTTATAAAGTACTACCGGGCTGAGCAAGACACTGTCCTGTCCTGAAAAAATAAAACTTGGAACTTGATTGCAGCACCACCTACCGCGTCCAATTGTGAATCTAAACCCGAGGACCCATTCGAACATACAAAAAAAAATCATCAAGATCGATCCAGGGGGTTAGAAGGAGTTCAGTCATACACACACTAACATTAAATTTTATATTTATAAAGATAATATTATTTTCCTCTTTTATACACGGAATAAATTATAGCGCACCGTTGCATAGTTAAGCGTGGTAGCACAAAGAAATGAGGGTGACAATCCCGCCGATGGCGTCACATAATACAGTTCCCAAGACCACACCCCGTTGTGCGTCATAAGTACCTACAAAACACAAAGAACAACATGACGCCAGAGCTAAATATTATTTTATTCGTGCCACCTGCAGCCAGTAGAGATCCTTCGCACGTAAAATAACTATATAGATTTTATGGAGGAAAAATCCTTGACATTTTTCCCGCAAAGCAATAGAATTTTTTCCTTCCTGAAAAATAACATAACTTGACTTATTTCCGCAGATAATAATGACAACGAAGAAACTTAGACTGAAACTATGTCAAGGAAATAATAAAATCTTTGTAAAGCAAAGTATCCTTTTTTTTACTACTGAAGTACATTATTGATCTTGGATTTATTTGAATTTACTTTTGAAAAATTGTTGAGCATCGTTACGATAATAAGTACTATTTCTTCTTGTCGTGAATGTGGTTTGGTTTAGCTCGATTTCTGTGGGTAGGTATATAATTTATTGCCACACTCAAGTATCCATATTCAAGTAGAACATGAATATAAATTATAAATAATCTTCACGCAAAAGTACAAATATTAACCTAATTGTATGTTTTCGACTGACGCCAAGTGAGAGATTTCCGTTGGCTGTTCGAGCCATTGGGTTTTTTAATCAATTTTTATCTCATCTAAATTCAAATTCAAATTCAAAGTTTTTTATTCAAAATAAGTTCCACTGGAGAACACTTTTTGAAGGTCATATTATATATAAGTTAAAATTTAATTTTTCTTCCTATTCTATGTACACCGCTTCGCAACGTGTTATTGCTCTTAAGGAGAAGAAGCGGCAAGAAACTCCCCAGCAACACGTCTAGCTAAATATTGTTTTTCTTAAAAGTTTCTTATTCTATTTATATCTCAACTTGTCTTTTTTTAATAAGTTTTATACAGAAGTATGTTACAGAATTACTTTTTGAAGAATTAATGGAGTTGTAGCAAACAGTGCATACTCAATAAGACCAAGACACAATAAAAGGAAAGAAAAATATTATGAAAGTTATAATAATGACATGACGTACTAAAATGTTATGCTGCAATATATCTCCATAAATCCCTTACAAGCTTGGCAAGATAACATTATACAAAATATAGTATAAGATGTTAGAGCGAGCTGCTAGGTAAATGAATTTTTGTCATTTAAGTATTCTTCAATAGTGTAGTATCCCTTTTTTACCAAGATACTTTTTAATTTGGTTTTGAATTTAGTGAAAGGCAGATCTAACATTTCACTCGGAATCTTATTGAAGAAGCGTATACCAACCCCCAAGAAAGAGGACAGTACTTTTTGTAATCTAAAAGATGGCAATATCAGTCTATTACAATGCCTGGTGTTGAAATTGTGAAAAAATTGTAAAGATCATCTATCTGTAATATTATAAAATTCTAAACATACTCTGTGCGCGGATCCGATGTTAAAAAAACCCCTCATATTCCGTACGCACGAAACCGCTGAAGATAATAGTATAATTTTGTTGCTCTCAGTTGTTGTGTAAATTTTGTCACATAACAATAAATAAGTCAAAATTAGATAGGCTTACCCAAACTTATGTCCAAACCCTATGTCCGCCTTTGACTTCAGAAGTATATATCTTGGAACCACCTCAAATCAACCACTCTCACCAAATTCAGTAGGTACTTTCAGGACGGCTACCATTTAGTTTGTTCTAGCAAACAACACTGCTCTTGCCAAAAATATATTATTTCTTACATGTCTATCTATTTAACACCGCAAACGAATCCAACGACAAAATGGCGGCATGTTCGTGAATAAGTCATAATTGGGGGGGGGACAGACATAGATATCCATACATACCAGTACACAAAAAGAGAAGAAAATATGTGCATATTAAGAATGTGTATTGAAGTTAGAGCAAGGGATAGGTTACCATGACTTAAAACGATTGTTCTGCATTAAATAATAAATACATGCCGTGTCTGTACATTAAAGCTATTTAAAAAAAACAACTGGAATAGACTATATAAACGATGTAGAACACGATGCAATTTTCTCGGATTCAGGTAAAAACTATTGGGCCGATTTCGATGCGGTTCTCGCTGATCGACAGCTAATTTTAGAATTAAACTCTGCCCTACTTTTTATCCTGGTAATCCCGCGGGAAGTTGTTCGGATGCATAAAAATTAGCTTACGTTCTTTTTTAAATGCTGCGATAGTTTGTGTCCCGGCAACCCCGCGGGAATTTCAAGTCAAGCGTGGACAAAGTTGCGGGCATACATTATATACAAACCATTTTTTTTTAATTTTTTTCGCTATAATTAAAAAGTTATACCAAATTAAAAATATTGTTTTTGAACCCGAAGTACAAGAGATCGAAAGCACCCTATGGTAATTTCTCATAATAACTCATCGTAGATTCTTCAGCTGTGTGTTACGAAGCTACGATCAGTTATAATGAGAAGTTAACATAGTGACGTCACACGCGCACTTGGTTTTGTTCGGGAATTGTCAGCGTGTTTTCAGTACTCGTTATTTTTAAGCACATTTCACAATAAATAAGATTTTCAACGTACATATGTAATTCTGGCTCAAAACAATCAATGTTCTTACAACTATTGGTCCCTTTTTACCAATATTATATATTTTTTTAAACTAAAAGTGCATAGTAAAACATCACTTTTCAAGTTCAAGTTTAGCAAGTTGTAAGTTCAGTTCAATTGGAGGGCGAATCAATAATAAGATATAGCAGTTACGTCTACTTGCCGAATTTCTGTCGAAACGATGAAAAGGGCTTGACTCACCATTTTAGCAAGTTAGGCTTGTAGCAATGCCAACGTCCTTGAGGATTTTTCGGACGATAGCGGGGACTCCATAGACGCTGTCGTTTTTCAGTTGCATTTATTATCTTACAATACAATACAATACTCTTTATTGTACACCAACATTACATAGAAAAAATACATACATATCTTAATACGAATAAAATAAAATAGTATTTAAAAAATAATAAAATCAATTTATTTATCTTTCTCTTATAAAAATGTAGATATTTTTTATCCTGTTTTGATATTATTTGAAGGAGTAAAATGGTTTCATGTCAGTTATTTGGAGGTGATTTGGTGAATTTTTTTGTAACACGGAGCTTGACTCGTGACAATGCAAATGAAAATTAGGCTAAATTGAGACATAAAAGTATCGCCTGCTGATTCATTTCACAATATCAGACCTTTTCATTTCAATTTCTTGCTAATACCATAACTTTTGCTACCCCTCGTAAGATTTATATGAAAGACCGGATTATTTATGGACCTGTTATTCGTTTTACTGCCTTTACCCAGACGCGGTGACGTCACTTTATACCACTGAAATGATCTTTGACCCTTGATAAAAACAACTTTTTGGAATTCCGTAGGCAATATAACAAAAAAGCAACTTTTATTAAATGATTATTTCCGTTTGTCTATGAATGAAAGTAAATAATGATCACGCAAAATCAAAATTAAAATCAATGCAATTATACTGAATACAGGGCGGCCTTAACGCTTAAAACGATTCTTCTAGGCAACTCTTGAATGGACGAGAACAGATGTTGCAATAAAATTTAATATTATATATATATATATTTGTATAATATACAAATAATAATAAATCATTTATTTCAATGGTTACAAAGTTATGGAAAGTTAGTAAGACAACTTAACACTAAGTTAATATTATACATAATGTAAGTAATATGTATGTATAGTGTATACATAAAATAATAATTACATAATTATCACATATAGAAGTAGGTACAACGGTTAAAATAAAATTTTATCATCTACCTTTATAAACAGCGTGGTAAAATATTTTTTATTAATTCGGATTTATAAGTTTGTGCGCACTTGTAAAAACATATATGAGGAAGTGGACTCTTGTAAAATGATTACAAGTGTACAGTTGATATGACCATTCGTTCTATTGTTATGGGGTAGATAATTCAGAAAACATCAAAGTAGAAATTAAAATTTGTTATGACTACGATATTTGATAAAATTTGATTGGTTTGTTCTAGATCCTAGATAGTTTGTTGTGGTAGAGCTATGCTGGAATCACGATTTGAATTTATAGGGCCAGCTAGATCAGTATGAAACGGTTGGCCTTGAGTTTTTTTTTCACCAGACAGGCAGGCGGCCCGTCTGATAGAAAGTGATGGAGAGGAGACTGGAACCTAATCACTAATACCGGAACCCAACTCAAGGTAGTTATGGTGGCATACTCTAGACCAGGGGTGGTAGCCATCCAGGGGGCAAATACCCTACCACCTGGCTGTTGGTTGTTTTGTCGCCTCTTACGATAGGCCGCCCGGGTAGTTTTTTAAATATAATAGTCGCGAAACCTTAAGAAAATACTTTAAAAAAAAGAATTTGAAAATCGGTTCACAATTGACGGAGAATTTGAGTAAAGAACAAACAAAAAAAAAACAACAAAGAGACGAATTGAGAACCTCCTCTTGCAAGTCGGTTAAAATATTTTAAGAGTTCAATGCCGCAATTCGACAAATGAGGTGGACACTCAATATTCAGTGCCGGAAGTTATTCCGACATAGCATTGATTTTCAGTGCCCACCTCTAAATCTATGTGTAATATCCAGATTGAGTTTTATATGGGAGCTCTTTAATTGCTGATCTGGTTCAGATATGGGCTCTTATTTTTAGTTTCTTAGCCAATTTTTTTACATTAACTTCGCAAGCTCTCAGAACCCATCACTGTGCGTAGACTGACAAGCATTTGGCCGATTTCTGTACTGGGTTAGTGATTTACAGGTTGCCTCGGAAGACGTTTTGATAAACAGAGTGATTATTCTAAGGTTAACAACACAGTGGTAGACGTAACGCGTCCTTCAAGAAAAGGTTTAATTTGGCCATCTATTTATAGGCGCTACGAAATTTATTGCTTCTTCAAGGCTTTCCTGGGGTTTTCATATTATCTAAAGATTAAAATCTGGTATTTAGGTGGTTATCCTTACTTTATAGATACTTGTCAATTGTTCGTGGTGTTCGCTCCTTCATGCCATACGACGTGCAAGTTGTGGAATGAGCTCCCGCTTTTTTCTCGGAGTGCTAGAATATTATAGGGCTCTTCAAAACTGACCTCAGGCCACTTTTAAATATCCAACGACTTAGTAAACGCTCCCTCAACGTTGCAAATATCCATGAGCAGAAGTAATCGTAACATCTGTCAGTTCGCTTTGTTTAATTGCAAACTGCCAGACGGCCCACCAATGGCCGGTTCCTATACCTTACTATTCATTCACTTACCCTCCTATTGTTTGAATTTTGACATTATTGATAGTAAGACAAATTAACGGTCGGTGAGACATAAGAACCGGTCCCTAATCCAAAGTGTTTACCGTCTCCCCTAGCCTACTAATGTGGACACATAAAAAAGTACTTTCGCGCCAACTAATTCATATGATTCATATCCCATGAAATCAAATAACTAATTATTAATCATAATGTATTGATCAAAACCGCGCCTCAATAAATTAAAACTGCTATTATTCATAAACACCTACAGAAAGAAAGAAATGAAAACTTTATTTGAAGAAATAGCGACATAATTACATTATTTATACATTATTATACACAGAGCAAAATTTGAGAATTTGTACGCCGCATTTTCAGCAAAAAAGGTTTGCACTCAGCATATTGCTGTGCCGGAATTATATCCGACACAACGCTGATTTTAGGTGCAAACGTACCTTTTGGCGTAAGACCAAAACAACCCAATTTTGTTAATTAAATAATAATAATAATTAATAAAAACTAATTCTACTTCTGTAATATTTAATTAGTAAAACAAATAAATAAATTTTAATAAAACCAGCAATTATATAAATTAGTATTTATATGTATAGATTGTATAGTCCATATGCTGTCCGGATGAAGCGATGGGCATAGCTAGAGTATTATAGACTAACTACATAAAAGTTACGATAACATACTGTAAGTATGTGCCCGGATTTCCAAAGAATACTTTAGGAATGTATCCGGGCATCCGAATAACCGCTGGTTAGCAAATAGCTCAACTTTGCGCGTCCGTTGTTGTGTATTCAAAAAGTAATAAATATGAATACATATAACTTACATAGAACGTAGAAGAACGTAGAACATTCACGACCGCTAACACTTTACACTATCACAGAAAAAAAACAAGTTGAATAGTTCACTGGGCCAGCCTTTAATATTGTTTTGTATAAATACCTATATATCGCTGGTTTGCGAAAATACTGGCGCATTCCAAAATCATTCGAAATTGAACTAAGTATGCAGAACGATCATAAATTGCTGATATTTTATCATGAATAATGACGAACCGTCAATTTCGCGCTAGCGTTTGCTAGAAAGAGAAAGCGTCATTATTCATTTGAGACAAAATATGATATGATATATCACAAACATAGGCTCAATTCAGTTGCACCGACTACAATAGAGAGAATGCACTGTCGATTACCATAAATACAGACGTTTTTAGAGTTCGGTTGCTATAATTGGCACCCATTTTTAAAGAATATTGACATATTTCATAATTCGTCATTGTTTTTGATAAAGGTAAGTGCTTTTTATGCCCTATTTTGGTTTATGCCTGTATACTTGAATAAATACGAACAAGTTTTTGTTCTATCGTATTATATACTGACTTTGTTTGATTTTAGTCTGTATTCACGAAAAAGCAACAGACTTTACGTTGTGGTAATTTAAAAAAACGTCACTGTTCTTGAAAAAATGCAAATGAAATTATTTCTTATAAGGAAATGCGTCTATATTCAAGAAATTATGGGATAGTATTATTGAGTATTATGTTTTTACGTCCTACATAAATTTATGTAGTTATTGACGTTCTATTATTTGTTTAAGCCAATTTTACCCAAAGGTGGTACATCTTTGGTAAATTGGCTTAAACAAAGATCAAGATGTTGAGCGAATGATTTTTTTGAATTTGAAGGATGTGGCCAGTAAAAATAATTTAAATGAGGGTCAACATAACATTTCAAATGATAATGCACGAGAAGGTAGTAATTCTTTCTTTATTGGTATCAATCTTTATAAATTTTCTTTCAAGTTATTTAATTCGTAATAATATTTTTAGATACCGATTCATAAAAATAGTAGTAAAATCTTCAAGAAGGTACCTACAGTGAAAATGTTGAGAACGATATAAATTATATTAACACATCAGGAGGTTCCATTGAAATAGAACATAATAAATATGTTTTACATGTATTTATTATGTTAATAAATATTGCTTATTCCATTTTAGACAACAATACAGATAATAGGTTGATTTTGCGACAAAGACACTATCCAAATAATCGTGTTCTTGAAGAAAATCTTCCTGCTCGTTTTCCAGTTCAAATTCTAATAATAGCATTATAGTACAGTGTAATACGGAAAACGATGACATGACTAATTTAAATAATGTAGATGTCAATAGCCATAGTACTGAAAATAAAACAAAAAAAAATATGAAAGATAAGAGAGATGCAGAAGCAGATAGCAATTTACAAACAGAAAGTGAACCACAAGCAGTTGAATTTACCGCCGTGAAAGTTGGAAATGAAGAAGTTAAGGAAGAAAAAGATTTCTCATCGGATGATAGTGTCGGAGATCCGAATTTTTATGTTGAAAATATTATCCGTCGTCAGATTCGGATGAGAGAGAAGAGATGTAGAAAAAAGTAATTCAAACCAAATTTTAACACTAAAAAGGAAGGCGAAGCCAAATCTTTGGAAAATTAATATGGCAAAACGTCTACGAAACGCAGGGAAGGTATATGTAGGCAAAAATAATAAAATTGTACGAAAACGACGACTTGACCATCGCGTACCGAAAAGTGCCAACTAAAATGTAGCACTAAATTGAATGATGACACGCGACGCCAAATTTTCAATGCATTTTATAAATTACCTGATTTGCAAAGTAAAAGAACTTTTGTAGCATTCTATATATCCTCCATTGTTCCACCGTATCAATATAAAGAGGAACGCGTCGTAATAATAATACATTATATTTAAGCAACAATGAAGACACAAAAATTCGTGTTTGGAACAGTTTTTTTTAATGTCTACATTGTATGTGTCAGACAGATTTATTCGAACTGTAACCGAAAAATCAAAAAAATATTTTGCAAGTATTATTGGGGAGGATTTGTATGGCAAAAAAAAAGTAACAGATTCTCAAAGAATAAAAAGAAAGGACTAATAGAGCTAGTTGACAAAAATATAATTCCAAACTATTATCGGCAATTTTATAAAGGTTTGAAAGATGAATGATTTACTTAGCTTACATTTTGAGGATCCAACTCGTTTCTTTTTTGTTTGACAATGTTGAACATTTCATTTTTACTTCATTTATTTTGTAGAAAAGCTTTTTTAAATTACGTATTTAAGTTAATGTTGTATGTTACATAATTATATTTTGGTTACTGTAAGTGCAAGTTATGCTTTAAACAGTGTTGTAGGTTTTGTCTTTGTTCTATTATGAGACCTTAACGCTAAATTATGTTGATTTTTGTAATTAATAGTCTCAAGAATAACGACTGATGTCAGACCAGGGGTATATTTCACGATTTTTTTTTTATAATTTGAATATAAATTTTAAAATATTTTTAATTGTTTTATTACCTCTATAAAGTGTTTTTGAATCAGTAAAGACAGACCCTCATTCATTCAAATACATTCTGAGATATGCATTAAAAGGCATTAAAAAAAACTTAAAAACCTCATTCTCTAAAATCGATGTTTTTTAATTACGTCGGTATTCTCGCAAACCAGCGATATGTTTGTTGTGAAGTTTAGTGTCCCAGGGTTCGAAGAGAAGTATTGCAGCCGCGCCGTCGCCGCTGCATTTCGCGCGTACTCGGTGTTGGGGGAGGGAGATAGACATATATACACATTACTATAGTAGAGAGAGAAGAGTATACATACTATGTAATGTATGAAAGTGTAAGGCTGGCAACCATGCTTAAAATTCCCGCTTAAATAATAAACACATACATAAAC
The DNA here is from genome assembly GCA_039645545.1 of Dendrolimus houi. Lineage (NCBI taxonomy): Eukaryota > Metazoa > Arthropoda > Insecta > Lepidoptera > Lasiocampidae > Dendrolimus > Dendrolimus houi. The sequence continues at coordinate 8,795,145 of CM077133.1, forward strand.
TTATTAAAAAAAATATATGAAAATACTATCGATTATTTGTATTAGTAATATCTATTAGGTAATATCGCAATAATAAAACCAATAATCTCTCATAATTATAAGACTACTTATGTTTGCTACACAACTTTGCTAATTTACTCACCTTCGATTATCGCAAGGGAACACACTCGTCTTCTAGAATAATAGGTGCTTATGGGCGCTTAAACTTCGTGATTATATTTGATATAGAGAAGAGAGAACCAAATATTCATCTAAAATTCTAAATTAACGCCGTTTCAGTTCTACACCTCATAGCTATTGCTCGCAATTTCCTCTGCTTTTATTTCTTTACTTTCTGAATAAATTAAAAACGAACCAATACACGCATACACATACCCTCGGACCATCGGGGATGGTCTACTAGAAGTATGTGAAGCTCCCAATGGCTAGCTCTGCATAAACCTTCCACTAGGAAAATAGTGAGATGACGGTCGCCGGAGTACCTACTAAACCTTGTCTGCGTTTTAGTGAGGCGCCACGGAGTCTGTCATTGCCAATTCGCCGTAGCTCAATTTTCATATCCTAACTCGAGATATTACAGGTTGCCATAAATTCCAACTCAAAAATTATTACAAATTCATTTTTTATTAATACTAAGTTCTAATGGACATCATTTTTTTGAAGGTCATAAGTTTAAAATTAAGTCTACTTCTTGTTCTATGTACACATTTTCGTAACGTGTTCTTGCTGTTTTAAGGAAAAGCGGCAAGAAACTCACCTGCAACACGAGTAGCTATAATATCTATTATTTCATATTGGACTAGGTTAGACTTTTTTAAATATATAAATGTGTTGTCCTTTCAAGACTATTTTCGAGACAATAAGTAGCCTTCCCATACACTTTGTCTCCTTTAAGCTGTTTAGTAGTTAAAAGGTAAGAAACAAGGAGATAATTTCACATTTATATAGTATTACTAGCTGACCCGGCAAACTTCGTACCGCCTCAGAATCAATAAATAAAGAAGATGAATGATAACTGCAGAATGTTTCAACTTAAGTAAAAAATGTGGTCAAAACTTAACCGGACAAAAATAATTCGTAATTAAAAAAAAATGCTCGATATGAATTAGGTTTTATTATTATTTTTAATTACACATGATGTTGCTTGAAAAATTGGTATGTCACAAAGGTTAAAAGCTTACAAAATAAAGTTTGTAGGGTACGGTTCTAATTTAAACTTGCTTACAATACAAATTAATATAATATCTTTATTATCAATTTCTGAACGACGGGACGAACATCAAACGTTTGGCATTCAAAACCAAAAAAATAAAAATAAAAACTTCACTTTTAAATTTAATTTGATTTCTGATCGACTTTTAAATTTAATTGATTTCTAAACGACGGGACGAACATCAAATGTTTGACAGGTAGGTATAGTTTCTAAGAGAAAGCGAAATTGTTGTTTTTACTATATTCCAAGCATTTTTTTCATATTTACTCACCTTTTAAACTTTACCGGGACTTCCACAAATAATTCAAAACCAAAATTAGCCAAATCAGTCCAGCCGTTCTCGAGTTTTAGCGAGACTGACGAACAGCAATTAATTTATATATATATATATATATATATATATATATATATATATATATATATATATATATATATATATTATATATTAGTTGCTATTGCAGTTTGTTTTAATTATTATTTGTCATAATGAATAATAACGTTACAGGAAAATATTTGCATGAAAATATTTTCCGTATATCCACCTATTTATTACCTAACTTCATTATTTTAACGGTACCTAAGTATAGAAGTTGATACCAACTATGGTTATTGATCAAACAGTGGTGGAGTTTATCGATGGATTGTGGATAAAACCCAAAATGAGGATATCCGAAACAATACCAATGTAACCAACACAGGTCGTAAAATTAGCAAGCTAAAGTTGCTATGGGCCAGAAGGATCGATGGCTGATGGAGTAGATGTGTCCTGGAGGGGATAACGCGTCTTGGTAAACGAAGTGTATGTCATCCTACTACCCCGTGAAGTGTCGAACAGCGCTAGATGAGGAAAGACGAGGACGACGACAGAAGAAGGTAGGTAAAACATATGTGGCGCAATCTTCGGGAGGCTTACGTCCAGCAGTGGATGGCGATTGGCTGATAACATACATTCCACCATTCATTTGTATTGAAAAGTGTGCTATGATGTTATAGTTGTAATATAAGGCTCTTGAATAAATATAACTTCGATCTTAAACTGACTTTTTATTTACACTTTAGTAAGTATCTTTTTGTCGCACAAAATGGTCTCCTCTTAACTGAATACAAAATCCGTGTCTTTTTTACATTTCTGAATTCCCACTAATGAGAGCGAGTTTTATACAAATCTCTCATTGGTTAGTCGTATCCTTACGTCCTGGCTAACATATAGGCATTGATTAACAATAACAAAAGTAGATCATTATGGAATTGATAAAATCAATTTAATTAAACAAATAAGAAAATTGAAATAGATAATTATATATAATTTATTTTGTGATTAGAAATTATGATTAAACATGAATAGTAAACATAGCGTAGATCAAAAGAATGTTGTTGCTATGTTTTTCTTAAGGTAGCACTTGTCAAACGTCAAAAGCCAAATGCCAAAAGATTGACCTTGAACTTGACCTACTTTTGTTTAAGAGAATTAGATTAAAATGCAAGTTTTATTTATTGCGAAAGTTTCTAATAGAAATGAAATGAAATCTAAGAAATGTATAAGCAAATAATTGAGTTGGAAACCCGATCGTGTGGTAACCAGGATCGTGGTATATTTTAAGCAAATATAATATAAAACTATCTACAACTAAACGTGGTAAGTGCATCCACTACAGTATATATGTAACAAATATGAGTGGTGGAAAAATTATTCAAAAATTGTGTAAGAGAGTGCACTAAGCCAAAGACTGCCTTAAATAATCCATTTGCTTTCAGCTATTATCCCCTAAAATTTTATTATTCAACAGCAATATTTTTATGGGAGTCCATATAAAATCGCGTAAACAACCATTAAGTCACCCCTCAGGTAATTTTGGGGATCGTATACTATTTAGTATCAATAGAAAGGCCACGAGTATTGAAGTAACAGGAATAACGGCGCCGCGAAACGTGTCTGTCTTTGGTCCCTCTTTCCAGCTGTCCTGCGGCGCAATTCTTCTTTTACTATAACGTGAAAATCGCCGTACATTATCGTTTCAATCGTAGGTTTGCCAAATTTCGCTATTCTGGTAATACTAAACACTGCCTTTATTTAAGCGAAAACTCGCGAATTTATGTAATGATTAAATTTTTTAGTAGTTTTCTAATATTCGTTTCAGTTAACGCTATTTCGGCTAATGGTAAGAATACCAAGTTTTTTCTACTATTATTCTGCCGCGAGAATATCAATAAGATATTGTGGCTTTAGTAGAATACAAATTTTTGACACTATTGCAATGGAATCGTACTTTGAATATCTTCGCAGCGCCAATTGATATAGCAGATTTGGGCCTTTGGGTTTATTTTTCTTTCTTTTTCTCTTTTTTGAGGATAGGTATATTTTTATTTATTTTCTATTCAAAGACTTATTTGTCAGTATACTTGTTAGTATTTCAAATACATTTTTTCCTACACTACGTACGTTTCTATTTGGATCGGTGATTGTTTATGGAGTCTGACCGTCTTACATACAGACCGTCTGACCTTGTTACATACACGCTATGGACAGTGTAAAGAATTAATAATTTTGAATATCCTTTTGAATGGATAGGGAAATTGTGTTAAAAACACGTCAGGGTCGTCTATTTATGGCAACTGGACGCAGTGAATAAAAGATTTCATTCGTTGTAATATTTACTATCTGGTTTAGCAACATTATGTTTTTTTAACAAAAACAAAACCGACTTCACACTAAAAAACCAAAAAATAAATATTTAACCGACGAGTTCATTAAAAACAATTTGAAAATCGGTCCACAATTGTCGGAGAAAGTGTGTAACATGCCTAAAAAAAAATTTAACGCTGTAGAAAGCGTAATACTGGCACCCGTATACAAGCTTTTTTTTTTTAAAATGTAGGCTCTGGGCGTTTTTTTAACAGGGTTACCCTCGATTTCTCTGGTATCCATTCATCAGATCTTGACTTGGTGACCATGGAACCGCCTCGGGATTATACATACTTAGGAGTAAAGAAAAAAATTCAAAATCTATCCAAAATTGACGGAGAAATCGCGTAACATGCATATAAAAAATTAAGCGCCTGTAGAAAATGTAATACCTACACGAGTATAAAAGCTCTTTTCTAACAATTTAAGCGCACGACGTTCTTTAATAATGGTGATTCTCGATTTCCCTGGGATCCGATCCACTCATCAGATACTGACTTGGTGACCATGGGACCAATTCGAGAGTACAATCTTTCGATTAAAAGAAAATTGGTTTACAATTGACGGAGAACTCGAGTAACGTACGTACAAACAAAATATACAGACGAATTGATTACCTCCTTCTTTTTGAAGTCGGTTAACAAACCATAGTCATTTGAACTCATGACGTAATGGTTAGTTGAGTAGTTTGCGATATGGCGCTGTTGTTACCGCATTCTATAACACTAACAATGAAACAATATAAATACTGTTTTGATATTTCACAATGACGACGACTTACAAGTCCATGGAAATAATTCGAGCTCTACATAAAGAGTTAATTTCCAAAAATCATGTAATATCAAGACTTATAAGCTATACCTCTCATATACCAATCTAAATATATGAGAGACTAGGATATTCCCGCGACTTCGTCCATGCTTGACTGAAAATTCTCGCAGGATTCCCGGGATAAAAAGTATTACACATTTTATTACATAAAATTTACTAATCAGAGACAAACTCGCATTTGAATTCCAATTATTTTTCAATCTGGCTACTTTAAATTTCCCAGAAAAATTTCCACGGGATTCCCAGGATGAAAAGTAGCGCAGATTTTAAATCTAAGAACTTGCTGTCGCTTATAGAAAACTACATCGAATTCGACCCAGTAATTTTTATGTAAATCCCGAACAAACAGACAAACAAATAAACTAAACTGTTTGGCTAACAAACAAGAAATCTAAAAGAAATTGCATCGTTTATATAGTGTATTGTAGTTGTATTTATTAATAGCATCAATGTACAGGCAGGGCGTGTTTAGAATTTTATAATATTATAGATAAACATAAAAGATCGAGTGGGAAAGCCATACTGCTAGGACTGGTTTTATCATTTAATTTATTAATATCAAAATCATGTAGGTATGCGCGGAACTTATATTCCTGTAAATGAAATGACCTATGAAAAGTCGAAGGCGAACACCTTCGACTTGTACCTGGTTCCTTTATCATACTAACCGTTCAATTGCCTTACTGTTGGTTAAAATTTAACATAACCATACAAGTAATGTCAAAATTCTACCGATTGATAGATTGATTATTTAAAATATTTCACCCACTTTCCCCCGAGCGCTATAACATGGGAATCTTCAAAAAGGGCGTAAACAGATTTTTAAAGCGCCACATAGCAACGCATTGGCTCCCTTTGTGTTGCAGATGTCCAGGGGCAGCGGTAACCACTTATTATTAGGTGCACCGTCTAGGTCTGCTAGTTTACTTATATGCAATTATGAAAATAGGCCCAATCAGTAATCGTCGTCGACGTCAGCCATTTGCAGTCCACTGCTGGACGTAGGCCTCCCCAATACGGCGCCACTCATCCCTATCCTTCGATTTCCTCAGGCAGCGCCTACCGGCGACCTTGCATAGATCGTCGGTCCATCGGGCTGGAGGGCGTCCGACACTACGTTTACCGAGGCGCGGTCTCCACTCCAGGACTCGTTTGCTCCATCGGCAGGCAGACGTGACCGGCCCACTGCCACTTCAACTTGCTAATTTTGCGAGCTATGTCGTTTACCTTGGTTCTCTTACGGATATCCTCATTTCTAATTTTATCCATAAGAGAAACACCCAACATAGCTCGCTTCCGCAATGCTTAACGGCAAAAGTCTTCGAGCAGTGCGTCCTCCCCGTCCTGACCTACGGAGCCGAGACATGGACAGTGACGGCAGGATTGGTCCACAAGTTCCATGTCGCTCAAAAAAGTCTTCGAGCAGTGCGTCCTCCCCGTCCTGACCTACGGGGCCGAGACATGGACACTGACGGCAGGATTGGTCCACAAGTTCCATGTCGCTCAAAAAAGTCTTCGAGCAGTGCGTCCTCCCCGTCCTGACCTACGCGGCTGAGACATGGACACTGACGGCAGGATTGGTCCACAAGTTCCAAGTCGCTCAAAAAAGTCTTCAAGCAGTGCGTCCTCCCCGTCCTGACCTACGGGGCCGAGTCATGGACACTGACGGCAGGATTGGTCCACAAATTCCAAGTCGCTCAATCAGTAATACATTGAAGATATTCAAGTTTATTTTTGTTGAAAGCTCGTTCAGGCCACACTCACAGAGAGAATTAACACGAATCTGAGTTCCGCTAGAAATACCGGAGTACAAACTTGACCTCTGGCCGGTTCCTATATACTATTCATCCACTTGCCTTACCATCGGTTGTACTTTGACATTACTTGTATGGAGCTTATGTCAAATTTTACCCGTACGTAAGGCAAATGAACGGTCGTTAAGTTATAGAAACTGGCCATTAATTTATTGTTTATATTTATACCTTCAAAAGATGTTATCCAGTAAAATGTAAATTTTAATAATAACGTTTCAAATTGATAAACGCCCAGCAAAATAGTTACAAATAAAGATTGACTGATTACTAAGCTTCCCCAACAACATGACTTGTGGTGGTATATTATATTAAACATATTTGAACCAAATCAGTTAAAACATGAAAAAGTAACGTAACTTTAAAGTTGTATTCGATTTGGTCCAAATAATATGTTACTTCCATGTTAAACCAGATATAAAGTGTACGTGCAAATACCAGTTTTTAAGTATCTGGGAACTTGCCAAAAGTTGTAGGCACTTAGCCACAGGCAATTTGTTCGAGGAATAGCCCTCCTTTCAACAATGTAATATATTCTTATACTAAACACGATATAACTGTACTTTTCTAACTTATGTATATTGATATGTATATCTTGTTTATCTTACTAGTTGATTTTTTCTATATAGGTTTAAATAAATCGTATGTTTAGTTCTGTTAAAATATTTCTTAATTCAATATCTGACTTTAGATGTTATATTATGTAATAATTGTAGGTTTTATAAGTAGAGTAGAATTATAAATAAAACGTAGATACTGTTTAAATGTTATTCATACGCAATTGAAATAAAAATAAAAAGCCTTTTTATTTGATCTATAAAGAACAATGACATGTCATACAATAACATTTTAAAAGGTCAGTTTTTTTAAAATTTGTCTATTATTATTATCTCACAAATATATTCATTTTTATGTTTTTTTATCACATATATACCTATATATAAAATAGACACATATTAAAAAAAATATGAAAAGATGACGTCCGTCGACAGCGGAGGCTAGGGTCCAGGCTACCGGTAGTTAGGGCTCCAGAGACAGGAACTTCCTCACAATACGTGCCGTTTTGTGAGGAATTATTATTATTATTTATTTTAATTATTCTATTTTTGGACCCCCCGTCCGGGGCCTCCTCCAGTTGCGTCCAGTGCTCTCAGTCCGAGATCATATGTGTGAAACATCATGTGATTGCTTTTCATACGCATTTACGATTTCATAAAATTTTAATGAAATTTCAAACAATGGTGTAATATCCTGTTACCACGTGGCAGTAGTGGAAAATATTGTTACAACTTAGGCCCCGACAAAGACAAATTCCACGTACAGATTTGTAAAAGCACATTTTCTTAACTGTCGGCATTTGAACTAATTGTAATCCTTTAATGATCGTCGTCTTTTGTTCACTCATTTTTATTGGCATACGTTTCTAGTTATTGGGGAGAACAGCCTATTGTCCTATTGTACTCGTTTACGGCCGCTCAAGATCACAATTAGCCACGTGTTGCGGATTATAAGTACAAGCTAATTCTAGGAAATTATGTCGACGTTGTTGGGCGGGCACATTTGCATCTGTGAAGTATAAAACGATGGCCTGATTGAGAGAGGGGGCAGTTGAACTACAACTACGATCTAGGCGTGACGTGTGTACCTTATCGGGAATATTGACGGACTTTGCGCGTTTTATTGAATTACGACCTTCTGCATTGCGTTTGGATTTGGTGTGTTCGGTTATATATGTACCTATGTTATACGTGTTTGTATAGTTCTAATAAACTGTATAATAATTCTAACGGCATTTAAATGCAAGTCCCGCAAACTCGTAACAATATGTTGAGAAAACCTGACCCCCGCCAATATATTCTGCGACAGTTTGGCATAGGCATGCCTATGTTTCCCTAAAACAGAGAGAAACCTGAAACAGTGCTCTATTTTTAGGCTAATACTGTTATAATATTATTATTATTTAGGTGCAAAGTTTTTTTAATTTGTCTTCTACTTATAGTTTTGAAGGATTAAATGTGGAGTACAATATAACAAAGTTAAGTTTTCTTTTATTGAATTTAGTTTGAATGTCTTAGTTTAATAAATGAGAAAAAAAATTGTTCTCAGTAAATTAAACTAAATATATAATTATATTAGGTTATATATTAGGTTGGGGAAAAAGTTTCTTCGCATTTTATATAAAAATTGAAAAGGTTTTTTATAAAGTTTATTTACATTTGACTAAAGTATGCGGTTGCCATTTTGTTGGATAACTTTTTGCCATCTTGTAGGTAGGGACGTGATCCCATTGCTATAAAAATTTTAGGGCTTCTGATCAAAAAACTGCGACAAGTGGTTTTGGCAGTCCTCTCGTGATGTTAACATGACACTGCCTAAGGAATTCTGCAGAGACCGAAACAGGTGAAAATCTGAAGGTGCAAGGTCAGGACTATACGGCATCTGCCGTATAGTCCTCACCTTGCACCTTGCATTAACACCTTCCAGCCAAACTCTCGTAATTTTTGCTGAGTGGCTAAAGATGTGTGAGGTCTAGCATTATCATGGTGAAAAACCACACCCCTTCTGTTGATTAATTCCGTCCGCTTTCTCTCAACTTTTTGCTTTAATCTCATCAGTTGTTCGCAGTACAGTTCAGAATCGACGTTCTTGTCGTACGTGATCCACTTTTCATCACCAGTTATCAGCTTCTTCAAAAATGGTACGGTTTCATTACGTCGTAATAAAGAATCACAAATGAGTACACGGTTCATTAGGTTTCATTCAGTGAGCTCATGAGGCACCCAAATATGGAGCTTTTTTGTGTACCCAGCTTTTTTCAAATGCGCCAAAACCGTTTTGTGGTCAATTCCCAATTCTCCGGCTACATCGTAACTACTAATATGCCGATCTTGTTCCACTTTTTCAAAAATGGCATCAATTTTGTCCGTTACGGGGCGACCAGAGCGACGTGCATCTTTGATATCAAAATTTTCGGATTGAAAATGCTTAAACCAAATTTGCGCTACTCTCACAGATACTGCATTAGGTCCATAAACATCACAAATTTTTTACGCGGCTTGTGTTGCATTTTTACCTTTTTTGTAGTAAAATTTTAAAACGTATCGAATTTCTTCATTAGATTCACTTATTTTAATAATAAAAAAAACAAATGAAAACCACACATTTTCCTAATTTGAATTTGGAATTGTCTTCTTTAAAATTAAAACTTTAATGATACCAAAATCTGCCAGATACAAATCGTATAGCCAAAGAGATCTTATTACAAGTTCATAAATACTATATGCGAAAAGACTTTTTCCCCAACCTATTATGTCTACATGTACATATTATTTTTGCCGAGACTTCAACAAATATAAATATACAAATGGCAACTTTCAGCGGGGTAATAAGGGGAAGTAAGTAACTTAACCGTTGCAGCTACACGATTTTCGTGTAGATTTAGAGTCTTAGGTGAATGTCCATATTTTTTTGTGAAGTTTTGAACCCCATTCACAGATTTTCAAAAAATGAAACAGCAAAAAAATTTCTATTTTACTAAAAAAAATGTGATGCCAATGGATCCTGTACCTAACTGATTAAAAACTTCTATGAGATCAAACCAGGTTAGAGTACTAAAAAAAATAAACATTTCCCGTAAACTTAAGAAAATATTATTTCTCGTATATTTTGTATGAAAAGTTTACACATTTCTTATGTCAATCTGATGATCTTGTTTCTATGCTGATCAAAAACTTCTATCGCACCAACCGTCGTTGGAGTAAGTACTAAAAGAGTCGAAAATCGCAAAAATCTTTTCTCGTACATCTTTTAAGAAGTCCAACTTACCTTTTTTAACTTTCAAATGTTTTGTTGATTGAAAAAAATACATGATTTAAAAAACCCAATTTTAACCTGAGGTACCTGTCTAATATCGGTTTAAACAAAAATAGTAGACATTCATCGTCATTATGGAATCCCTTTAGCAAGTAGTACACTCGAGCTGGAATCATTATCTTGATTACAGCTGTAAAGGCGGCCTCAATCTGTGTGATACTACGCTCTCAAGGCTTGAGCTAAACGTGATTCGTATCATGAGTGAAAATCCCAATGGCCCACTTCTCCCCCCGGTATCCCATGTCATCCCCAATCCTCCTATCTCATCCCGGGATAGAGATCCCACCTCCCTCATTCCATATCCTTTCCCCTTATTCCATGCCACCTATCCCATCCCAAAGGCTGGCAACACGTTGGCTTTGCCCCTGGTGGATAACGTCTATAAACGACGGTAAGCAGTTTTCACTAACTGCCCGTCGGACTATTCGCTAGCTTCGCAATCAAAAACTTCATTAAGGGCCATGGGCCGACATGCACGTGGCCGATTTTTCTACTGTAAAAGTGCTGGCTGAAGATATAGGACAGACAGCTATAGTGAGGTCACCCTGGCATTATTAGTGAAGCATTTATAGCTAAGGGGAGGCTGACCCAGTTCTGTCCTGTCCTCAATAGTGCGTAAATCTAGGTGTCAAATAGGGCTCGCCCCGACAGGTTTATAATGCATGACGTATTCCGCCATTGAGGTCGAATGAATTAGTAAGAAAGATACACACGACAGATTTTTTTTCCTATGCAAGACAAAGCGAATTTATATAAATAGGAAAATTTTCTTTAGGACTAAACTATATGTGTAGGTTTAAAAAAAAAAATATAGGTACTAGGAGTTTTGCCTCTGAATGACAATGCCAGCCAGCCACATAATGTTAAATAGTAATGGAATAAATATCACACTTTCTTAAAATACTTAAATAACATACAGAACAAGCTTGTTGAGAGAAGGGAGAGAGGCCAAGAATGAAGTCTTTTTTGACGAAGATAAGTTACTTACACCTTAGACATCTTATCGTGTGGGGATCACGGTGAGGGCGTCTGGAGACTCGCCGGCCTGCTGCTGGATTACCCACTAAATTCCTTATGATCCTTCCATTTGCCTATAACCAGGGCCGCGGGAAGTGGCTATCGTCTGCCCACATAAGCCCTGGCCGAAGAATAAAGTCGTAAATCAACCCATCTCGGCAAAGTAACTGATTTAAACATTTGAATAAGCCGATATCAGACGGTTGATTTTTCTTTAAATTTGGATGAATCAACCACAATAATCCGTATCTGTAGTTTTCAACCAAATTGATACAGTTTGGAGGATTCGAAATATCAGTATAAATCAAACAAGTTATGACTAGCTTATTAAAGAAAATGTTATGTATGCATTCAACGTATAAATTGGTTTAAGTATGTACTTATATATATATATATATATATATATATATATATATATATATATATATATATATATATATATATATATATATATATATATATATATATATATATATATATATATATATATATATATATATATATATATATATTGAAATTAATCAGTCCTATCCTAGGGTATTCCAGCAGCAGGCCGGCGAGTCTCCAAACGGTGAAATGTCCGTAAGTGGATTACCCTTCTTCAAGAAAAAAAATGATTGACTGGAAGAGATGCTTCTAGCGATGAGGTCGCCTATTGTTTAGCCAAGAAAGTATTATAATTATGCAATTTTATAATTATTTATTTTGTTGAATAATAAAGTGTTTTCTATTCATCTATATCAGCACTTCTCTAGGAAATTGGATGCAATAGTGTTATAATTGGGGTCCGTACCCCTTAGACAAAAGATAAAAGTAACAGACAAAGTAAGGCCGGCTAAAAGATGCCGATTTTGGTACAGGATGCCGATCGCAGTACACAAGTTAGCCCACAAGTTTGTGTAAGGCTACACTTCATTGGACCTTTTTGTTTACGTAGGCTTCATCTATACATTATTGCGTGTACCCCTAAGAATCCTCGAATATATGTTAGTTCTTCATATTTCATGCATTCACAAAATTTTCTCTTCTTCATATTGTTACGAGTTGCAGGACTCGAATTAAAATGCCGCTGGAATTACCATAGAATTTATTAGAACTATACAAACACATATAACACAGGTACAAATATAACTGAACACAATCAGTCAAAACGTAATGCACGATTCAATAACACGCGCAAAGTCCGTCACTATATAGATTATCGAATGTACACACGTCTTGTTTCGCTAGTGGTTATCGCTTGACTGACGATCTCTCCATTGGGGCATTGCTTTATCCAGCACGATGCAATATGTCTACCTGGCAAGCGTCGACGCAATTTCCCAGAAGTCGTAATCCGCACACCTGCGTAATTATGCCTGCGAACGGCCATAAACGAGTACAATAGGCTGCTCTCCACAACAACCAATAAATAAGTAAATAAAAGAAAATAGTCATAAAACAGTTTCATTGTTATTAGCTCACAAGCCGGCGGATAATAAAGTGTGTGTTTTATGGTAGGCAGATATGCATCCACTTTTGTCGGCGTGTAACAATATTATAGTTAATCCCTACCATGCCGCTTGTGTGACCAATGCCTCGTAATATGACCAGTGTTTTTAAATGCACTTCTTATACCAAAAGTACCTCCTAACTACCTGTCAAATTATGTAGAACTTACATGTATCCTAAATCCTAACAGTGGCAAAAATTTGTAGATCTAATAAAAAAACGTCACTATAATTAGGTACCTACCTAATAACTCTAATTTTAATGTTTAAACATAAAGTACACTAAATTTTGTCTTCTTATTCTAATTAAATAAACTACAAAATCTGGTTAACCTTGACTGTGCATTGTTTTCAAATCTGTTTTGATATACGTAGGTTTTTCTAGATGATATGTAGAGTGTCCATGCAATCAGAGCAAATAATAATTTTTTTTGGTTTATTTGTTTTACAAACACTTAGCCTACATATTAATTCAAAGTATTATGTCAAATTCATCCAGTAGCATTCGTCTTCAAACTAATACAATTCTTTTCATTTTTACATAGCTTCACATATAACATATTAATAACGAAATAGCTAGGCTCGCCACTTAATTTGTGTTGAGATTCGACATTATATTCATCCCTGACTTTCCGCCTGACGCTGGTACTCCCGGAGCATGGATCCTTCGGGAGGTACTTGTGTCGAATAGGGCGTAAGCAGACGTCGGTGTGCGACCACTGCGTCGGCGGCGAAGGAGACACGGCGCTGCATACCCTCCAGGTGTACCTAACTTGGGACGAACACCGTCGGGATCTCGTCGCGGCTAGCTGGGCGAGTTTGTCCCTCCCGGCCGTGGTGAAGGCCATGGTCAGGCGTCGACACGTGGGATGCAGATGCCTCTTTCTGTGAGACCGTCATATCCGCGAAGGAAGCGGCGGAGCGGGAGTTGGGGCTGACTACTATGCCCACTCCGCCATAGCCGGCAGCGGCAACAAAGGATCGTACACGATGATCTCCAGCCGCCATAGGCTAAGGCCGTACAGGCGACTGGCAGGAACCAGGATCCTCCGCACATAAAAGCCAGAAAAGAGGAACTCGCACCGATCCGCGCGCCCTATTTCAACCTCGCGGTGAGACCGAAGGTATCTAGAAAGGCTCAGCTTTCCGGCTAACAATGGAGGGGCCAGCCCGCATAGGGGCCGGCCGTCATCCGTCAGGGCTAGAGGTTAATGAGCAAGTGAGCCCACAGCCCGAAGAAGGGACGCAAGAAGATCGACAAGGGGTTTTAGTGGGTATCCTCAACCATGGCGTGGCAATAGTATTTCTGCAGGGATGCTAGAACCACCCCAACAAGGCGAATCCCACATACCAGCCGCGATTTCTCCCCTCGCGCGGCTGATGGTTGTGATGGAAAAAAATGGATATTATACTCATATCTCACACGGATCGCCTCCAACCCAGAACCCAGCAAAATACCAAAATGATATAACGGAAATTTAAATTAAAATTCTGAAACTCAAGTTTATAACTGATATTTCTATTAATATACGTTGAGTCATTTCAGATGCTATTTAGATCCGTGCAGGAACGGAGAAAGAATACAATTTCCTGCGGCCAGGTGGTCTGTCGTAAGAGGCGACAGAACAACCCACAGCCAGGTGGTAGGGCTTTATGCTCGTCTGGATGGCTACCACCTCTGGTTTAAAGCATGTCGCCATAACAGCCTCGCGTTGTGTTCGGCATTTGTGACCAGGTTCCAGTTCCCCTTTTCCCAAAGTGAGTTATTTTCAGCGGGATTTGGACCAGGATCTGTGTTAAATACACTTCATCCTTGTAGGCGTGATGAGGTGGGGCGGGGGTCAGGGAGACCCGGTGAAACGGTTGCCCGCTGGCCGCCCGCCAGGCAGTAGGGGTCCCGAACCCGGACTAACCGGTCCCATGGAGGCTGCTACCCACCAACTGGCGCATAATCTTAGAGAGCACTGTCGTGCCGGTTGGGGCCCGGACGTGGACCCGGCAGTGTTCTCCGGGGAGGACCGGGGGCCCTTCCGTGCCCCGTTCCAGCTAGTCACACTACTTGCAGGGTTGTGTGGATAATTGCACACTCCGCTTTGTCCTCCTTTCGCTGATAATAACGCACTTCCTAATTCTCTTCTTAAAGATTATTTTAATAATGGGCCATAATAAAAATAATAAGGTTAACTCAGCGGACCTGACATCCACACTTAAGGTGGATTTTTGCAACATCAGGGGAATTCATGCCAATCTTAACGCCGTCCATCACCACCTAGAGACGACTAAGCCGGCCTTATTGTTTTTAACGGAGACGCAAATATCCGCCCCAAGGGACATATCATATCTATACTACCCTGGTTACAATCTGGAACACAAATTCCTTCCAAAATATGCTTGTATGTCCGCGAGGATGTTTGTTGTCGCCGTCTCCATGGCCAGGAAAATAGGGACCTGTCCACCTAATGGGTGCGAGTAGATTTCGGTGGCTCCACCCGAGTCGATTCGTGTCTATACCGGTCCCATGGCAGGGAATGCGATAGGACTGAGATTGCCCACTTTTTTGGACATGTCCAAGACGCAACCGACAGAGTTTTCGGGCAGTACCCTTCCGCAGAAATAATCGTCCTTGGAGACTTCAACGCCCACCATTCTGAATGGTTGGGTTCTCCGAGGACGGATCTGCCGAGTACTACTGCCCGCGATTTTGGTCTCGCCTATGGCCTTACTCAATTGGTCACGGGATTTACCCGCATACCGGACAGAGTAGACCATGAGCCCTCTTTACTGGACCTTCTGCTAATCACACACCCGGAGAATTACCAAATCTCGGTCAGAGCTCCTCTGGGATCATCTGACCACTGTTTGGTATCTTCCGAAGTGCCCCTTTCTATTCCCCAACGGGCTCGTCCTAACGGTAAAAGAAAAGTGTGGCGATATCGGTCAGTAAATTGGGATGGATTGCACGAGTTTTATGCATCCTACCCTTGGGGGCGACTTTGTTTCTTTACGGACGATCTTGACATTTGTTCAGACTCAGTCGCCGAAGTGGTATTACAGGGAATGGAGTGTTACATTCCTAACTCTGTGGTGCCAATCGGTGGCTCTAGCCAACCATGGTTCGATAAGCTGTGCGTTGAGGCTGTAAACCAAAAGCAAGCAGCTTATCGGGTGTGGAAGGTAGCTAAACAATGTCAGGATCCGCAAACTCCCGATCTAAAGAAGATATACAATGCCGCCACCAGGTCCCTCAAAAAGCGGCTCGCGAGAGCAAAATTTGAACACATCGGCAGAATTGGCGAACGGCTTGCTCACTTTCCTTCTGGAACGCGAGCATTTTGGTCGCTCGCCAAAGCTGTCCAGGGGGATTTCTGTCGGCCGTCCTTTCCATCGTTGCACACAGCGGACGTCCAACTGGCGCATACCGCAAAAGATAAAGCCGAAGTCCTGGGCAACATCTTTGCAGCCAATTCAACTCTTGACGACGGAGGAGCAACCCCGCCTACTATTCCGCGGTGTGGGAGCTCTATGAAAGAAGTTCGTTTTACGTAGAAAGCGGTTCGTAGAGCTCTTAGCTCCCTCGACGTCAAGAAGTCGTCCGGGCTGGACGGTATACCTGCTGTCGTGCTCAGGACTTGTGCTCCAGAGCTATCTCCAGTCCTGGCCCGTCTCTTCACACTCTCCTATACTACCAGCTGTGTCCCGTCTTCGTGGAAAGTTGCCCTAGTTCACCCTATCCCTAAAAAAGGTGATAGGACCGACCCATCCAACTACCGGCCTATAGCGATAACTTCCTTGCTCTCAAAGGTGATTAAGCGAATCATCAACGTGCAGCTTTTGAGTTACCTTGAAGATTCTCAGCTACTCAACGGTCGACAATATGGCTTCCACCATGGTCGTTCTGCTGGGGATCTCTTGGTATACCTAACACACCGTTGGGCAGAAGCCATTGAGAGCAAGGGAGAAGCCTTGGCAGTTAGCCTTGACATAGGTAAGGCCTTTTATCGAGTCAGGCATAGGGCTCTTCTCACGAAGCTGCCATCATACGGGATACCCGAGGGGCTTTGCAAGCGGCTATCCAGCTTTCTTGGTAGTCGCAGCATCAAAGTCGCTGTCGACGGCTGCTGCTCATCCACCAAGCTTATCAATGCTGGTGTGCCACAAGGCTGCGTGTTATCACCGACACTGTTCATCCTGCATATCAATGACTTGTTGTCTATAGAGAACATTCATTGCTATGCGGATGATAGTACCGGTGACGCCAGTTACACCAGTCGCGCTAATGTCCCTTGGATGCTAGTAGAAGAGAGTCGGGTTAGACTTGTATCTGAAGTAGAGAACTCCCTGGAGCGAGTTTCTGAATGGGGACGACAAAATCTTGTCCAGTTTAACCCCACGAAGACACAGGTCTGCGCATTTTCTGCCAAAAAGACCCCATTTGTCCCTGCGCCACAGTTCCAAGGAACACATCTAACTATCTCCAATAGTATCGGGATCCTTGGCGTCGACATAACGAACGACGTGCAGTTTCGGGGTCATCTGGAAGGCAAGGCTAAACTTGCCTCTAAAAAGCTTGGTGTGCTAAACCGGTCCAAGCAGTACTTCACTCCGCGGCAACGACTTGCGCTATACAAAGCGCAAATCAGACCGCATATGGAGTACTGCTCACATCTATGGGCCGGAGCACCCGCTTACCAGACTGACCCCCTCGACTCCATCCAGCGTCGCGCCGTTCGTATCGTCGACGATCCCATACTTACAGGCGGTTTAGAATCGCTTAGCCTTCGAAGAGACTTTGCGTCCCTCTGCGTATTTTACCGCCTGTATAACGAGGAGTGTTCCGAGGAACTGTTTGATCTGGTGCCAACACCTCACTTTTACAACCGCGCCGCTCGTCAGCGACGGGATATTCACCTCCATTTCCTTGAGCTTCCACGCTCATCTACGCAACGGTTCTCTAGAACATTTATTCCGCGTTCAACAATGATCTGGAGGGAACTTCCCGCCGTGGTTTTCCCTTTGCGCTATGACATGGGGCTCTTTAAGAAGGGCGTTATAAAATTTCTTAGAGGTCGGCAACGCGTTGGTGACACCCCTGGTGTTGCAAACGTTCATAGGTGACGGTAACCACTTTCCATCAGGTGGGCCGTCCGCCTGTTTGCCTGCTACTGGCTATAAAAAATAAAAAAAAGGAGAAACTACCAGATAAACTGACAGGTAATAATTATAAAATAAGGTAATTTATGTATAGTCATTGGAATCAAACTTTTTAGTTTACATTTTATTATTTGACATTTTACTTCGTTTGTTATATTCTTTTAATACTATTTTCCCCTTGGACTGTAATGTATCGTAGTAAAATAAATATTATCAATGAGGAAAATTACATATTACGCCATATCTAAGTTATTTACATATAGTTGACGTGTTCTACATATATCAACCAGCGATTATATAAACAACGACAGAATAACTGAAAAATTTCTAAAATTTCTATTATTTGTATTTATATATAACTGTATATAAACAAAATAATTTATATATAGTTAATAATTAACGTGCTCTACTAAATAGTATAAACAGCAGTTTTCACGTAAATTTTGCCATCTATATTGAAATCAAGACAAATAAGTTTATTTGTATCTTACATATAGGTGTTCTATGAATTCATTCGTATGTCAATTTCTATATTTGTTTTTTAATTGAAGTTTATATTTTACTAGTTGAACATATGTTATATTTTTTTTAAATTTCATAATAAAAGTTAAGTTAAAGTTAATTGCCAAAAGCAAAAGCCGTAGAATGCAAACTTACAATATTGTAAATAGATTACCTCATTGACAATAAAACTAAGAATTAAGGACATATGTTACCTATACAATTTTCAACGTATTTACACCGTGAATTACTCATCTCAATTCACATGTTACTTAAATCGTATGAAATAACGAAACGCAAGGACATCTACTTGTCATATACGTACTAATAGTTTGAACAATGTTTAGGTTGAGTAACATAAAACACTAAATAGGAATTTACCATGAATCATATTGTACATGTGAATTGTTCTGTGTATGTCATATTTCTTAAACAACATGCTTATGTGTGTTATTTTATTATCTAAAACACTAAATTGATTACTATTTTCAAAAGCACACATGAATAATGGTAAAAAGTCATTTATGAAAACTTTTTTTAATAATTGAAAGCGTGTTATTTTTTTATGCGCCATTTCTATAGAAATTGAAAGACAGAAATGAATCAGTTTAACTTCGGCTTTATGTGATCGCTCAATTATTTTTAGGCCATATCTTTTTATCACAAGTAGAAAATATATTCACCTAATAATGTCCTAGTTGTAATTTCAAACTTATGGAATAGACCACTCATGTACAGTAGACCGCATCACAGCAAACAATGTAGGAGGATTTTCAGTCTGGTGTAAGTGGACTAACTAACTGCAAAAAGTTGTTGGTGGAGACCAGATGAGAAACGTGGAAATAATATGTGATGAAAAATCTTGAAGTGGCCTGTGTCCAAAAGATGGCCAGTTTTGGATGACGATGCCGACTAAGTATATTTTTATCTAACATAGTATTTCATAGGGCATAAGAAATTTCCAAATAATATTTAGACGCCTTTTCTTAACCCTTCAATAATACAGTATTAAGTAGTACTATTTTTAAGATTGAACTAATGCTGATATTATTCAGATAACATATCCTCTTTGGTGTACAATTAGACTTCACAGACTGCCATAATGGTTTATATTATCACTAACCCACAATATGTACAGTGCACATGCTTGAACACTTTATACTTGGTACACTTTACGAAAAAAAACTATTAGACCTCTAGATTTGAAATTTAATACAATAATTTAAATTTACGTGTAGATGTGTTATTTAAATGTAATTTTTTTAAGAATTATTAAAAAAGATACAGCAATGTGTAATATTGATTAACTAGACTGTTACTACTAACGCCATCTGTTAGAAAACTGTCTTTAAATTTTGATAGTTATGCAAGGTAAAAATCTCGCGAGCTCCCATAAAGATGCGTATTTTGCTTGTTTAATTTTGAGAAAGTAACTATACGTGTGCAGAAATGCAACCGCGTTTATGGTACTTATGGATATGTAAATTATAAAGCCGGTGTACATTGTACATAGGAAAAATTATCTTATAAAAACCATATAAATGTTTCAGACATATCATAAGAGATCAGAACTATATTATGATATTGGGTAATTGTTATTCCAGATTACGTAAAGGTAACGTAATTATCGTCGTATCTCAACCGACGTCTTATTCTAGTAAAGTGTTATAATCCTGACAGGAAGCTTGCACCAGCTAAAGCAGTTCTCCTGGCATTTGTTGCTGACTAACAAGAATCACAAATATTAGCGTAACTCAAATCGGGTCGATCAATTTATCATACTGAATTGATACATTGCTAGTATATTACGCACATTCATCACCTTTTTTCTTTATGTAAGCACATATCTGACAGGAACTGAAAGATTGAGATAGACTGAGAGGAAAATATCCTGACAAACATCTTTCGCTTCATTTACTTTCATCAATCTCTTCTCAAATGCGCGTTTATCTAAAGTGCTTTAAGGTACTTAAGTGGTACATACTCTGAGGTGGTCCTGCTGTTACCAAGTCAGGATCTGATGAGTGCGTCCCAGGGAAAATGAGAGCAACCCTCGAATATTGTAGACACGTAGAACGTGTTACATTTTTTTCTAAAGCTATTCAAGTTATTGCGTAACTATAAAATAGAAAACATTTTTTTAAACTAAAAACAGCATCGACTTCGAAAGTTACTAAAAAGCAAAAAAACTAATATTTAATTTTGTACCACATTTTGAAGTCGGTGCGAAGTAAAACATAAATAAAAGCTTGTAAAACAAGGAATTTACAAAATATAGTAATTTTTATGTTTTGCTTGGCACCGACTTCAAAATAATGTATAAAATATTTAATTTGTGCTTTTTAGTTACTTTTGAAGTCGATTTTGGTTTTTATTTTAAAAATATTACCTAGTTTATTAAGTATCGACTCATTAGCCAAGTAATGTCGAACGCCGATGAAAAATTAATTATTTGATCAAAGAATTATCCTACAAAATTTTGAAGCGTGTACACTATGCGTTACGTGTAAAATAAGTTTGCCGACGGGCGTCGCTCTGTTGGAGGAGGACGGGCGCGGCGTCGCATTCCCCCCCAGGCAGGCCCCCACAGGCCCCACGCCAGTTTAGTTTCATTCCTGACTACATACGTTGTACACGTGAAGTGTTCTTTATAATCAAAGTATATTAAAAAGGAAAACATGTTTAAAGCCGGAATGTTCCTTGCGTTTTTAGCGTTAGTAAAGACAGGTGAGCCTCGTTTATAATTTTAATAACTTGCACAGTTCTGTATAACTGTACCTACGTTGAACACTTTTTTTTATCAAAAAAGATTGGTGTTGGATTCTTTTGGAGTGATTGTATCTAAATGTTGTGGTCTACAAAATGAAATGATTGATAACATTATCAAATAACAAGATATTATAACTAAATATAAACAATATTCAATACTGGTTTCTTTAAATTATCGTTCGTTGATTCTATTTCCATAGGTTACCTATATTAATTGTTTTATCTTACATTAATATATTTTACCTGTAAACAACCCATTTAAAGACAAATTTAGTTATTACATAATATGATTTTTTCCGAAAAAGTTTGTGAAAAGCTTTATGCTTAAGCTTTTGTCTTAAAACTTTTTGTGCTAGATTCTTACGTAACTTATAAAGACTACCCTACATAACACTGTTTTCTTTACATTGTTTTGAGTGCCTATTATAGCATTGAACAATTAAATAAATACATTGTCAAAATTCAAATTGAATCATGAATCTTCACACTGGGTATTGCAAAAACAAACACGTGTCTTATTTTATGTTACGTAGCTTTTTGTATTATTTAATCGAATTAAACATTCTAATTGAATACCTCTTACTTAATACTTTACCTCTAATAAATTCTAAAAACAACATAAAAAGACCGGCGCTAAAATATCTTAATTATTTATTTATATTTTTCAAATATAAGTTATGATATAATTCAAATTAAATAATCAAATTACTGTATAAACAATTGACTTTACAATCTTTGTCTTTCGTGATTATGGCTAGTGAGAATTGGCCGAAACGTCGGAATAAAAATTATTTATCTGTGAACACCGCTAATCCGTATTCAACAAATGTGGGTATAATTTACTTTTGCCTAGAGCTTAGTAAAAGGACGTTTACAGGAAAATATTATGAATAAGTAACGAATTTATGCTAAAGATTATATTTAAATAGTAAACGTAGGTGCAGCATTTACTGACGCAACCTTTATATAAATAACTTGCATTATCATAAAAGGCGATCTTATTTGATATACATGACGCATACATACATTAATATTGAAATTTGAAGGATAAAAATCATAAGTAGTGGGGTAGTTGACACACCTCTCAATAAATTCAGAAACAGTATTCATAAATATAAAAAAGCGGGCGTACAAATACAATAAATACCTACTAGATAGGAATAATTTTAATTACTGTTTAAATCATAATTAATATACTATTTAACTCGTCATAGAAATGACGTCATAGTTTGCAGCGCTCGTACAAAATCTAGGTGGCTTCGGCATTTTGTAAATTCGTAAAGAGTATTAACTGTCTGTTCAAAGAATTGCCGTTACATTCCGCTGCATTCCCTCGTACCGCACAAAGTTAGCCTAATTAGTAACAATTAATATTAACATTTAGTAAACGTTAAACTCATTTGTTTAACCAATTACGCCACACTAATATTTAATATCAAAATATTAAATTGTAATCGTTTTAGTCAACTCTAATACTTACTGGTGCTTATGATAATAATTTGTAACGGTTGACGACGGTACTCTCGAATCAAACGGGTAGTATCTCAGTTGATTTGACTGTCAATTACCCTATTGTAAATCTTCAAGTGAATTTATATATTACCATCACGTTCATAAAATCAATGATCGGATTGTTCTAGTAATACAACTTTGGGCGATATTTGAAATTATTAACTTTCATTTAGTTTAAGATGATATACACCTATCTTTAAAATGGTAAAAACCCATATGATATTTTCAATTATAAGGCATGGCAATGTTTGTTGCGTTTTTGGGGAAAACCTTCAGCCTACCGCGCCTCTGCTTTCAACGTTATACATTTATGAGAAATAGGCCGGGGGCATAGGGTTCGTAGCAAGAAAGTCTGATTTTCTCCACAAAGAAATAATTTTAGACCTAGACCCATTTGTTTCTGAAATGACTATGACATAGATAAACAGACGGACGGAGACGACCAAAACATAAGACACCCTAAAGTTTTATTTCATTGGAATTTGATTTATGTCATTGAAAGTACCGCTATTTATTAGAGTTTCGTAGCCATTTTGGTAAAAATGAAACTCATGTTTTCTTCTGTCCGTCCGTCTGTCTTTGTATGTCACATTCGTTATCTCAGCAATTATGAGATCTATATGAATGAAATTTCACAGCAAGACATAGTCTATATGGCGCTATACAATGGTATATTCAGCAAAACAACTAAGAGCAATGGTCGACATAGATATAACTGAGTGTTGAGAGTTTTTTGTCAATAAACATAGCCATGGGGATATCGTTAGATTATAAATATGTGTAACTCTTGTCCTTAAAGCTGACTACACTGGTCTACCAAATTAAATAAATTTGGTTGAAAGCGCAAAACAGAAAGGAAACCATGACATTCAATGACCTTGAATACTCAAATTATTTATGTTTACACTAGAGTTTACCCCGTGGCTGCGCCACGGTCCAAACTCTGGTGCATCTTGTTCAAACAGCAGGCGTTAATACAGGTTACATTGTAATAATTTTTTACGTTAGTGCTATTTGCCCCGGGAAGATTTACTTCATTTTATATCGCAAACTATCCCATCTCCCGGGATGAAAAGTATTAATGTCCATTTTCGGTATTAAAACGACATTTAAACAAAATTACAGCAAAACCGATCCAGTACTCCTAGTAGTTTTTCCGTCAATGCTTAACAGACAGACAGATCAAGTTACTATCGCATTTTTTATAGATGATATTTGTTTATATCCATAAACTTGAGAAATGATTAGACCCATACAAACTTTAATCCTCATTTCAACCCGTTCTACTTTTATTTATCTATCCCCCGTCTATCTATCTGTAAACTACATAAAGACAAAATTACCAAATTGACCACAATGACCAAATTGACCAAAATGACCAAAATAACCTAAATAACCAAAATGCCCAAAATTACCAAATTGACCAAATTGGCCACAATGACCAAATTGACCCAAATGCGTAAAATGACCAAATTGACAAAATTACGAAAATGGCCAAAATAACCAAAATGTTAAATCACAAAAAACCTATAAAGCCTACTTTCTGGGATAACCTTTACATAAATCTATCCTATTATCCGGGATAAAAAGTATCCCTTGTCCACCCTCGATATTAAAGTTACATACATACCAAATCGGTCCAATAGTTTTTTCGTAAAAGCATAACAAACAAAGAGACAAATATATTATTATCCCGAAAACTATCCCATTTTTCGAGATAAAAAGTATCCTATGTTCATCCTCGGCATCGAAATATATATATATATATACACTGAGTTTCAGCCAAATCGGTCCAGTAGTGTTTCCGTGAAAACGGAACAGACAGACAGAAAGAGTTACTTTCGCATTTATAATATTATTAATAGGGATGGGTCACTTTGGTAGCTTCATCCAAACTGAAATACATCGACGAACCGTCTAGTATTGTCTTTATGGATGTTATTTAAGTCAATAGGTTGGGAGATATTTGCTTCTAAAGCTGTAAAAATGATGTCCGCCCTCTAACTTTCAAACGGAACTAACTTTGACTGATAAAAACCTCTTAATTGAGGGTACAGGTAGAAGAAAACCGAAAAGAAAACCTCCCATATACTCAGGTTTTAAGTGGGTCGAAGTTTTTACCTGTCTGCAAGCCCTATTTGTAAGATAACAAGGAATTGGCCGTTAGATTACAAAAACAACAGTAGAACACTGGAACGCACTCGTGACAATCCTGCTAATATGTACTGGTATATCATGCCAGGGTTCAATTAGCTTATTAAAAGTTGAGTCACGTTAATTTAGCAGACGACGCGACTTTGCTACCAAATTCAATACAATTTTTACTTTTTGAAATTTGTTTAGATTCTATACGTGGATTTAGTTTATAACGACGAGAAAGGGACCGCTATAATGCCATTGCTATATACATACGCTGTCTTTGCAATTACATCTTGTCCATCCAAAGGTTGCCTGGGAGAGATTGCTTTAAGCAATAAGGCCACCTATTGTACTATTACTACTATCTTACAGTATTTAAGCTTGATATGTATTTTTTCTCTGTCATGTTGGCTCTCAATAATAGTTTTATAGAAAGAAAGAAAGAAAACAAAATTTATTGCCAGGCATTATAGCCGCACAATACGCATTACTCGTATCGCTCAAAACAATGAAAATTAATGAGTGCCTGATTCTTACATTTATCTTTATATAAATTTAATTTTATAAACATAAAATATAAAAAAATACTTTCATAATTCTGTGAATGAGCCTATGTATTTGTTTTTTGTTTGTTGACTCGGTCGCAATATCTCTTAAGGGATTTCTAGGGACTTGTTACAAATGGTTCTCTAAAATTAGTCGCTATATCCGAAATCGGTGTTACATCTGAAGTCGCTATAGTCAAATTATTTTTCTCTAAAGTATACTTCAAATTCAAGTGATTTAAGTAGTACCTCGCTGTACCCATATAGTCATTACAACCGAGGTCATAATAAATGAAATCCACTGTATATGTCCGAGATATCAGGAATAATGTACATCTTTTATAATATAGGTATTCTTTGTCTAATTTATTTCATATCGGTATTGTAAGCATTGAACTTCCGTGATCTGAATTTTTTTTTTTCTCTAGCGATTCTTTTACCTCATCATTGCTAGCCCGGTCGTACACTTGTAAGTTTTACTAACGCAAACATCTAAGGCCAAGGGCGCACTACGATTGTCAATACAGACTTATCTTGTCACAGCTGAGTCTGGTATTGATTAATCATAGTGCCAGCTTAGCCTTAAAGGCTTACGCTAAGAAAAACGTACAGGTGTTAGGCTGGACTTAAAAATGTGATATGACTTCTATGGAAGTTGTGTCCAATTTTAACCAGTAGAATGGCAAACGAGTGGATAATAAGATACTTATAGAAACCCGTCATTAGACATGATATTTACCTAAATTAATCATATTAGTCGAATAAAAAAAATGATCTAAACAGATCAATTAAAAAAACAGAATGCTACCGAAAAGGTCTTTCACGATTATAAAAGCTAACACTACTTGGTTCAGCAAAATTGAATCAATTTAGTAGAATGGCGCCGAACTTATACGACGACCAATTCAATGACATTGAATGATCACTTTGGTGGCCTCTGTGGTTGAGCCGTTAAGCGGGCTAAACCTTTGTCGGCCTACCTCACTGCAACTCAGAGGCTTCACGGTGGAAGCGGTTCGACCGCAGCTGTTGCGATGGCTCTCGCGGAAACGCGGGACCCTCACCTTCAGAATGACACAGATACTTACCGGGCACGGTTGCTTCGATAAGTATCTGTGTCAGATTGCGGGCTGTTTGCCTTCACCCCAATGCCGCCAATGTGGCGCGCTAGACACGGCGTTACACACACTAGTCGAGTGCGCAGCATGGGCACCTCAGAGGTTTGAGCTCGAGACACTTGTAGGACCGATCGAATCGCTGGGCGATCTGGTGCAAGCCATGCTACACAACGACGATTGGTGGGTGGGTGCGGCCAATTTCTGCGAGGCGGTAGTGTCTCATAAGGAGGCCGCGGAACGAGATAGGGAGAGAGATGGTAGTGCGCATGCGTCTCGCGGGCGCCGACGTCAGTAGGGAGCCCGGAGGCGCAGGTATGCGCATGACCTCCCTCCCTGAAATACCGCTACAGGGGCCCTCTAGCATCTAGGGAGCAGAGGAGTCTTCACCCCTGTTGACGAAGTGAGTTTGCCTCTCCCGGGGCATTCTCAAGCACTTGTGCGCTAGGATCGGTGTGGGCGTAACTACGTTCTGTATCTCACGCCTTTCCTGCCATAAGCGCGGGGCACATGGGAGGAGGGTGGTTTTAGTGGGGTATTGATTAGTCGAGTCTCCACACAAGCCGGTTGATTATTGTTTGGATTGCCTCAGTGGAAAGCCTCCATGATCAACAACGGTCTAATCCCTAGCAAAGGACCCGGTATGTGCGAAATGCATTTCCCCCGCCTTAATAAAATAAAATAAAAAAACTCAGAGGCTCCGAGTTATTTACTATGGTCTGGGTGTCTGGGATCGGCCCCAGAATAGTCCGTTGTATATTACCCGTAACACAAGCGTACTTACTTGCTTAATTTGGGGATATACAGTATGTGTGTTTGTCTGTCGATTATTATTATTATTATTTTGGTTGATTCATCCAAATTAAAAGACCTTGTAATATGAGTATTATTAGCAGTTGCCAAAAAATACTAATTAATAACAAAATAGAGGGATCACCTTTGAATCTCTTTTCAAAAATAAAAAACGAAAACATCAAACAAAAACATTGATCCATTCACAACATGCGAATGTAATTTTCCACGAGCATTGTACTCTAAAACTGGTTGGACTGCGTCCTCGCCTACCAAGGTGAGTAGGGTAAAACCTTGTTTAACTCCTCCTTGGTAGCAGCACTAAATTGTTCAAAAATTTAAACAGCGCTTCGTCATGACTAAACCTTTAAAGGCAAACCTTATTAAATGAGACTTAAATAATTCCATTATAAATGTCATAAATGTCAAAATTAAATAAACTACAAAATGATTTTGACACTTTTTTATTCTGGAATATTTAATTAATAATTATTTGGAATTTGGTAAATACGGTTGTAAGAGAAGAAAAATTTGAAAAACACGACTGTCTTTTCTATTTGTTTTCCTAGCTAAACTATGAACGAGAAAAACACAAAATACAAAGAAAGCAAGAACTAAAAACGTTTATTTGGTCAGAACACATACATTGTGAAATATATTACAAAAAAATATGTATAGAATAGAATAGAATTTGTAATAATAATAAATGTTCATCAAATGTCGGACACGAGTGCTTATCGTCGCATTGGTTTTCAACTGCACATGTCGCACTGTTATTTTTTTATATAGTATTTATAATCATAATAATTATGATTAAAAACGTATTTTTATATTCATAAATTACTATATCCTATACATATATATATATATCGAGGGTTTCATAACAAATGGGCGTACAGACAAAAGTGCAGTTTTACACAAGGGACAAAATTGTGAATAAAACAAAATTAGTTTATTGTATAAGGCTGAAAATTGGAATACCCTTCTTTTTAGGTACACTTGCATACTGGTAAGACTTTCTAAATTGTAACATGCATAGTTCTTAGTAAACAACAAAAAAAATGCATTTTTGCGTATATGCCTATATGTTAGGAAGCCCTCGATATATACCTATCATGATTTTGATTACACCAATACTTTTTCTGGTAAATTATAATCCATTACTTAAAATCTAAATATTATCTATTGGTCAACTGCTGTCACCTTCACCTTACCTTACGCTTGGCCTAGCAAATACAAAATGGCGGACAATGACATCATCGTGTTTTGTAATAGCTGTTGCCATTAAGATAATGATTCAAATAGTTATTTACGTATCACTGATACATAGATCGGTATTTAATTTGAGTCAAAACTCAAATATTCTATTGTTAAAATTAAAATGTCCCTCGGCTCTCTGAAGCTTCGTGCATTTGAAATTATATTTTAATTACAGTAAAAAAAAAATATTAAGATTTCCAATTAATAGTTAAAATATGAACATGGCGTTTTTACGAGGTCATCCTTTTTGCCAGAGCCGTCTCAAGCATATTGGGCGCCGGAGTGCGAAAATCAGGTTGCTCCCCCCTACACAGTGATGGATTTACACTAGGGGACTAGGGGATAGTGCCCAGGGCGACAAAATTTGGAGTGTCAGTAAAAACATTTTCAAATTTCTACTAAAATCAATCCATGATTTTCAAAAATTGGGAAGTTATTGGTTTCACGGTAAATCTTAAAAATCGAGTTCTCATTGGTTCTCATCTTACGTTGTGAAGTCTAGTTACAGTGCATATTTGTATAAAATTTATATAATAGTGTGGAATTTATACGGTGCCCCAGGGCGACACTTAGGGTAAATCCAGCCCTGCCCCTAGCAACAATAAAAAATAGCATTTATTTTTGTCTCATTTTTAAGGATTCGTAGCCATTTTGCCAAATACGGAAACCTAACGCAATCATCATGTCCGCCCGTCTGTCTGTCCGTGTAAAACTACTGATTTTATATGGATGTAAAAGATGTAGTCTATTTGGAGCTCGCCCATTGTGCATGGAACGGCACGCACTTGCCAGATTTATTTAACCTTGTTTTTATATAGATCTATCTATAAAAGCTACGTTGTCATACAACATTCAATTGCGTATTAACATTGAACTTCGCTTCTGTGAATAAATTTAGTCGAATTAAATCACTTTATAAATAAAACAATATCAGAAATAAATGTCACCTGTTATTAATAAATGATTTATAACAATACGTTTGCTTCAATAATCGCAGCAGTTAGTAGAAAAAAAGAAGGACAATCCTTTATGAGTAATTGCTTTGTTTTATTACAAAAAATTCCAATATGTTTACATATAATATAATTTTAATTACTTTAATTAATTACCTCGACGTTTCAACATCGGAACGATTTTTAATTAACAAATTTAATATCTAATAACAATTAGCAACAAATAATAACACTAAACAATAAATAACAAGAATGAACTACAAATAAAATCTATTAATTCATTAATTATCAAATTAAAACCAAATAGTCAGACCTCGCAACAATTAGCAATGTAAATAATAATTATTTATTTGAACTTTACCATTGACTTTTGATTGTTAATATATTTTCTTGTTCAAAATGTAACGAACTTTTTTTGCTGATTGTACAAGGAAATTAAAATTTCAAGTTTAGAATTCCTGTAAATATATAAATAAATACTACTACAAATTCAAAAACTTCTCAAAGCTAATTTACCTATACCTATAATAAATAATTAATATAATTAACATTTTTTTGCAAAAGGTATTGTTGATTATAAATATATAACTAAAAATATATTCAACATATAACCTACGTATAACAAAACTACGTTTTAACGGTTTCCAGCGCGTTATTTTATTTGCTTTTTATGATGCCGATGGTTCGGCCACCTTTCATTAGATTAGGTTCCCAAAGAACAAATAATAACCATAAACAAAAATTAAAACTGAATAATTAAAATGAACAAGTTGGCCGTAGGCTAAATAAAACTTTAACAATACTCGTTGACACTGACATATTTGTCTTCCGTGATCACGTCTCCTGAAAAGTAGCCGAAACGTCAGAATAATAAAAATCAAATAAAATACCACGCTTAAAACCGTTAAAACGTAATTTTATTATGTGTATATAATATAACCTACGTTTCAACCTTTATGTTCATAATCAAAGGTTTCAACAAATATCATATACTTTTTAATTAACATAGTGATTCATATAATCACTGAAAATAATTTTATTAATAATTTTTTTGAGAGAACTAGTTCAAAGTTTATCTGCGAGAGAAGCGAAGGAAAGTTCAGTCATGTATACATACCACATAAGTCACTTTGACATTTATAAATTAGTAGATATAGATGAATCACTATCGTTTCCAAAACATCTATGCTGAAGCATTTTTCGAACTAAAGGCAGCGCTTCAAATTTCCTATCAAACGTGACTTATTTCAAACTTTTATAAGACTTCTTTCGCGGTTTGCCTTTGCACGCTCCAGATACTCCGAAGCCACAAAAACATCGCCATAAATTTTCCCAGTCCATAATGATTTTGTTTGTGCGCTAGATACCACTAAAATGTTACGAAATTCAGTATAAAAGTTAAAGTAGTTTTCGATTAAGTTCGGCACTTTAAATTTTGCTCTTCGTGTCCCTCTAAAAATGATTAGATTTATTATATCTTCAGTATATTATGTATTATGTTTACGTTACATTATGTTCTTTAGAAATATTCTCATTTTAGACAGTTTTGGGTGCCTTGCAAATTTGGAATGTGTTTCATGCAGAAGTTTTTCCATTGTTTTGTTTTAAAGTCCTGTAGACATTTTTGCAAGAACGTACCTTTATGAAATTGTCCGTCTATTCTATAGGTATAACATACGCAACTGTAATAGTTCATAAGAAAAGGAGACGCCCATACTCATTTTCCTAAAGACAAGAAAAATATAAAATATAAATAGAAAATAAGAACTCTGTCCTGTATCATCCGTAACTATGACGGATTTCCCAGAGCACTACAATAATTATGGACTCTCCAAATATTCATTCTCGACAGGATTGGCTTTTTTAGTGTTGCATTAGCGACGATAACCATCTGTCATCAAGTAGACCGTTTGCACCCTCTTGTTTGTGAGCATACAAACAAAAGCTACATAACAAACATTTTTCTCTAAAGCTATTGTGTGTATACGAATAACATTTGTCAAGAAAATGTGCCTCCTTTACACATTAGAACGTGAAAGCAATCACAAAACCAGTATACCTATGTATTGGCTACCGTTAGACAGTTCTTGAAATGTGTATTATAACAGAGACTATAACACACACACACACACCCAAATACACGCGCCCGCACGCACGCACGCCCGCGCGCACTCACACCTACACACACACACACACACACACACACACACACACACACACACACACACACACACACACACACACACACACACACACGCACGCTTTCACACAAAAACCCACACGACCACATAGTCATTAATTTTATTTGACACTTGGCGTGAGAAACCTCTGATTGACTCGTATTACAAGTAAATATTACTACTATTTAAATAATTTTGTAAATATTATACTTATACCTAGTTTGAGAGTCAGAGAGAACTTAACATTTGGTATAGTGTTTTTAGCCTCTAAAAAGTTATTTTATTCTTGTGCTTTGTTACTTTGTTTTTCTTATAAGGCTTAATAAAGATATTTTGTATTGTATGTGACGATGTTCCTTAGTGACTCATTTAAGTAAATGCGTGGGGAACGTATTCGTTTCGAATGTCGTATATATAGGTAAAATAGGTCCAATAGGTCCAATTCTTTTTAACTTCTTAACTTCTGTTAAGTCGTTTTTGAGTTTTGCAGTATTTTAGATTAAATATTTTTAGGATTTCTTAGTAAAATGACAAAAATAGTGTACATTAAATCTTTTAGTGAACCATTCGATTTTGGCCGCATTTTTTCAAGAACCGTGTCATGCCTACCTACCACCTACCTAAATTGCCATCTGTTTCCTTGGTATTTTTTTAATTAGGTTGAAACACAAAATTACAATACAAAATGTAGGTTAGTGACTTATATCAAAGTAAATTAAATCCAATTTAAAACGAGCGACAGCAAGCGAATGACGGGAGTACTTATGAGGTCAAAATTTTTAATTTAATTTTTAATTAATCGTCATTCAAGGGATGCAGAATCTTGTGGGCAGTTGGCCTATATTCTAGAATTCTTTCCCGAATAAAAATTCAAATATAGAATCGGCGAAATTAATATCACGCGTCCCTACGTGCCTCGCGCTTTTGGAATACTCGCTATTTAATAAGTAAGTTTGCACGGTTTATCTTCACGAGAGAGGTTGTTTGAATAGTGTTCTGATAATGCCTTAGTTCTCATATTCACTTCGCACGATCTTTTATAAAATACGGTGTTTTTAGTATGGTAGATGCAATCTATGATAATAGGTCACCACATAGTGGTGTAGTAGAATCGTAAAACAATTAGGGGTAACTGAGTATTGCGTAAAATATTTTTAAGGCCCTCAAGTATCATAACGATATTACTTAGTGACTTTAATTAAGTAAATAAGTGACTGTTGTTATAGTCCCAAAATCGTCAAAAGTATGTTTTGTATTATGAAGTGACAATTCTGAAACAAGAATTAAAATTGTAGATATTCAGAAATACTTTGGACCAAAGTTGATTTGAACAATATACGTTGTGTATTTTTCATGGGCTATTTTCAATTACTTTTATCTATTTTCTATGTAACCTTTTTATTGCCTGTAGAGAGATAGGCGCTTAATTTTATTCCAAAATTTAAATCTCAATCTTCTACACAAAAGAGTAGTTAATTGTACTAAATACTTCGTTTGAGTAGACTAAGAGACGGTCAATAGGAACCTTAGCTTTCGAGAATGATATTGCTAACACAATCTGTTTACTATAATTAGAGAATACAATCCCGGCATCCCGACCGTTTTCTGACCCCGAAATTCCCGGGACTGTACTTGGCTAATCTCGGGATTTTCGGGTTTGCCACAAACAGGTCTAGTTTGCACTCCGTTGTCCGCCGTTGCGACTTGACAATGACCTTGCCTAGATTATATTAATAGCATTTATTACATATCGACAAAAAAACAAACCTTTGATACGCGTACGATACGTACTATCGTATCGTACGCGTAGGGGGGGATCACCCGGACACCTCATATCACAAAATTCCTCCAACCAGTGTAGTACCTGAACGAGCGTTTTCAGCTGCTGCTTATGTTGGCAATAAACTACGAAGCAGGCGTGGAAGTCAAACCTTGGATGCATTGATATTTCTACGATTGTATTTTCGAAATTCTTAATAAGTCTTTTGTCTCGTTATTTCTTACTTACAAAGTATAGTGTCTTTGTTTTGTCTTTTTTATTTTCTTACCATATTGTGA
This sequence comes from Dendrolimus houi, assembly GCA_039645545.1. Lineage (NCBI taxonomy): Eukaryota > Metazoa > Arthropoda > Insecta > Lepidoptera > Lasiocampidae > Dendrolimus > Dendrolimus houi. The sequence goes on from CM077133.1 coordinate 8,829,038, forward strand.
TTTGTGTCGTGAACTCGTGGAATAAAATTATAAAACATTTTTCTAGAAATTACTCGTTTTTTTACATTTGAGCCCAATTAGAAACCACATAGTCTAATCCCGGGTTAGCCCCGGGATCCCGAGATTACGCATCAAGAATCCCGTAATCCCGGTATCGAAAAACATGCTCGGGATTGTATTCTCTAACTATAATACACATCAAACTGTTATGTATAGCTCAGCGCAGGCCGGGAGCTTGCAGCTTCTTCATTAAACAAACTATTTATAATCTTCTCGACCAAAGTAGTCCGACCTGTGTGTGTTAATATTCGGCACATATTATGAGTACTGGGAGATTTTAACCTGGCCCCTGCAGCTAACATGTGTGAGTTTCCTATCTATACGTGTATAAATATACGAACAATTTGGAGAAGGTTTGCGCGCAACGACGGAATACGGAGATGTGACAAAAAGTAGTTGTGATTACGGAAAAATACTGAAATAGGCCGAAACGTCGAAATCATAAAAATAAAATAAATGAGCGCGCTGAAAACCGTTAAAACGTAGTTTTATTATGTACACTAGTCGCGAAACGTTAAGACAATATTATTATCGGAACAACTTTGTTTTCTTTATTTAACCACGGAAGCATAAGCAAGCATTTAATTTTAGATAGAGATAATACTTTAAGATAGAAGGGGGGGAGGGACATAATACACTATGTATTATGTTCCCCTCCTCTAACTTTTGAACTACGACGTGAAAAATTCTAAAATAGTTACGGCAGTACATCTTAAAAAAATACTTGGAACGAAAATCGATTTGGACAAGATCTATCGAGTAGTTTTGGAGATATAGGGTTTTTTTTAATATAATCAAACAAACTTGCCCAGTGTAATTGGATTGTGATTATGATCCTTTTGTGTTGTCCGAAGATGATGAACAAATACGTCAGTTAACACAAAGACTCGATACTAATAAGTAATATTTCTTCATCATGGAGGACGAGATAATAAGTTACGTGCATAGTCATGCGTAGTGAACTAAATGCTTTTTTCGTGACTCCTTAGTAAAATGACACAAAAAGGTGGATGTTTATCAGTACTAAACCCTTTAAAAGAGAAGATGACAGATAAATTAGAGTTGCCAACCCCAAATTTGAAAAAACTAGAATTTGAAGTTGGAAGCATGCATTAATAGAGTTGCAATAGTTAAATTAATTATTAATATGTAATTAAAATAGATTAAATTAAATTCAAGTAATGATAATAAGCATTATTTTTTAATAACAAAGTATTTGAATAAAAGTATAGGATTTGAAAGTTCGACACTGGCGTGCTGTGAGGCCGCCTGTGACGTAAGAATTGTAAAAGTGGCGCGCGAATTTTAAAATACATGACCTTATAAGGGCGCTTTAAAAAACCCAGGACGCTGCTTAAAAACTATCCAGGATATCCCAGGACACTACAAAAATTAGGACATGTCTTGGGAAAACAGGACGGTTGGCAACTCTAAGAATAATAAACTATTTATAAGACACTTTTTATTATCTTACAAAACGTCGCAGCCTCATAGATTTTGTATGAGTGTACTAAATTTTTTACAAGTAAAAGGAGTCAAATAATTCTTTCTGTTGGTTTACTGCAAGTTCTTGCATTAACTGCCATATTATATATACATAATCTAACGTATGTTAGTTAATGAGCTCTTGCAGTAAACCAACAATTTATTGTTGTTTATATAGTAATTGCGATTATTTTTAACGTGATTTTTTAAAACCAAAAGGATAAGATGATATTTTGACGCGTTTTTATTATGTAAATAATGTTAATATCTATTGTTATATGTGTCATCTACCAAAATCGCGTGGACTGTCGGGCATTTGTTAAATTAATTTTATTTATTTTTAAATATTTGACATATTTAATATTTGACTAATGATATTATCATACGATAGTTATTTTGCTTATCGAACACGGTAAATAGGTATATGCATGCAACTAGTAGATGAACAGTTATTTTAAGCTTTATCTACCAGTCGAATAATATCAAATATAAGCCGCGCGCAGGTTTGCCGATGATTACTTACTATTGTTGTATTGTATTACTTACTATTATTTATACTTATGTAAAGTATATATAATAATAAATTAAAATATTAAATTTCTTGCAAAAATTATTTATGTAACCTTTTTTGTCAAGCCTACTGACCTTCGACGCGTGACATCATGAGGCTATCGGCACACATTATGCGCCCGGGTAGTAGGTATTACGCTGGCTGAAATATTTTATTTCATTAAACAATAGATTTCTAAGGTTGGTGTGTTGGTGTTTTACCGACGTTTAAAATATAATAATCGCTGTTTTGCCATATAGTTTTAGCGATTATTTTATTTTAAACGTCGGTTAAATGTCTATGCACACCAGCTTTAATCGCGTTGATAAAAAATGTAGTTATTTTTATATTTTAATGTGTGTTCATCATTGAAGGTCAAGCTTAGTTTTTTTTTTCAAAAAATAAGAAGATTGTTAAAGCCATGAATTAGTGAATGGGTAAACATTGTGATTTTTCTTTAATTATTAGTTTGCTTCCTTTGTAAACTCCTTTTTTTAGTACCTTTATGTATATTAACACCTTCATTCGACATAAAAAATCTTAAGAATGTTACATAACTCCCTTCAGCCACTCATATTATTAATTAGTAGGTACTCTATTATTCTAGGGCCGATTTCATCAGATAAAAGTTGTTCATAGAATAAAGTATAACATGGAAAAATTAAAAATGTCAGTTACATGAATAGAATAGTGGAATGTTTTCAGTTTTGTATTCACTCAGGTTATAATTTATTCATCTGATAACTTTTACCTGATGATTGAATAATCGGCCCTTAATACAAAACGGTGCAGCCTCCTAAATTTTGTTCGAACGTACAACGTTATGATGTCTAAACTAAACAGTGATTATAATTATTTTATCGTCATATTTTAAAATTAACATGATAGTGCTATTTTAGCACCGGCCCTTTTATATGTAGATAGATAGATAGATAACACTTTACTGTACCATTACAGAAAACTTACGAACTAGTATTATTCTAATTGTGTACAAAGGGCGGTCTTAGCGCTAAAAAGCGATCTCTTCCAGACAACCCGTGGCAAGAAAATTGCTGCTTAGGAGTGGCGATGGTGGTATACATAATTATTGTACGATTATTTACATTTTAATAATAAATATACTATATATATACAAATACACACATAAGTTACATATACAAGATATGGTGATAAAATGCAACTATTTAAACATAATAAATATATAACTATATGCAATATAATATCTACTAATTATATAAAATTACATATTATATTGCAGATAGTATTTCCTGACCATGTTCTGAAATGTTTAATAGAGATTTTGCTTGTCTGACAACAACAGGCCAAAGTTGGACAGTCTTAACCAGAAATTATTGATAAAGAAATTATTGGAAAGTATTATTGATAAACGTTGTATTATGAATAGGAGTAATAAGTCTATGTTGACTGGAAGGGCGTAAATTGTGACAGCAAGAAATAAATTCAAAGCGTTCTTTATGGTACTGTGGAGTAGTGGGATACTTATATAATTTACTAATTGGTCTGGCAGAAGTTGTCCTGCCCTAAAAAAAATCTAGAATCCGATTGCAGCGCCATCTATCTGGCCCAATCTATCTATCGGATCTAAACCATCCCGGGATCCACTCAAACCCAACTTTCTTGAAAATTTCAGTGCTACCTACCGGTTCCAATTGTGAACAATCAAACACATAAAATTTCATCAAAAACGCTCAAGACGTTTTTGAGTTTGAGCGAGACTAACAAATAGCAATTAATTTATTTATAATAATAGAGCGAAGAAAACTATAATAATTGTAGAAAAAACTTTTGAAATAGAACAATAGCATCAATAATATAACTTTTCAGATTTTATTGATTATTATTCCAGGGTCATGCATCAGCTGTTATCATTGTACATCCCAGCAGGATCCGGCGTGTGGGGATCCATTTACATACACCAGAGCACCTGTGGTAAGTAATTTTTTAAACATGTTTTGTAATCTGTATTTTTATTAAATTTTACGTTCGTAGGTATATTATTCGTCTAATTTTATGGCCTCTTCCACATTGTCTAGCCCTGTAGACAAGTGGCATTAGCACTAAACGAATAGAATCAAAATGTATGGGAATGAAATATTACTTACCTAGCGTAACGATATAAATCATTCCCATACATTTTCTATTGTATTTTATATCCCATCATTCTACTCGTTTAGCGCTAATGCCACGTGTCTACAGGATAAGAAGTTCCTGATTTTGTATGAAACTGTTTATTGCACAGTCATTCTCGTTGGCTAGTATTGATGGATTCCAAATACTTAGAAAAGAGAAGTAATGTAAAATTAAACTTCACAGCCCTGCGAGAGCAAAGATTCTAGAAGCTTCAACTCAAACTATCTTCGTGGCGTGCTCCCTGGTGAAGTGCTCACTGAAATAGTTGGGTCTCCCAGATATTGCCACAAATTTATAACAGGTTCGTAATAAAGTTTTTTTATACCACAGACATGCGTTTTTTTATGTATGCTTGTAGGCAAACTAATAAACGGGCCCATTAGGTGGCAAGTAGTTACTGTCACCTATAGACATCTACAACACTATGGGAGCTGATGCGTTGCCTACCTCGTTGAGACTTTAAATATTTGTTTACGCCTTTTTTGAACAGCCCCATATGTACTGTAACGCTCTGGAGAAACCGCACGAGGGGAGATCATTCCATAGTTTGCTCACTTTGACATGAAGGAGCGTTCGCCACACATAGTGGGTGACTTCCAAGTGTTGAGGGGGTGTGAATAAACTCCTAATCGCCAGCGAGTGTTGCGATGATAAAATGGCGACGTAAGCACCAAATCAAACAGCTCATCGGAACACTCCCTGCTGTACAGACGGTAGAACACGCTTAGAGCACCAACGTCTCTACTAAGACTTAAAGGTTTCAAGGTTTAGGGATTACAAAATCTATCTAAAAGTCAATTTAAACATAATTAAAATTAAAAATCAGAGTATAAAGCAAAATGAAAAGAAAACATTATGTTTTAGGAGTGTATCTATGTATTTTTGTATACTAATTATGTTTCACTGTAGTGCCTAAACTGCCGATTAGATTTTAATGAATAGGGTGATAAATAATTTGTTATAGTCCGGGTGACATTTTTTATACAAGTACGTCAAAGCCAAAAGGAAAGATTATTACTGAAAGTATGTTATTTCTAGTATTATTTTTCTATGATTTTATACCGATTCGACATAGCGGTATTGTTGTAAATAAAACTTGTTGGAAAAGTATAGTTACGGCATTTGTTAATATCATTCTATATTACCACACTTATAAAATATATTCCTAAGAAAATTGTGATTGCTATTCTTTATTTTTCAGAAACCGGCACAGTCATCCGTACTTGTTTGGATAGTAACCCGGATGACTTGAACAAAACGTGTCGCGTCTTCGACTCCACCAGTGTGCAGGTGCCAACAAAGATGAAGTACTGCAGTGTTTGTGAGAAGGAGAAATGCAATGGGGCTGGATCCATTGCCGTCTCATTGCCTCTCGCTACATTCGCATTAGTCGCCACCTACCTAATACTCAAACAATAATAGATGAAGCAGTTAAACTGTCATTAGCATACTATGGTGAAACGTCAGACAATTTTCATACTAAGTCGCTTGAGTATTAAAACCCAATAAACATGGCATAAGAAATAAAATTGTAATATTATATTTTAAAAAGTACTATTAAACCATTCTCAAAGACCGGGAACTTATTTGTTATGGGAAGCATATTTTATTATTATGAAAATATTTAATTCGAGGCGATTTAGTATGAGATTGCGCATTAATATCGCATAAATCCCTCGTAAGGCTTTCAAATGCTGTCACCGATTCCCGGTGTGCCAAAATCGATACGATAATATAATTTCATATATGTAACCAGATGCATCACTCATAAGCCTTACTGTCACGGGTACTTTATAGTATGAACAAAACATAAATGCATCCTCGAAGTTCGCCCAGGCTGTTGCGTTGAACATAATTATAGATTCACGAAGTGTTGAGAGAAAAGAATGTTGCGGTCTCGCTCGGTCGCTATACAGAATCCACAGCAGAATCGCATAGTGTCTATTTCACACTATACTCTATTCTTTTAGAACCGTTAACACTTGACTGTACTTGCGCAAACTTATGCAGCTCACTTCTCCCATGTTTAATTTAAATTTTGCGCGTACTATTCTTACTACTTGTCGGTTTTTGAAAGTTTTGGATAATAAATATTTTAGTTTTACCTGTAGGTCACATTCTAAAGCATATTTCACTTTAATAAAGTGTCTGTAATGTTATATTCTATTTATTTTGTTTCTTGAGAAAAGTAAATTATTATTTTTTTCGGACACTTGCATTGATTATAGCGTTATGACACTATTGTTATTCAAAGTTGTATAATTACAATAAAGCCTTGCGGAAATTAATAAAGAGGTTTTGTTAAAAAAATGCCTTCAACATGGCCTTTGTTCAGACCGTCAGAAAAGGTCTGTTGTTTAAAAAGAATTTGGATATTAAAATGAGAAAGTGTTAGATATAAACGATATGCACAGGACTAGACTAGAATCGCTTAAGTGTTATATACAATAAAACAAAAATTATATGCTCTAAGAGTAATGATTGCATTGTGTTGTGTCTTTATTTAGTTTAAATTGTGTATGGCAAAGTAACGATACGAAACTGAAATAATGTTTTGAAAAAACATAGTCTAGCCTTAAACATAGGTATTCTAGAAAGACAATCAGTTTTAATGACTACTTGAGTATAATAAAACTTCGCGCTTGTCTGTACGTGCTTCATGCATTGAAAATTACTTTATATTCTATTCTATCTTAGTCATACGTGACTGATTGTAATTCTATGATACAAGCCTAAAACTATTCGACCTAATCATAAAGAATCTCTTAGGTACTATATATAATTCCAAATAAATAAATCGTTCAAAGCAAATGTTATGGGCGCTTTTAGTTAGCAACTGTAACTGCCCTATACATGGATTTTAAGTAACTAAGTTTTGTAGTTACTTATTCTATACAAAAAAAAAATTGAAAGTCAGTAAACATAACCTATGATAAATTTTTTTCGGTATACATTCAAATAATTGGTTCCCATCTAAAAGTATCATAATATAAGCACTCACATTATTGAACACAATAAATCTGAAAATTGCTGTAAATTTTAATCATACTTAAAAAAAATTAGTTTATGGCTTGGCAACTATGCCTATAAACCATACAAACAAGGTAAATTATATCACGTCAAATAAAACTATATCTATATCACGCTTGACCGTTATGTATATGACAAGTCTGGAAAGTTTCTTTTTTATCTGTATTGTGTCTCTCATGTCGACTATAGTTCTTGCACGATCCTGTATGGGGCAGATATTTACTGTTAACAATTATAACCGCCATAATTTTTGGCATTGACAACTTTGGTGTCCATTATCATGTAATTTTATTTTTAGCCAGACGGTGGGGCATTCGCCCGACTGGATGGCTACCATCCCTGGTCTAGAGTATGCCGCCATAACAACCTTGACTTGTGTTTCGGCATCAGTGGCCAGGTTCCAATTTCTCCTTCAAGGCCAGTAGCACATTGGCAGCACCTCTGGTATTGCTAATGTCCATAGGCGACGGTAACTAGTTTTCAGCACAGTTGGGCCGTCAGACTGTCTGCTGTGCTTCAAATAAAAAAAAATTGCTATAATGTAGCTAGTAATGACATCGCCTAGTAACAACTGTAATCTCATCTCTAAGTCTATCTTCGCTTGCATTATTATATATTAACACTGGTAACTTCAAACACACATTGTATTATTTGTATTTGTTGAAAAATTTAACTGATAATTTTCTTTTCATTCTAATTGAATTTAAGTTTTGAATTCAGAGTCCGGTCCATAGCGATTAAATAATAATGGACGGAATTGGATTTCCTATCCAGTCTTGACTGATTTATTAGTTTAAATAAAATAGTGTTGGTTAAAAGGCTAATTGATGTCAAAATTAATTTTTTCGTTGGACAATTATCATTCGTTTAGTATTTTTTTTCATGCTTTTAGTTAGTGTTTTATTTGTTATTGTTTCGAATATTCAGTAGATGTTTAACTTAATGTATTTTTACATAACGTGATTAATACATCTTTTTGTGTCTTTAATGCTAATATTTAGGTTTAATATTATTGTGTAAAATAGAACGCGTCTAACTTTATGGGTGCTGATAGATTGCTGGGCAAGAAATGGATATTATGCAATTAAAGAAATGTATGTTTACAATACGTATGTACCTTGTTGTTATAATAATAATAAGCGGCCTAATCTCTTCTAGAGAAGCTAACTTACAGATAATTATTACCTAATCCGGTGATTTTGGCTATGCAACATATAAGACGCAGAAATAATGTACATACATACTTAAACTAATTTGTAAACACATAACACTTTAAAAAAAAAATAATTATTGCGCATCATTCTGTAGCTTATCTGTAGGAGCCATAAAGTTTAGCGCGAACTTTAATTAACGTTATTTTTAAGGTTTATTATCACATTTATAAATAACATATTTTATGTCCACGTATGATATCGTCCATATATTTGTAATACACGCAAAATGTCACTGGTGCTTTGAATATAAATGTATAATAATATTGTAGAACTTTTTGATGTTCAATGTTCAAATTATGTGAAGGCAAGCATTTATATATGTGTAATAAATAAAGTATATATTTATTACATTTAAATATGTATTATAACTGTTTAAGTTAATATATTTTTAATAAAATTTCAAAAAGAACATACTGTATTTTATTCGACGTGGACTGTCCAGATACATTTTATTTTTTAATTAATCTCTAGGTTAAATAGATCTAAATAATCTAAGAATAATTATCAGGGTATGCAATGTTCAATTGTACTTTTCGAGAAAATATATCCTATTGTCGCCTTGGGTTTCAATAATTAAACGAATACATTATTAACTTAGTTATATGTTATATTAGTAATTATTTTCCCTAATTAGGTTATTTTTTAAATTTATTTATCTATAACAAAAAAAATTACGTTAAAAAATAGAAGTAAGGCATCACTTAAACCTATGAGGTTTACGTGTGATGCAACACACCCTCGCAATTACAGGAAAAAACTTATACATACATATACACATATACCTAATCACATCGTATGTGCAGATAACATATACGTAGGTAGTCACGAACGCTCATACACACAAGCTGTCTTTGCAATTTTTCTAAATAATTGTTTTTTAGTTTCTGTTTTATATTTTTGTAATTTAAAGATTCCCTTAGCGTGGTGGGCAATTAATTAATTAATATTGGTATTATGTGGTTAGTAGTATACTTGCCATAGTGGTTATTGTGGGGTGGGGTGGTTAATTTTCGCGTCAATTTGTATTGGTAGGACCCCACAGTGTCGGAATAGTAAACTATCTTGGTTCTTGATTGGTTGGTTGATAAGACTATAATATGTTGAATACTGAGTCTAAGTCAGCCTCTTCTTTGGATAAGGTGTCCAGAAGGCTGGCTACGTTACCTTGCTGGATTATTGCCTTATTACCATGCCATATTACCTTGCCATACTTATTCGTTGTCCGAGGTACAAGCACAAGTACGAGCATGTATGGAGTACTGCTCTCACCTTTGGGATGGCTCAGCCAAATATCCACTCGAAGCACTAGAGTCGATTGAGTGGAGAGCCAGGAAGCTGGTTGGCAACGACCAGCTTTTCGACGACAAAACGCAGTCTTGAACAACTACGCAGGGTTGCCAGCTTATCAGATTCACTTTGGTGAGAGTGCTGCAGCTGAGCTCTTCGATCTGATCCCGCCATCTCCCTTCCATCATCGGACAACCGGCGGCATGCGGCACCATTATATGGTGGACATTCCACCTATAAGATCGAAACGTTTTGCATGTAGCTTCATACGCACCGCAACGGAGTGAAACTCACTGGGTGTCTTCAAGTCCCATGTGAATAGGTATCTTCTAGGTAAGCGTGCTCCATCCTAGACAACATCTTCACTCCACATAGGGCGAGATTGTGGTCAAACGCGAACCTATACTACAATAAATAAATAAAAAGGTAGGCATCAGCCAAATCCCCGAAGAGTCGCTGACACGCTTTGATATCTTTGTAGAGGCTCATGGCCTCAGGACCCCACGGTCTAAGCGTCTCAACAGCAAACTGCACAAATAAATGTCTCTCACTGAATATTTTCTTCATATTTTGCAACTAGATAATAAAACTACGTATAACTGTTTAAGGCTCGGTGTTTTATTTGAGTTTTATTCCGACGTTTTGGCCATTTTTCAGAGACAAAGATGTCACTTATCTATGAGTAATATTTAAGTTATTGTTTATTATTTATTGGGAGTAGTTATTAGAGGTAGACTAAACAATTACTCATTGACACTTTACATCTTTGTCTCCCGTGATTTACTGAAACGTGGCCGAAACGTCGGAATAAAATCAAATAAAATACCGCGCATAAACAGTGGCGTAGCTAGGGGGAGAGCGGCGGGGGCGGCCCGTGAACATCAGTTATAGTGCCACCTATAAAAAGTCGCACTAAAGTTATTTGTAACAATATTTGCATTAGTTGCTTCATGTGAGAGGAGTCTCAGCAAATTGAAATTAATTAAAAATTACTTGTGATCTACAATGACTGAAACCAGATTAAATAATCTTGGTATTTTAACAATAGAACATGAAACAACACAAAATATTAATTTCGATGACGTAATTTCGAAGTTTGCAAGTGGTAAAGTTAGAAGGAAGAAATTTAATTTTTTTATTAACTAAATTTCTTTCACATAATATATAAACATTATTTGTAATACTCATGTTTTAATAAAACGTAAATTATTATTACTTTTATTTTTTATTTTAACAGTTTTGATTGAGTTTAGGGGTATCACCTACAATATCCGCCCCGGGTCCCACCTATGGCGCTAGCTAGCTACGCCACTGCGCATAAAGCCGTTAAAACGTAGTTTTATAAACTCGCACTGAATGTTATATATTTGCGCCGCACCCAAAATTAGTCAATAAAATCCGCTAAGCCATTTCTGAAGCAATTCGAGTCAAACTTTCAGACTGATAAACAGACAACAATTCTAAAAAAGGTCATTTATGACAAGGCGTCATAGAAATAGCAGAGTAAATTTACATTTTGACATTTAAATTGCGATCACAGAGACTTCAATTTTATATATTAATGTAGATTACTATGAATTAAGAACTGGTTATTTAATATTTAAATCTATTTTAATAATTTATGTCAGTGTGATAAATAGATAATGAAATCAATGAGCGGCTTTTTTGTGAAAATTTATATGCATAAAATGTATAATTATCGATTGATTTTTTCCTTTTGATAACTTTGTTTTTTTATAATCGTGATAAATATTACCAGTACGGAATGAAATCATTTCCCCTAATAGTCATTAACTTATTATTTTTAATGTATCATAATTTCAAGAATACCTATAAAGTTTAAATTAGAGGGAATTTAATTATCATACTTAGAACAAACATATGTATTGAGTAACGTGTTGAAATACATACACCAAAATTCTCTTCCCTTAATTACACTACAGCAAATTAGATGGTTATAACTGGTATAAATGGTGCGTGTATAACTAACGGAACAAAACATAGGGTAATAACTACTTGCTTGGTGTTATACGTCACGAAGATTTGAATCAATGAGGGCACAGATCATAGTACCTATGGTTACGGTCCAGTGGCGCTTCATTATAGTGCGGACACTGGAAGGTTTAGTGGGTAGTCTGGCGGTCTGTACGTCTAAGTCCTATCACCAGAAGCTTGTATGTAGCATCGGCCGTCCGGAGTCCCACATACATCTCGATGACCTCCCACGAGGCCCGAGGGTATCTGTAAATTGGACTATATTTTAATTTCATTCAAGGGCTGATTATGAATGAAAAGGCACGGAGTGAACTGTAAATAACGTGCTTTGCTCTCCACGGTTGGAGGCGGAAGAGAGGATGGGATACAAAGAATGTGCAAAGATATTCTCTCAGCGTTAACGAAAAAAAGAGGAGGACCGCCATGCGCCAGGGGCGCGGTATGCAACTTTACATGAGCACGTATCCATTTGCGTACTTTACCATGTAATTTACGCAATGTAGGTGCACGATCAGGGCCGTAGCTACCGTCGTATCAGCCGTATCAATGATACGGGGCACCAAAAGTGCGTAAGCAAAAATTCCTAAAATGTTATTTTTTTTAAATTTAGGTTTATGGCTTGACAGCTAGGTCTTTCAGACAGATCTTAGATTATAATGTAGTTTCTTCATTTTCTTAAGCCTATATGTAGCACAGCTGAACTGTAGGTTATCAGCTGGTGCCATTCAACGGAGTTCTTGTGACAACTCAAAAGGCCACATTTGACTATACAATTCACATTTCTCACAAAACACATAATTACTACTCAAAAAGTATCAATATCCTACAACTATTCTTCATTTTAGAGTAATTTTACACATTTTTAGAAAATAAAAATGCATAGCACAACAACTCCTTTCAGTTACCGCCAAAAACTCTCCTAAAATGTTATCTATAATGTTTTATAGATTAACTAGCGGCCTTCTTCTTAGATACCCGGCTTCGCATGGGTATCTAAGAAGATTTTTTATAGCCTTTGTCAAGCGGGGATTGTGTAGCTTGCCAACAGTGAAAGAATTTTTCAAATCGGTTCTATTTCTATTTTTGTTCCAACTGGCGCCAACGCATAAGCATTGATTTTGCCAATGACACATAGAGAGTAAAGTGACAGGCGAAAGAAATTTTAAAGAAAAAAGGCTTTAATCGATATTCGATTGCACAGACCTTCTGTCATCCTGTGGACAAAATAAACATATATTATGTTAGACTATCTACACTATAAATGAATGTTATTAAGCATTAAAAATTTATATATAATATAGACATAAACATTATCATTTAGAGTTAACACAGAGTTTAGACTGACAGTGACAGGGCGGGGGAAATCTCGTGGTAAGATATCGTAGAGCGGGGTTTTAATTTTATTGCAACTAAAGAAAATATGCCCCAATGTCCCTTCAGCCAATCCACATTCGCAGAGGGAGTGGTCACGAACTCTGATCTTGGCTAGGAAAACTGGGGAACAACAGTGACCCAATCTAAGGCGTATTATGCAGGAAACAATTTTTTTAGGGAGATAACGATGTTGGAAAAAGCAAGGTTTACTAAGTACAAACGGTTGTAGTTGGCCATAGTGTTTTCCAACAGTCTGGCGAGATGTTTGCCATAATCGGTCCCAAGTTTCATATAGCTGTGAACTGGCCAGTGCACGTAAGTCACGAGGAAAGCATTATCTGAATTTAGGGCAACCTAGATGGATGACTTCCTTAGCGCTCAAATCGGTTCAGTAGTTTCGGAGCCTATTTATTCAATGCAAACAAACAATCAAATATTTCCTCTTTATAATATTAGTATAGATAAATTTTTGAGAATAACTGCTGGGCCAACAGAAACGGCTATCAGACTTGTCATTGTAGAGGCATAAAATCTAGAAAAACTGAAATCGTCTTTAGCTATGGATGATTTGATAAATAAGCTTGTCTGTTGTCTGGAAGAGATCGCTTAATAGCGATAAGACCGCCCATTGTGCACATTTAGAATATTTTTAGGCTATAAGGTTTTCTGTAATGGTGTACAATAAAGTGTTATCTATCTATCTATCTATCTATCTTGTGGAAAAAAAGGCAAGAAAAGTGTATCTTTTATTTCAATTGTTTGTGTAACTTAGCTCCTAGGAGCATTAAGTATCTATAAGTAATAACATAAGTAATAACTCTTAATCAATATATAATTATTTTAATTCAATTCGAGCATTTTGTTGTTTCTTTTATTTAAAAAAACTTTACTCTTCCTTTGGACCCCCTAAACACATTTGATACAGGGCCCGTCTAAAGCAAGCTACGCCACTGTACACGATACCCTTGAAATACTGCATATGATAGATAAACATAGAGTTTGTTTGCTATAAAAACTTAGCTACTTAAAGCGATTCATAAATGCACGGCCCTGGTTGGTGCACAAGATCTGTAAATCCTATATGGATAAGATATTACATAAATGTAAATTAAACGTATTGGGTGATATAAATATTAGGTTGGGGAAAAAGTTTCTTCGCATTTTATACAAAAATTCAAAAGGTTTTTTTATAAAGTTTATTTACATTTGACTAAAGTATGTAGGTGCTATTTTGTTGGATAACTTTTTGCCATCTTGTAGGTAGGGACGTGATCCCATTGCTATAAAAATTTTGGGGCTTCTGATCAAAAAACTGCGACAAGTGGTTTCGGCAGTTCTCTCGTGATGTTAACCTGACACTGCCTAAGGAATTCTGCAGAGACCGAAACAGGTGAAAATCTGAAGGTGCAAGGTCAGGACTATACGGCGGATGCATTAACACCTCCCAGCCAAACTCTCGTAATTTTTGCTGAGTGGCTAAAGATGTGTGAGGTTTAGGTCTAGCGTCATCATGGTGAAAAACCACACCCCCTTCTGTTGATTAATTCCGGCCGCTTTCTCTCAACTTTTTGCTTTAATCTCATCAGTTGTTCGCAGTACAGTTCAGAATCGATGGTCCTGCCTGGCGGTAACAGCTCATAATGAATAATGCCCTTCCAATCCCACCATACACACAGCATCACCTTGTTGCGAGTTAACCCGGGTTTCGCCACAGTTTGTGAAGCCTGACCGGCCTTTGACCACGATCTTTTTCGCACGTTCTTGTCGTACGTGATCCACTTTTCATCACCAGTTATCAGCTTCTTCAAAAATGGTTCGGTTTCATTACGTCGTAATAAAGAATCCAAATGAGTACACGGTTCATTAGGTTTCTTTCAGTGTGCTCACGAGGCACCCAAATATGGAGCTTTTTTGTGTACCCAGATTTTTTCAAATGCGCCAAAACCGTTTTGTGGTCAATTCCCAGTTCTCCAGCTACATCATAACTACTAATAGGCCGATCTTGCTCCACTTTTTCAAAAATGGCATCAATTTTGTCCGTAAGAGGGCGACCAGAGTGACGTGCATCTTTGATATCAAAATTTCCGGATTGAAACCGCTTAAAACAAATTTCCGCTACTCTCACAGATACTGCATTAGGTCCATAAACATCACATTTTTTTTTTCGCGGCTTGTGTTGCATTTTTACCTTTTTTGTAGTAAAATTTTAAAATGTATCGAATATATTCATTAGATTCACTCATTTTAACAATAATAAAAACAGATGAAAATCACACATTTTCCTAATTTGAATTTGGAATTGTCTTCTTTAAAATTAAAACTTTATAATGATACCAAAACCAACCAGATACAAATGGTATAGCCAAAGAGATCTTATTACAAATTCATACATACTATATGCGAAAAGACTTTTTCCCCAACCTATTATTACGTTGTTAGAATGACGGAGTGTTGTTGGCGTTAAGGACTGTTGCCACCTCAGACAGAACACAGGTGTTCGGAAGGTAGGGCGGCTTTTTCCAAAAGATAAGAAATTACACGACAGGTGCAACTATTAGAAAATTCTTGTCTATCTAATATCTAGTCTAAACTAGGTGATTCGTTTACCTTTTCATTTTAATGCTAATGATATATTGGAAATAAAACTACAAAGAACAATAATTAAATCATTGCATACAAATTAAAATTAGTCATGAAATTATGTTATCACTATAAATAAATTTTTCATTTATACTATCTTAGAAGTGGACGCAATTTAAACTTATCTTTCAGCGGTGACTAAGATTTTAACGATAATTTTGAAGTACATCGTTATATTGTATTGAGTACAGCAAGCCCTTATACAGGATGTTTGCCAATGTTTTAATTGTCCTTCAGACTTGGTGAAAGATAACCAAGAATGTCATTCGATTTCTATTTTGAAAATTAGAAAATCGTGTTACAGATATCCATGTGCGGCGGTAACCACCTACTTACCATAACTGTGGACCATGTGCTTACCTGCAAATAGGTAGGTATATGAAAATATTATTCCAACACACTTTGTAGACTACATTTCGAGGATCCCGTGCCAATCCCTATTTGATAGGAATTGCTACTTCTACTCCTATTAGGTATATATTTATTCTATTGAATTTATGTAAATGAATATTGAAAAGTGAATTAGTAGATATTTCTTCTTGTCGAAGTTTCAAAATTCAATTAAGACTCCTATAGCTGATGGTATATAATAAATTTTTTTTTTAATCTACACACTTTTTCACCCGAAGTTTTTTTTGGTATCGATACTATTTTTACCTTGATAGACAATCAATAATTATTTAATTGTTTCAAATATAAGTCATTTAATTTTATGTGCACCACCCCAATCTCCTTTTTTGTCGCTTGTGACGGCATACTTACATTTTTGCAATGAGTGTTCTGTGATTTCAGTACTTGGACAGTCGTTCTTTATATTAAGCATCAGCCTGTATATAGGACGTGTCTTTATATAAAACAGTGGTATTGATATCATAAAGTGCTAGTCTAATATTGTGTCGGTAAAAGGGCAAGTTCTTTAATGTAATAACAAAATGAATAAATCAGTGTACTTTTTCGTAGCAGCGTTCTTCAGTTTTTTCACCTATGGTAATTTACCTTATTTTCATTTTAACATGACATAACATATTGTAACGCCTGTTTCCCATTGGGGTAGGCAGAGACGATGGATCTCCACCTGATACGATCCTGACAAACAGTTTTCGCTTCATCAACTTTCATTAATCTTTTCATACATACACTCTTATTTAAACTACTTTTAATGTGACCTTTTTGCAAAATTTTCATTTTAATCTCCGTATAAATCTAATCGCATAATCTCGGTCATTTCTTGCTCACCAACCTCAATGTGTAAAATTTCTAAAGAAAGTATGAAACATTTTTTTAGTTCTTTAAAATTTGCTAGCCAGTTATCTATTGTAAACAGATTTAGTAATTAGTGTTGCCTAATGGGATATATATGTGTGAACAAAAATCCCTAATCAAATAAAGAGAAAAAAAGTAGTGAACACTCCTTCTCAAATTAAGTACCGTATATACAGTATAATGAGGACGGATGAAAGTCACCTGACAAAAAGAATGTTAAACTTTAACATAGATGGATACAATGTAAAGGTAGACCAAAAAAAGATGGATGGATTGTGTGAAGGATGATATAAGATGATATGTGGTGTGACAGAAGATGTATGTCAAAGTAGAGGAGTGTGGAAGGAAAAGACAAATTGTGCCGACCCCAAATAATTGGAATATGATGAAAGATATGAGAGATATACATACAGTAGGCAAACGTTGTGTATAACACTCAAAAAAGTTTTTTTAGGGTTTCTAATTTTAACCATTCACGGCCTAGAAGGGGGACTGATTAATAAAAAACTTAACGGAGATGTTTGCTGGTTTCTACAAGCGGTTATGAATTGCATTGTCTCTCTAAAATGACCGCAGTTGTCAAAGATTGGATTCTACATAGTGCAATAGGAAATAATAACAACTGACTTGAATGAGAATTCATAAACCTATTTTCTTTTTAAATTCTAATGAGGTTTTCCTTTTCAGCTGAAAGCCTGCAATGCTACGCATGTATAGATTGCCCCACGGTAACAAGTGATCAATTAATAACATGCTCTGCACAACTAACTACAACAACTGTCTCACCGACTACAACCACACAATTTACGACTACAAGCCCGGCAACTAATACCACGTTGCCGTCTAATACGACAACGCCCGCCAATACGACTGAAACAACTACTACATCTTCAACCACTCAGTCTACAACAACCATATCTACCACTACAGCAAATGTAACTGAAGCAACAACTACAACTCCTACGACAACCACAACTCCTACTACAACCACAACTCCTACTACAATATCAACTCCTACTACAACAATAACTCCTAATACAACAACATCTGCTACAACAATAACCCCTACTACAAATGGGTCGTTGGATGTAGCTACCACTACGACAGGAGTATTGAGAAGAAATTACCCTGCAGCAATCGTGGATGTAGATCGCACTACTTCCACCTTCTACTGTTTCAAAGCTACAATTCGTAAGTATTTATAATATTTTAAATGTTAAATCCCATGCGAGTATAATGGCTAAATTACATGGGAACCAATCGCATCTCTTTCCAATAGCATACTTTCGAAACCAAGTTTAGTCTTATATAGTTACCATTTGCTGTTCTCCATACCAATTATTTACGTTTGTTATTAATAAAAGTTAACAAACGTACGAATTACTGGAGGTTACCTTATTGTGTGCGCAATAAGCCTACAGAAAAACGTTCAAAGTGGAGGAGGAAAAGTAGAACAGCGTACCCGATCTCCGAAACGGAAGCTGCTGGATGATGTTAACAGCGTTACAACAGACAAAAAGCGTTTTTTGATCGATTTCTAAGCCCTTGTTACAGTAATTATACATACTTTATTGTGGTGAAAAAAATATATGTCAATCTTGATCATATTTTTGAGGTAAACTATGTACTCAAAACGCATTTTCGATAAATTTTCTCAATAGAAAATAATTGCAAAGTAACCTCTAAACGTGTTCTTCAATCTTGTGTCATGTTATTACTGTTAATCGTACCTCGCTAAAATAAATAGCCGTAACATATCATATAAGAAATATACTTATTATAGTCTGTTTATTCGGTTACTTAGAGAATTTGCAAGTAATTAATTATTTTATTATAAATGACTTCAAAAATCACGCTTGCCGGTCCCAATGTATGGAATTTATCAATACGCCGGACGGCTCGGTGCTGTGTACACGCGTCGCTCTGCTCGAGCGTGCTATTCGAAATTAAATTTTAAGTAGATGAAGGAGCAATAATAACCACAATTTCGAGCCGATCGAGCTATACTTATTTGGCGTATACAGTAGAGGACTGGTCTAAATCATAGACTGTGTGGGTTCGAATCCAACTAGCTTCACTTGATCTAGTAGAATTTTTTATTTTTATATCAAAGTTTATAAAATGGTCTTTTTCTCTTCTTAAATAATTTTATAAAATGCAATAAAAGTACTTATCTATTAGGTTGGGGAAAAAGTTTCTTCGCATTTTATATAAAAATTCAAAGGGTTTTTTTTAAAGTTTATTTATATTTGACTAAAGTATGTAGGTGCTATTTTGCTGGATAACTTTTTGCTATCTTGTAGGTAGGAATGTGATCCCATTGCAATAAAAATTTTTGGGATTCTGATCAAAAAACTGTGACAAGTGGTTTTGGCAGTCCTCTCGTGATGTTAACCTGACACTGCCTAAAGAATTCTGCAGAGACCGAAACAGGTGAAAATCTGAAGGTTCAAGCAAGGTCAGGATTATACGGTGGATGCATTAACACCTCCCAGCCAAACTCGTAATTTTTGGTGAGTGGCTAAAGATGTGTGAGGTCTAGCGTTATCATGGTGAAAAACCACACCTCTTCTGTTGATAAATTCCGGCCGCTCTCTCTCAACTTTTTGCTTTAATCTCATCAGTTGTTCGCAGTACAGTTCAGAATCGATGGTTCTGCCTGGCGGTAACAGGTCATAATGAATAATGCCCTTCCAATCCCACCATACACACAGCATCATCTTGTTGCGAGTTAACCCAGGTTTCGCCACAGTCTGTGAAGCCTGACCGGCCTTTGACTATGATCTTTTTCTCAAGTTCTTGTCGTACGTGATCCACTTTTCATCACCAGTTATCAGCTTCTTCAAAAATAGTTCGATTTCATTACGTCGTAATAAAGAATCACAAATGAGTACACGGTTCATTAGGTTTCTTTCAGTGAGCTTCTAAGGCACCCAAATATCGAGCTTTTTTTGTGTACCCATCTTTTTTCAAATGCGCCAAAACCGTTTTGTGGTCAATTCCCAGTTCTCCAGCTACATCGTAACTATTAATATGCCGATCTTGCTACACTTTTTTTATCCTTTTATGGAAAGACTATTGAACCGATTTGGATGAAACTGGGTACATATGTAATTTTAATACTGAGGGTGGCCAAGAGATACTTTTCATCCCGAAAAATGAGATAGTTTCCGGGATGAAAATATATGTGGCCGAACGGACCTAAATGATAAAATGAAATGACCGAAATGACTGAAAAAAAACCTGTTCTACTTTTTGAGATAACCTTTACATACATCTATCCCATTATCCGGGATGAAAAGTATCCGTTGTTCATCGTCATTATTAAATTACATACATACCGAATTTCAGCCAAATCATAATATTTTTTTCCGTAAAAGCAGAACAAACAGAAAGACAAATATATTTTTATCCCGGAAACCATCACATTTTCCGGGATAAAATGCATCCTATGCTCATTCTCGGCATCGAAAAAAAAAAAAAAAAAAAAATATATATATATATATATATATATATATATATATATATACTGAGTTTCAGCCAAATGGGTCCAGTAGTTTTTCCGTGAAAAGGGAACAGATAGACAGACAGTTACTTTCGCATTTATATTAATATATAACTATATATGGATTCATTGTTGTTCCATAATTCAATTACATAATTTTAATGAAGTTTAAGTCGCTTAAAAAAATATTAAAAAATAAAAAGAAACATATAGCCTGAGCAGGATTCGAACACTGTACCTAGTGACTATTGCTCTCTGTGAACCATTGAGCTAAAGACGCTTAGGAGGTACGTCAAAATTTCAATACCTATTAAGCTTATGAACGATCTGTCTCACTTTAGGATATTTTGTCTCGCTCTCGTGCTCGGGAGCCTTAGAATGAAATAAATTGAATCAAGTTGGTATGGACACGGTGCGCGTAGGTATGTTCAGTTCCAATTTTTCGCCACGCTCGAACTTTTATTACGCGCTGTTTCATCGAAGTAAATATCGGCCGTGCGGTGTTGATTTTCTGAGACACCGATTTGAATCAAGTCTACATAGCCTGTTAACCGCTTCGCCTGCGTGATATATCATCATCCAAAGGAAATTGTATTTTCGGAGGTAAAGACTGTCCTGTGAATCTCCAAGTACTTATGCACTAAATTTCATAAATTCGAATCCAAAAGTTTTTATTAAAAATAAGTTCCACTGGAAAACACTTTTTGAATGTCATACGTGTAAGTGAAACTTTAAATCTACTTACTTCTTCTTCTTCTCTGTACACTGCTTCGCAACGTGTTATCGCTGTTTAAAGGAGAAGAAGCAGCAAGAATAACCCCAGCAACACGTCTAGCACATTTTTTTATCATAATTATTCATCTATTTCCGGCTATGTTTTATAAAAAACATACAGAAGTTGTGTTACAATTACTTTTCAAAGAATTAATGGTCATGTTTACCTTGAGTGAAAAAATATATATATGACCGTAAAAAGTGAACAAACATGAACGTCGAAACAAACTTACATTCATATTAATAAGTCAGATATGGATTAAAAAATAAAAATTGATATGTTTGTGCTAGGAATTTAATGAAGTAGGATTTCTTTTCTCTCTTTATTTTTAAGACTTTTATTTACAAAATAATATATCGGTCCCATTGTACCTTATGGATAAAACAATCAAATTATTACACTTAAATCTAATAACATTTGTTTTGATACACTCGATTTTATGTCTGACAGAATACTATTAAATATGCCTATATCAAACGTACAAAAATAAGTGCGGCACATCCTCGACAAGGTCGCAAACTTCACAATTTGGGGATTACCCCAAATTGTGCGCATAAGGTATTTAAACTTTATTAAGCGGAATGTGTCGGAATCTTAATCTATGTGCTATAACCAAAAGACGTCTATTTAACTTAATAGAATGAAACCAAGGTATACGAGGAGGCTCACTCATTATCGTTCTATACCAAATACCTTTTTCTAAAGATCTTCTATCAAAATACTAATTCCAAAAATGATGTATACGTGTATATATCTATAGATATAATAAAATTGTAGAGGTCACATTTCTGTACAATGACAAAAAAAATGCTAAAAACCGAGTCAGGGGGGTGTAAGAAATGAAATAGAATTAATTTAGATTTTTTTCAATTTTTTTGTTTCTGTTTGTCTGTTTGTCTGTCTGTTTGTACCGGCTAATCTCTGAAACGACTGGACCGATTAAAATGAAATTTTGTATGGTAGTAGCCTATATCCCTGGTCAACATATAGGATACTTTTGATCCCGAAAAATTAAAGAGTTCCCGTGGGATAGTTAAAAAACCGCACCACGCGGACGAAATCGCGGGCATCAGCTAGTTATAAAATAAATATATATATTTTTATACTAGGAATTTAATGAAGTAGGATTATGTTCCACCTGGGTTAGTATTAGTGGTTGTGACCAAATGCGATATACTTATAACGTTAAAAAATAATGCGTTAACGATTAGCTACATTAGAATTTATGCATGAGTAGTCTGTCGATGTTTAACATCATTAGCAATATCGCAACTCACATAACGCATTCCCTTGGCTAAAGCTGCCTGAAACAGTCATTAACACTAACATTATCCCAGGTGTAGCAGAAACATTATAAGTAATTATGTATATTTTGTTTCAGACGAAAACAACACAGATGTCGTATTAAGAGGCTGTGGAGATCATAGCGTATCAAATGTGACAGTTTGCGAACTATTCAACAGCACACATATTCAACAATGTAACACCTGCACTACCGACGGGTGCAACGATGCACATTACTTGAAATCTTCTGTGATTCTCATGCTATCTCTATTTTCACTAGTTACAATACGTAATTTATAGAAATAAGTTATTGAAAATAAAAATTGTTGTGTTAAATTATTGAAATAAAGATTATTACATACTTTGTTTTTTGAATCTCAGTGACAGTCTAGATACCTATTAAAATTAAATGGACAAGTTCCTGATTGCTTAAAATGACTTCACAACTAATGGATTAGTTCTATTTCACTTCTTATATCCCTCTGACTCTGTTTTTAGCATTTTTTTGTACAGAAATTCGACCTCTACAGTTTTATTATATGTATATAGATAGATGGCAGGCAAACCGGCAGACTTGGCGTGGCAGGCCACTCGGTGGAAGATGGTTACCGTCGCAATTTTTTTATTTGTTTTTTTATTGCATTAGTTCAGCAGATAGGTAGACAGCCCAAGCGGTGGAAAGCGGTTACCATCGCCTATAGACATTTGCCACACCAAAGGTGTACAAATGCGCTGCTGTTCTCTAAAGGGAAATTGGAGCCTGGCCACTAATGCCGGAACACAATTCAATGTTGTTATGGCGATATACTCTAGACCAGGGGTGGCAGCCACCCAGATGGGCAAATACCCTACCCCCTGGCTGTGGGTTGTTTTGTCGCCTCTTACGACAGGCCAATTGTAGTCTATTTCGGTTCCTGCACAGATGAAGAGATTTGCAACAAACACCGGGGGCATAGCGGACACGTTGCCGGCCTGTAAGAAATTTTATAATGCTCTTCTTAAACCACCCCATTTCATCGCGCAGGGAATACCTCGGTGGGAGGTTACGTCCAGATCATTGTCGTAAAAATCTATCTACCATTGTAGATATATAAAAATCGTGGTTACATAATTAATGGTTGCTTAAGTGCTAAGGAGCGAGTCTCAATTCAATTCCAATGATATGGGTTCAAATCCTGCCCCGGTAACACGCACCGGTTAGGCATTTTTTTCTAGTCTAACGTGTAAATTGTTACAAGATACCATGCTGGTGGCGGAAAACGTTGTGAGGAAACCTACACATAAAAACTGCCAGTGTGTGAAACCGCCAATTACTTTGAAGAAGCCCGGCGGATACTCCCGTAAACAGATGAAAAGTGGGCGTGTAATAATTGCATACAAGGATGATATACAAAAAGACTGCAGTGAGTTAAACAGAAATAAATGAAAGGTAACGTAATAAACATACCTCTACATTTTTTTTGTTACAAACCTTACAATTCATAAACTACTGAACGAAATTTCGTTAAAAGTACCGAGTTTTTAAGTTCCACTGGTAGATTTTTTTCAGAATTTTCCACCACATACTTCTAGTTAAAGAAAATGTCACTTTTTATGACTCCGAATTCGAATATCAACAACAACAAGTGGTGGACTTGTTAACTTAATATGGCAACACGCAATACCACTTTTTGTAATTTTACTGCACTACAATATAGCGGCATGGATATATATGTAGATGATTCATATTTGCATATAGCAGGAAAAAAAAGAGATTATATACTCTGTAAGTAATAAACTATTCATGACAGACGAATTGTGTGACAAGGGGTGGGAGGGTCTCAAATTTCGCGACGTTACATTTCAAAATCTAATATATTTAACCTTTAAAACACGAAATTTGAACTATTAACTAAAAACTTCAAAATATTTCCACCTCCTATGTGTATAAAAAAGTATTTATATTATTAAAAAATAATTTTAATGCAAATGAAACTAATTACGGGACTTCTGTTTTAATTTAATCATTTATTGATGTAAACTTGCAAAATCTGTGATGTTACACTAGGGAGGGAGGAGTCTCACGAATGTGACCAGCTGTGACAAGTACGGGGGAGGGGTCAAAAATCACGAAATTCGTGTGACGTAATATGGATGACCGGATCTGTGGATGACCCCTAATGGTAAAGGCGGTGGTCTGTCATCCAAACACCTGCCGAATGGACGCCACACCCATCATATGTGCGCCACATCAGGCATCTGAAAGAGACGAGAACTGAAGTGTCGCGTTACAACGTCACGCCGTACACAGCCTACGGCGTTCTTACCTGAACACCGTATAAAGGCCAATAACTTCTATCAGTAACTGATTTTCGTGAATACATAATAAAAAGTAATGTTACAATTGGGCCACTTGCATAATTGAAAACAAAGCACATTCATTACCCGCTCGGTGTTTGAGATAATTACATAGAAGCGCTTTTATTATCGTCCTCTTTTAATTCTTCTAATTTATTGGTTGTTGTGAAGGGCAGCATATTGTAGTCGTTTATGGCCGTTCGCAGGCATAATTAGGCAGGTGTTTCGAACTAATTCTAAGAAGTTATTGTTTTGCGTCGAGGCATATTGTATTTTTATAGAATAAAAGGAATGCCCGAACGGAGGGGGAGGCCGTCAAGCGACGATTACGATTAAAGCAAGACGTGTACATTCGATAAGCGATATAGTGACGGACTTTGTGCGTGTTATTTAATTGTGCATTACATAAGGACTTATTGTGTCCGGTTATATTTGTACCTATGTTAAACGTGTTTGTATAGTTCTAATAAATTCTATAGTAATTCCAACGGCATTTTAATTCGAGCACACGTAACAATAACCATAGATTTATTAAATTAGAATGCCTGGAAAGGGTAACCAGCTTTTAGTAGCGGAAAGGAAGGTTCTCCGTAAGATTTTGGGCCCAACAAAAAGAGAAGACGGTAGCTGGAGGGTCCGAACCAACCTCGAAATTGAGAATCTCGTGGCCGATCCTAACATAATAGGAGAAATAAAAGCTCACCGCCTCCGCTGACTCGGGCACGTAGAACAGATGGGAGAGGATCGCAGCGTGAGGAAAGCATATTTGGGACGGCCGGTAAGTCCGCGTCCGGTTGGCCGTCCCAAATATCGCTGGAAAAACAGAGTGGAGGCTGACCTGTCGGAGCTATATATATAATATAATAATAATAAAGCCTTTATTTCCAAAATGTTTTTACAATAACAGTTTTCATGTGCATACATATAGCTTGTGAGTGGTTTGTTAGTTTTGTTAGATGTTAGCTGTGATGATAGTGTGTTAGGTAATAGTATATGTTTGTAGTTAATTAAGGTAGTATTATGTTAGTAACTTTTGGTTAGTCTTGATTTTGGACCCGTCTTCAAGTGAAGGCCTCCTCCATCTTATTCCAGAATTTCTTGTTTTTGCTGTTTCCGATATGTCATTAGCCCACCGTTTAACCGGTCTTCCCACTTTGCGTTTTCCTTTTGGACCTTTCCATCTTGTAGTTTCTATATTGTAATTGTGTATTTTTGAAATTGTATATTTGGTGAGCAATAAAGTGTTATCTATCTATCTATCTTTCTATTATCCATCTTTTAGCTTGTAGGCGAGCAACATGTCCACACCATTGCCACTTTAATTTTAAAGCCTTGTTAAATACATCGGTTACTTTTATTATAATGCCTAATAGTATCACTCCTCATTTTGTGAATTTTCTGATTCTTAACATACTTCTTTCCATTGCTCTTTGTGTTGTTAATATTCTTTTCGTAGTTTTGTTTGTAATAGTCCATGTTTGACACCCATAAAGCAGGCTTGGCAAGATGCATGTATCAAAAACAATTTTTTTCAAGTCTATAATGTAGTCACCTTTAAAGATTTCTTTGAGTGACCACAATTTCCTCCAGGATATGTTAATTATTCTATAAAATTCTTCTTCATTGTTGGATTTGCTGAGTAAAACTTGTTTCCATAAGTAGATATAGTTGTCCACATATTCAATGTTGTTATTTTCTTCGGTATGAATGGGCATTTTATGGCTATTAGTCATGACTTTATTTTGTTTGCATTCATCTCTAAACCTACTTTGGAGGTTTCGCAGAGCTACGAGCCAATAATTGGCAAGAAACTGAGCAGGACAGAGAAAAATGGCATGCGCTCGTTTCGGAGGCCAAGACCCACTGGGTCGCTGAGCCAGCGGAGTAAGTAAGTAAGTAAAGGGTATACAGAGACGACAACAAGTGCCTTCTGTCCAGTTATGAAATATTACATGTTTGTGTTACTATTATCAACTTCAATAAGAAGGTAAACAAACACTCAAGCAAAAGTAAACTGTTGATGTAACTACTTGCGCAATTAGACCCTATTCTAGAATATGTACTGCTTACACATGTATTGTCAGTTTGGAAACATGTTTCGGAATGGGTCAAACATGGAGGCCCGCGCGACTTCTTAATATCGTTAATTCTATATAATATTCGAGGATTTTTTTAATCCGACGATCAGTCTATGAAATGTGTAAACAAACTGATACAATTTAAAGGTGAACATGTCCGCTATGTGCGTAATTGCATAAATACACTATCACATTTTATTAGGCGCTTTGTTGTCTATCAGTCAGAAATTCATGCGATAATGCAAACCGACCCAGATACCTGGGCCCTAAATTTGCGTTTACAGTATTGACCATTGGCATCATAATGGTTGTTTTTGTATGAAAACATTGGGGCCCTGAAATCAGGCTTTTAGTTTTGGTTTCCGTGACCTTGTTAAACACAGAACCCATATAAAATTGTTATATCCATCCATTCCAGGGTCGGGTCGGGGGGGGCAAGCCCCGGACCGTCGCTTCAGAGGACGGCAAATGCAAATACACAACTCATCACTAACGCAACTTTGACCAGTGTCACAACGTCCAGAACTTTAAGCACATAAATTACTCTTCGCGGGGCACGTAGGTATAAGTTAAAAACCACAGACGTACGCGTGTAAATCAGTGGGTGTCTGATGACTGAAATGATGATTGATCATCATATCGACTTCAAGAGTAACAAAATAAATTATAGCTGAAAAGCCGAAAAAATGTCACATTTCAGCCTGATTTCAAGGGTTTTTCTGCTATATCTTCGGAACCCAAAGTCTGCTAGCAATAAAATTTATATAAGACCATTTCAAAACTTTGCTAAATCTAACGCAAAAAGAATCATCAAAATCGGTTCAGAAACAATAAATTTATGGCTGAACATACATAAAAGAATTACATAACGAATTGAGAACATCGTCTTTTTTGATGTCGGTTATCAACAGTAATATCTTAAACGATAATATACATATATATCTGCGCATGTCATAGCAATTTTGCTGAATGAATTTCAATAGAAGAGGTATATTTACTATCGTTATTATTCTGATAATTCTGGTCAGAACATTACGACAAAATTATTATATAGCATATTTTCAAATAAATCAGACGTCTGGAAATCGGTAAAAATTAGGTTGAATACACGTTTACATACAGCTCAAGATAAAAAACGTGTCTGAACATATCGCAGACGGAGTTACTGACGTATACTTAACTAGCGGTCTCGGCAGACGTTGTACTGCCCTGAAAAAATAAAATCTAGAATCAGATTCCAACGCCATCTACCGGATCTAATTGTGAATCTACACCACCTCGGGACCCACTCAAATACATATAAAACTGCATCCAAATCGTAGAAACCGATTCCAGCGCCATATATTTTGTTTAGATTGATGGGTTACTTTATTGAAGTTTTAATTGGGAACCCTAATTTTTATATAGCCTATATTAATAAGGGATTATGTTGCATTCGAATGGTTAAAGAATTTTTGAAATCGGTCGTCTAGTAGTTTTTGAGTTTATTCGTTACCAACATACAAAAATATATAAATACTAGTATTAGTATAAGTATAGATAACATATTTAATTGCAATTGGACAAGGGTTTTCCTTTAGAAGTAGTAAAACACTTTATTATACTGTAAATTATTATCTATAAAATGTTTAAACAGCTCAATAGGCTGTCTCAGTGTTGGTGAATACCCGTTACTTATCCAAAGGTGGTTTCTTTATCGGTAATTAAAGTATTGTTTACACATCATTGAGATAATACGCTAAATCAGTAACATCGTGATAATCAAATCGCAAATACAAGTCATAATTGTTACTTTAAAAATACAATATAAACTTAAAAATAATCAGAGAAAAATTGTTAAAGATAAAATATTGGCCCCACACCAGTGTAATTTATCGGGAACGCACCCAAAAGGCTAACGGCGTTGCTATGTAGACGTCAGCCTTTTGTTCGCTGTCAGAATTAATTTATTTTATTTAGAAACGTTGTACTGACGAGGTTATTGATTATAGGAGCAACTCTAATGAGCTGATGTTGAGTATCGTAGACTAATCATGTAGCAAAAATAAAACAATACAAACAAAAATAAAATTTACAGTCGTGATAGCTTAGTGGCTAAAGCACCTGCAACTTATTCCAATGATGTGGGTTTCAATACTCAACAAAGTGCATGCATCACATAATGCGTTTTCTGTAACCAAGTGAACATATTGTTACCATAACAAAGTGCTGACAATGATAAAATCAACTTAAGTAATTTGACAGCCTCTGTGGTTGAGCAGGCTAAGCCTTTGCTGGCTTACCTCACTACAACGCAGACGCTCCGGGTTCGATTCCTGGTATAGTAAATTTCAGAAACGTATTTTCGCCGTTATTTACTATGGACTGGGTGTCTGGGTTCGGCCCCAGAGTGGTCCATTGTATATTGACCATAACATAAGCGTAACTTGCTTAATTTGGGGATATACAGTGTGTATGTTTGTCTGCCGATTTAAGTTTTCGCGGCTAATATACATAATAAAACTACGTGTTAACGGTTTTATGTGCAGTAATTTATTATTATTATTCACATCAAGATTACTGATGTATGAAATCTACCATCCAAGCGGCCACACTATTTATGTCTTCTTTACGTAGTATAAAACAAAGTCGCTTTCCGCGTCTGTTTCTATATTCGCTAACGTCTCTTAAACCACGCAACGGATTTATAAGCGGTTTTCACCACCAGTTAGGTTATTTTTCACTGAAGGTTTTTATGTAAAAAAAACATAATGAAGTTTTATGTAAGTAAAATAGAGTTACTTCCTGGAGTTTGACTCGCAACTACGCGAGAAGAAATCTCTGGTACCTACGTAAATATAATAATGGCAGTACGTGAATTTGTATTGCTTAAAGTTCCATTCGATTAAAATATCAACAAACAAAAGCCATATGTGGAAGATGTGGTGTTTTGTCGCTTACTTATATTCCGCGTAAGCGGTGTAAAGACCAATAAAATTCTAAAGATGAGGGATGTGAGGACTCGTTCACGCCTCTATAGTCTCACTCTTACGAAGCAACTGCCATACATATAGTCCAGCACTCTGCAAGTGGGCCTATCGATTAATGATAATAGCTTCCACATACTAGCCGTAGAGTATGTGTAAATAGTAACCTCCCGTGCCCCGCATACAACAATACAAAATTCCCCATTTCGGCGGTGAAGACATTGGGCATATAAGAAATTAAACCGCAGATGGTAGTAGTTGATATAGCTATAGGCCGGCAAGTTCGTACGTGATAATCACGTTGTGGTATGGGCGTAGGTTCGTAATAGTAAAACTACTGTTGTATCGACTAGTAATAACTTTAATCTGTCTTATTTTTACATTGATTAAAACCTACTCTACTATATTTAAACATACGTTTGCAAATTCTTAAATAAAGTGAGGTGACCCCCGTTCAGTGTATTTTTTTATGCATTGATTTCAGTATAAAACAATACCCTATACAAATGCAAAATAAGGTTACGTTTACATTCCTACTACACCATGGTCCACGGCCAACGGAAGATATTTTAATGGGGATGTAAAACAAGTGTGCGGTGGCAAGGACGCTTAAGGGGCCCTTTTTCGATTCTACCTTGCAGTCCGCTGCGTAATGCAGCACTGTGAATGTTGATGCAGCCTGTACTGCGTCCTGCAACACCGATCAGAATACCTCTTGAGTCTTACAAGCTCCGCCTCCCTTTAACCGTAGAGTCAATCCAGCATCTCTGCCGCCTTAACATTTATTTACACTCCCGTTATCACACGGCCCTCGTCGCTGGCGGAACATGGGAGTGGCACATACAAACTTGCCGGCCTATACATAATAGTACATGAGTGTTTACAGTATATCGACATTATGTTATCGAAATAGATATGATTTTTATCTTTACAGAGCCTGCCTAAAATATCGATTTGGTGTTATAGTCATTTAAATCACTTTCTTTTGGTATTTTATCAAAATTAAAAGGAAACTAACCATTATTATTAATAAACATAAAGTACAGTGTGTCAAGCAAGTATGAGTTATTATTTATGATTACGTGCAGTTTGGCATGCAAACAGAGACTAGGCGAATATAAACAATCTTAAAAAGTCTTAAAATCGCTTTTAAGGATGAAAAAATAACACTAGGGATTATAATCACTACTATAGATATACTACTTTGAAATAATCCTAGTATTACTACTCTAAAAATCATTTAATCGTACAATTGTACCCTTCCCTAGAGAAATTTTTAAACCCGGACTACAAATAAAATCCCACCAGGACGCTCCCCGGAATCCCTTTAAACTAGGACAAATCCGGGGACACTCGGACGGATGGCAGCCCTGAGTTCAAATAGTATCGGTGGGCTTTATACATTGACAATTTCTATATCCTTTTTTCACGACATTCACGTTTACCGCCAGCACGTGACAATTATAACAACTCAGAGTAATTTTTTTTTATTGCTTAAGTTTAGTAGAAGCGGTTGCCATTGCCTATGGACATGCAAAGGTCAGAAAATAACCTAAGCTATATTGGTCAGGATTGGTCAGGATTTCACGTCACTGAAAAAGACTAGTTAATGCCTTATCCACCAAGCTACCACAACTTTAAAAAAGAAATTAATATATTCTCATTACTTAAATTAGCCATTTTTCACACACTGTAGTTGTAGTTGTAAAATTAAAAAAAATGCTAAAAACCAAGTCAGGGGGATGTAAGAAGTGACATAGAAGTAATTTAGATTTTTTCAATTTTTTTGTTTCTCTGTTTGTAGCGGCTAATCTCCGAAACGACTGGACCGATTAAAATGAAATTTATGGTGGTAGCTTATGTCTCTGGTCAACATATAGGATAATTTTGATCCCGAAAAAATAAAGAGTGTTCCCGTGGGATAGTTAAAAAACCGCACCACGCGGACGAAGTCGCCGGCATCAGCTAGTGTTTCCATTTTGTCAAAACGGCCATGAAACTCTAAAATGCAATTTCTACAAAAAATCCTTTCAATTATCAGTTATTTCATATCATCATACACAAAAGTACCCGATATGATTCATTAACACAGATGACAAAGATTTATACTGCACAAACAATTATTCATTGTCCTTTAATTAGTCAATTACCTGTAATTCTAGTTTCTTTAATTATACCCTACAACACTTGTAGATTTATTAAACTAGGTCTAAGATAGGTACCTTTTTAATATGGGGGAAATCCGATGAAGGACTATCCACCGCGAAGGAAGCGCAGTAGAGGCGTGTCGAATTCGCCACGTGTAGTGTTTATAGCAACAGCAACAACGACGGAATGTCACTACCGACCAGTGAGCTCTCAGCTAAACTTTTCTCACAACGCTACGATATGGGGTTTTTTCAAAAAGGGTGTCATAAAATTTATTCGAGCCCGGCAGCGCGTTGGTGACATCTCTGGAGTCGCAGTCGTTCATAGGCGACGGTAATAACTTACCACCATGTTAGCCTATCGGTATACTTTCTTTCGGCTTATTCCAGGGCCACATGTAAACTGCGTGTCAACTTCGCGAGCCCTGGTAGGCGTTGGCCTATTGGTATCTTCTAATCAGACAGTTTCCTCCTTCTGTGAATCAGTAATAACGCAAAAGGGGGCCGCCGAGAAAGAAACAGAGAATACGGTGCAAGCGGCGTTCGTTCGCTGTCAACAGACGGGAGCTCAGAGACGCCGTTACGCACAAAATCTACTTCCATAATTCCGTAGCAGAATAGAACAGTAACAGTGGACTTTTACCTCTACTGTGCGTAGTGATACAACCCTGCTCCCCGGAGTAGTATCAATCTTGCACACAAGGACGTCACGGAGCAGTAAGTCTGTCTATGTAACCTAGCATATGTTTTTTATGAGTCGCGGTATACCTAGTGTTTAACACACTCATACTTCAAACTCGCGTTTCAAATGATATAGATTCGAATTCTGGCCGGAAAGCGTACACCATTAAGGCAGTTTTCTGAATATTGTAATAGCGATACGAACACATGTTACGATAAATTCTAAAATTAGATTTTACTCCTTGAATATCTTATTTATTCAATAAAATATAAATAGTTAAATATTTATGTCGAACAGTATTAGCCAGATCTTGAAAAGTTATATCTATTTGCTTTAATGACTTAATTAGCTTCCAAAGTGGTGAAAATGGTGATTATTTGTGCCCTTACCATTTTTTTTACTATGGGGTGGAAAATTCTGAAAAATTTCGGTGATAGAACTTCAAAAATACTTTTCTCCAACATTGTTTTGAACAGTATCCGTTGAGTAGTTTTTGAGATAAGGCTTTTTTGGCTCTTTGTTATATGTTTATCACCTCTGCGAAACCCTTCGTTGTATACAGACTGACAAGCGTTTACCCAATTTATTTATGGTTACGTATCTAAATACAAAAACGATGCGCCAAATGTTGCCTGGAACAGATTGCTTTAAGCAATAAATCTGCCTATTATACGACCTTATAATCTTAGGAGAAGAAAATGTATTACTTGTTATTTTTATGTTGGTGTACAACAAAGAGTATTATTGTTGTTGATGATGCGCCTTCTTCATCATATAAAACCTTTCATTGTACATAGTTTTATTACACCTAAGTTTAACAGATCTGACTGGTCAAAACACGATTACATCGAATTGAATTTCAGTTTATGTCTATTGAATTTGGTCTCACCCAGTATTAAACGTAGATTTGATATTTCATTCAAAGTTTGGACAGGCTAGGACTTCTTGTCAGACTTAAGTTTTGAATAAGCATGCCAAGGAGCTTAAATGTTTGCAAACTTCTATAATATGGTATTTTCAAGCTAAGTAGGCTTAATAGCAGGTTAATGAGTTACACACACACATGCTTAGAACACTAGGACTAACACAGCCATGAACTGACTTAAAAGAAAATTCTATGAAAAAATCTGTAAATACTTTAAAACGTAGAAGACACGTATGTGAAAGAAATACATGACATGTACCGTGTTCGCAAGCAGGGAACGCCCCAAGTGTCCTCACACCTTAATCTCAATTACGTATCAAAAAAGCAATTAATTACGCTGCCTTCAACGCAGCGAGTTCCTATAATCTCTTTCTTTTACAGATAATGTAGACGTATAAAATTACTATCAATATATTCTATCAGCATTTCGATTAGTGTTGTCAAACGGTGTGCAACGGGCGGACAAATTTGTTTTTACATTAATAATTAACAAATAACTATGAGTGCATTAGCTCGAAGTTTGATCTATGTTTTGACAGTGTGTTCAGTTCTTAATTTATATGGACAAAGTAAGTGGATTTTTTTAAAATAATATTTTACTTTAACGCTTTTATATGTGGTTTAGTGATCAATGTAAAATAAAAATAATATTAAAAAAGTGTATAAAGTTAAGAGCACTTACTTTACATGTACTTTTGAAACTTAGTTTTCTTTATCCGCTATAAAAAGTTCGTATTATAAAAAAAAAATTATTTATTTTAATTTTTTTTCATTTGTTCTTTAAATATGATTTGCATATTTTTTATTTCATTGAAACTTATTTCAAAGGCATTTCGCAATAATATCAAAAATATTATTATCATACTGATTATGTTTTATACATCCATTAATTAACGCAACGCGCATTAAAAGGCGCTATCCTAATTGGTAACTTATTAAATTTGATTGAAATGTAATTAAAAGATAAAAGGCTATATATATTTTTTTGTAGTAAGTACCTTTTATTTAGCTTTTATGACACTAATACCAAACAACAAAGTCAATACTATTGGAGAAAATGAAGTTCGACTAATTTGTCGGCATTTTTCATTCCAAGAGCCTTTTTTATTCTCCTTTATACCCCCGATGTTCTTCTGGGCCTAGATCGTCTAGTTTTATATATAGTTTCTGTATTATCACAATTCACAATGTTAATTAAAAATCGAAATATACTACAAACTATACTATATTAAAAACTAAAATTAAATAAAAAGGGGAAAAATTGTTAAAGATAAAATATTGGTCCCAAACCACTTACTTACCGGGAACGTTCCCCAAAAGGCTGGCGGCGTTGCCACGTTGTATAGAAACGCTCAATCTTTGAGCAAAGATTATCTACATATTGTAATGGAGATTATACATAGGACACGATAGGCTCCTCTCGATTATAGGGCTAACAGGGCTATTAAGGGCTAACATAAGCAATTATATCAGTAATAGTTCTTTTATAAATCTGTTTTCAAAGATTGTTAACAAATTTCATATTTCAAAAAACACTAGTTACCATTTTAACTCGATTATTAATCACTTCTGAGACTAGCTGTTGTCAAAATTTAATTTACGCGGGTATTCTACTTAATATTCATACGTGTATTTTCAAAACTTTGCATGATATTAAATGAAAATTAACACCAAACCTGTTCGTACCATACGTTCCTGTTTGAATCGTAAAATGTTCATTGAAATCCATTGACCCGTTAATATATTCGATACTAACTTTCATACAGACTGATAGATAAAAAATCTAATGGTACCTAGGTATCATAGAAATCGTTTCACTTAAGTTTTGTTATTTATTTTGAAGTTAGAGATAGGCATTTATTTTAAATAACATCATCCTATTATAACTACCTTGAAAATATTACTCTCTGTCTACTGAATTAAACCTTCTATTAATATTGATGAACTGAAACCAACCTGATCAATAATACAATTCTTACTAGATATATACAGGGTTCCTATATCTATAAAACTGATAATCAAAAACATAAAACTCCACTATAAATAGTGCCAATTTTTTACCAATAGGATGTTAAAAGAATGGAAAATGAGACTCAGTGTGGATTAACACTAAAATGCACTTCCATGCCATTTTATTCTGTGTATTCCAACACTCAATAGGGTTCATCAAAAACACGAGTCCAGTCTCAGACAACGGAAACTGTTAGCCTAAGAGACGCGCGCCTTGTTTTTGTGTGTCCGACCCTGGATCGTTGGCTCGAGGTTACAGCCTCGTGGTTGGCTGCTGAACTAAATAAACTCATTACCTACTTGCTCGACCACGAAGGTGACTTGTACTAAATTGCACGTAACATTTATTTATTGCATGGATCACAGGTTTCCAAAGTGGATGGTATCGCCCTAAGAGAGCGCTGATGTCTTGTGGATATGCATTTGATTAAACAGGGAATTGCAAAGATACAAATAATGGTGTAATTTAAAATGATTAATTAATAATTAACATCTGAAATAAATGAGAAATATCTAAAGTTTATTTATCAAAATACAAGGATTGTATGTTTTTTGGAATTTTATCTAGAAATGAATAATTAGTAAAAATACTTATTGAATGGATTTTTTTCAAAAAGTTCAGAAAGTGAGCTATGTCCGTTGCTTGCGTACTATATTTTACACTCCATAATTATTGGCCATCTTTCTAATACAAAATATATGAAAAAATGTGTGTGTGAATAACATTTTTTGGGCGTTTATGTCTGGGTATCTGTTTGTTGAGATCCAAAATGCAACACTATAGTCTTCTGAAGCATTTATTTTACTTTTGACAACTCAATGACGGATCCATTGGTAATGTCCTAATGCGATACCGACTCGATTTGTTATAAAAATCGACGTCTTTTATAAGTTATATATATACTTATATAAATAAGTTTTAATCAATTTATCTTATCTATTTATTTCTGCTAATGATACTATATCGTGTAATAATAGTATATTGTTACACGAGAGGTGAAAGTGATTTACTTAATCACGAGATGGTTTGGCGCACGAGCGCAACGAGGGCGCTAATAACTCGAGTGGCTAAATAAGCCTTTCATCCGAGGTTAACACTCCGCTTTTCGTTTCGAATATGAGGAAAGTAAATAAAAACTGATTAGTTAAACAAACAACTACGTCTCTAATAAAATCAGGCGAAAAATCCATATCTAAATCTAATGAAACATCATCACGTACGTCACATTTATGAAACGTCAAGTAAATTTTTTTCTGTGGCATTCTACCAGTCAGTATTTTTTTGTTACTGATGATAGTAATATATTTTAACTCAAATTTATTTACATTTAAGAATAATTTAGTGAAAACTAATTTATAAGTATAAAATTATGTTACAAAATTGTTGATATTTTTTATTGCAATATATACCGTGATTTAGCAGTGGCTGTAAAAAAGGTTGGGACATGAATCGCATGTATTATCTATGGTTCGCATAGTTTTCTACATTTTTTACAGCAGGAAGAATCGTTTCCCTGGGACGAAAAGTGTTGCTTTCTTTCCTGTGATTAGGCAATTCCAAGCGAACTTTCAGAATATGAGAAATGAAAATTATATTTATTACACGGTTGTACCGTATTATTGTATTCACTGTATTTGATTCAGCAAAATAAAACGGAGCTTATAATAATTACGGTATTATTTTTCTTCAAAGTAGAAGACTTTAATTTTCAAATCGATTACTTTCGATTTATTTACGTATAGTGTCGATGATTTAATAGTCTGTGCGTTATGTGACTCACAGAAAATCACTATTACGTCACCCACAACGATAAAGTACGAAAATTATGTCATTTGTTTCATGTGGGCTTTACTGTCAAGAAATATGTAACTTGATAGACACGCAAAAGTCAAAAGTAAAATAAACGCTTGGAAACAATATAGAATTAGAGATAAAGAATTACCTATAGCCAAAAAAAATTGTAAAAATATTGTAAGTAAGGACTATACAAAGATTGACTTACAAAGAAAGACTGTTTATCTGTGACCGGGAGAAATATTAAATTTTTTAGAACCTGTTAAGTAAACTAAAAGTACATTTTAAGTGACAAAAAATTATCTGCTTTAATGAGCTAACTACTTAAAGATAGTGGTCGAAATACATTACTCTACTTGGTTCCTTACGATGCTAGGTCGATATTCGAAAAATATTATTAATTTTATCGCATTCATTAAATAATACAGTAAATTAAACTATAATTTTCACTTATGTAGTTCATATTTTACACTAGCATGTTAAAATACGCTAGGTTCTCATTTTCCGCTATAAAAATACGAAAATCTAAGTGAACTTATAATCCTCCTTAAAATACTGGATTAGACAATGGTCTCTTCAACAAGATATGGCGAAGACCGTGTGAAGTGGAAAAGTAGGATGGCAGACCTAAATGGACCTAATTCCAAAGCGGATACTCCCAACTCCGATGACGATGATGACTTAGTTATTCCCTCTGTACGGAATTAATATTATATGATATATTAGGATATGTCCGCGATTTCGGCCACGCTTGGCTTGAAATTCCTGCGGGATTCTCGGGACACAAAGTACTGCAGCAGTAGAAAACAATGTAAGCTATCGTTTTAATGAAAACTATGTCGGAATAAACTATTTTTTATGCACCCGAACAACTACAAACTGCTCCCGGTAAAATTCCCGCAAGATTCCCCGGATAGTAAGTAGCACAGAGTTTGCTGTCGATAAGTGAAAGCCGCATCGGAATTGGCCCAGTATTTTTTGCGTAAATCCCGAACAAACAGACAATCAGACAAGAAACCTAAAAAAATTTGCACCGCATCAAGGTCATAATTGGCGGTGTATGCTCGGGGACGAAGCCCATAAATGCTGGCGAACCCCAAGGCTCAATGTTGTCGCCCATACAGTTCTTCTGCATATCAATGACATGTTGCAGACCAGAAACCTTCATTGTTATGCAGATGACAGCACGGGCGATGCTTTCTACACTGGCAAATATTCCCCGTGTAGAGATCGTGTAAAGCAGAATCGGACTTGTGTCTGAAATCGAGACCTTCCTGGAGCAGGTTGCAAAGGACGAGATTCTGTCTACCCCATTCCGGGATAGACGAAATCTCGTCCTTTGCAACCTCTAGAAGAGACAAGTCTGTGCGTTTACCGCTAAGAAAGCCCCATTATTAATAGCGCACGGCGCATAGCACAATTTCAGGTCACTCACCTCAAAATCTCTGACTCTGTTGGGATCCTGGGCGTCGACATTTCGAGCGAGGTCAATTTCGGGGTCATTTGGAGAGCAAAGTGAAGATCGCTTCAAAAAACCTTGTGGTGCTCAACAGGGCTAAGTGGTACTTCACACCGGGACATAGGCTTTTATTACATAAGGCCCAAGTCCTTCCCCATGTGGAGAGTACTGTTTCCATCTCTTGGTTGGGGCACCTCAGTAGCAGCTGCTCCCACTTGACTCCTTGAAGCTCCGAGCGATCCGGATTGTCGACGATCCCGAACTTACAAACGGTTTAGAATCTTTAAGTATCAGAAGAGACGTTGGCGCTGTAAGCGTGTTGTACTATCTGTACAATGGGGAGTGTTCTGAAGTGCTATTTGATTTGGTGTCTATGTCGCCATTTTATCACCGCACTGCTTGCTGGTGACTGGGAGTTCATCCACACTTCCTTGACACCTTGAAGTTATCCACTGTCCGTGGCGCTCGCTCCTTTATGGCATCCGTGAGCAAGCTATGAAATAAGCTCCCTAACGCGGTTTTCCCAGAGCGCTACAATATGGGGCTCTTAAAAAAGGCGTAAACAGATATTTAAAATCTCAACGAGGTAGGCAACACATCGACTCCCTTAGTGTTGCAGATGTCCATGGGCGACGGTAACCAATTGCCATCAAGTGAACCCGTTTGCCAAGTAGGCCACAATCAAACGTACAAAAAAAAAATTGTGTTCTCCGTCGTTTATATAGTCTATCCTAGTTGTTTTTTTAAATAGCTTCAATTTACAGACACGGCATGTTTAAAAGTTTATAATATTATAGATTTTATTGCCTGAAGGAGGTAAACAGGTAGACGGCTCACAAACTACTGTGGAAGGTGGTTACCGTCGCCAGTGGACGTTTGCATTACCGGAGGCATTATCAACGCGTTGCCGGTCTCTAGGAAATTTTATAACGCCTTTCTTAAATAACTCCATATCGTAGCGCAGAGTAAGCCTCGGCAGAAAGTTCCCTCCAGATCATTGTCGTACGCGGAACAAACGTTCTAGAGGACCATTGCTTAATTGAACGTGGGAGCTCGAGGAAATGAAAGTGAACATCTTACCAACGGTGATTGGTGCGTTTTTAATAATGAGGCGTTGGCAGTAGATTATTATAAAGTGCTAGATATAAACATGGAATACAATTTGCGGCAAAAAATTCTTACATTAGTACCTACAGTAGACAAATTGATGCCCTATCTCATGGGTAATGGTTACCATTGCTTATGGACATATACAACAATGCTTTACCAATACACTGCCGGCTTCAAAGGAATTTTATAACACTCTTTTTGTAAAACTCCATATCGTTGCGCTGTAGGAAAACCTCAGCTGGGATAAGCTCATTCCGAATTCCCACGCGCGAGAGAAACATTACTGAGAACCGTTTTCTAAACTGTTTTCACGGGGAAACTCTTGAAATTTGTATTACGTCGATCATTGTTGTGCGAAAATACACAAATTTCAAAAAGCGCAGCTGATTAGTGGTTTATGACACAAGATAACTGGTTCGGTCTATCTGCCAAACTAATACGTTGATCACCTAAATATGACGCCAGCCTATGATAAGTGCAATATAATAAATTATGGGCACGAATGTGAGAAGCGTTCCCGGCCGAAATTTAAGTTTAGTAGGTACTGTAACCACTTAGTCAGTTACCTGACCCAATGTGCATATTGTTACAATGACCATGTGCTAACTGTGATGGAAAACATCGTGACGAAACATTAATCGAATCCATAAACAACAAATGCAGGGAATGCTTTCACATTCGCGAAAACTCTCGATTTTAATTTTCACATCAAAATTATTTGCTTTATTAATAATATTATTAATCTCAATTAAAATAAAATGATAATTTAATTATGCAAGATAAGCAGTATGTGTAAGATAGATTGTTAAAAGTGATCAATTAATTTAACTCAATGTTTTTTTAAAGCTCACGCCTTAAAATGTTACGTCTGCCGTGGCTGCAAAGAGGTAGACGACAGTCATGTTCAAGAATGTCTGCCGAGAGAACCAAGTACAACGACGACCACAACAGCGTCAACGACTACGACAAATACCCCCAACACTACAGCTACCCCCACCACAACCACAACTCCTGAAACAATAACAAATACAACAACTACAGTTACACCTGAAACCACAACAACAACCACTACTCTTACTACAACTACCACCACTACACCAACTATAATGACGACCACAACACCAACTACGACCACTACTACTACACCTACCACGACAACTATCCCTGAAACCACCAATACCCCAACGACAACCACTACAACACCAACTACAAACACTACCACCACGGCTACCACAATCACTACTCCTGAAACCATAACTACTACCACTGAAGCTCCAATTACAACCACTACCACTACACCTACTACAAATAATACTCCTGGAACTATTACAACCACTACTACACCAACCACAAATACCACCACAACCCCAACTACAACAACGACTACTACTATTCCTACCACCACAACTACCGCCGCAACTACGATTACTACTACTACTTCAACTACTACGGAGACTACGACAACCACTACGGAGATTCCGACAAGTACTGCCATTCCAACAACGACCACTACCACTACGTCCACTACTACTACCCCAACTACCACCATTCCGACCACAACGATTATCCCTGAAACAACAACGACTACTACCACTCCAACATCAATCACTACTACCACTCCTATCAATACCACCATCTCTGAAACTACAACAACTCTTACCACAATAATGACTCCTGAAACAACAACGACCACTACCACTACAACCCCGACTACGACCACTCCAACTTCTACCACTACTACTTCTCCTATTAATACCACCATCTCTGAAACTACAACAATTCCTACTACAACAATGACTCCTGAAACAACAACGACCACTACCACTACAACCCCGACTACGACCACTCCAACTACAACAATTACCCCTGAAACAACAACGACTACTACCACTCCAAGTTCAACCACTAGTACTACTCCTAGCAATACCACCATCTCTGAAACTACAACAACACCTACCACAACATCGACCACTACCACTACAACCCCAACTACGACTCCTCCAACCACAACAATTACCCCTGAAACAACAACGCCTACTGCCACTCCAACTTCAACCACTACTACTACTCCTATCAATACCACCATCTCGGAAACTACAACAATTCCTACCACAACAATAACTCCTGAAGCAACAACGACCACTACCGCTACAACCCCAACAACGACCACTACCACTACAACCTCAACTACGACCACTACCACTACAACCCCAACTACGACCACTCCGACCACAACAATTACCCCTGAAACAACAACGACTACTCCTATCAATACCACCATTTCTGAAACTACAACAACTCTTACCTCAACAATAACTCCTGAAACAACAACGACCACTACCACTATAACCCCAACTACGACCACTCCGACCACAACAATTACCCCTGAAACAACAACGATTAATACCACTACAACCCCAACTACA
This sequence comes from Dendrolimus houi, assembly GCA_039645545.1. Lineage (NCBI taxonomy): Eukaryota > Metazoa > Arthropoda > Insecta > Lepidoptera > Lasiocampidae > Dendrolimus > Dendrolimus houi. The sequence goes on from CM077133.1 coordinate 8,871,586, forward strand.
AACACTACAACCACTCCTACCACAACCCCTACCCCTGATACTACAACAACCAGTGCAGAAACAACAACAACACAATTACAAACAACAACAGAGAGCGTCCCTGTGCCGGCAGTAGGACAAGCCGAAGTAAGTATTCTTTAAATCTATCTGTTATATATACAATATTATAAGTTACCCCGGCAACTGCGTCGCGGGTTACCCTTAGTGCGTACCTCCTGTTTAAAAGAGCAACCGGTACAGGTTACATTGTATTAATTTTTTATGTATTTGCCCCCGGAAAATTCACTTCATTTTATATCGCACACTATCTCATCCCCCGTCTAGATAGACGGGGGCTGGGATATCGATATAAAACGAAATTAATCTTCCGGTAAGCCATATAAATGACAAAACTTGACAAAAATGACAAAAAAGACAAAATGGACAATATTGACGAAATGGACGAAATGGTTTAAATGGACGAAATGTACGAAAACGACAAAATGCACTGAATGGACGGATTGGACGAAATGGACGAAAATGACAAAACCTATCCTACTTTCCGGGATCATCTTCACATGAATCTATACCATTATTCGGTATGAAAAGTATCCCTTGGCCACCCTCGGTATTAAAATTACATATGTACCGAATTTCAGCCAAATCGGTACCGTTCTTTTCATCAAAGCATAACAAACAGAGACAAAATTGTTATTTTTACCCGTAACTATCCCATTTTTCGGGATAAAAAGTATCCTGCGTCATCATCCTTGGCATCGAAAAAAATATATATTTAATGAGTTTCAGCGAAAGCCAAGACAGACAGAGTTACTTTCGCATTTATAATATTAATAGGGATTATAAAATTATATAAATGCCGTGTCTGTACATGAAACTATTTAAAAAACAATTGTAATAGGTTATATAAATGATGGAGAACATAAAGCATTTTTTATAGTTTTCATGCATGTTTGTCTGTTTATCCGTTTATTCGGGATTCACGTAAAAACTACGTGGCCGATTTCGATGCGGTTTTCGCTGATCGACAGCAAATTCTTAGACTTAAAATCTGCGCTACTTTCTACTGTGGGAATCCCGCGGGAATTTTCCTGTCTCCAGGAATTTTAATGATTTAAGGGTCAAACTAAAAAAATTGAATTGCAATGTGATTTTTTTTACTGATCGATAGCAAATTTTATGTATTAAATTGTGTGATATTTTTTATCCCGGGAATTTCCACAGGAGTGGTATCAAGTTGTTCGGGTGCATAAAAATTAGCTTATTCCGACATAGTTTTCACTAAAACCATAACTTCGATTCTTTTTGAAATGCTGCGGTACTTTGTGTCCCGAAAAGTTCGTGGAAAGCTCAAGTCAAGCGTGGACGAAGTCACAGGCATATCCTAGTACATAAAATAACGATGTTTGAAAAGTTTACACTTTTTAAGAGTTTGTGGTGGGAACTTGAAAAGTGAAGTTTTACAGTGCAGTATTTTTTTTTAAATTTGTTATTTGTGGTATGCGATCTGCATTGGCATTTTGCCATTTACCAAACACGATCTAGATCAGTCGATTCTGCGGCGGAAACAGTTCATTCATTCAAGCGGCGCAAATATGCAACCCTCAATGAGAGTTATATAATATGTTTGAGCCGTTTGCTGTTGAAACGCTTCGATCGTGGTGTCCTGAGACCACGAACCTCTACCAAAATTTATTAAAACAACTCATTGACTCTTCAGGTGATCAGAGGGCTGGTGCTACCTCGCACAACAGATCATTATAGCTATTTTATTTTATTAGTTTATAAAATCATTAATTATACAATGACTATAATATAAAGACGACAATTAAAAATAATATAAATATTCAGAGAATTTTTTATAGTTTTATAAACAAGAGCTTAGTGTTTCTGTTGAAAATCTAATTGGCTTAGTAAAATATGCCTGTAACGCGCCTTACGGAAAGAAAAGTGAGCGCGCGCGAAGTACGGGGTACCCCCATCTCGACGGCATAACGGCAGATGAGAACCCGTCTTCAGGGATCCACCGGCGCGGCTCGCTCATAGCGGCCGAAGGTCTAAGTTATCCCTCCGGCGCCGACGTATCCTTCTTTGGCGGGAGCGGAGTCGGCTGGTACGCTCACGCTCCCAACCGCTTTGCCTCTTCTTTAGCAAGCATGACTTGCTCGCAAAAGGAGGAGACAGTTTCCGATTCGGAGGGAGGGGCTCGGCGACGAGGATTCGGCACTGTTCTGCCCAAGCGGGGCACACCTGGAGTGGTGTGCAGCACCGTATCCTTGTCGCCTGTTTGGCGGTAATATCACCCTGACATGGGCTCACGGCCTAATCAACATAGGTGTCTCCCGAAGAAGCTGTGCCTCGAGAGGACCTGTGTCAGCCCGAACGTCAGGGTGCCGTGTTTTTGATTAAACCAGGCTTGCAGGATGGGCCTCACCACCTCGATAGTGGCGAGACCCGCGCTGGAGTTTCGCAGGCACTCTTCAGAACCTTACCCATAACACAAATGTAAATTGCATAACGTTGGAATATAGGGACAATAGGTTTATACTTATACTTCGAAATAGGACTGAAATTTCACTCGGCCAAGGTGACCGTTCCTGAGACTTCAGCCGAGATTTAAAAGCTTTAAAAAGAAAAAAGTGTTCATATAATAACATTCTGAATGTCATTATGAAAATCATTGTTTGAGCGAATTTATAAATCACGTCGTAACTATAATGAATAAGGGGTAAAAAAAGATTACATGCACCTTTCTGCCACATTTCAATTGACAAAGAGACCTAATACGTGTCAGAAAATTCTGTGACATTAATAAACGGCGCGGACCGACGAACATGACGATATTGAAAAGGCGATAAACTTGTTCTTTGTTTTTTCATAGAAATAAAGATAATAGAAATCGATTTTATGAATGAAATTACGATCTGATTACTTGTATATAAATAATAATTGTCAGAAAATTTAAGACTCATTTCCTGTAAGCAGTTATATGTAAAAAATTAATCGGATTAAATAAATAAAAAAAATATATCGCTGACTTATCGGCGCTAAAATTAAGTTTGATAAGTAACTTAACATTGTTTAGACGTCATAACTTCTAATTAATCATTAAAAGATGTCAAAAATAATAATAAAACGCGCAGAGCCTTAAGCCTTAGGTGAGTAGCGACACTTCGGACCTGACTCCGGGGGCAAAAGCAACGCCCCCGCCTCCGTGCTTGCCTTAGCATGGCGTGGAGATCGCTAGAGCTGAGACTCAAGCTCCAGGGACGTAGCTTCGCTGAACCTGTAGCCCACCTCTCTACGCCCCTTAGCCACTCACACCCATATTGCCCCTGTCTTCTATGGCATTTATTGGGGCCCATGCAGGGAGTAGCGAGTCAGTGTCTGTCCATTTGTCCATGTTCCCCGAAAATTGCTATGAGCAGACGCCATAGTCCTTATATTCCCAGACCCCTAGTACTAGCAGTTCACCCCAATAGTCCGGTACTTTTTGTTCTCATTTCCCACAATAGTCCTGCATTGGCCGGGGCTTATCCTTGGGTGCATTATTATATAGTGTAGACAGGGTTAATCGCCGACAGTGTCACGCCACATTTACATCAAATGTGTCAAGGGGCCTCTACGTGTTGGCCTTCCCATGGCCCCACGCAAGCTCTCCAAAAGTTCGGGCCATTTTTATGGCCCGTGCTTTTCAAAGACATAAATTATTATAATAATATTGTGGCGAATGATGGTGGAACCATCTAGTTAGTTTAAGAAATTTTAGAAAAAGGTAGAAGATTCTGGAAAGAAAAGACAGAGATAGATACATGTTGGAAAGGGATAGACGATAAACGAAAGTTCTAGAATAGAAAGTTCGGGAAGGAAAAGACAGAGATAGATAGATGTTAGAAAGGGATAGATGTATAAACGAAAGTTCTAGAATAGAAGGTTCGGGAAGGAAAAGTCAGAGATAGATAGATGTTAGAAAGGGATAGATAGTAAATAAAAGAATAACGAAATTATGGGTTCCAGATGTTCCGGGCTGAACGCCTCCGCTCCCACGGAGTCGGGAAGCCCCCAAAGTCCGGTATCACTGAAACAGCCATCTGCGGCTATTCAGCTGGATCCAGCTCAAAAAAAAAAAAAAAAAAGGTTCCAGAAGATTCAGTTCAAAACAGTGAAGCGACAAGTGCGATACGAAAGAGTTGAAAGAAGAGTTTAATAGAAAACAGTGACGAGTTTAGTGGTGAATTTACTGAAAAGTGTAGTGGACAGTTTAGTGAAGGAGGACTTTCGCGTAGTTTAAAAGGAGGTCCAGAGGCGAGCTACGCGCGGTAAATTCTGTGGTGAACACTGCAGCAGCAGAAGGTGTGTCTACGCAATATCGGCGACGGCATTGTGAGTGAGACATCTTATCGTCGGTACAGTGCGTCTTTCGTTGTGTCTGTGTAGGGGCAACCCTGCAGAGTGGAATCACGCACGGCTGTGTAAGTCAATAAAAGCGTTAGTTAAATAAACTGGTGTTTTCTTCCAATCCTAAGTGCGTACCCGCTCGCACGTAACAATATCATACTTTAATTTCTAGTTATATGCTTTAAGTCTTAAAGGATTACAAATATAATATAAATATAGGTAATAAGTATTAATTATTTGAATTTAATTAGATTAACTTTTCTTCTTCTGTGTTCATTTACATATTGTAAATGAACACAAATTGTAAAACTTAAAAACATTCAGTATTTATATATCTGTTGCTCTTAGCTCTTCTTGTTTTACAGTATTTCAGGGAGCTCAAGCAGTGCGTGGCGAGTAGCAGTCTAGTCTTTTTATCGATGTTCTTTGGTTATTGGAACAGGCAGGCACCATAGTTTTTACCATTACGTCAGATCTCCAGCTTTATTTGGAATGTATCTTAATAAAATAGTTGTTTTTTTCACACATATAATAGTCCTATTTTATACATCACTGGGGGAATACATTTAGGTATTCTCTCACCCCGAAAGAGGTCAACAATAGGTATTTGGAGTTTCCAGGGGCAGGCTCTGCACACATTTTCCTTCGGGAAGTTGTTGTAACATGCTGGTCGTAAAACTACCAGCGTCCCTCTGTGGCTGGTAAGGCTCTGCGGGACCTTAATTATATTCCACTGGACGCTATGGGGCTTACCTGTCCAAAGGGGGTGCCCGTGGGACCAGGATACCCTAACTTCGTCGGTGTGACTGGCCGGGGCGGTGCTCCAACCTCGAACTGGTTCCATACGTCACTGTTGGTGAGCATAGCGACGCCTCCAACTTCATGTTCGCCATTTGCAATGGAGTACTGCTAGGTCATACTTCTTTCACTGGTTTTTGGCCACTTCTTTTTGCAACATGATGTCCTTGCAGAAGAAAGCCGTTAGCCATCTTTCTACTAGAATAGGCCTCCAACTCCTAAACTCTAGTTAGGCAGATCAAGAATAAGCCCCGGTTTGTCAACGATATCCCACAGAAGTATAATTCTTAGCTACGTGTATTGCGGCTACCCATTCTTATTCATCTTTACTTTTTACGATTTCATTACCGCATTGAGTAGCAGGATACAGATAGATTAAACATATTTTGATTAAACATCCATATACACCCAGCAGTTTCCGAAAGATAAATACTGTGACTTACAAAGACAGGCAGACGAAGAGATATACAGAAATGACGTCAATATAAGAGGTCAGTTTTAGTCAAACTGGCCACGGGACTCTAAAAATTAATCAATAACAAAATAAAGTTTCTGAAACAATGTGATTACAATATTTTAAAATACGCTGTGATTCTTTTGCAGGTGGTTGACAGCTATTCGAATTTACACCCACGAGCTGGATTCCTGAGGGCTCTCAAGCAACCGAGGGAGGAAATGGGACCTGAAGATGAAATCAGATGCGTTGTTACATATTTCGAAGGTAAGAATTATATATCATTAGCGGTTACCCGCGACTTCGTCGGCATTGACGTTTTCTGTTCTGAATAAACTAAAAGTCACAATTTTTTTTTTTAATTTAATTACTAATCCCATTTACCTTATAAAAAATAAGTAGCGACAAGATTAATTTTACATATTGTTTCAACTTTGCCAAAATTCCACGAAGTGCGTCGACAAAAGTGGATGCACACCTGCCGGCCATAAAGCACAGTTTATTACCTGCTCGCATTTGGAGTTCTTTTGTTTACTTTGTGTTTAATATTTGTAATTAGAAAAGCTGCCTATCGTATAATGTAATCCTTTATGATGGTCGTTAGCCAGGTGGGGTTCTTGGAAAACTTCAGTCCACGCGGTCGATTGTTGTATTGTACCGTTTAGTATAAAACAATGCCCGAATGTGGGGGCACTCTAGCGAGAACCACGATCAGAGCAAGACGTGTACATTCGATAAGCGAAATAGTTATTCAATTGTGCGTTACAATTGGACTTATTGCGACCGATTATATTTGTACCTGTGTTATACGTGTTTGTATAATTCTAATAAATTCTATAGTAATTCCAAGGGCATTTTAATTCGAGTCCCGTAACTCGTAACAATATAAAAATCGTTAAAATATCAACATTATATTTTAAATCTATCTCTTTCCCTATGATATCTAGAATATTATAAAATTCTAAAAATGCCGTGTCTGTATATTGAAACTATTAAAAAAAAACAACTGGAATAGGCTATATAAACGACGGAGAACACGATGCAATATTTTTCAGATTTCATGTTTGTTCTGTTTGTTCGGGATTCACGTAAATAGTACTGGGGCGACTTCGATGCGGTTTTCACTGATCGACAGCCAATTGTTAGACTTAAACTTTGCGCTACTTTTTGTCCTGTGAATCTCGCGGGAATTATTTAAAATGGCCCGATTAAAAAAAAACTAATTCCAATGTGATTTTTTTACTCATCAGTAGTAAATTTAAAAATTATCCGTGCAGGAACGGAGAAATAATACAATTTCCTGCGGCCGGGGGCCTGTCGTAAGAGGCGACTAAACAACCCACAGCTAGGTAGGGCATTTGCCCGACTGGATGGCTACCACCCCTGGTCTAAAGTATGTCGCCATAACAACCTTGAGTTGTGTTCCGGCATTAGTGATCAGGTTCCAGTCTCCCTTCAGAGAGCAGCAGCGCATTTGTAGCACCTTTGATGTTGCAAATGTCCATAGGCGATGGTAACCGCTTTCCATCAAGTGGCCGTCTGCCTGTCTGCTGAAATCCTGCGATAAAAAAATAATAATAATGTAATTAATTGCGTACAGATAAATATACTTACAAAAACACCCAATTAGAAAATAATCTTATTTAAAGAGATTAAGTTTACAATTAGCGATAAGTAAAGTGTATCTGACTATAACTTATAGTGTCGTCAACTTCACAATATAATGATAACAAGTAATAATCTTATCAAATCAATTCATATTTAATCAAACAATCCATAAAAATTCTCTGCTGTACTTGAACCTAGCCTTATTAAAATGATAAAACTTAATAGCAATGAATATTTTATTGATTGCCGTTATTTAAGTAAGACAGGTAAAACAGTACTTCACGTCGCAACAACTGCTGCACTTTATCAAGCACAAGTTCGGTCGTGTTTGGAGTATTGTTCTCATCTTTGGGACGGCTCAAACAAATAACTGGTATATGGTATGGCAGGCATTGGAATCAATTGATAAAAGAGCCAAGGAGCTGGTGGGCAATGACCGTCTTTTTTATGCTTGACTTCAGAGACTAGAACATAGACGCAAGGTCTTGGGGCTATTTGTCTTTTATCAGATACATTTCGGGAAGTGTTCCTTAGAACTGCACGAGCTGGTTCCTCCATCCCCATTTTACCATCGGACAACCACACGCACCGGTTTGTGCCACCATTAGTTACATTGTGGAAACACCACCAGTCAGAAACAAGCGCTTCGCTTCATCTTTTCTGGTGCGCAGTGCCGAAGTGTGGAAAAATTTGCCGGAGTCAGTTCTTCCTGACAAATATAATCTTGACGGGTTCAAGACGAATGAATAGGTTCTTCTAGATAAGCGTGCTCCAACCTAGACCGCATCATCCCTCAACATCAGATGAGATAGTGCTCAAACGCATACCTATACATCCATGAAATAAAATAAAAAAATTATACAATACATGTAATACTTACAAGGAACAAATTTTGAGAAACACCAAAAACTGTGCTTTAGACCATTATTAAATTGCTAGAGTGCAAACAGGCTGACGGCTCATAGGTGCTGCCAATGTACTGCCAGAACACAACTCAAGGTCGTTATGGCGATATAATCTAAACCAGTGGTGGTGGCCTGCAGACGGGTGAACTACCTGACTGTGGGTTGTTTTGTCGCCGCTTACAAACGACATGTCGCCCAGCTGCAGGAATTGGAATTCTTTCTCAGTTCCTCTACAGATTAAATAGATCATGAAAGAATATTAGGACTTATAAAGCTCGTAATCTATATATGTCTGGACTATGAGATTATATCTATATATATCTCTATCTTTTGAAGTTTTTTTAAGATTATTGAAATGAAGTTACACCAAGTCAGTCAAAAATTTAGAGTATTAATAAGTTTCTTTGCAATTTATCATAATATTAATTAAAATTTGGTATGAGCGTACCTACTTGTGACGACATAATTAGGTACAAGTAAAAGGTGTCAAAGAGCGCATTAATTATTGTTTAAAAAGCAATTAAAATTATTTCTATCGTGACTGTAATCTGTGTCCGCATCTCTATTATACAAAGTAAAATATAAGAAAAAAAATGTGTGTTTATGCAGTTCAAACGCAGTAAAAGTGAAACAAAGTGTGACAAGGGGTGGGAGGGATTCTATATTTCGTGACGTCACATTTTATATATTATATCGTTTTAATATATATTCAAGCTTTAAAACACAAAATTTGAAGTATTAGCGAAAAACTTCTAAGCATTTCGAACTCTATCTGTATGAGCATTATTATGTATTCTATCTCATTCTCTCGCAGCTTTAGTTCTTTGGATTTAGGGGTTTTATCTCTTTTTAGTGTCGCTTTTTCGTTTCATCGAGTTTCAAATCACAACAATTCTAAACAAGTTTCACTTCAAAAATACACTAACCATTACTTTTTACAGAAAACGGAGAGACCAACGTTGTACGAGGATGCTCGTATGCGACTGACAATGCAGAATCTAACTGTCGTGAAGCAATCGGAGGAAACTTCACTGGTACTTTGGAGTCCTGCAGAATATGCGCCGACGAGCTCTGCAACTCAGCTTTCAAATCCACATCGACTTTATTCCTGATGCTGATCAGTATTGTTTTACCTTTGCTAAGAAGTATCTTCTAACAGGCTTGATGAGATAACCGTATGTATAAGCTGTATGCACGATTAGTGTCAGTGAACGTCTTTGATTGTTGAAGGATGTTCCAAAGTCATCGTTATGTCCTTGGAAGACTTGGTCAATGATCTTGAGGATTTACGAAGACTTATAGTACTACTGCTATTGTGGTCTATAAACTTGTGACATATCAGAATAAAATTGTGTTAATCGGTAAAAAGCAGAACATTCGCAAATGACACATTTTGTTTTATTCTGTTGGATAATTTTGGAGAGCACTTTAGCCGAAGAAATTTACTACACATTGTTTACTCATACCATTATTTAGATTATGTCAAATTTTAACATGTAGTATGGCAAATGAATGTATAGTATAGTTATAGGAACTGGCTAGACTATTTGTTCTCGTGACGAGCTCAAGAAAAAGAAGATAAATAATCAAAAGAATAATTTATTTAATATTTTTCAAATATAAAATATGACACTCTTTGTAAGTAAATACATTTTTTAGTATTTTGAAAACGAGTATCATTAATATGAATCTAGCCGCTCTAACCACAATGTTATCGCTTCAATATTTTCGTTGTTTTTTGATTAATATTTAATTGTATTACAAAGATTGGAAGATAAGATTTATATAGGTTAATGAGTAATATATACTTTAAAATATTCTAATATCTATATATTAGAATATTTTAAAGTATTAAGAACAATGCATTTTTGATATACTTTTCAGAAAATAAGTTTAGTAATAAAATGCGATATGTATAGTGTCAAAGGTTTGTTAACTTGTAAAACAGACTAGTTAAATTATCATCATTCTATGGGCAGATGTTTACAAATTAAGTATCTAATAAATTGTCAATTAGGTAAATACCTGTCCATACCATTATAAGGACTCAGTCTCAAGTTAACTAACTATTTAACTGATGTGTATGTAAATCAGACTTTAGGCATAAAAATAAATCTTACTAAATATTCTTTTATCTTACTATTAGTAAACTGAAATTACTTATTTATTGTTTATTTCAAATTTTAACACAGTGGTAAGGCAAAAGGATATATAGTAAAATATAGGAACGACCATATAAACAGCACTCCTTTTCATGGGCAGTGTAAATGTTAAACTTTATATTTCTTTAGGTCAACTTTATAAACACTTGTAGTTGTTTTTTCGCGATTTACATTTCTTTATATTGCTCTATTAATATATTTTTTAATATTTAATTATTGTTAGTAATTAAATATCTGACAGATCATAATTACGAGTTAGCACATTTCGCCTTGTATTCAAAAACAATACAACCGCAACACTAGAAATGATAATCGGCAAAATTGAAATATCACGCGATCCTGCGATGCCTGGTGTATTTGTAAACAGTTTTTAATTTAGACGGATTGTCATCTCAAGTCTTGTTATACATATACAATGTATATATGTACAAATCTAAAATAAGGGCATTAGATAAAGAATAGAGCGCAAGAACAGAATTTTTTGTCTCTCTCAGTATTTTATAGATAACATAATTTATTTTTAAACTATACTAATTTATGATTGTATTTTAAATAGATTTTAATAGTTTAAGTTCTTTTAATTAGTTATCGATACGTTACTGTGTAATTGTTCGTATAACGGATGACTATAATTAATACCGAGTATTCTAAAGGCCAAGAGTTAGCGGGTATAGTGTGAATGGTTTTATAGAAAATATATTACTTATATGTAATTTTAGTTGGCACAAGCCATTCATTGACGACCTGGTGCAGTGTATAGCGACTAATAATATAAATAATATAAAGTAATAATAACAGCCCATAAACATCCCACTGCTGAGCTCGGGCCTCCCGCTATAGGGGGAACGGACGTTATACCCCCTCCCTACGCTTGTCCAAGGCGGCTTGGCAGGTTAGACGCATCGGTTATCTATCGAGATAACTATATATCGAGATAACCCAACCGATATCGACCTGCACATCGGTGCAGGTTTCATCACGATGTTTTCCTTTACCGTTGTTAGCTGGTAAGTGTAACAATATGCAAATTAGGTCAGAAAACTTCCTAAGTGGTGCATGCGTTTCGGCTAGGATTCGAAACCGCAACCTTTGAGTTATTTACGACTTACGGCCTTACTTATAATAATCTCGTTAACAAACTCTTAGGCATCTCTTAAGTAAGAGAATCTTAAGACCCTAATCAATGACTACCTTTTTATTCACTTATTTTATTATTATTATTTTTGACAATTATTTATGATAAAACTACTTAACGGTTTTAAGCGCGGTAATTTATTTGATTTTTGTTATTCCGACGTTTATTAGTTACTTATTATGAGTTACTTTACCACCTCTTATCCTTAAGAGAAGTTTATGGGTAATATTTTCACTAATCAGATGCTGAGCAGTTTATTTAAATTTAAGAAACGATTATAAGTAAGGCCCTTAGAGTGTAGTTTATAGCGTTAAACTAACTTACTTAATGATTAGCTACATTAGTCATACATATACATACGTGATCTGTTAATGTTTAACGTCATTAACAAGTAGTAACAATGTCGCAACACAAATAACATATGAAACCCATCGCTACAGCTGCGTGAAACCGTCACCAACATGGTCCCAAATATAGCAAAGGTATGAAAGAAACATTTTGATGCCAAATTGTCACTGATGGCTATAAACAAGTTTGATGTGTAAAGTTATAAGACTTGGCGTATAACTTGTTATTTCATTGCATGAGTTCAGCAGAGAGGCAGACGGCCCACCTGATGGGAAGCGGTTACCGTCGCCTATGGACATTTGTAAGACCTAAGGCGCTACTAATGTCCTGCCGCTCCGTTAGGGGAGACTGGAATGAACTGTTATGGCGGCATACTCTAGACCAGAGGTGGTAGCCATCCAGACGGGCCTAGTACTAAATACCCTTCCATCTGAATGTGGGTTGTTTTGCCACGTCATATGACAGGTCGCCAGGCCGCAGGAAATTGTATTCTTTCTCCATTCCTGCACGGAACTATAACTTATAACTTGAACATATGCAAACATAAAACTAATAGTTTAAATTAAAAGAACGGATGCCATCTAATTTGTACCACTGACTTTATGAACAAAAATGTAGTACAAAATTATATAGATAGTAATATATAAAGTTAATGTACAATATATATAGTACTTAATATTTTACATCAACTTTGTAAGAATATCGAAAATATATTAAAAGTACATACAGTATTTTTAATGACGTTTTATTTATCAGTCTATCCTAAACTGTTATATTACCTTTATCTTAGAAAAATTTATTGTCAAAACCAATAATACTATGTTTATATTATATGTTATATAGTTAAATCGTAAAATATCTTAGTGTACACAACCCTGCCTTTGGCTTCTCCCCTTCTCGCTAGACTCATAGGTTTGCTGGAAGAAAACTCTGTTAGGGTTAAGTTCGCCTTTGTACATCACCAGTATTCTATAATTTTGTATGTAACGTTTTGTGTACAATAAAGGATAAAGAACATATTTTTATTTTATTTTCATGCCATAAATTTATTTAATATCAGGATTCGCCCGCGACTTCGTCCACGTTGGACGGAATAATAGCTAATTTATACGTGTCCTAACAACTTGAAACCACTCTCGGGAAAAATTCTGCGGGATCCCGGGATACAAAGTATCGCAGATTTTAATTCCGGTCATTTGCTATCGATCAGTGAAAATCGCATCGAAATCGGCGTAGTAGTTTTTACGTGAATCCCGAACAAACAGAAAAACACAAAAATTCTAAACCATAAAAAACTACATTTTTACAATTTCATAATATTATACATTAAACGTTATCATTAGTATTAAAAGATTATTTTAATAGTGTTCCAGTATTATCGTTCGATTTATGGTTTTGTGGGACATATTTATAAGCATTTGAAAGACATTATTTGTATGACAACTTACTCATAAGCCATTAAAATGGCCCGGACTTTTCAAAGGCTCGCATGACCATAAGAGAGCCAAAAAGTAAACGCCACATTGATGATCTCGTATTGTGGCATTATAATCTTACCCGGGCATATACAGTATATGATATGAGAATACACCCTATGATAAGCCAAGATTATTACAGAACAGTGGTACGGCCTGGCTTCCCTGGGCTTAGTACAAAATTTGGCGCACTAGAACGTCACAGTGCCACTGACTACGTCTTATACCCTGTGACGTTCTTTGTGCATTGTCTCATCGGAACCCAGATAGGTTAAGTGGGTACTTTGTCGGCCTCTTACAGTAGTACTCGTAGTACAGATTAAAAAACACTTTCAATGGAAATTAATTTCAACAAGATCTGTTTCGTTGTTTTTATGATATTGGGTACTTTAGATTTAAAGACTTACTTTGGGGTTCGTAGCTAAATAACAAAAACAATAGATGTACCTTGCTTGTATGAACTCCTTCAGTGTGCGTGAATTGAAAAGCCATTGACTTTTTACATTAAGTCAAAAGCTGGGGAGATATATTTTGTCACTATGGTATCGAAATTTTTGCGAAATCAACATGGTAGAGCTTAAAAATATTTTCGTACAAAATGCGTTTGTACAAAATTTCCTCCGTAGTTTTTGAGATTTTGGGTACCTATTATGGATTACCTATTATAGATTTTTTTAAGTCTCTATAGCCCAAATGACAAAAACAACTCATCCTGATCTTTCTTGATTTTGGTAGGTTATAAAGAAATGTCTATTTATTTTATATTGTACCTATGAATGGCGCGGTGTGGAAATTCGGCTAGGCTAAGCCGGTTGTAAAAAACTACCGTATGATGCAAGCGCCGACTATACCACTGTTGAAGAAATTAAAGGCCCACTATCAGCATAGAAAAAAGCACAGAATTTGATGACAGTGACTTTAATGTATGATAAAAGTTTTGATCTTTTGTTCGCTAATTGATTTATAGAGACACTAGTAATAATATATTTGAACAGGTAGCTAGTCGCTAGTTTCTTAAAGGTAGATTATGGGGAATCGAGTTGTATGAAGTCCTTGCTACTGGTACCTATGCTTATACATCTTATTTAGTAGATTAGTTAGCTAATTAACAAAAGAGCTAATACCAAGCAACAACGATAAAAGAAGCTATAATCAGGAAATTTGATATACTCAATGTTTACCTTTACCTAGTAATATAGAAGGATATAGATTCTAGAGATTAGTTAAATAGATGAATATCAATGCAATAATCTAATCGGTGGCTAAACAATTTGAAAATCCATTAGCATCGGTATGCCTTGTGATCCAAATCTAGTTGTAGCAATTTTATCATTATCTGTATCAACGAATTAATATATATCACCAATTATAGTAGTGGGTGTATGCAGTTGACGTCATCGTATTGAATTTCCACATGGTTACGTCTAAGCCTCTATCACCAGAAGAGATGCGAAACAAAATGTTAATATTACCACTTTATCATCAGTTGTTCCACAATAATAAGATAACCGAGTTAAGAGAGTACAGCAGGTAGGTAGACGGCCTACCTGATGCAAAGTGGTTACCGTCGCCTATGGAAGTTTACAACATCAGAGATTTTAACAACGCGCTGCCGGTCCCGAAAGAATTTTGTGACACCCTTTTTGAAATTGAAGCACTTTATAATCTTACAAAACGCCAAAGCTGTCTAGATTTTATATGAACATAGCATGTTATGACGTCTTATAACAAATTAATCATTATTTAAGTGTTAATTATAAACATTTTAAATATGATAATTTAAAAGTAATATGCCAGTAAGGTATTTTAAATTGTCTGCTCTGTTATACGAACATACCTAATTTATTGTCACCTGCCCAATTGATGTAAGTATTTTTGTTCTTCTTTACTGCCTACAAATTTTTGAACTAATTTACAACTCAAAAACTTCTATTGCAGGATTCGGGGCTCCTCATTTTAAAAGAGAACGGACAGAATACGAGCCACGCTTATCCAAGACGGCTTGACGGGTTTCATAGATCGGTTTTTTCGATGTGCATGCTACATAACCAAGTTTTCCTTCACTTAACGCACTTGTTAATTGGAACAAAAAACGAAGTGGCAGTAAGTAATGCATATTTTTCGGTGAGAAATCGAACCCACGTCAATTGAAACGCGAGTTTGAGGTGTCTTTCAAAGGACGTGGTATGCATAGCGACTTTAGGCCCGTTCTTATATCTTAAAAACCGGTCATTTCCCTTCGGTAAAATTTGACATAAGCTCCATACAAGAACTATCAAATTCAACCGATGGTAAGGCAAGTGAATGAATAGTAATAGGTACCGGCAATCGATGACCTATTGAACATTCTGAACTAACTTTCTGAAAAACTAATTTTAAAACGTAGTTTGAACTCTAGTAATCAGTTTTTATACTCATACTTCAAAACATGTGGCCCTGAATTATAACAACGAATAGACCCGGTACCATTGTCCTGACAAGCATCAGACATTTTCATGTCAAAAGTGTATCTATTATTCACAACATTCGCAACAGGCATCAGATAAAAGTTCCATGAACTTACAACAAAGAGTGATCTTGGGACACAAGATCATATCCTTTAAGTTAATATTCTATTATATATTTCGTCTAACTAACAATAACAGACCAAAATATTTATTTATCCACATAATCTTTATACAACTGCGTTTTAATGTCAAAAACAGGCGGTCCACCTAATGGAAACTGGTTACAGTCGCAGTCTTGGTGCAGAAGGAAAACAATATTGTAGAGTTTAATATATTTAAAAAAACTGGTATAAATAGGTTCCGCTGTTTTTTTATTGCGATTTGGAAATGCTCTATGACCACCTGGTTACTCAAAGGCAGGCACTGAAGTAATTCAGGACTCGCAGCGACTATTGCATACCCTTCAAAAGCACCTCGTTGTTGCTTCTATCACCCTAAACCAAGGTTGTAGGACAACAGCTGCAGGTCCGCAGCCCCGCTAGCACGCCTCTTTCCATAATGCTGAGGAGTAAGCCTGCCCAGCAAGCTACCTCTCACTTGAAGAATGAAAAAGCGCACACGGAACACCAGCGCGCTCCGTTGGCGGTTAATATCCATTTCAGAGTTTTTGAAGTGAAACTTCTTTAGAATCATTGTGATTTGAAACCCGATGAAACAAAAAAGCGACACCAAATAGAGATAAACACTATTTATATAGATCTATAGGACTAAGCCTGCGAGAGAATGAGATATTTAACATTGTGCAGCACAGATTAGAGAGTCAATAAGAGCGATGATTATACATAGGTCCAATTTGGACCGAAATAAAACTGATAATAATATTTTTAGACTAAAACAGTGAAAATTTAAAGTAGTACCTAAGAAGTTTATTGTGAATTATAATATTTTGACGGGTGTAGGCTAAAGGTATTATATTTATATTAATCAAAGTTAGAGAACAATTATCTGTGACTATATTCTCTGAAGTTTCACTTCTACTGCGTGTGAACTGCACACACTTTTGTTTTTTTTTATTGCCAAGCTGGGAAACAGGCAGACGGCCCACTGAATGGAAAGTAGTTACCATCTCCGATAGATAGATGTTTGCAACATCAGGGGCCAAGCCACTGCGTTGCTAGGCTTTAGAATGGGATAGAAGGGACGAGATAAAGGAATGGAATAGGGGAACGGAATAAAGGATTTCCATCCTCTGTTCTATTCTAGGGAGAGGGGAAAGTGCGCCATCAAAACGCTAACCGTTTCACGCCGAGATTCTGTGATAGCGTGGTATCACACCGATCGAGCCGGCCCTAATAGATGTAAACAAGATTATGATTCCGGCATGCCTCTACCTTCTACCACATCAAAAAAGTGTAAGGATTTTCTCATAGTCTCCAATTTTATTATCTGTGTTATATTGATTAAACTGTAATGAAGAAAGGAATGAATGCAAAATGATGTGCCTCAATGGAAGCGTGTCTCCAGGCTTGCTTGAGCATGTGGAATCCACTTATTGTTTCGATAAGAAATCCTATATAATTTAAAATAACCTTCCCAAGAGTTTAGTCTGGGCATTTTCGACAGTTTCAAAATGGAACAACGCACATTAATTATACTGGTACTTGTAATGGGTACTGTTGTGTGGTGTAATGCAGGTTTCCAAGGTATGCTGTATTATTTTTTCGTTTACTTTTTAGTTACCAAACCACGCTAGCTTCAAATAAAACATTAAAAGTCTGAAGTGGAACATTGATTGAAGGTATTGAAAATTAATTCCTTAATGTATGTACACAAAGTAATTAATCCGCAATAATTACAATTAATTTGAAAAGTACCTATTACCGCTTCATTTTACGAGGTAGTAACTTATCCATACAGATAAAAAAAATTGAATTGTCTGCTTGTGATTTCAAAATAAAAATGTGAAAAAAATCAGGGGGATAATTCGGACCAGGAGATTCTATAAATGCATTTTTTTAGAATTTTTCTCTATATGACTGAATGTTCCGGCTAACCTCTAAAACCACCGATTTTGAAGGGACTTTCAATGCCAGATAGCTGATGTTATAAGGAGAATAGAATATATTTATTGCGTAATGCATGTACAGAGATGTTACGGTTTTTATAGTATCAATGCATTCGGCCCATAATTGGGCGTGCAAAATTATCATTACTATATTGACTTACAAATAAACATTTTATACAATTAAAAATAAAAATTACATTTGTTAATCATTAAAATAATAATAATAATAATCTATAAGTAATACATTTAAATAATAAAATGTCTACCATTCCACGCGGACGAAGTCGCGGCACAGCTAGTAGTAACTATATCACGGACGGTACATATATGTACTTACTTGGCAACTGACAACCAAACCGCCCTGGGGCAACGGCGTTTTATGCAAATAAATTCGTCCCGTATTCATCATTTACTACTACTACTACTAGGAACACTTTAGAGAAGCGAAATAAAATCTGACGTATTAATAAAAATAAATAAAAAATAAAAAGAGAGTTCTTTGTTATTAGTATTAACTTAATGATGGTAAACAGTAATTCATTTGTTTGGGTCGAATCTTATCGGACGGATGGAAGGAGGCTGGTACTGAAAATCAGCGCTGTGTCAGCTCTTGCCACACCATAGCGCTGAGTTACCAGCCTCATTGTCGTTGATTTAATGTACATTTTTCTAGTGTGTATATATTTTTTTTACGTACATCACATTATATTGTCATAATGTTTATATGTAACAACAAGTGTATTTACTGTTTTTTGTGCATTATTTTCCGACAATAAATATTTTCTTTCTTTCTTTCTTTCTTCGTGTATTAAAAATATATTTGAAAGTGAACAGATTGATACGAATAAGCTCAGATAAATGTAGGGCACTAACCGATAAAGTCATTATGAACGAATACTCTCGATCCGAGAGTACTTTAATCGTGTCAACGCAACTTTATAGCTTTTACAAAAATAGATGTCTCAGAGCTAATTTTGATAAAAAATTGTTTCGTGATATGTTTAACGAATTCCTTAGCTATATCAATCACTGTAATTGTAGTAACGTGTCTCGAAGTCCAATTCTTGTTAGACTCGAGATCTAGAAAATACTTAACAGCTACAAATATTGTTACGACCTAGACGCCGACAAAAACAAATTGACACCTGGATACCTGTAAAAACACATTTTATTACCTTTCGCATTTGGACTTCTTGTTTACTTTGTGTTTAAAATTTGTCATTAGAAAACAGCCCATTGTGTATTGTAATCTTTTATGGCAGTCATTAGCCAGGTGTGTCGGATTTAAAGTACAAACTGATTCTAGGAAATTCGGTCCACGCGGCCGGGCAGACATATTGCATCTGTGCAGTATAAAGCAATGCCCCGATTAAGGGACGCGGAGTCGAGCGATAACCACGACCGAAGCAAGACTTGTGTACATTCGGTAATCTAATAAGTGATGGACTTTGTGCGTTTTATTGAGTTACGACCTTCTGCATTACGTTTGGACTTGTTGTGTTCGGTTATATTTGTACCTGTGTTATACGTGTTTGTATATTTCTAATAAACTCTATAATAATTCCAACGTCATTTGACAGACAGGCAGACGGCCCACCTGATGGAAAGTGATCACCATCGCCTATGGACTCGCTCGCTGCTGGTCTTTTACTTGGCCAATATTGCCGGAATTGCCGGAACACAACTCTAGGTTGTTATGGCGGCATACTCTAAACCAGGGGTGGTAGCCATTCAGACGGGCAAATACCCTACGACCTGGCTTTGGGTTGTTTGTTATTTATAGTTAGTTCATTAATAATGATAAAACATGCGCTATAATCTCTATTTACTTTTATGCACTCGATTTTTATAATTGTGTTTTATAATTTTATGTATGATAACTCTTTTACAGTGCAGGCTGTCAAACTATGGAATGCGTTGCCTCTTACTGTCAGAGAGGCCAAAACATTACCTTCATTAAGTAACTCCCCTAGGAAATACTATGTCTTTATATAAATATGTCTTATATATTAAACATTTACTTATTTATCTATTGTAATATATGTTAATATAAAATGCTTGTCACATGTGTTAACAAATAAATTTATTTAGATTATTTTTTTATATACGTAAAAAATATATTACTATTATATCGATATATGTATTTAATTTATAAATTAGTGTAAGTATGTATATTTAAACAGTAGAGTCCTATCTTTTTTCTGCTTCACCTCCATCGCCAGATTAGTTAAGAATTTCTTTTAAGATAGAAGAGAAGAGATCGCTTTTAGCGATAAGGCCGCCTGTTGTTTTGCCAAGAAGTATTGTAATTATGCATTTTGTTTCTGTACTTGTTTATTTTGGTGAGCAATAAAGTGTTATCTATCTATCTAATTTCATATCACAGATTACTCTTCAAATAACAAAGATAATGTAGAAGACGTAAGTCTGGAAGACGAGGAGTTAAGTCGCTCTTCCGCTTCAGCGCAGGCGCTTACATCAGCCAAAGCAATGTCTCAGGGACGTCTAAGACCTGGTCCAATGCCACTTAACCAGCGATTACTTGAATGTTTTACTTGCACCGATTGTCCGACGGTTCTGCCTAATACTACTACAAAATTCTGTCCAGCTAGCGCAGATCCTTCCAGACGTGGTTGTGTTGTCTACTCTGAAAAATATGCACGTAAGTTATTTGTTTTAATACCCGAGTATTTAAATAGTAGATCGTCACACGAGAGGTGAAAGCGACCTATTTAGGCATGAGATGGTTTGGAGCACGAGCATAGCGAGGGCGCTAATAGTTCGAGTGCCTAAATAAGCCTTTCTCCCGAGGTTAACACTCTGCATTTCATTTCGAATATGAGGAAAGTAAATAAAAACTGATTAGTTAAATAAACAGTACTTTTCTAATGAAATCAGGCGTTAAATCCATATCTAAATCTGATGAATTCATTTAACACGTCACATATGAAAGGTCAAATGAATATCTTTTTCTGTGGCATTCTACCAGCCAGTAGATTTTTTGTCATTGATGATAGTAAATATTTAGCTCAAATTCATGTAAATTATATAATACTGTAGCGAAAAGTAATTTATAAGTATGAAATGATGTAACAAAATTGTTGATATTTTTTTTTATTACAATTTATGCAGCGATTTACCAGTGGATTTAAAAAAGTTGAAACATGAGTCGCGTGTATTATCTATGGTTAACATATTTTTTTTTGACAGCAGGGAAAATCGTTTCCCAAGGGCGAAAAGTACAGTTTTCATCTATGTGATCAGACAAGTCCAAGAGTACTTTCCGAGTATGAGAAATGAAATAGTTATTTTCAACACAGTTGCTCTAAAAATCCATTTATGAAACCTATATACGTTGCTCGAAATTTATAAATTACGCACCATGCAACAGAACGTGCGGAAAATAGGTACTTACGTGGAAAAATATATATAAGAATTCCACTAAGGAGTTTCACATTACGAGAATCAATAAGCTGAATGAATAATCGAACCTCCTTGGAAGCGCTTTTGATCAATATATTTGTTTCACTTCAGTACTATAGAGAAAATGACACGACAGATGTAATTCTAATTTTCACCTCGCGCATGTGACACCATTTGCAAATGCGCGCCATATTCATTTAGAAACGTCAAATATTGTTACGACTTTCCGACTGATATTTACGTTTGTTTCATTACCTATTGTACCGTTTTCTCCCAAATATGTGGAAAAACGTATGACACACGTGCGGTTATTAGTTTTCACAAACTCGTGACTATGATAAGCCCGGGACAAAGTTGAGGGCTTACTCCGTCTACTCGTTTGTAAAAAACCAACTTACAGTACTTGTAACAAAATTTTAATTACATTTTCCACAAAATAAGTTTGAAAAGGGCAAAACTAAAATACTATATTAGAAGTGAAGCAATAATATACTCTATATTATTGCTTCACTTCTAATATCTTTCACGTAAATCATTTCTATTAATTTTCTTGAATTCCGTTGAGAAATTTTGGAGCGTATTCGAGACAAACTTCCAGAAATAGATACACCCAGATAAAAAATTTGAAAATGATAGTTACGATTAGACATCATATTTTGTTTTGCAATTATAGACAGACAATTCAACTTTAATTGTATTTTTAATTAATTTTACAGTGAAAGATTTCTATCAATTAAATAATATAAGCGTGAATCACATAGTAAGTCCTATATTTCAGACATGAAGAGGCCCTGGTTCATACGGGGCTGTGCATCAGAGCGAGGAAACTGTCAAGACCTCCAGAACTCTCACGAAGCTCATAAAAATATAGTAGATATGACTTTCTGTTACAATTGCGAAGGTGACCGATGTAATGTAAATGGTGTCTCTCAATCTTTACCAAGCTGGACAATAGGAGTTTTAGTACTTATTGTTACACCACTTTTAGGGAAACACACTTTGTCATAGACAATGTGCTTATTTTCAAAAAAGACTAGCCATGAGAAGGATTGTAAAAACTTAGAACAATAACTAAAGCTAGAGACCCCGTTAACATAAAGGATGGGTAATATATTTTTTTCATATTATGATGAATACAGCATACACGAGTGCGAATGAAATAAAAAACGTGTAAAGTTTTGTTGCTTCCGTAGCTGTCAGTAGTTTAAGTAAAACGTGTGTATGTATCAAAGAAAATAGTTCAGGATATGTATTCTGTAGCTATTTTAATACGGTTAGGTATAGTTCGCGCCACATAAAGAGAACGCTGGCTCTGAACGTGCGCAGTGAGCGTTTTATCGATCAAATTGGTGGTAAACTATCTATTTTTAATTTCAGCTAATACCAAAGTACTAAGTAGCTATTAAAGTTCCTAATAAGATTCTACAATAAAACAATTACTCATAAAACATTACCCTAGTATAATTAGGATACGACTGTACACCTGCGTAGACACATCCCCTCTACTACCGCTCAGCGTTCGTTTTACGTGGCGGGACCTATACCTATAATAGCTTTAGTTTACCTATAGCTTGTCCGAAGACCTAGAAGAGCAATTTCAATAATACTTGTTTCCTTGATTATCCACTATATTCGCTAGATGTCACTAATATCAATTAATCGAAATTTTACTTAAGAATCATTTTTGAAGACTTATTTGTTTAATTTTATTAGTCTGTTTAAATATGGTATTAAAAAGAAATTTATTAAAACAATTACTTTTCGATTACCTAACTTAGAAAAATATCTTAAATGAATGAAAGGTTGGTTGAAAGTTTCGTGGGTGGTTGATTTCATATTAATTCACTCATTACATTGTAGTAATTATTGTCACGAGTGTTAACAATCAAGGCAAACAATTTTAACATTTTCCTATTATTGTAAAAAAATATTGATAAGATAATAATAATTGGCGGCCTCTGTGGTTGAGCGGGCTAAGCCTTTGCCGGCCTAACTCACTGCAACGCAGAGGCTCCGGGTTCGATTCCTGGTATAGTAAATTTTGGAAACGTATTTTCTCCGTTATTTACTATGGTCTGGGTGTTTGGGATCGGCCCCAGAGTAGTCCGTTGTATATTTCCCATAAATCAAGCGTAACTTGCTTAATTTGGGGATATACAATATGTGTGTTTGTCTGCCGATTATTATTATTAATAACACCAAAAAAGTTTTCTTGTAGTTGAATGTTTGTTTAGTGACCTGAAACGATAAAATTATGTAAAACGGACATAAATAAATAATAATTATTTAAGCATCGAGTTTCCTCACATTATGTATTAATTTACAACAATAAATCTATTTTCTACATTAATTCGCTATTTATTAATAAACTAGCTGCGCTCGCGATGTCGTTCGCGACGAACTAAATTATATAAATATTCACACTAGCGGGCCTGGCAGATGTTGTTTAGCCCTGAAAAAATAAAGTCTAGAACCCAGTTGCAGCGCCACCTACCAGTTGTAAATCTAAGCCATCGCGAGCGATTCACTCAATCACAGACAGAAAATTTGGTCAAAATCCTGGACCTCGATTCCAGCTCCACCGACAGGGTCCTATTATAAGACGAAATCGTCCCGGCACCCACTAAAACACTAAAAACTTCATCAAAATCGGTCCCTGGTTTAGGAGGAGTGTGGTGATTTAGACACATACATAAAAATATATAATTAGATATATAAATATCCTCTGATACCTGTAAGATGTCTAAAACTTTATGTAAACATACTGTTTACATAAAGTAAACATACCCTGTTTCTATATTTTACCGATGGTTGTCTGTATAGTAACTAATTGTTTATGAAGCTACCAATAACCGATGATTGAGAGGGCTATACGAGCGTTTCACAAGCTCATTGTCAGTTACAAATACTGTCGGTTATCAGTTATCAATACCCTCCCAAGCGTTTTGCTAACGCAACATAGTTGTAGTAGCAACACGCAACGTAGTTCAATGAGTTGAACTACATATATATATAAAATAAATATATTTTTAAAAGACGTGACTTTTTGTTATATACAATTGTCATTAAAAATCAAGCTTTCAATCAACCTGCTTTAAAAATACTTACAATGGCTCTATACCATTTAGTATGAATGTTGCATGAAGAAAACGCAGTAATGTAAACAACATATAAACTTCTTAAATAATGATTTTTTCAATGTCATTGGATTTGTTGTAAAAAATAAGATGGAACAGTGTTGTCACTTCAGAAATTTTTCGCTAGTTATAGGGCTTTGTGGTAGTCGATCGCAATTTGTTTTAAATAAGTTAAGGCTAAAAACAACGGTTTTTGTGGTTTCAGAGTCAAATGACGTAAACTTGTCCGATTTTTTGTTTTCATTCAATTGTTTTAGGAAACTTTTTGTAACGCGAGAGGTTCACATAGATGTAGCGATGGATTTAATGTGGTATTTAAAGCAATATTGCAATTTATTGTTAATGACGTTAAATGTTGACAGTTAGTACGTACTGTTACGTTGTCTATTATTAATGTTATAATTTTTCACAGTATCATTTTTAACGCTATATTTAAGATTAAGTCACAATCGATAACTATAACGTTATCGCAGGCGAAGCTCAAGAATAACAAATAACTGTAGTCTAATTAATGACATTGGAACCTTACCTGCCATATAAGTTTTATCTGTGCTGGCAACAACTGAGAACTGAGAACTTTGTAAATATTTGTCGACGAAAATTACGAAAACGACATCACAAAAAACAAAACCTATCCTACATTCTGGGGTAAACTTAACACAAATCTATCCCAAACTCTATCTCTTTTTCGGAATGAAAAGTATCCTATGTCTCTCCTAGATATTGAACTTACTTATATACCAAGTTTCAGCCAAATCGGTCCAATAATTTTCCGTGAAAGCATTACAGGCAAACAGAAAAATATACATTTGCCCCTGAAACTATCCCATTTTTCGGGATAAAAAGTATTCTATGTCCATCCTCGGCATTAAAAAAGTATATATTATAGAAACATCAGTAGAGTTACCAAGTGGTAATATTCTACCCGTCGGTATCAAAAACGGATCGTTTTTGTAATATTGAAACCGGGCAATAGTCGTGCTATATACGTCGTTTCTTGAGAAATCTTAATAATATTTTTCGTTAAAGCAGGAGATGTTGTTATACGTAAAAAGTTTGCCCCCTTTAACTTAATACAAGTCGACACAGTGCCAATCATTTTTTTTGAACAATAGGTAAACTATAAAACAAAACTATAAAAAAAGCTAAAAACAAAAATATTACTTTCTGCGAAATTCTTCATTATATTTCACAAGAAATATTACAAATGACAAAATTCAGAATTGTATCAAGACACGACAATGGAGTACTAGACATATGGCTGACCAAAACTCGATGTCTAGGTACATACACGCTGTAACTAAAACATTGCGAAAAATTCAAGTCTTAAATAGTACCTTTCTACGAATATTTGTTTTAGCTGAGATCCATCATGTAATATTTAAAATATAGGATTTTTTTAATGAAATGATTTTGTAAACGTTCACTGTGCATGGATTGATACGTACTTGGCCGATTTTTTGAAAACTTTATACTATAGCTTCGCTTTCTGTAGTGGTAAAAGTGTGGTAGATCTGATTCTTCATCTATTTGCTGACTAATACAGCATATTATGTCAAAAAAATGAAGTTCACAGTTGATGACGACACTTTTTGTTATTTATAGACATAATTGGGTCAAGATTGTGATGTAATTCCGTGGAATATAGGAAATGGCTCACGAGTAGACGACATTAAATGTCAAGTAAAAAACGTGTGCGTCTCGGGACGCCCGACAGAAGTGATGACTTAAACTAATTTAAGTTGAACTAAGTGAGAGAGGAAGAGCCTGCCTACCGCTGCCGTATGCGTGAGAGAAAGAGAAGCCAGACAGACTGGCGACGTAACGAGTTACGTAACGAAGCGGTTTACCCTCCCATAAGAAGTTATCACTTCAAAAATATACAAGGAACAATGCCGTTTAACAGCTGAAAATGTTAAATCCATCCAATAGTACGAATAAATTAAAAAAAAATATATGTTTCTTGGTTCTTTCTTCACAGTCTCAATAATGAAATAATTGTTACAATATTTGGTATAAGTGCATTGAAAGTGAATAAAGGGGGGACATGACACTTTTATACCGAAAAATGGGATAGCTATCACAGAATACGGCTCCGAATGCGAACGAAGCTGCAAAAAAACTAATGCCATGCAAGATGAATCGCCGAGTGAAAACGCTACTCTTATAAAAATATTTTAGCAAATAAAAAGAAAAATAATTCAAGTGTAACTAAAAAGCTATTTTATCTATTTTCAACATCTTGAAGTCGGTGCCAAGTAAAACATAAAATCCTAGTTTATTTATATAGTTGGTTAAAAAGTAAAAATAAACTTTATAATCTCTGAATAATTGTTCTTAAAAAATATATTTTAAATAATAAAACGCCGAAAAGCGAGAGGCAGACGATCTGTGGCGCCATCTAATTTACCGTTTTGGATCTTTTCAGGGACTGGAATGGAATGACTTCTTGAACGAAGCCGCGTGAAACAATAGTCTCGAAATTTAACCTTAATCCTTATTTCATTTTAATGATTTTAAATTTAGCCAGAGACCGGAAGGAATGTCTTTGGTGCCCTGGAAGATGGCGTGACCATTAATGTGGGACGCTACGTGCGTTGACACTGGCTGCGTCTCATCTTCCAGACACGGTTATGTTAGCGAGCGCCGCGCGGCAAGAGGACCTAAAACTCCGCAAATATGTATTAGTTAGCAGCGGATACATAATTGTGGCTTTTGGAGTCGAAACTTTGGGGCCATGGGGTCCAGAGGCTCATCGCCTTTATCGAGACCTATCTACACGTTTAATAGTAACCTCACGCGACCAACAGGCTGACCTGTATTGTGAGCAATCTTTAAGCGTTGTCATGCATTAGGTAACGCGGCCAGCATTTTGGGCACGTTCCCAACTGATAGTGATTTTTTCTCTAATTAAGCTCTAGGATGTATTATTATGTTTGTTTATTTTAATTTTAAGTTTGTTTCTTTAAGTGAATGTAAATTTTAATTATAAATAACCAATAAAAAATTACCCTGTTAGAAAATTAATTTAAAAAAAGAAATTATATATATCTAATAGTGATATGTCACAACGTAGATAAATTGCTATAAATGTTTGAAAAGGGTCTAGGAATGCTTAACAGATAAAATAAAATGCATCTTAATTTACACACAACGAAGAGTTAGTTAGATATAACCAACGTCCACTGTTTTCGTCTCTAGCGTATAGAATATAGATACGGTTAAACATTGCTTGAGTTACGCAACACCGACTTACGTGATTTTCAAATCTTTTGGTTGAGCGTCACACAACTCTCAATTACTTACTTTCCCCCCACCTATAATTATTTTATACTCCGACTTACGTGGTTATCGCTAAGTCCCACCTGTGCATAGACAATAAACTATCGTCATCATATGTAAGTTCAATCACAATTAATAGTTTTGATTTGAAAATGTTATAATTAAAAGCAAAAAAGACAGCATTTATTTAGACTCAAAAGTCATGCTGTTGCTATTTCACTTTTAAATACAAACATGTGGGTTGACTTATTTATTACGCAACACAATATTTTTAGCAAATGATATGGGCGTACCAAATTGTTTAAAATGTATTGACAAAGAAGTCGATTTTTATACAAAATCGAATTGGTAATGCTTTAGGTCATCACGAATTAATCAACGATGGACTTGTCAAAAAGAAAATATGTCGCTGGAGAAACTTAATTGAAATTACTCAAAATTAGTTGTTAAAACCAATTTCATTCAAATTATTTATAAACATCTGCCACCTCCATTTTTATAATTGGTCACTTCATAGTTTAAAAGTTGAAGAACACAACTTTAACGGATTTAATACGGATTGGATAAGCTAAAATCTTCTCTCATAATTAAAAAAGTCATTAAAACATGGTCATGATTTTTCAAGTCTAACTAACAATACCTCATTTGAAAAAAATGAATGTTTAGTTCCATATAAAATGGCGGCCACCCCATCTTTACTTGTTTTGCGATTTCACACACACACGCACACATATATATCGTTGTTCTTTAGAAGATCATTTCCGTACATTACAAACAGGATTTTTGCAATTAATTACACAATTTCATGATATTTAAATGTGTCAGGGCCGATTTTTCAATCACCAAATATAAATTAATCATAGAATAAAGTACAACATGGAAAAATTCAAAATGTCAGTTTCATGAATAAAACAGTAGAATGATTTCAGTTTTAAATTCACTCAGGTTATAACTTATTCGACTGGTAACTTTTATCTGGTGATTGCAAAATCGGCACTTAGACAACTTAAGCCACATCTTAAGTTAGATATTACACTGGAAAATGTTTTATATTAATCATCTAAAGACACTATTTAACAAAATTGTATTCAAAAGTTTATCTTTTAAGAAAAAAGAAGCTATACATTCATTGTGCTCCAGCATAAGTATAATATACTCAAAGATCATATCATATATATACACACTGAATATATATTTCTTTTAAATTTCATTCATATAATAATATAAAGCTTGCAGTTTTAAAAATCTAATAATAACAGCCCATAAACGTCCCACTGCTGGGCTCGGGCCTCCCACTATTGAGGAACGGACAGTATAGCCGCCACGCTTGTCCAAGGAGTATTGTCCTTGTCCTTCACCGTTGTTAGCACGTGATAATTGTAACTAGATAGATAGATAGATAACACTTTATTGTACACCATTACAGAAAACACAGAAAAACTTATAGCCTAAAAATATTCTAAACTAGCTGATGCCTGCGACTTCGTCCGCGTGGTGCGGTTTTTTTAACTATCCCACGGGAACTCTTTAATTTTTCGTCATCAAATGGATGATCAAAAGTATCTTATATTGGATACTTTTGATCATCTATTTAATGACCAGGGATATAAGCTACAACCATACAAAATTTCAATTAAATCGGTCCAGTAGTTTCGGAGATTAGCCGGTACAAACAGACAGACAGACAGACAAACAGAGAAACAAAAAATTAAAAAAAAAACTAAATTAGTTCTATTTCACTTCTTACATCCCCCTGACTCGGTTTTTAGCATTTTTTCTCATTGTACAGAAATTTGACCTCTACAATTTTATTATATGTATATAGATGTGCACAATGGACGGTCTTATCGCTAAGAAGCGATCTCTTCCACACAATCCGTGGCAGGAATAAAACAGATTATATTTGTCAAAGGTGGTATACATAAATATTATAGGATATGCAGTTAGTTACATTATATTTTATTCATTAATAAACAACTGTAACTATATGCAGATAAGGTCAGAAAACTGCCTTATTGATTCGAACCCGCGCCATTTGAGACTGGGACGCGTGCGCTATTCCTCTATCACGACTTAATTATTGTTTTGTTAAAAATTCTGGTGAAATACAAAGACAGAGCGACGCAACGGACGGACATGCCAGCTTAATTAGGGGTCCGTTTTAGACAAAATAGATAAGACCCACAAAAAAATTGAATGGGTTTCGGAAATTTAAATAGCAAAACTTTATCGCTATACGACATCTTACACAACTTATAAACATGGCCACGTTATAAACTACATAAGGCGGATTGAGTCATGCATATTTATCTGTTGGCCTTCAAAATAGATGTGTCAGTAAAACTGACAAGGTTATTTCTATATTATTAAGCATGGCGGTAATATCTGCGTAAGTTGACAAAATCCACATAAAGTCGTGATAAAAACGTTTGGCTGAAATTCGATTACAATCATTTATGAAGTCAAGTAAATTGTGACCGATAATTGTATCGTTCCACAATTGTATTTACGACTTACACTAATGCTCTTTCTCGATCGGGGTTAATGTTAAAGTTAGGGCCCGTTTCACGCAGATGTAGCGATGGGTTTAACGTGTTATTTGTGATGCGACATTGTTATAAATTGTTAAAGACGTTAAATATTGACAAATAACGTATGAATGTACCTACTATTATAAACTAATGTAACGAATAGCAGTGCCGTGCGATAATTTTTGTCCTTAAAAAATCTTTCAGATAAATATTTGATACTATTAGCATAGAAAAAGTAGTGTTTTGGAAATTAAACTCTGTTGTAACACAAAAATCACCGGAGACAGTGTGTCGCAATCTGTATCTTAGGTCAGTTGTCAAAGAATATTTAAATTGTTCAGAACTCCCATCTTGACATTTGTAACTGACTAAGGGCCGCTTGCATAACGATCGCCTTTAAATAAAAATTACTTAATCATATTAAACTGCCTAAATATGTTTTACACAAAAAGTATTGACAGCTCTTTAAACATATTTAGCAGAAAATTTTGCTTTGTGCAAGACGCTAATTGTATTTAAGGGTGTTAAATGCGTTTTGTATTTCTTAAATAAATTTAAGCAACATTGTGCAAGCGGCCCTAAGTCTAATAGCAATTTAAATACAATTTTACAATATCACATATAAGTTCCTTAGAGTATTAACGAACGTGACTTAAAATATATAGGTATGCTTGAAAACCATTTGACTCATCATCCTATTACTACTGATTAAAATTGTTCAGGAGTCCACAGATACGTGAACATAGTGTCACTATGATAATCTACCGCATTATCATATCGCTATTATAATTTGCCAAACTTTATGACGTCTCTAGATTAGATGCAGAACGTTGGACAATAACTGATTTTGTACCATAAAATGTTTACTGCACAGCTAGGAATAACTACGTTTTCATGTAAACAAGTGACATAAGAGCTAAATTAATAGAAGAGAATAGATAATGTATATGAATGACATATTGTTACGCCATGTTACGTTAAGTATTATGTTATTGCCATACATTTTTATTCTATTCGTTTAGCACTGATGCTACTAATTCTCTACAGGGCCAGCTAGGATTACTTTGGGCATTGAGCGTAAACGACGTCATATGATTTATGGAGATAGATAAAATTGTTTTAGTCCCTTTACTTGAAAGAGACAAGTAATGCTTCATGCTTCAAAAAACATGGGAAATTACATTTGTGCGCAGCCTATGAGCATATCTCCAAAATCCTACCGAGGATGATACATAATACGGCAGCAGTAAAGATAACAGTCACTAAACAAAAATTCGGAATTAAGGAGAGCAGATAGAAGTGATAGTCGTGTCTTTTCTCAGTACTTTTCGTATGGACCAACTGTGTTTATCGAAATAATGACCTTATTTCTTTAAACCTTCATCAACATTCTTGAACAAACACGTTCTAATTGAAAATATCCGACGTAAACAAAAACAATTGACGCCATTTAACTTACGTAATTTTTAGATACAGGGCAATAATACTGCAATTCTTAAAAATTTTATCTTCGTAATAATTTGTCTTTAAACGTCTTTATTCAGTCACAATAGTTATAAGAAGAGTTGACATGATAAATATTAATCATTGACCATATAATACAAATAATGAATATTTATATAAAAGTCGTCATATCACCTATTAATATTTTATTTGTTTAAAAATAAGTAATGATGATGTAACTATATAAGTACAAACTTATATGACCATTTACAAGTTATACAAATTTATATCACAGTTTATAGGAATAATAAGAATATATAACATAATATTAAGATGACTATATGATCTACAATGTCCTCGAAACAATATGGGGAATTCGCAAAATAAGAAAAAAGGATCACAAAGCATATCAAACAATATAAAATAGTATAAATGTTATCAAAATTTAATTCCTTAACTGTTTTCTTTAGCCATCTGTTCTAGGCTCATCTATGATGCGTTGTGTCCTACACAAACCGTGTACTTTTGCATTCGTGCCAACAACCAACTAACCGAATAAAAACGCTGCGTTTAAAAATTAGGAAAATTTTATAATATAACTAGCTGTACCCGGCAGACGTTGTACTGCCTTTAAAAAATCTATCTAGAACCCGATTACAGCGTCATCTACCGAGACCAAATGTTAATCTAAACTCGAATCAACTTGAACAAACAGAGTAGAAAATTATTAAAGTACTTATATCGTTATTAAAAAATAGGGGTTAGTGATAGAAGGATGAAAATTGAGGATTGTATGTATTTTTGTATTTTGTATCATAAAAAAATAGAAATTAAAAATTTGGTATAAAAAATAAAAAATAAAAATTTAGGGGTGGACTACCCCTAACATTTAGGGGGATGAAAAATAGATGATGGCCGATTCTCATAGATACCGGATAAGCACAAAAAATTTCATCAAAATCGGTCAAGCCGTTTCGGAGGAGTATGGCAACGAAAACTGTGACACGAGAATTTTATATATTAGATGCTATTCAAGATCTGTCATTTTAGTTTTAAGGCTTGTTGCCTTGACTTTATCCCAGTAAACATACCTTTACTATCGGGAATTCTATACTGTAATAAATCTGTAAATGGTTCGAGTTTGTATATTGCGTTTAATAATGTCAAAAAAATATCGGAGGCTAATTCGGACCACGAGATTACGAAAAGAAATCAGTCTGTCGTTCTTTCTGTCTGTCTATCTGTCCATTAGAGCATTAGGTAAAAGCTACTGAACGGAATTAAACGAAATTCAAAACGGAGTTAACTTAAATATATTATGGGCGTAACTTAGAATACTCTTTATACTGATAAATGACGTGGTTTCCGTGGGATACACGAAAATAGTGAAAAGATGACGCTGTCATCGCATCTTTTTTGGAAACTACTGAACGTATATAAATGAAACAACAATTAGTATACATTTTATCCTGATAAAAGACGTCGTTTACTTGGAATAGATGGATTACCAAAATAGATGGCGCTGCAATGCAATTTAGACAACCATCGTTGTATTTCAATAACAAAAAGTTGTCTTGTTGCCCACATGTCATTCATTACGTATTAGGTACTTCAAATTAGGTTGGCTGCGATTTTTGTTTATGTTTTGCTGTACAGTCGTCTAAACTATATTGACTTAGTTTCGTTGTAATTGTGATGAATTTAACAAGAAACTAAAGTATTGAATGTATATATATATATATATATATATATATATATATATATATATATGTATACTAGCTGACCCGGCGAACTTCATACTGCCATATTTTCTGAATTCCTAAAAGATTTTGTTTCATGACACAAAAACAAAATCACCAAAATCGGTCCAGGTGATTAGGAGGATTCTAGAACCCGATCCATTCAAACACACAAAACAAATTTCATCACAATCGGTTAAGTCGGGATAAAAATCATCTTATGTCCGTCTCCTGGTTTTAAGCTACCTCCTCACCAATTTTCAGCCAAATCGGTACAGCTGTTCTTGAGTTATAAATGGTGTAACTAACACGACTTTCTTTTATATATATAGATGTATATATATAACATCTATCTATATACAATAATATCTAATTAAGTTTTAGGTACGTAATATAGAGCTACTGGAGCTTTTTACGCGGGAAAATCTAGTCCCAAATATAAAGAGATTTTTGGGACATATACCTTCATCTAATGACGAAAGACTTTGACACACCTTTATATTTTAACTAATTACTTTATGATGATTTCATTTATTTTAATTTTAAAGAATTTTATAAATTATGAATAATTATGAATTAATCAAGGAATAAAGTGATTATTTATCTCCATAATAATTTAAACAAGAACAATCAATATACGACAGTGCTTAACTTTATTTCCCTTATTTTTTTAAACTGTGTTACGGCAGAAATACAAACCACATACAAGCAGGGATACGGCAGAATTAAAACTGATGGTAATTAATAAATTAGATTAATGTAAAAACCAAATTAAATGCAACAAAAATGTTTAGTTTTGCTTTTTAATGTAAATGTAGCATAGATTTTTGTCTATCCCAATTGACTAATACCATAAACAAGGTATTTGATGAAAGAAAGCAGGGTGCAAACTTCAGTAAGCCTATTATCACATTCCAATTGGCTAATGACGAAACAACATTTATTTATAACATCGAGCGTTTATTTAGACGCTATGCGAAACCGCGACATTTATATGCCCAAGTGTTGAGTCGCAATGAGTTCACAAACGCTGTAGGTACCTACTTTTGATTTACACGCGCGCGCGCCATTCGCTCGGCAAACGAGAATCAAGTAAAACGTTGAACTAGTGTCAAAAGAGTTTGTGTTATTTCTGACTTTTGGATTAAAAAAATGGCAAAGCTAACTTTGTTTGTGGCAGTGTTATTTTTGGTAGTCTTCGTCAAAAAAGGTCAGTGTTTAAATTCAGAATGTGTTCGTATTCTTTCTTAATTAAAATTCGAACGTTGCTTGCGCGTGAGTCGTACCTTCAAACTGTTTAAAAGTATAATAAAATTTTAAAAATGTGCTAATTGAAAATTAGTAAAATATGTAGAGCACGAGTGTGAAACACGTGTGATTTATCGTTAAAACATACCACCAAAAAATTGTTAAACAAAGTAGGATTCATGTCCATGTTATGAAACCGATTGTAACACATATTATCTAATTTATGAGTGAAGTAATATATGTTATTTCATTTTTCAATACATTAATAAGTTTCTCTTCAATTCTTGGCTGATTTAATAAGATTAGAATTAGATTTTGGAAGAAAAAAAACTTCGAAACCAAAATAAGAATTAACCTGTAGCGCACTCTAGTTATGTAGGATTTTTTTATATTTTCAAGTTACGTTTTTTATTGATCTATTGTCATTGCTACTATTTTTATTCATTGGTTTATATTTATAGTAAATAAGGAAGACTTTTCAACCGTTAAATATATTTGAAACTAAAATACTAAGAAGTTATTTATTATGTCGCCCTAATAAATCTTCAGTTAAGTTTTACAAGTATTTCGAGAGTATTTTCTAGACCCTAAAGTAAATTTAATTATTGTACCGTCACATGACAAACTATCCAACAAACTTTAGAAAAAAACCATTCTTAAGTGATTTTTTTCAAATGTTACCTTTTTAATACCACCTATCTTAAAATTACGTAAACTATAAAACGGGCAGTGGGCTTGGTGTGGCAAAATAGGTAACAGGTTTATGACGTTTTCTGTTCGCAACCACAAAAAGGCAGAGGTAGGTATTTCTAGTATGTGACGTAAGTTTTATGGGGGGGTCCAGAAAATGTGACGCAGCATGACAAGGGGGGAGTTATCCAAAAAGACAAAAGTTAGCATAACGCACTTTATGGACGGCCCCAAAAGTTACTCTTCATTATATTACTAGATGTTTTTTTACCTTTATTTTCATTTCGATTTAACTTAATTAACGTTTTCTCTTAAAATTTTATTGACTTTTAAAATTTAATTTTTTGTATGAGGCGTTTTTACTTTTGCCTCCATATAAATATTTGTATACCCTGATGCGATAGGATGAAATATGCTGTATTTTATTCATCTCCGTTATCTATGCTGTTACCATGTTTTATACAAATAAAGATATTTAAATTTGAAAAACTGGAATGCGTTAAAATTTTCCGCTACCAAAGAAAATTTGTGTCCTTGATAAACACAATCATATTGTGTAATCTATACCAATTATAACGTGATTATGAAAGTCGAAAGCTCATGAGAACGAAATCATGGGCACAGATAGTAAGTATATACTAAATGTCATAGATAGATAGATAATTCTTATTCTTATTATTCATCAAGAAAACCTAATTTAAGTAATAAATAAGGCCTTATTATACATAATAATAATTAAAATAGACATTCCCAACAAAATTACGTACATTTATGTATTAATATTTGTTTGTATTTAATAATATTTACTACGCATATTTACGCGTTAAAAACTTCTAGGCGTGTCTCACCATTTAACATTTTGTATTAGTATAATAGGTTTAGGAAGTGCGATCTCAATGATAATTGTTGGAAATACCTGTTTCTAAATCAAACAACGTAGTATCTTAGCCTAAAAAGTATTTTTGATTCTCAAACTATCAACAAATAAATACAAATATAAATAATATTCAGCAGATAAGGTTAGTGAATCGAATCCAGGACTCCAAGTTTGTAACTTTCACAAAAAAACCATGCCAGTGTAAGTCAAGATCCATTCACTGACGATGATCAAATATCCGTAGTCCGTAGTCTGTAAAATTCATATTAAATCAAGTCTCTTTCAAATTAAGATTCAATATTGAGCTGGTATTTAAAGACTACCAAAACCGTCAAAAGTTATGATTCCAATACGATTCGATTGACAATATGAGTTACAGACTCGGGGCCCAGGTCTTCTGTGTTCTAGTAATCTAAGCGGGCATAAAATTAAACCACTAGACAGCACAGCTGTCGTATATATTTAATTTTACAATAAAGAAAACTTTAGTAAGTTTTCTTTATTGTAAAGCTGGAAAGAATCAAAGATATTTTAATAAACTACAAAATATATATTACAAGATCCATATTACTCTATCTCACAAAATAAATCTAAATCAATCATTTATTGATTAAAAAATGGTACATAAAAAAGATGGTAGAATTGTTCTATAGCTTCACATGTTTTTGCCTCTAGGGCGTGCAAAATGTTGTTCATATTACAATTAATAATTCTTATCGATTCAATACTAACATTACATATATTTAAAAAATTAAATTAATTCAGAAATAATAATGTAATAATCATAATCTTTAAATTAAGTCATTCTTTAAAATAAATGTCATAAAAATTAAAATTAATCCACTAGTCTATCTAATAATACATTGTATACTACCTCAGTAATTTAAAGTCTATCATTAAAATAATCATTATACTGTAATATGATTTGTCAATCAGAAATGTCTTTAATCTATACTTAAAATTATTAGCAATTTGAATGTCAATAGTACATTTTGGTAGGTGACTATAGAGCGTAGGAGCCATACACAACACGCTACTATTTAGCAGAGTTGTTCGACTCTTAGGACATACTGTTTTATGTGCTTGGCGTTCACTTTTAAAAGTATTAAATAAATTTATATTGTTTCGTAGGAAAATTATGATATTATTATAAGTACTGCAGATGCCGAGCTACAGTCGCCTAACCGAATTTCAGAAAGATTGCGATTTAATAATATTATAATAAAAACAAAATTTAACATTTACATTTAAACATTTGATAAAAACGACATAACAACCTGGCTAGGTTGGTCTATATGATTAGTTCCATTTTTCCCGCAGGACATTTTTCATGAGACTCGCTCTAATGTTATGCGCTGAACGGATCTTAATTATATTTGAGGATTGTATCTTGGGGAAGGAAGGACATGGCTACCTTGTCTCAAAAAATATTTTTCATTTCTCATACGCGGAAAGTACCTACGCTTTATGTTACCTGATCACAAAGATGAAAAGAGTACTTTTCGTCCCTGGGAAACGATTTTCCCTGCTGTCAAAAAATTTAAAACTATGCGAGCCATGTCCGAAATTTTTACTGTTAAATCGTGGCATAAATTTTATATTAAATAAATATCAACAATTTTGTGACATGATTAATGACTTATAAATTGCTTTTCAGTAATTTTATATTTAATTTACATAAATTTGAGCTAAATGTTTACTATCAGTGACAAAAAAATAATGGCTGATAGAACGCCACAGAAAAATAAATTTACATGACGTATCATATGTGACGTATTAAATATGTTTATCAGATTTAAATATGAATTTAACGCCTGATTTCATAAGATAATTAGTTGTTTGTTTATCTAATCAGTTTTTATTTACTTTTCTCATATTGGAAATGAAAATCAGAGTGTTAACCTCCGGTGAAAGACCTATTTAGGTACTCGAACTATAAGCGCCCTCGCTACGCTGGTGCGCCAAACCATCTTGTGCCTATATAGGTCATTTTTATTCCTCGTGTAACAATATATTCCTATAATCTGTTCCTTTGTACGTTACACACCCTCAATTTGCGCTCCACTTATAATCTCTTGTTAATGACACCTGCACACTCTTCAAAATTTTATTCCAACTCCTTCGCCATGCAGGCTGTTTTACTTTGGAACTCTTTGCCCACTGACGTCATAAAAGCTAAATCTTTTACCATATTTAAAAATTCACTCAGGAAACATTTGTTAGTCTTACGCAATAATGTATGTGCTAGTTTACTATACTTTATTAGACTGTAATCTGCTGTCCATGTATGTGATTTTTATGTATATTTTTCCCCTTTTTCTTTGTTACATAATAATTACAGATAATTTAAGAATTCCTTTTGAGTCAGGTTGCCTGGAAGAGATCGCTTTTAGCGATAAGGCCACCTTTTGTTTTACCAAGTAACTATTGTCTTGTTGTGAATTTTTGTTTTGGTGAACAATAAATTGTTGTCTATGTCCATGTTTAATCTACTATTAAAGAAAGTTAAGCAGGGGATGAAAAAGAGTATGGATATTATAACAATAACGTATTTTTTTATTCATTTCAGAATAAAAATTACTAGCTTCATGTGAATTTGCTCACCAATATGATAACAGCTTTTGTCTATTTTTTAAGCTTTAGTCTAATCAACAAATTCAAAACGGTGTTATTTCAAGATAAAGCTCCTAAAAATATGATCGATACGTAACTTGTTTTGTAATGATATTTAAAAAATTGTATATTGAGGAGGAATTAGCACATAAACAAATGCAATTGTTATTAAAAAATTAAGATAAAAAAATACGGCATTTAGTTTTTCGTTAATAACTCAAAAACTATTATATTTATATATTTAAGAAAAATCGAAGAAAGATCCTTAAAGAGGAGGATATTTGCAATAAAAAATTTGACTCACGGAACTCTATCTCTATTATTTATATTTTTTATTTAACGCTAAAATTAGGTCTCCGCGGCATTACGGCATGAAATTTATTTTTGTAGCCCCCCTTCAATTTTCTAAGCAAGCATTGGTTGCTGAAATATCGATGATCAAAGACAAAATTATCCATTTCCATTCAAAGTCCAATATCTCAGCGAGAAATGGTCGTATCAAGAGTTCCAAAAAAAACAAATTAAAGCTAGATATCTATCTGGATCCGATCCATATAGTGACTTATTAGGGAAAAAATCCAAGTCCGTGGACCAAAAAAAATTGGTTTTTTTCTTCACGATATTCATTAGGACTGACTTTTCTTGGAAAAAATGTTTTGCCCAAAGACCCATTTGAAAAATCGCAAAAAATTTGGAGTTTTTTTTATTCTTTAATTTTTTCCATTAGTGTATTATTGAAGTTAATAAATATTTAAATAAATTATAAATTTTAATAATTAACAAATTTTATTTAATTTGATCATAATCTCAAGAGTCGTATTCAACACACACAGTCCAACAAGTAGGTATTGTTTTATACTTCTATAAATGCGCCACGAATGACCGGTACCCTTGAGCGTGCGTTTTGTATCACATTACACTTCTCAATTTGTTAATTCTAAGCTATCATGCACGATTACCTTATGAATCCTAGGCTGTTTTTCAAATTGGCTATAAATTGCCGGGGTCAAAAGGCAATAAAACTAGTTTACCTACTCTTATAAAGTTTTGTATTATATAGTTTTGATTGCAGAATTTTGAAACAAGTTTTTGTAACGGTGTTATAAATGAATAACAACAATTTTTTATTCACCAAAAATTAAAACTAGGTTCCTAACAATATTGTAGGTAGGTACTCTCTGTAGTAGTAGTAGTTATTTTCTTACTTCTTTGTAAACTTGTGAAAAATATAAAACAATAAAATGATGGTAAGTATAATTATTGATTGAAAGAAGATAAAAACATCAAGGTCAACATTTAAAATACATTCAATTAATATTGTTTTGAACAAGATCCGTTAATTATTTTTTTAGATATGGAATTTTATGGATTATATAATTTGTTGTGCTCTGTACCTAAGTGACGAAAATAGTCGAAATTCGTCAACTCTGTGGAATGACTTCTTTACTGATCTTCCATGGCAAATGGATGTTTTTGACAATAGGGCTGGCAGCCTTATTGAACTTCGCTGATACCTAAACATTTATTGCTGTTTTCTTATCAAATACGTACAGTAGGTCGTAGATAAAGAGAAACCGGATTAGGTACCAGTTATACTTTTATGTTTTGCTATCGAACTCAGAAATTTTAAATGATAATTAACTTAAATAACAACTATATTTACTATTTTGAATAGATAAATGGACATTAATATAGTATAAAGATAGTATTGACATTTTAAAACTTGTATTATAGTATTCAGTTTTAAAATGTCAACATTTACAATTATAGCTTGGATAAACGTAAGAATAGTATACATATGTATATTATTTTACGTCGTGTCCAGAACATTGGCAACTCTGTTCGTAGTAGATATGCATACAGATATGGTTTTTACGAATCTGCTTTCACTTTTAAGTTATTAGCATTTGACATACATTAGCCCTTTACTGTTTGTTAACTCATAGGCGTAAGCCAAAGGGCCACTTTCTATTGCTGTATACTTTTAAATGCGACATGTGTTCTAGGTTTATTTACCCCGCACCTGTTCATATAATTTTCATGTTGATAACATTTTATTACTTAGAAAGTGACCCATATTTTATACATAAATAAACTATATACATTGCTAGTCACGTGACATGAAAATTATGTTAAACTGCAAGACTGCAAGATTGGTGGATAAAATGTAAAGGTAGACCAAAAAAGAGATGGATGGATTATGTGAAAGTTGACATGATGATTAGTGGCGTGAAAGAGGACGTATATCAGAATAAACGAGTATGGAAGGCCAGACATTGTGCCGACCCCAAATAATTGGGAGAAGGTAAAAGAAAAGAGAGACATAGATCTGTTATCTGTCAATGTTTAACGCATTAAGCCCTTTGCTATATCTGCGTGACACAGTCCTTAACACTAACGATATCCCAAGTATAATAGGGGCATTATATGAAGATACAAGAACAAGCAATTAATTGGATATGAATGATTCATTCACAGACACGTGAATATTTTATAATTATTTTCTGATTTTCACACAACTCATTTGACGTGGTAGAGCCATGCTGGAATTATTATCTTGATTACAGGCTCTTAGGGCCGGCTCTATCGGTGTGGTACCATGCTCTCACATAATATCAGCGTAAAACGATTAACCTTGATTTAATCGTATTTCGTACGATGAATGAGAGTATCTCACTTCCCTCTCCACCCCAGCTTCCCTATTCCATTACTCCAGTCTGGTCTCTCCTATTCCATCCCCTCCTGTCCCGACCCGTCTATCACATCCTAAAAGTTGGCAATGCGTTGACTTCGCCCCTGGTGTTGCAAACGTCTATAAGCGACGGTAACCATTTTCAATTAGTTGGGGCATCTGCTTGTTTCTCGTTTACTGCTTTTCTAGTTCTGGCTAGAGGTGGTGGGTGGCCCCCGATCTAGCGAATCCCACATACGGCACGAACTATCCTCCCTTGCGTTTGTCGCGATCTATGATCCTCAATCGATTTCCCTTGAGTGAAAAAATTCTTCCCTTTTGCCAACCTCGCAAAAAAAGTAGATGTGAAGATTTCATCACGATGTTGTTGTTATTTGAAATGCCATTGCGTTAGCTGCTAAGCTACTACGGCTTTTCAAAATATTACTATTACGGGACGACAAGAGAACATTTTCAGTTCTCATAATTACATACACACTTATTATCACGCCTGGCTCCCATAAGAATAGGCAGAGACGAGAGGATGTCCACTTGCGAAGAACCTGACAAACAACATTCGTTTCATCTAATTCCATTAACCTCTTCATACATGGACTCTTATTTGAGATGCTTTCGACCTGACCTTTCTTTAACACTTCTGGTATTTGATCATAGTGTGTGCGTCACGGTCTGCGGGCACCAACTCTACCATTCACAATCCTGTCATACGTTTGTTTTGTGATTCTACTTTCATCCATCCTCTCTACAAGCCCAAACCGTCTTTCGTTTTTCGATGTTTATATATTTTTTTTATTCTTACTTAAAGGCTTAGCCATAATTTGGCTGTGTCGCCTTTATAATTAACAATCTATTTTAACTTGTTATATAAACTAGGTGCCATGTGCAAAATTTTTGTATTTTTTTGTAAAATACTGTTGCGCCAGCCTACATCAAATAAATTCATGCAATTTCTAAGGCTGATAGTTTAGTACTAATACATAAAACATGTTTATAATTTCGGAGGAATAAATCTCAGAGGTTCGTTAACCTAATCACTTAAATAGCACGAAAATAACGCGATTAACGACCATCGTCCTTGTACACTATCAAATAAATTAACGCATAAATACACCCAAAAGAAAGACATTTCGGAAGCTAAATTTATTATCATTACACCCGCATAATCCCAAACGGTATTTAATAAAAAAGCCATGACCTCCTCGCTATTGACCAGGCCCATTGTGCGTTCAATGGCTGTTGATCACACAATTATTGGACTATTCACAATTTTTCATAGATAATTGTCAATTATGTTAGAACTAGCCACAGATATGGATTGAAGTGGCTGAGCCTGGTATTTTATTTGCACAGGATTTGCACCTTATGTATGTATATTCATTATCTTCTGAACTTAGAAAATACGACTACAGTAAGACTCAAAAAGACCGTTGAAATTAGTGTTATAAAACTATCATAACAAATTCACTGAAATATGCTAAACATAAATAAAGAGCACATTTTTTTAAATTGATTTACATCTGTATACCTGATAACTAAACACACTAATCGTGCAGGGTTATTGTATATCTTGTTCATGTTAAATTAATTCAAATATTCATTCATTATCCATAAAGTACCTACCTATATGTATATTATACATTTCATTCAATTGCATAAAATCGATTAAAATTCAAGACTGTAAAGGTTCAAGGAATACAGCATTAAAAAACCTTTGAGATCCCAAACTTATTGTTAATATCTTAATTTTGAAATTAATTATTGCCGATGATGATGATAAACTAATTAATAAAGACACTGGACACAGCTGAGATGAGAACGTTGAGATGGATGTGCAGTGTTACAAGAGTGGATGAGGTGAGAAATGAGTACATATGGGCATCTTTGAAAGATGCACTCGCGAATGAAAAATTTAGAAGAAGAAACTGGTATGGGCATGTAATGAGGAGGGATGATAGTCACGTAACAAAAAGAACGTTAAATGGAAGATTGATTAGTACAAAT
Source organism: Dendrolimus houi (assembly GCA_039645545.1). NCBI lineage: Eukaryota > Metazoa > Arthropoda > Insecta > Lepidoptera > Lasiocampidae > Dendrolimus > Dendrolimus houi. Next base: position 8,915,054 of record CM077133.1, read on the forward strand.
TTAAAAGTAGACAAAAATGGGTGTATTTTGTGAAGAATGATATGAAGACTTGTGGTGTACAAGAGGATGTATTCCAGAATAGAGGAATATGGAAGCAAAAAGCATATTGTACCCACCCCAAATTAGTGAAAGAAAAGACACTTAAAAAGTCTCTTGGAATATGTCTTTTAATATTGATACAAAATATTTCATCTCTAATGGAAGTTAGAACTGTCAGGAAGTTACACTTAATACTTTACGAGTGATACTCATGCAATGCATGCTAATTTAATTAAGACAGCGACAGTAGATTCTCATTACGTAAGCTCCATGACCTTTTTTCTAGTATAATCAGGTCAACGTAAGCCACCATAGGTCAAATTAGTCATCATTATATGTGAAGCAACATCATTTATTATCCCATGGAATATACGTCGTGTTACTTGTATATTAATCAGCACCCCCTTAATTAGAACTACGCTTTAATGGTTTCCGCCACTATTCAGTAGCCGTGATCACGGAAAACTACTACTGCTACTGAAAAGTGGCGGAAACGTCTAAAAAAACCAAATAAAATGCCGCGACTTAAACCGTTAAAACGTAGATGCTAGTAGCAAAAACTTATGACCTATACCATTCTCTTTTTAATTATTATTACAGTAACATTATTTTGAATAATTATTGACTGAATATGATGAAGTTTAGTATAGACCAAATTAATATAGGATACTTTTTATTCTAGACAATGAAACTGACGCGAGACTGCGAGTGCATGATGGAACATAATTTTATAAAAGGGGGATTTTGCGACGCTCTCATGTTTGAATAAAATAAACTAAAAAGATTATTTGCTCATTATTTCATTGTTTTTACACAACACACATACGAATATTAATAACAACCTTGATAAATATTACAATCGCAAAAAAGTTAATTAATGAAAAATATAATTTAACAATAGTCATTATGCAAAGCATGGGAAAATTTTAGAATTCACTATAATTATAATAAAAGGTACGCTTTTGGCTTAAAACAGTAGCGAAAGATTATTTTCAAGACATTTCAATGCTAAAACTTATTACGTACATTATTACCGATATAACTTTTTACATATTACTTACTACTCTTTTCTGTTGCTTTTTTTATTGCATGAGATCAACAGACAAGCAGATGGCCCACTTGATGAAAAGCGGTTACCATCGCCTATAGACATTTGTAACTGTAACACTAAAGGTGCTACCAAAGCGCTGCTGCTCTCTTAAGTGGAACCTGGAAACTAATGCCGGGACACAACTTAAGCTTGTAATGACGACATACTCTAGACGAGGGGTGGTAGCCTTGCAGACGGGCCAATACTCTACCACCTAGCTGTGGGTTGTTTTGTCGCCTCTTATGACAAGCCGCCCGCCCGCATGAAATTGTATTATTTCTCCGTTACTGCACAGTTTTATATTATAAAGCAACAGAAAGGATTTAGTTCTTTCCATAACAGTATTAAGGGCCGAATTTTCGATCATCAAATAATAGTTATCAATCGCATAAATTATAACCGAAGTGAATTAATTCAAAAGTGAAACCATTCAACTAATAATAACTACTAATTGTAAAATGTTCTAATATCACCACAGATAAGATGCACATTGGTATAGTACTTAGGTACGATGTATTAAATTTTGGTAATGAGACTCAAAGCAAACAGCTAGATTCCCTTCACTTGTAACTATCAGAGGGAATTTAATAGATAATTAGGGGCCAAAACCGAAAATCAGTTATGAGGCCTATTGAGCGTAACTTATAAGTGTGTCATTTATAAGTATAATAACAGCAGCCTATAAATATTCCGCTGCTAATCTCTGGTCTCCCATTTTTATAGGGAAACGGACAGTAGACCCGCCATGCTTGTTCAAGGTGGATTGGCGGGTTTGACAGATCGGTTATATCGATGTGTCTTCATCGTTAGCAGGTGGCAATTGTAATAATATGTAGAAATCTGCCTAAGACATTTGTTCCCCACGTAAGTAGCCGGTTTCCGTAAAACGTGGCCGCTCCAACGTAGGCGACACTCTTGTAGTTTATTCGCTATGTCACGGATATGGAGACTGCCGCGGATGCGAGATTTCTAACGTGGTCCTTCCGCCTGACTCCCCATATCCACCGCAGTATATTCATTTCTGTGACACGCAGTTCTTTCTTGTGTCTCTCAAGTACAAGCGTGACATTATTGCCTATACTACGGTAAATGAATAATTCAAGGAGTCCTGTATTATTCTATTTTATGAATTCATGACGCGTTTTGTGACCCCATTTGTTACCCTTGACAGTTTTCGGGGTAATAATCATGACCCCATTTAAACTTATAATTAGGTCAGTAATGTATTTAAGATTTCGTTGATTAACATTACGTCTTTTCAGCCATTGTGGTCCACTGTTAGATATAGACCTCCCTGTGTTTGCACCACATGTCCCAGGCATTCGTTTTCGTAATCGGTTTAAGACATAGAACATAAAGTTCCACTTTTTTTTGGTACTTGCAGTATACGTTATAAGAATCTGCAATAGCCGTTGTTTTAGTCCCCGCGGTCTCTATTCCAAGTACATCTGCTTCATTTGCCTTCAGTCTTACGATACTTAAGCCTGGCTCTATGATACTTAAGATTACTATTGTTCGAATTTTGTCGTTTATATACACGTTTCTGATTTTATCCATAAGAGAAACACCAACATATATCACTCCGTATTCTGCTGAGCAATCTAAACCTTGTGGTCCAAACCCACTATCCACGTCACGTCACAGTACGTCATCACGGATAGGACGCACTGCTCAAAGATTTCCTCTTCAAATATTAGGACTTAGAATTTCTAACGAGAACTTGAAAACGATGTTGCTGCGCAGATACATTTGCAAAAAAGTATACTTAGTTTCATTTAAAATAAACAAAAGTTAGGTAGATAATGATTAAATAGTTAAGAAGGTCGGTATATTTAATTTCATGCAAATGTATTCATCGAGCTTGTAATTGAACGTGATGCTCAGTAATTGAAATAAAATTTAAAACTAGTTAGGTAAATTAAAAGTAGTAAAAAATAAACCAACAAAAACTTCAGAGTTTAAATATAGTCTCTGAAAATTTTGAATATCTGATAATAAAATAGTTAATGTCATTAAGGATAGGTACTTCAGATGAGGAATATTCTAAGTTTGGTAATCAGTGGCACAGTTGACAGAAACACAATAGACTACTTGCTAGTCATATCAGCTAATGCAGATACTAAACGGAATAACAAAATTGAATCAACAAGACGGTATTCAATGATATTGAATGATTCAAGTTTATGTTTATATGGATCAGTTCGGATGATTCATCTAAATTGAAAGACAGAAATGAAACGTCTAATATCAGCTTAAGATACTTTTTATCATCCTACAAATCGTCACATCCTCCTTGATTTTGCACAGTTATACTGCGTTATGTCGTCAAAATTCATTCTTTAAAGGGTATTAAAGTTAACTCTTAATAGTAAAAGTAAGATGATAGGCGTAGATATTTAACGCACGGTCTATTTTACGTACATTATTTTAGAATTTATTGTAAAGTGTGTCAGATAAAGGTGGGTTCGATCGCCACTTGAATGGATTTTTTTTTATATTTCCCCGTCCTGATGTTCACATTAGTCAGGGTATTTTATTATTCTTTAAAGATGCTTTTTTATATGTTATACTAGTTTATTCACCATTTATTTATGCCAATAAGGTTACATTCTCTGTCTCTCTCTCTTCTCTTCCTCTCTCTCTGATGGCCTCTGTGATTGAGCGGGCTAATCCTTTGCCGGCCTATCTCACAGCAACGCAGAGGTTTCTGGTTCGATTCCTAGCATGGTATATTTCGGAAATGAATTTTCTCCGTTATTTATTATGGTCTGGGAGTCTGGGATCGGCCCCAGAGTAGTCCGTTATATGTTACCCATAACACACGCGTAACTTGCTTAAATTGGGGATATACATTAAGTGTGTTTGTCTGCCGATTATTTATTATTATTATTATATTGTTATCTTTTATTATGTTAAGAATAAAATATTGTCAACTACATTTTTATTACTCTAGGTTTAGTTTGTAACTACATATGCGCTTATCACCTTACTATTGAGGTTATCATATCGCAAAGAGTCGGTCTTTAGGAACTAGGAGTAAGAAAATCAAGTATATAGTTGTGCACAATATGACACGACCACTGATGTTTACAATTACTTAATCTATACATAATATAATAAAACTATATAGGTCGAATTTCTGTACAATGAAAAAAAAATGCTAAAAACCGAGTCAGGGGGATGTAAGAAGTGAAATAGAACTAATTTAGATTTTTTCAATTTTTTGTTTCTCTGTTTATCTGTCTGTTTGTTCCGGCTAATCTCCGAAACGACTGGACCGATTTAAATGAAATTTTGTATGGTGGAAGCTTATGTCCCTGGTCAACATATAGGATACTTTTGATCTTGAAAAATTAAAGAGTTCCCGTGGGATAGTTAAAAAATCTTTCCACGCGGACGAAGTCGCGGGCAGAAGCTAGTTAGTAATAAATTAATTAAAATACTAAAGAGTTTCCGGTTAATTCTTACAACACATATAATTCAAGATGCCTCAATTAATAAGTTATGAATTTGTTGCTCTGTGTGGTCATATAGAATTAAGGAACTTTTCAAAGTTAAGTTTTTTGCTAAGTGATTGTTATCAAATAATTCTATTAAACACTATTAACATAAGTGTACAAAAACCATATTTCAAGTATGCTTCTGCTAGGCAATATATGTTTATAGTGATAAATAAGTATCTAAAGTGGTTTACGGTACTAAAGGTATTCTGGTACCATCAGTGCCCATTTCCCGATTCTTCGTCGCGCTGTATAATAAACAATGTTTTGATACGTATTTGTATAGCATTATTTTGCCCGATAATTTAGGTACGTGATTAATGTAGTTTCACTACAAATTATCAGTCATTCACTCAGAAGGAAAATATGCAAATGCATAATTTTATATTTAAAGTGAGGTTATAATTAAATATACTTCCTAAAGCATGTTATTTAGGAAGTATATTTAATTTTAATTATCACCTTAAAAAAATTAGATTTGCATTAAAAATTAATGTATTTATTTCAAAATTTTATCTTACAGATTACCTACATATTGATAGTCACGAGTCTACCACCGCTTTCTAAGCAATTTTAGTTACTGTTACAATTAAAAAACTTCACTTCATAATTATTATTATTCTTCTTTTTTAAATATACTTTATACTAATTCAAAGTAGTTTTTATAAATAATAACTGATAGAGCTTGGCAGCGATCGCATTATTCCCATTCGGTGCGGTCGACTAGAAAATCTTTATTCGTATTATCTTTATCTTTTCGTATTAGCTTTATCGCACAAATGTTGCTTTACTAATTTTTTAAACTTGTTTATTGAAAATTCATTAGTAATTACAAGGTTCGTGTAGAGTAGTAAGATTTTTTTATACTTTTATTTTAAAGGGGCTTTGAATTGTTTAGATTATGTCAACCCCATAGTACCCTTTCTTAATTTATCATAACTTACATTAAACTAACATAAGATTAATTTTAATCCTAAGCGTATGTGACAATGTTTGTGATCAGTTCCTCGCAGACAAGGAGCTCATCATAAACTTGTACATTGTTTTAGCTTCTTGAGAAGCAGGCGAGACCAAAATATTAAATATTGTATACAAATCCAATGTGTGATTAAGTCCTTATAATTTTTTTACTAATATCTGCTTATGGCCGATTCTTGTCTTACTAATAATATAATATCAAATTTCTACCAATGTTAAGGCAATTGAATGAATAGTAACATATTGAAACCGGCCATTAATCGACAACTTATTACTTAACAGGAAAGTTTCTGTCCAAATGATGATAACTTATTAATTTTGCAAGTTAACTACTTATTTAATGCAAGTGTAAATCTGCTTTAATATAATCAGAAAAATCCCCAGTATTAAACACTAAGCTTAGATTTGCCATTTGAATTTTGATTAAATTATTCATTCAACATTTTGTTCAGTCATTTAAAAAGTGACTGTAACCTTTAAACGATGTTCGTTTTTTAAACGGAAGACCATGTCTCATCCACACCACGTTCATAACACGTTATATAGCTTGGCCCTGGGCCAATATTATAGCCATCTCGCTTACATAATTAACCACAACCCATGGTGTTATGGTGTGCTAAATGTATTATAATACCTGTTGCCAAACACAACTCTTAAAGACTACGCATACGATATACAATTGCATGTGCAGACACATATTAAAAGAGCCTAAATTCATTGTTATTAGTCACATAGCATTTACAGACGTAGATAAAATATGCTGGGAGGAAGGTTAATTCGGACCATCAAATTCCGAAAATACAATTTTTAGAACTTTTGTCTGTCTGTCTGTATGATTGAGCATCACGTAAAAGGTACTGAACAAATTTAAATGAAGCTCGACATAGAGCTAGTTTAATCTCGAGGCGTAACTTAGGATATTTTTATTTCGATAAATCACTTCGTTTTAGTGAGATAGACGAAAATATTTTTATATTTTTTGTTGGTACCGCTATTGCAATTCACTAACAACAGTCATAGCAACCACGAACTAAGTTTGGCTGACTGACATACGGCCAAAGTCTTGCGTACTTATCCCAAAAGTGTTGTAAGTACTTTGACGGTGCATCCCCTCTGGAGACAACAGAATATTTATATATATACTAGAGATTTCCCCGGGGCTACGCCGCGTGCAGAACCCTAGACGGAAGAGATAAATTAGGTTCGAGACGTCTTTGCGTTTGTAGTAGTGTACTGTCAGCACATAAATAAATAATGTAATACTTTTTATATATTTTTATAGGCAGGTATTTAATATGAAACTAATAATATTAGACGATATTAAAATAATAAATATTAATATTAAACATAATTTTTAATACTAAATTTCAAGGAAATTTAAATTTCAAGTTTAGACAAGCTGTAAATATACAAATACTACTACAATCGCAAAAAAAGTCTCGAAACTAATTTGCCTGTACCTCTATGTTACGTATATACAAATTTAATTAGGTGTTTTACTTAAAACTTTACTGTTTCTTGTTACTAAGTTCACTATAAATAACAAAGTAAGTAAGTCCGTATCGTCTACACATCTGCGCAGCGACACAGATGCGAGTCGCAGCCAACGCGATTTTCAAGTGATACAATGAATGAGATGTTGATTATGACAACGTAGGCATTTGTTTGTGAATTGAAAAAACGCGATTGCAGCGCCATCTATTTTGCTAATCCGTTTATTCCATGAAAACGACGAAATTTGTGTTAACTCGGGTTATAAGCCAGCACTATGTCAACTTTCAATAATATATTATACGTTCAGTAGTTTCTAATACAGATGTGATCACAGCATCTTTTTCGCTATTTTCTTCTATTCCGTCATGGTCTTATATCTCAATGGTCATCTATAATAATCATACATGAGACATTGATATCATAATTCGTTTTGTCAGTGTCCGTTCTACTGCTCTAGAAGTATTGAGAAAATAAATAAACGTTAGTGAGGTATGAGGTAACCAGGAATATGTATCAATCTTCTAATGTTTGTTTTCACGATAAGGTTGTGTGATTTGTATGAAGTAGCAAACGCGAAAAGGTGTTAATTACACTGATGTGATCATGGTTATATATAACAACATTGTACGACTGCTCATAGGTTAGGCTTTTACTGTAAGTGCTAATCTATGTAACATTTTTATGCTGTGTCGAATGATAATAATTAATGAAATTTTTTTTGTAAAGAAATTGAAGTCCAATACTAGATATCTACTTACAAATGCAAATCAAGGTCACACGATCCTGACAAACAATAAGGGTTTTCCATGGGAAATGTAGAGTATGTGATATCTAAAAGAGGGTAGTTGCTTATTTTCTAAATCATTTAACTCAATTCAGACTAAACACTCGCGAAGCACGGACGTTTTTTCTTGTCACCCAAATTTTAAATCTTACCGCCGAAAAGTAATTATAAAATATCATATAGTATTTGTTATGATTGTGTGTCAAATATGATAAAATGCCGATCGGTAAAGATAATGAATTTGATCATAACATAAATTAATATGCTCCTTAAAATTTTTACACCCAGTATAAAATGTTGCTGCTATTTTTCACTCACTTGGTCTAGAAAAATACGTTTAAAATGATAAAGCATTATTCGTAATATTTTTATAACATGCAATATTATGTATCAGTTGCCATTTGCCCTTTAAATCATTAGGTAACTAAAAACATTTTGAAAGAAGGTTCTCGACATTTATTTTATAAGTACCAAACCCAATGCCTCTCGTATTTCTTGCGTCACACTACCCACATGTACCCAAAAAGTAGCTCAACTAATATTCTGTTGTGCTCATTCAAGTAATCGACTTGAACAGTTACAAAATGTTTGCTAATCTTATTTCGAATAGACGTAGTACATGTAAGTACTTCTGTTTTTAAGACAATGTATTTATTTGACGTTGCACACATATGTAGATTTAGCCAGTGTATTAATGAATTTTGAAGTTTATAGCCAACATACCGAAATTGAGACGTATAAAATCGGCTCCGATAAGATTGTTTATCTGATTGATAACGAAGTTCTTGTAGCAACCCAAAAACCACAAGTAACTAAACATTTCAAATTGTTAAATTTTTGCTTTAATATATTTAATATCCCCCAACTGTTATTCACTTAAAACGATTTTTTTATATTTTTCGTATATTGAACAGTAGAAATCATCCTTCAAATACCCAACAAAAGGTTAAAATAAAATATCTTAAAATTACTATTTTTTTATTTAACAGTAATTATTTTTGGTTCCAAGTTTAAAGGTTAAACAGCCCCGCCGCAGCCGTTGTTATTCATTTTAAAAAATGACAAATATATACTATATAACAAAGAAAGGTTGCCACTCCCAAATGGGTATAACAAGTTTATATTATATATTTTATAATATCCAATTGGGTCACGAGGTGGTGGGTCTAGCGCGAAGATAGCTATTTGAACTCGTAAATTAAAATGAATGATTCGCATCTAGTAAAGCAAATAAGTTTTTATTTGTTAAGTTGCAAATAAATATATTTCAACTGATATGATTTATATTCAAAAATAATGATTCTATTTTCTGAAAAATGTTATGTCATTTATCTGACTCACATTAAAGAATAACCTCTTTATTCATAATGCGACTATAAAAAATACTCCTTTAACGAGCCTAGAATTGCCTAGAAACCTAGTTTAATTATTTTAAATAAAGAGATTAATCTACACGTTAATGAGTGAAGAGAAAAATAAACTTGGCATCTCTTTTTAGGGATTCGTAGCCATTTTGATAAAAACAAAGCGTTATATGTTCGTTATATCATTAAGTCTGTCTTCATGTTACACTGATTTTCCTTGGAAACTACTGGGAATACATAGATATAGATGAAATTTGACAGAGAGGTGTAGTCTATGTTGCGGACAGAGAGCACCCCCCTAACCCACCCGCCGGAGCACACCTACTCTCCGCGCCCCGCATACCGCCGACGCCCTTAGTTGGCGCAATTAGCAGCTAGCCGTCGGACGGGATGCGAGATATAGGAGCGGCCTTGGAGGCAAAAATGGTTCATTCAATCATAATTCTTCACAAATCACAATTCTACTATAATTCTCAACGTCGACTCTCTTGCATAATTTGTACTTATTCTATGTATATTTTGATTCATGTAAAAAGTTCAATAATAATAATCATATAGTCCATTACATCGAGTTTAATTTCCAAACAAGAAGCAACTGCCACCAATAGTCTACATGATCCTATACAATGGTATATTAAAACAACTGAAAGTTAGGGGTGGCCGATTTGCGACAAGCTGCGATGCATTTTGTACATAGACTAGGAAGTAGACAATTATTAACATTTTTGCACAACCTTCAAAAAATTTTCTCCACTGCAACTTGTTTAAATAAAAATTTTGAAATTTGATATTTTGTCAATTGTGTACATTGACACACGGTCATATGTGGTATCGTTAATAAGATCTTTAAACTCATACCTATGCTATTTAAAATGGCTTTCATTTGAGTCGATAGGTAGATATAAGCTTACAGTCTTAATCAACTGTGTCCCGATTGGAAAATTTAAAAATTTAATGAAACATGGTGAAAAACATGAAACAAACTTTGACCACTAGTAGGCATAACAACAAATATTATAATTTTATTTTCGACAGGCTAATTAGCCCACCTGGTAAATAGAAATCACCACAGCAAGACCTTTTTTATAAATTACATATTCATCACATGTCCACTCGTTTCTAATGCGTAGTAGGAACATAGATAAACTAGCTTGCTGTATTATAATTATAGTCAAAGCATTGTTGTCCAATGTCAGTCCTTGGTACGAGAATTGAGTCACTTAGAGTACCTGACTACGTATGTAATTAAAGTACATACATAACCAGTTAATTACGTATTTATGAAGTTAGAACTTGAACACAAGTCCTAGCCAAGGCCAAGGCTGTAAGAAACTAGTATATAGGCTTATCTAAACTGGGTTCGTATCTGTGTAATCATAATCAATTCATCTTTGTATGATATTATCAAATATTGTCCGTCTTCGTCGGAATGCTCATATTCTGTCCCTTCTATATAATGTACTATTAATAATCAAAAAGCTCCTCCTGATCTCAAGGAGCGTTTTAAATATCTACACCTTGGCCACACTCGTCACCTCAGATCACCGGAAAACATACGTCTGGAAACACCTGGAAATCACTCACGGTTTTACAATAAATCTTTCATAGTTCATGCAGTGTGCCTGTGGAATGCGCTACCTGTGAAAATCAGGCGTGCCCAGTCTCTTCAGGCGTTCAACAGACTCGTGAAGGATTATTACCTCGGGCTCTAAAGCCAATCATAACATCTTCATCTCTCCAATATTTACGTAATTCTATACATTATTACTATGATTATTATTTGTTTATGTATATCAATACATGTATATTTTTGTCTTATACTTGCCATTTCAAAATTTTATATATATACTTTTTTTTATTTTAGTTATATTGCAAAACCCACATGTTACACAATTTTTCTCTAATCCATCCTAAGTTTGTCTGGAAGAAATTGCTTTTAGTGATAAGACCGCCTATTCTCTTCTGTACTTAAACTTATTGAATTGTATCTTAATGTTATGCAATAAAGTATATTATATTCTATTCTTTTCCAATTCTTTGTTTGCATATTCATTTCATCCTTCTTCACAGTATTAAAGAATAACTGGCTATCAAGAAATTTTGTATACATACACATGTGTATGTATATAATAATAATAATGTTTTTATATAATAATTATATATAATATTATGTATAATAATAATAATGCTACTTTCAATAGCAGGGATAATCATAAGACACTTATAGCGGAAAAATATAGTTTCTGTCAATTACAGATTTAAAGTTACGCAAACGAAGCTACGTAGTAAGCTAATACAAAAGTTGAGACAAGGTAAATATTTGTCTATTAAGGGACAATGTATAAATCATCAGATAAAATTATCAGTGAATAAATTATAACTTGAGTGAATTCAAAAGTAAAACCATCCAACTGTTTATTCATGAAAATGACGTTATTATATTTTTCATGTCATACTTTAATCTATATGATTACGTGAATTGGTAATTGTTTACTTTTATTCCCCTTTGATGTAAAACCACGATGATAAAAATATAGTTGCATAGAACACAAGGAAATACAGGCAGTTACAATATAATATCATTGGGCAGTTATATAAAGGAAGGATTGCACAGTACCTTTATGTTGTGACGCGATGATTTCTCTTTGTTTCTTAGTAGTTAGCACGGCACATGCAAATATTCAATTTTCACGAATTCAACTCATTTGATAATATATAAGTATATCAACGAAAAATTGTTAACAATATTCAAAGATGCGTACGCGTTGCAGTTCTTTAGCAAAAGGTGAATTTTATAAAATGACCATAATTGCGATGCTGTTGACGTCGCATGCCGTCTCCTTTCTACCACTTGCTAAGGTATGTACAGGAGAGGGAAAAAAGATAGGAGGTGGTTTTAAATAATTGAAACGTATTATCATTCGTTCCGTTCCTGTAAGAATTTTCAATATAATTAAATGCGCCCAACCACTATGAATAACTTTTATCTGGTGATTGAAAAATCGGCCCTAAGTCAAATATTTATCTTGTCCCAAATTTTGTAATGCTTCGTAATAATAGATGTTAACTATTAATCAAACATTGTTTATATGTAGTACGAGCTAACCATAATAAAATGCCTTCTTGGTCTGTCTAATAAAAAAAAACTAAGCAGACTTAAGTATTATAGACTTAACTACTTCAAATATTTTCCTCATAGAAAAACTTTAAATTAGTCGAATTTCCTGCACAAGTTAACCACCGCTTCAATGTCATCACCAAGTGTAATCGTTTCACAAGTAGTCAGTTTCGTCAGGAAGATAGAGGTTTTGGTGTGCAGATTTATTTTCAAAAAAATGTGTTAGTAAAAAGTGAACAAAAGTTGTAAGATATTGATGATTATATTTTTGTGTTAAAAAATCTCAACTGATTTCAAACTGCTATAAGAAATACCTCATTTGACGTCAGTCAAATACCTTCAATTTGATTGGCGCTTTTACTTCAAAATTATTCTAAAACTTAATAAGTTATTATTTCATAAATATTTCACACTAGATAGATAATTATGTAGATTATGCTTAGCTATATTTATAAAGACACTGGAAATCTGATAAAACAATACATTAACGGTATTAATTACAAGTATAGTTGTTATTCGTGCAGGAACGGAGAAAGAATACAATTTCCTGCGGCCGGGCAGCCTGTTGTAAGAGGCGACAAATCAACCCACAGCCAGGTGGTAGGGTATTTGCCCGACTGCATGACTACCACCCCTGGCCTAGAGTATGCCGTCATAAGAACCTTGAGTTGTGTTCCAGCATTAGTGACCAGGTTCCAGTCTCCCTTAACAGAGCAGCAGCGCATTTGTAGTACTTTTGGTGTTGCAAATGTCCATAGTCTATCGCCTATAGGCGATGGTAACCGCTCTCCATCAATTGGGCCGTCTGCCTATCTGCTGAAGTCCTGCAATAAAAAAAGTATAATTCCTTTAATAAACTCTCAACATAACGTGACAAGCGTAAGACTATTTTGCCAGTAAGATGCACTAAGCGAATAGGGCCTTGGTGGAAACCATTAAGTTTTTACTTAGATTAATACCTTTATAACTTTTTATTACCATTTTATAAATGAAGGCTGACACGCTTAGTACGTTTGAAATGAGCTATCTTTCAATGCGTTTCCATTGTAGATTTTCAATCGGAAAAAACAATTTTTGATACAACTCAATGAATATCACAGCAGGAAGTAAAATTTAGAGTTTCGTTGATAGTTTTTCGTCACTATATTTATTTTTAAGGCTATATTTATTATTTCTTTATTGAAAGTTTTTGTTGAAGAAACGACATGAAATTTTATAGAAATTTTTAAATTACGTCTTGTATGTTATAATTCCAGAAACACGTTTATCTAACATTCTAGACTAAACAAAGAAAATCACTTAACTGGTACATATCCACAAAGATAATATTAATAAAATATTTATTTTGTCCACATTGTACTGTTCTTTCTTTTTATTTTACTTATTTTTAATTTAATTATACCTAGAAATAAATTGTTAAAAGTATCCTCTCAGTCAGATTGCCTGAAAGAGATCGCTTTTAGCGATAAGGCCGCCTTTTGTTTTGCCGTTAAACTATTGTAATTATTCTTTCTGTAATTGTTTATTTGGTGAACAATAAGTGTTTTCTATTCTATTCTATTCTGTATTTATAATTATACATTATTTGAAATTATAAAACATATATTTGATAATAGCTTCTGCCCGCGACTTCGTCCGCATGGAAAGATTTTTTAACTATCCCACGGGAACTCTTTAATTTTTCGGGATCAAAAGTATCCTATATGTTGACCAGGGATATAAGCTTCCACCATAGAAAATTTCATTTAAATTAGTCCAGTCGTTTCGGAGATTAGCCGGTACAAACAGATAAACAGAGAAACAAAAAAATTAAAAAAAAATCTAAATTAGTTCTATTTCACTTCTTACATCCTCTTGACTCGGTTTTTAGCATTTTTTTCATTGTACAGAAATTCGACCTCTACAGTTTTATTATATGTAATGTAATAGATTAAATAAAAACTAAACTAAAAATTATAATTAAGTATATATACAAATTGACATTAACATTCTTATATTTCGTATAATAGTATTACAAATACATGAAAATATGTGTATCTTCTGGTACTTTGGCGCATATAAGTAATAATTATTATTACTATATTATTCAATTCATATACCTGAGTCAAACAGGTTATTACTAACCAAATGACAATTGCACTAAGCATTGTGGGAAAACAAGCCACAGTCATTACGGGGAAACAATACTTGGAAATAAAACTGTATTTTCTGTGAGAGAAATCATCGGCAACACAAAATAATGTTTCTGTGCTTCTGAATATACCAACCATTTATTAGTTACTAATGGCCGGTTGATTTGCCTTACTATTGGTTAAAATTTGAGAGAAGATCCATAGAAGTAATATCAAACTATCAATGTTATGCAATACAGTGCAAATGGATGACAAGTACGATCTAGGAACCGGCTCTAAATCTTATAGTTATCATAAGTATCTACATATAACAGTATCGTGATAATCGGTTTATTCTCAAGGCTGTGAAAAAGTAACTAACAATAATAAATATCCAACAAAATTACTTTCAAATTGACACTCCACTTCATGCGATCTTCAGAATCTCTTACTTTTAAACTCGCACATATTACCCCACACGAGATGAAACCAGCTTTTTTTAGTCCTCATTCTTGTATACTGGGACCTGTCATAGACGGCATATTGATATCTTTTATCTCCCATTTTCCCCACGTCCTTTTTTAGCTTAACTTTAACTTTTAACTTAACATAACTAGCCGATTTCCGTAAAATATGACCAGTATAGGCGACTGACTTTTAAGCAGTTTATCTGTTATATCACGGACAGGAATGACTGGCTGCCTGAAATGCGTGAATGTTGTGGAATCGGGTCATACTGTAGAATGTTCAGCATTCACGTTACTGGACCTTAAAACTGCGGTGAATGGCTTCAAGCCCAGGAAGGCACCTGGGTCGGACGGACTCACAACAGATATCTGCGTGCACATAGTCTTATACGAACCAGAACTACGCCTATCTACGCCTCTAGAAGTCTTAGAGGCCGATCGGATTATTGCCAGTGATGCGCAAGGTTCTGAAACGGATGATTATAAACCGGGTGAAGTGGCACATTCAGTGGAGAAAAAAAAATGTCAACATATTAGTATACTCTTCGTATCGGGTCTTCTTGAATCAAAATCACTACACCTGAAAAATTGGGTTTCGGTTGGAATCGAAATCGTATACTTATTTTTAGCTTGCAATTTACAGTACTTTTATCTATTACATTACCTACTACAGAAAAGAAATTGCACAGTCTGTTAGCCTCCAAAGAATACCTAACTTTTATTTTGTTTCACACACAGGCTAGATATACCTAATTTCGATATGTTTTAACTCCTTTTCCATGAATGTTTTTGCCTCCTGGGATTATATAATGTACACACGTGTGATTTTTACTAGTGGCAGCGATCTTGTTCACAACCACCTCTGAACTGAATCGTGAATCTGTACATACAATTCATTTATCATGTTTCTGTATGTTCTTCTCGACGGATTTTCCTGTTTAGAATAATGTTATACATTGTAATTATGCAGAGATATTTACAGTTAATTTTCTTAACTTTTTTCCAAACTGTATAAACTTGATACTAACATGGATCTTCCATGATAATATCAGAACTCTATGTGCTATGTTATATTTGTGAGCGTGTTATTTTTTAGAAAAAAATTCTACATTTCTAACTTTGATTTATATAGTCAAATTATAATAAATATTAAATTAAGACATTATAAACTAATATAATAAAGAAAACTGAACTTATTTATATTGTATTCAACCAATAATCTCCCAAGTATAATGAAATCACAACTGAAACCTTCAGTTTCATGACGAATTGACTTTTTGCATTTCAGGTGAATCCGTGAGATGCTGGACTTGCACATCGGATTTGAATCCACTGTGCAACGATCCCTTCCTGGCCAGCAGAGCAGACGACTCCTACCTCTTCAGATTAGAGAATTGCGACGCAAATGCTGCCGTTTCATATCCATACCTCGCTTCATCAAAATCGGCTTGCAAGAAGCAAAAGAAATATAGTAAGTCATTTTTATAAAGTTGTCTCTCTATCGTAAGTTTTTTGAAATACCTAATAAACATATTTTTTATTGTATGAGTACAGCAGATACACAGACAGCCCATCTGATAGAAAGTGGTTACCATCACTTTGGATATTTAGAACAAAAAATGTGCTGCCGGCCTCGAAGGGTAACCTGGCCACTAATGCCGGAACAGAATTCGGGTTTATCTACTAGGGAGGTATACTTCTTCACCAGGGGGCGTAGCTATCCAGACGGGCAAATGCCCTACCACTTGGCTGTGGGTCGTTTTGTCGCTTCTTAGGACATCCCTGTCGTACTACTAATTTTAATTTAATTAATTTTTTTTTTTAAAAGTAATAATTTTCTGCGGCCTGTCCGGCTGTAATAAAAAATAGTATTTTTTACTCCCGTTCTGCACGGATAGATTATATAGAATAAACCGATACAATAAGTATAGCTATCCTTAGATTGTTGACTAGCTGTTACCCGCAACTTTGTCCGTGTGGAATTTAAATTAATTTAATCTGCTTTCTGGTGCGGCAAAGACGGCGGCGTGCACGCGGTCCTTTCAATTTTTTTCCAAAATTAAAGAAGCCTAAGTTACTCTTTATAACATCAGCTATCTGCCAGTGAAAGTTTCGTCAAAATCGGTCCAGCCATTTCAGAGATTAGCCGGATCAAACAGACAAAAATTTTAAATATCATTTTTTGCTATAAGTACCGTATATACTTTCATACGCATTTAATAAAAAGCTGTTATTTTGACATTACAAACAGACACTTAATTTTTATTTATTTGTAGCTATGTACCTAGGTGAATCAAAAAGTTCTTGCAATCAATATTAAAAAATGCAAAAATTTCTACAAAACTATTTTATTTTTCTACATAATTTCCCTCCAATGCAATGTATTTAGAATAACGCGTTTCTAACTTCCTTATTCCTTGCAACAAAAATTGTTTTTCTTGTGTCTCGATAAAACTCCTCTACGGCAGCCATAACCGCGTCATTATCGTGAAATTTAGGTTTCCTTCATCGTCAGTAGATACATTTGAAAATATACAGGAAAACTGCCTCTGTAGAGCATGTCCCCAGCCGGTATGTGAACTTACAACATATGAATGAATCGTAGATAAGACGAGGGTGTAGTGTTAGGCGTAATACGAGCTCAATGTTTTTTTGCAAATTAATACTATGCTAAGTTATAGGCGTAAAACACTTCTATGACTTTTGAGCTTAAAACTTATACAGGCATACGTAGCCCGCCTTATATAATAGCAGTAGATAGCGATTCTTTGATTCTTTATATAGTATCAAAACAAGGATAAGAAAGAACTTTGATAAATAACCTATTGTTACTAAGGCTAATATTAGGATACGTACCTATGCATAAGAGCTGTAAACTTTAACAACAAATCCTTACAATACAATTCTACGCTGTCTCGAGAAAAGGTTGTCTTTACTTTCACTTAATCAAAGTTAAAAATAGTATATCAACTTTCGATTTAGCTTTTATAATTAGAAACACGTTGAATCAACTTTTTTCTGCGACATATAACGGCCTTACATAATCATCTAGCTTATACTTAAGACTTCACTTTCTTGTATATCAAAACGCGTATTCAAGAAATCTAGAACAATATACTGATATAATAAAGATGTAACGATAGATGTGTGTGAGATCGCTAGTAAAGATTCACTTTCTCTACTTTCCCACCATGTCAAGCAGGTGTGGTAGTACGTCTGCCCATAAGTAAGAAGGTTATACAGTTCTAAATTTTGCCTGTGGTGTATTTATTAGCAGATTACTAAATTTCAAAATTTATTTATGCTTGACTCCAGCTAAATCCACAAACTAATCGATGGCACATTTAAAAAGAACAATAAATCTAAAAATAAAGCCATGGATGGCCTTATGGTAAAATTGAGTGAGTGTAGTTATCTGATCATTTTAGACCTGAAACAAATTCGTTATATTAGGTTGGGGAAAAAGTTTCTTCGCATTTTATATAAAAATTCAAAAGGTTTTTTTATAAAGTTTGTTTACACTTTGACTAAAGTATGTAGGTGCCATTTTGTTGCATAACTTTTAGCCATCTTGTAGGTAGGGACGTGATACCATTGCTGTAAAAATTTTGGGGCTTCTGATCAAAAAACTGCGACAAGTAGTTTTGGCAGTCCTCTCGTGATGTTAACCTGACACTGCCTAAGGAATTCTGCAGAGACCGAAACAGGTGAAAATCTGAAGGTGCAAGGTCAGGACTATACGGCGGATGCATTAACACCTCCCAGCCAAACTCTCGTAATTTTTGCTGAATGGTTAAAGATGTGTGAGGTCTAGCGTTATCATGGTGAAAAACCACACCTCTTCTGTTGATTAATTCCGGCCGCTTTCTCTCAACTTTTTGCTTTAATCTCGTCAGTTGTTCGGAGTACAGTTCAGAATTGATGGTCCTGCCTGGCGGTAACATAGCTCATATTGAATAATGCCCTTCCAATCGCACCATACTCACAGCATCACCTTATTGCGAGTTAACCCGGGTTTCGCCACAGTCTGTGAAGCCTGACCGGCCTTTGACCACGATCTTTTTCGCACGTTCTTGTCGTACGTGATCCACTTTTCATCACCAGTTATCAGCTTCTTCAAAAATGGTTCGATTTCATTACGTCGTAATAAAGAATCACAAATGAGTACACGGTTCATTAGGTTTCTTTCAGTGAGCTCATGAGGCACCCAAACATCGAGCTTTTTTGTGTACCCAGCTTTTTTTCAAATGCGCCAAAACCGTTTTGTGGTCAATTCCCAGTTCTCCAGCTACAACGTAAGTACTAATATGCCGATCTTGCTCCACTTTTTCAAAAATGACATCAATTTTGTCCGTAACATGGCGACCAGAGCGACGTGCATCTTTGGTATCAAAATTTCCGGATTGAAAACGCTTAAACCAAATTTGCGCTACTCTCACAAATACTGCATTAGGTCCATAAACATCACAAAATTTTCGCGGCTTGTATTGCATTTTTACCTTTTTTGTAGTAAAATTTTGAAATGTATCGAATTTTTTCGTTAGATTCACTCATTTTAACAATAATAAAAACAAATGAAAATCACACATTTTCCTAATTTGAATTTGGAATTATCTTCTATAAAATTAAAACTTTTTAATGATACCAAAACCAGCCAGATATAAATGGTATAGCCAAAGAGATCTTATTACAAGTTCATACATACTATATGCGAAAAGGCTTTTTCCCCAACCTAATATATAAAACCATTACGGTCATTTGGAGAAGTATAATCATGTCGGTTTTGTTAAGTCTTCCTGACTGTAAGGTAGGTACGTATCTTTTATATATAGAGCAACTGTATTTTACTGGAGATATCGGAATGCCTAATTGACTCTTCAAATGGTCAGAGATTTAGTGTTAGACGTAGCCAGTTTTTGGATACCGTACCTAATACCGATAGAAAACAATGATGTAGGCTTGAAGTTCTACTTATTTTATAGTCTTAAAAGATTTTAAATAGAATACAAGTAAACTAAGAAACTTTCTTCGTTGTCTTAGTCCCATTTTTCAATCATTAGATAAAAGTCATCAGACGAATAACTTATAACCTGAGTGAATTCAATAGTGAAATCATTCAACTGTTTTATTCATGTAACTGACATTAAAATTTTTTCCATGTTATACTTTATTCTTGTTTGTTTTTTTTATTGCCTGAAGCAGACGAACAGTTGGACGGTCCACTTAATTGAAGGTGATTACCGTTGCCTATGGACGTTTGCAACACCGGGGGTGTTGCTGACGCGTTGCCAGCCTATAAGAAATTTTATTACGCCCTTCTTAAACGACCCCATGTCGTAAGCGCAAAGAGGGAAAACTTCGGCGGGAAGTTCTCTCCTGATTATTGTTGTACGCGGAATAATCGTTCTAGAGAACCGTTATACGTGGTTGAGCGTTTTATCTAATGATTGAAAATCTACTAGAATAAAGTTACTTAGAAATTTATTCGAATAGCATTACGTAATTCGAAACTTGAATATCCACATGATCACCTTGTAATCGAGTACATAAGTTCGATAAATGGATACAAAAACTCCCATAGAATGTTTTAAATTGATTAACGGTATTAACGGTAACCCAAATCTGGTTTTGTACGGTCATGTCCGAATAGGGACGCCCAAAATTAACCTTTATCTATATACACATATATATATATATATATAAATTCAGTGTCACAGTGTTTGACCGCTCCGAAACTACTCAATCGATTTTGATGTTTTTTTTTATTTTGCTAGATTTATTCCAACTTAGGACATAGGATATGTTTCATTTTAATCTGTCTGTACATTGAATCTATTTAAAAAACAACTGAAATACACTATATAAACGAAGGAGAACACAATTATTTTTTTTAGATTTCTTGTCTGTTTTCTGTTTGTCTGTTTGTTCGGGATTCACGTAAAAACTACTGGGCTGATTTCGATGCAGTTTTCGTTGATCGACAGCAAATTCTTAGACTTAAAATCTGCGCTACTTTTTATCCCTGGAATCCGGCGGGGATTTTCCTGGGAACGGTTTGAATTTGTTCGGGTGCATAAAAATTAGCTTATTCCTATACGGTTTTCATTTAAACGATAGCTTACATTCTTTTTTAAATTCTGCGGCACTTTGTGTCTCGAGAATTCCTCGTGAACGAAGTCGCGGGCATATATCGCGTATAGAAAACTACTATTACTACAAATTCCATTATCTTATCCCATTCCTCCTGTTCAATCCCTCCTGTCCCATACCCTTCATCCTACCCCTTCTATCCCATCCCATCCTTTAGGATAAGGACATCAACTACTTTCCATCAGTTGGCCAGTTCCATCTGTTTGCTAGCTTCGCAACAATAAAAGGCAAATTGCTCATTAAAAAACTCGTGGTGCCTATATACGTATTAAGACAGCACACTGACGGTCACATTGCTAGGCAAGAGGTCATTGTAAGAAAGGCCTATATTTCCGAGCGACGGACGGTATACGCTCGCAGCTTGTTCAAAAGCAGATTGGTAGGTTTCATCATCAACATGTAAAAGTTATAGCAATATAGTCTGAGCCAGGAAAACTAGTCAAACATTACATGTTCCTTGACAAAATTGTACCAGTTTCATCGGTGCAGAAACGGTGAAAAAATACGATTTCCTGTAGCCGGATAACCTGTCGTAAAAGGCGACAAAACAACCTGCAGCCAGATGGTAGATTATTTACCCATCTAGATGGCTTACCACCCCTGGTTTAGAGTAGGCCGCCATGACGACCTTGAGCTATGTTCCGGTATTAGCGGCCAGTTTCTAGTTCCCATTTAGAGTGGCGGCAGCACATTGGTAGCACCTTCAGCGTTATAAATATTCTTAAACCACGGTAACCGCTTTCTATCAGCTGGGCCGGCTGCCTGTCTGCGGAACTCATGCAATAAAAAAAACCTACATCATTCGGATAAAACGCCAGTGTCGCCACTTTAGGGCTAATTTTAATTTTATAAGTAAAATACTACTGCTATAGCTATATTAAAGGGCTATTTACATGGAGAGAGTTTCTTGTCTCCAAGATACGATTGTCAAAAACAAGAAAAAAATATTATCATGTGAACTAAACATACGATATCGTACGTGGAAGGGCGATAATCGCCTGATCTTTGAATATTGACATCTCTGTGTAAACAAAATGCCGTGCTCATCACCGAGCTCGAAAGACAAGTTTCGCATTCAAATCGGTTCAAACAGATTTGTACGATACTCGCATGAACTAGAAAAAATGTCATACGAGTTCTAGTTTAGACAAGTCGAGAAATCGTAGGCAAATATCTCAATGCGATTTGTGTCTTAGTGTAAACAATACTTTTGGTGATGGTTACCTTACAATTATCGTATGACATATTCGTAGGCGAGTTTTTGTTTTTTGGTTAAATGTAAACATGTCAATGCGATTATTGTCTAAAGAATATCGCCTACGAAAATAGTATACGATTGTCGCCCCTAAATGTGCGATAAACTTTCTCTATGTAAATGGACCTTTACCCACAGAACACAGAAAATGGCCGCGAGGTCAACTTCCGTGTTTATGACATTAAGTGCGTAATATTCGTTACTTGTTCTTTACCTATTTACTCATTAACGCACAATATGGACATCAATAAAATATTATAATCAGAAATTGAATCATCATTATGTATATTTAATTTCTGACTCTAAATACAACAGTTACAGTCTAACTTAGTTATTTTTGGATTATTCATAAGATTTAATTGAAGTAATAATAAAATAATAGTCACATTTATAGATTAGCATGTACTTGTGGAGATGCTGGTAGTAATTAATTATAAAATTGCTTAACGTTGAATTTTCAAAAACCTTCTAAGAAGCCTATCCTATTGGTACTGTAAAGAGAAATTCGCTCTACGTCAAGAACTTGTGACTTGCATAACAAAATCTTTTGCTGTTATTTTTAAAAGTATTTCCTATGATGTAACCGTGTAGACACCGTCACATTCGGCATTCAGTCACCTTATACTTACTTTAAAGCTTGTCTAACTACTAATCCTGGCCAAGAGTGCATGCACCACAACCACAAGGCATTTTTGACTTAATATGCACTTTGTTATATTTACTATAATTTTGTTAAATTATAATTAGCAGTGACGGTAAATGAATCCAGACATTCTATAGGTTAATATTTTTAAAGTTTTCGCGACTAGTATACTTACTTATAATAAACCTTCGTTTTAACGGTTTTAAACGCGGTAATTTATTTGAATTTCTTTCGCCGCTTCTTCTCTTCGAGCCACAACATGTTACGAAGCGGTGGTAAATTAGATTGGGCTCCCATAGATATAATAATAACCAAAAACAAAATTAAAAGTAAAGTAGTTACAAGCGTTGTAGCCATAATCCCAAACAAAGAAAATAAGGTTAGTAAGTGAAGTAGTAGTAAGTAAGTAAGGTAAGTGAACAGTTAGTAAGATATAGACGTGGTAAAAACAATCTGGAATCACTATCTAATTACAGCTCTTAGGCCGGCACGATTGGTGTGATACCACGCTGTCACGGAATATCGGCGTGAAACGGTTTGCCTTGAGCCAATCGTATTTCGTACGTTGGGTGAGAGTTTCGATGGCGCAATTCACCCTCTCCATATCCAATCTTCCCTATCCCATTCCCCCTATTCTAATCCAATATCCTATCTCCTCAGAAGTCGTGGTAGCGTAATGGCTAGCGCACGCGTCTCAAACTCAAAGGGCGTGCGTTCGAATGCTGGCCGGAACGCATGTACCACTTAGGCAGTTTTCTGACTTAATATGCATATTGTTGCTATCACCACGTGCTAACAACGGTGAAGGAAAACATTGTGATGAAACCTGCACATCGAGATAACCAATGTGTCAAACCTGCCAAGTCGCCTTGGATAAGCGTGGTGGGTATACTGTCCGTCCCCCTATAGGGGTGGCCTGAACCCAGCAGTGAGACTTTCATGGGCTGTTATTACATTATTATTGTATCCCATTCCCTCTATCCCCATTTCTTCAGCCTGTTCCATCTACCTCATCCCCTACCCCTCCTCTGTATCCCATTCTTAAAGGTTGGCAACGCGTGGGCTTCGCCATTGGTGTTGCAAACGCCTATAGGCGACCATTTTCACGAGCTGGGCCGTCTATCTGCTAGCCAGCTTCGCAATAAAAAAAATATATAGGAACCGGCCATATGTCAAAAGTCAATCCTGTAAGAATAGTATTCTTTTTCCATGTCAGTAGTAAGGTAAACTTTGTGGTAGGATATAGAAAATCGACCATATCAAAAAGCATGCGCATTGAAATCAGAGGCCTAACTCTCAAACGCCTTCCGTCGTTCGTTTTCGCTCGATCAGCCCGAAAGAGTCAATGAGATTTTAGATAGAAGAAAGAAAAAACAACGATTTCTTTAAAATTACAATATCATAGTCTACATAACACAAACATAAATGGAACTGTAATACTTCCAACAACTCAGAAGGGTTTATGGTAGTAAAAGAACGGCATCTGGTCACAATACTTTATAATTATAGATTTAGAGAACCCTGTAAGGTTCTCTAAATCTATAACACATTACATACACTGACTATTCAAACTCGACAAGCATTCTTAGAACACCTCGACATCCCTCCAATTTTACAATATATTAATCTTAACAAATTGGCACAACCGATAGCGGATTGAAGTGACTGATAAACTATTTTAATTATAGTGTTATGAATGAAAAGAATTTAATACATTACTGTTTGGAAATTCCAAATAATATTTTATACAAGATATCATATAAAACATTATACTTAAAGTTTTACATATAATAAAATAAACCGAACACAGTACAAATCTATCGCGTCTGCCAACATGAAAATAAAATGTAATGAATACCGTCTACACACAATTGAGAGATTTTGAATTATAATCTACACAGTTACGACGTCATATAAAAGATAAATTAAAATTATGGTAAATTATAGACAACTACTCTATACAAAACAGAGTGCTAATCACAGAATAAATAAAAATATAACCTTAATATTCAATTAAAGAAATGGCCTATAGTATCGTTTAGAAATAAGAGGGTAAATAACAAAATCAATTATTAACTTTAAAAAGAAACACGACAAGAACAATTATGCTACTCAATAACTGTAACAGAACATACAATGGAAAATGCGTTTAAATATAAAAAAAAGTTCTAAAACGAACGACGAAAGACGTTTAAAAGTAAACCCTCTGCAATGCCGACTGCCTTGTACAAACGCTAAGTCACAGTATAGGCCATACTGTGATTTTCCCTATCTTATATATCCCTATATTATCTGATAGTATTATATTTTGCTATTTTATTAGTCAAAGTACGGCGTAATAAATCGTTAAAGGAAACGGAAGCTAAAATCCTGTCGATATTGAATATATCAGCAAATATACACAATGTCGATAGAATTTTAGCTTATAATTATTATTTATAAATTTAAACATTTTATTTATCTTCTATCTATAATATAATACATCCGGGGATTGAGTTTGTACAATTAATTTAAAGAATATATAAAAAGCAGGGGCTAATCTGGACGAGCAGATTCCAGAAATACAATTTTTGTATATGTCTCTACACCAGACGTGAAAACTAATGAACGGACTTAAATATAAACCCGACACAGCTAGTTTAAATTTCAGTTCAACTAATAGGACACTTTTCCAGATAAATGACGAAAAGGTAGCGCAGCAGTCTAGTTTTTAAATTCGTTGCAATTTAGTATACTTCTTCAATGACTAAACGCTAGCATAGCTAGTTTTAATAATTAAATATGTAAATAGTGTAAGGTTGTATTTTAGATACAGAGGTGGCAACACCGGCAGTGGCATGTCACTCAAAACACATGGAGATTAATACATACAACATAATTAGTGAAATGTGGTTTTATTTAAAACATAAAGTAACATTACATGGTGTCAGGTGTGTTTAGTAATAACATAGAGTACATAAAAAAGGAGAAATAATAATGAGTGGATTTAGAGTACCGAATGCTATAAATTTAGCAATGCCCAACAAATACAATGAGTGGTTACGGTTTAAACAACAATTTGATATTTATATTGAAGCATCAAATAACAATTAAAATATAAATGAAAAAAGGAAAATAGCTTTATTTTTGAATTTGATTGGTGAGGACTGCTTAGAAATTTACAACAATTTTGAATCATCGAGAAAAGAAGATTTGACGAAGATCATTTTGAGTTTCGAAGAGCATTTTAAGCCTATGTGTAATATAATATTTGAACGTTATAAATTTAACAAAATAATACAAAAATCAGGGCAAGCATTTGACGACTTTGTAACAGAATTGAAGACCGCAAGTAAATCGTGCAATTATAAAGATCGAGACGAAATGGTCAAAGATAGAATTGTACTGGGGGTAAGTTGTATGAATTTACGCGAACGTTTTTTAAGAGAATCAACATTAAACTTACAAAACGCGATTTATATGGGAAAAGCGGCCGAGTCCACAGTGGCTCAGTTGCAAGAAATAAATACAACATCCTGTGAATTTGTGGATATGGTAAATAAGAAACAAATGTTTGATGGTCAAAGAAAAGAAAAAATAATTAAAAAGTGCGGGAGATGTGGGTCTTCACATTAAATTAATGCATGTATTGCATATAAAAAGAAATGTGACAGTTGTGGTCGTATGGGCCATTTTAAAAAAATGTGTCGAACAAGAGCAAATTCAAATTTTAGAAATTGCGATAAAATTATAGAACATGAAAGTGAGGAGGATGATGTTTCAAAGATATTTTCCATTAGTCAAAATAATAGTAAAGCTTGGTATAAGACATTGATATTGAATAATAAGGAAAAAGTTTTGTTTAATATTGATAGAGGCGCCGAGTCCAACATATTACCATATGAGATTTATGAAAAGATCAAGCGAGAAGATTTAATTTTAGAAAATACTAATACAGTTCTTGTTGCTTTTGGTGGGACTGAAACAAAGCCACTTGGCAAAGTTAAATTTATGTGTGAATACAATAACTGTCAATATTATATTTACTTTTATATTGTTGATATGAAATCAATTCCAATATTGGGATTGCAAAGTTGCATACAATTAGAAATTATTAAGAACGTAAATGTCATAACAACAAAAGAAAATTTATTAGAAAAGTTCGCTGAGATTTTTCAAGGATTAGGAAGATATCCAAAAAAGTATAAAATGCAGTTGAAAGAAGATAATATTCCATACATTCATCGGCCAAGAAATGTACCTATAGCCATTCAAAACAAATTAAAAGAGAAATTAAATGAATTGGAAAAAATGAAAATAATTGCTAAAGTTGAAGGACCAACAGATTGGGTCAATTCCATAGTTATAACATCCAAAAAGAATGGAGACTTAAGATTATGTATAGATCCAACAAAATTAAATGAAGCTATTCCAAGGGAATATTTTCCTCTTCCAACGGCTGAGACAATAGCAGCAAAACTAAATGGGAAAAAGTACTTCACAGTGATGGATATGAAAGATGGTTATCTACAAGTAGAGTTAGATGAAGCAAGTACAGAATTGACAACATTTAATACACCGTTTGGAAGGTACAAATTTTTAAGATTAGCTCAAGGGTTGACGTCTGCCCCAGAAGTTTATCAGAAAATGAATTATGAATTATTTGGAGACTTACCTGGCGTAGGTATTTATTGTGATGATTTAATAATTTCAGGGTCTACACTTGAAGAACATGATAGAAATTTGTTGAGTGTCCTTAAAGTAGCACAAAAGTATAACATCAAATTCAATAAAGATAAATTACAGTTCAGGCAAACTTCTGTAAAATATATGGTACAAGTTTTTTCTTGTGAGGGAATCACACCAGATCAGGCATTTATACAAGCTATAAATAATTTTAAGACTCCAGAAAATAAAACAGAGTTATTAAGATTTTTAGGAATGACTAAGCTTTTAGCTAAGTTTATACCAAACATGTCTAAAATTACAGCGCCTTTAAGAAATTTAACATGTAAATATATTCCATGGACATGGGCTAAAGTACACAATGATTCATTAAACCATCTAAAAAATATAATAACTAAAGCTCCAGTTTTACAATATTTTGATTGTAACAAAGAAATAGTAGTTCAGTGTGATGCTAGTAAAGATGGTTTAGGGGCATGTTTGTTGCAAAATAATCATCCTATTGGATTTGTATCACAAAGTTTAAGCAAATCAGAAAAATGTATTCGCAAATAGAAAAGAGCTTTTAGCAATTGCATTTGGAGTTGAAAAATTTCATTATTTTATTTATGGAAGAAAAATAAAAATTCAAAGTGACCAGAGACCATTGGAGTCTATATTTAAAAAAAGTTTAAGTGATGTGTCTCCTAGACTACAAAGATTATTATTGAAAATAGTAGGTTATGATTTACAGGTAGGGTATGTTCCAGGTAGTCAGTTATATATTGCAGATTTTTTATCACAGGCCTTTTTGACAAATCATGATTATAATACAGGAAATACTGATGTGAAAATTATACATAACATAAAACAAAAGGTGTTATTAACTGAAGAAAAAAAATATGAATATATGAAAGCCATAGAAAATGATAGAATATTATCACAGGTAAAGAGTTTTGTTGAAAATGATTGGCCAGATTAATAAGTTAGAAGGTGATTTAAAACAGTATCATAAATTAAAAGATCACATTAAATTAGATTCAGATATATTACTCTTTAATGGGAAAATTATTGTACCTATATCTTTACAAAAAAGTATGTTAGATATGATACATGAAGGACATTTAGGCATAAATAAGTGTAAACATAGAGCTAGAGATTGTTTGTATTGGAAAGGGATGTCATGAGACATTGAACAATTTATACAAAAATGTAGTATATGTTTAAAATTCAGTTATATTAATAGTAAAGAACCATTATTACAACACCCAATTCCTCAACGGGCATGGGAAAGAGTGGCTTGTGACATCTTTACCTTTAATAATAAGGATTATCTGGCATTAATTGATGCATACAGCAATTGGATAGAATTAGCATTTTTGCACACTAAGGAAGCCGCAACAATTATTAGTATCTTAAAGTCAATATTTAGTAGGTTTGGAATCCCAGATAAGTTACAAGCTGATAATATGCCATTTAATAGTAGCATGTTTTTACAATTTGCTAAAGATTGGGGTTTCGAATGTATTTTTTCAAATCCAAGATACCCACAATCAAATGGGTTAGCAGAGAAAGGAGTAGCAATTTGTAAAAATATGTTAAGAAAATGTGTTGAAAGTAAAACTGATATAAGTTTGGCATTAATGAATTACAGAAACACAGTGTTACATAATATGGAATATTCTCCTGCTCAACTTTTATTAAATAAAAGCATTAAAACTAGAATACCTTGTATTAGGTATCAATTAAAACCTAAATTGAAATGTTAATAACAATCAGTTGTGCAGGAAGACTGTACAGAAATATTATTTTGATAGAAATGCAAAACCTTTGGTACAATTAGCAGCTAACAATAAAGTTATGTTATATGATTGTGAAAAGAAAGTGTGGAAGCCAGGACAAATAGTTAAACTTTTAAAAGAACCTCGCAGTTATCTAGTGAGAACACAAGATGGTCAATGTGTTAGAAGAAATAGAAAGTTTATTAAATTATGGGTAGGGAAAAATGGAAATGAGAAAAATAAAGCATCTTGTTTATGTAAGTGTGACATAAATTGTAAGTCAATTCTTAATGATTATAAAATACCTATGATTAACTCTAATCCAGAAACTATTGCAAATGATTTTAATATTAATAATTATAACAATAATTGTAATAACAAATATATATTGAGGGACCGTTCAAATATAAAAGTACCCAAAAGATTTCAAACATAAGTTGATTTGTATTATTATATAAGTATGTATTTGAATCCTAAGAGGGAAGATGTAAGGTTGTATTTTAGATATAGAGGTGGCAACACCGGCAGTGGCATGTCACTCAAAAAACATGGAGATTAATACATACAACATAATTAGTGAAATGTGGTTTTATTTAAAACATAAAGTAACATTACAAATAGAATAATAACCATTTGTGATAACTTATTGTCTAACACATACGAATACCTATCCATTTCATTATATTAACTGGAGTTCGAATCCTGACCAATAAATATCTACACAACATATGTACGTTTTGGCAATTGTTTTGACGTAATCTTCTTATTGTTACAATTACTATGTGTGCTGACGATGAAGAAAAACATCGTGAGGATAAGCACATCGATATCACCGATGTGTTGAAACTCACCAATCCGCCTTGGTCAAGCGCGGTGGGTACATTAACCGGTCAGCTCTGAAGTAGTCCCTGTACCTAAATGTGAGAGTAATTCCTGCGGCTAGGTGGCCTATTGTTAAAGGCGACAAAATAACCCACAGCCAGGTGGTAAGGTATTTGCCTGTCTAGATGGCTACTACTCCTGGTTCAGAGTATGCCACCATAACAACCTTGAATTGTCTTCCTGTATTAGTGGCCAAGTTCCAGTCTCACCTTCATCAGGTCTGGTGGCAGATTCACACCACATATGTAATATATGGGCGACGGCAGGCTTTCATTCAGGTGGGCCCATCAGCCTGTCTGCTCTGCTGTACTCCAACAATAAAAAAAACTAATAACTTACAATCTAACACGCATTTAGTAAATTGGAGACTCCTATACTAAAACATGACTCATGACATGAATTTTTGAGTTCTTTTTGGCTAAGATGGTAAAAAGGTCTTCAAAAATCAGATATAGAATGAAATCCATTACGGTTAAATATTTCTCGTATGTGTTAAATTGCCTTTGCCTTGAAGAAGACATTTGTCCTTCTTCTATTGTTTCACCAAATACCCCCGAGAAATCCTTATGTCAGTTTATATTCACAATCTAGACTCATCTGGTATTCGAAAACTGTAGGTGTGTGTATACAAACTTACATAATATTTTATATTGTGTATACATTGAAGTGAATAACGTAAAAAAATATTGTACCTACGAGATGAAGTTGCCAGTGTTCGGGACAAAATGTCTATAGGAACGTTTCGTCCCATAAATCCTAACCATACATCAAAATTTTGATTAAAATTCAAGAAAAAAATAATTTATAAACTTTGTTCATGGTAATTTTTGATGCTTATGAAGTTTTAAATTAATGTATTATTTCCAGGATAAAATGTACCTACTAAAAGTTCTAAGAAGCGTGTTCGTCGAAGCATATAGTGCTTTAGAGTTCAAAGAACTACAAGTTTACCTATATTATTGCGTTTTTTTAATTATATGGCTTGTCAGCTAGGCCTTTATGCTAGTAGGTACTATTATATGAATAACGGGGATAGATATAGAATATTCTTACGCTGATAATTGACAACGTTTTTAAAAGACACGGATATGAAGTTTAAATGAACAACTCGATGTGTGCCTTATTAAACTATTCCTTTTTTTTCAGTTAACAGCCAATTGGTGATAATCCGAGGCTGCACGTGGAAGCGCCAAGACGACTACAGCAACGTCTGCCCCAGCTCTTCGAATAACTACAATGAAGTCACGTCATATTGCGAAACCTGCGAATACGATGGATGTAACGGCGCCGCAACAGTTGTCAAAACGATGGCGTTATTCCTTGCACCCCTTTGTCTCCTTCTTTTTAAGTAATAGTTTTATTAAACTATGTACCGTAATCAGCTCGGTCCTAAAAGGTTACAAGCTGTAATGATAACATATTGAAATCGTAGGTATCCGTACCACAACTAGTAATTATGTTGTAAACAGATATGGTTATCATAACAAGTTATGTATCTAATTATATTTCTTTTTAAATTTATTTTAGAAACATCGTATTTTTTGTAAAATACCTACCACACCTACTTAAGATTGTAAATGAAGTTTTAGGGTTAATCTTCACTCTTAATGATTAGAGCCTTGCTCGGTAACTGTAAGTGCGACATTTTTAACTAAATCTGGAATCTAATTATAGCAAAAAATGAACGGCAAATTTAAATACACAGTTAAAAATGTAATATTACAATTACCAGTTTTAAATAAAATAATCCAGTTTTGTTATTTACACACTTTCTGAATGAGCGTTGCTTGTATTTACAGCTGTGACCAAATTAAAATGTAAGCCTTATTTACTATTAACAGGCGATTTTGCAATCATCAGATACAAGTTACCAATCGTTTCAACTGTTTGATTCGTGCAACAGTCATTTTTAATTTTTCCATGTCATATTGTATTCTATGAATAACTTTTATTTGGTGATTTAAATATAGGCCCTTATCGAATAATGCTTAAATATACATTCAATACTTAAAAGAGGATTAACCACCATTTTTGAACATACATAGATAAGAGTTATTTAGACGCTACTATGTACCTGACATGCCTTTAAAGTGAGACCCAGCTGACACGGTACAACAAATAAGTAAAGAAAATGTATGGTAATCATTTTTACAGAATATCATGTGGGACAACGAATTCTCGATTAGAGTGCCCACCGTCGCAAAAACGAATAAACCAAATAACACTATAGCTATACATAATAAAGCCAAATTCAAATGATAAGCATTTTAAAATAAGTCTCCAATACTTATAAAATTGTTGTTGGTCTGACCTAACTGAAGAAGTTTGGGAACGTACCCAAACATATCACGTAACCCATTTTTTACAATTTTTATCCCTTTCGTTTCTCTCAGTGACCACCCGTAGTATATGCTCCCTTTCCCTCTAGTTTTCACGTAGTAGTTCATAAACATGGTTTAAAATTTTTTTTACTAACAGAAAGTTGATAAGAAATCATTTGGCTCATTAGCCGTTTAAAAAGCATGTAACGCTGCGCGCCATATTCGACTATAGCTTGAAAAATCGCGAGATTTCCCTAGAGGATATTGACTACGGTAACAAAAACCTAAGACCTCGCACCCGCCCCTGTGAACAAGAGTGGTATTTTGAAGATCTTCCCCTCATGAGCGGGTCACGTATAGGTCTGTTCCCTTTGATACAAATGATTTTGATCTAAGAAAAAGCGACATTCTTTATGAACACAAAAATGTAGTTTGTAAAAATACCAGGAAAAGCAATAGACTTCACAATACATATTTTGCATTCATTTTTATTTAAGGCACTAAATAGCAATAAGGATCTTCTATCATTAAACTGTCTAACGACACTTCCGTACCTATATTTCTTATTAGATTTTATATGTAGGGATTTCTAAAGGTTGTTAATGTTTTAAATATTAATAAGTTATTGTTTAATTAATGTTACTCCAGTTTCTCATTTTTCTATTTTCACGTTTAAAAATTTATTGTAATACCTGCTCATATTCTGGATTTATAATTCGTTTCTGTTCTATTCCGTACACACTTTATCTCTTAATTTTCTGTACATATATCTTCTTTAAAGCTATCAACTACATTTATTAGGTATATCATAAGCTAATACAAATTCGTAGTCTGAGATCTTAAGATCATTTTGTTACCTCTGTCGTTTTCTACCAAAATACAAGTAACAGTAAGAAAACAATGTAAATATACTGAAATAGAAAACAAAGCTTCGTTAGACTTATATATTATTTTGTTAACTAAGTAAATAAATAACTACCAGTGCCTTTGCTGACTAACAATATGCCGTAGTGGTTAAAATTTGGTAAATAAATAATTATTTGTTATATAAAATTGAATCTCACATAAATTTAATGTTCGTCCACAAATAAGGCGCTAATGTTAAATAAATAAAGTTTAATATTAATAATATTGTTTCATTTTCCTCTAAATAATATAAAATGTTAATGTAATATTATTTGAACGTCCGTTTGTTCCTTCTTCTTTGAAGGAGCCTATATATATTAAAGAACACAAGGAGGTAACAATCGCTCAGTAAAAAATATATGAAAGTTCCAAGTCCCAGATGGCGCCACAGGTTCTTAACTTGCTCTAACGTTTTATTTTTTATCTATCGATTTTTGTGAAATTTTTAGTGTGTTTGTATTTCCCCGGATGGTTTAGATTCACAATTGGAACCAGTAGATGACGCTGAGATCGGTTTCTAGGATCCTCTTAATCTCCTGGACCGATTTTAATGATTTTTTGTGTTTGAGTTAGTCCTCGCACGCATGGTTAAATCTACAATTGAAACCAGTAGGCGACGCTGGGATCGGATTCTAGGATCCTTCTAATCTATTGGGCCGATTTTGATGATTTTTTTTGTTTTTGAATGGCTCCTCGCATGGTTTAGATTCACAATTGGAACTGGTAGGTGACGCTGGGACCGGGTTCTAGGATCCTCCTAATCTCTTGGACCGATTTTGATGATCTTTTTGTGTGTTTAAGTTGGTCCTCGAATAGTTTACATTCAGTATTGGAACTGGTAGGAGGCACTAGAATTTTTAGTTTTTGATCGATCTAGATTATTATAATTATGTATGTAGCTTTTAAGATTAAAAAAAACTAAGACGATTGAAAACTATTGAAACACTTAATAGTTTTTTTGGCGGGAACTGAAGAATGCAGAAAAAATACGCTATTTTGACACATCTAAAAAAGTAAAGAATAAGGTAAAACCGTAAGTAAAGTTAGGAACAAAGGAAACAACAATTTTATGAAATGAATCATTTATTTCGTTGAATAGACTTATTGAGTTGTGAAAATGGACGGCTTCAATTCAGTCTTCAAACCTAGTAATAGTAAAGTGTAAAGAACATTGGTTCTTCATTGGCATTGGCCAGTAAGGCACATTGTTGATATATTAACTTATATGCTATATTTGAACATACGCCTTGAGATTCTCAAATTTAACAAAATCAAGTAATATATTTGAAAACTTCTATTATCATTCTATAAAATAATATCCATTTAAATGCAAATAATCTTATATTTTTAACCTGTTAACTTCGAAAAAGAATAGGCTTCCTCATTATATACTCGAATGTGTTAGTCTGATTATTCCATTCTGTTAGCTAGATGTCACTAGTATTAATGCATCATAATTTAATGTAGGTCTGTCATATCTATGGAAACCTATAGAAGACAGGATACTAGTATCTACATTGTAGGTCAGTGTCTTTAGACTGGGATTTTTCATAATCTTAGAAAGAATATTTCCTTAGTGAACTTTTGGGAAACCAAACTCCTCATTATGAAAGCTACATATTGAGATAACTTATGTTACATCCGCCAATCTGCAGTGGACAAGCTTAGCGGGTACATTGTGTATTTCTCTTTCCCCTCCATAAAAAATGGGGAGACACGAGCCTAGCTGTGAGACAGTTCTGGGCTGTTATTTACTAAAAGGGCACAAATTCAAATTCTGACCGGGAAACATAATTATTTAGACAAGTGTGGTAAATACTGTTGGTTGCCCTATATATGGAAGGCCCAGCCATGGAATATTTATGGGCTGTTATACGTACATACGAGACAATATGTATATATTGTCTCGCCTGTTAGTCATTGGAGTATAGGCAGGCAGAGACAATGTAGCTCCACTTGCTACGATCATCACAAACACTTTTCACTTCACCGACTTTCATTATAAAATTACTTATCATAATGAAATTTACTATGTATATACTTCAAAATTACTTGTTATATCTTTGTATCACTAAGCCTGTTGTAGTATGTATTAAAATATTAATCTTGATTGCTAAGTGTTTAGATTTAAATTATAGCATAACCCTGAATACCAAACATAGTAAACTTAAAGTTCCTAACAATAAGGGCAATGGATTAATCATTGATGATGAATTACAACCATCTTTACTGTTGCAAGTACAGTATTCAATAAATATATTGTAAGTGCCTGTACGCATGAGACAGAATCTCTCATCACCTTGTATGCCAACTTCGCCTAAATAGGCACAGTCTCGGAAATAACGCCATTCACCATTAACTGAAATATAAAATTAAAAATCAGTCTAGACAACATGTATTCTTTAAATTATACCATAATAAAAGAATACACTTCTAACTGTTTACATTTGTTTTTAAACAAAGAGAGGCTGTATGTTTAAAAACATATTAAAAAATATCTTATTGAACAGACAACCTTATTCTATAGAGGATTTTTTTATTTGAATACTAAATAACCACATTATGAATGCATTTTTTTTTTATAACCAACATATACACTATATGCAGATAAAAACACACATTGCCTAACTTGAGCTAATAATAATAATTTATTTAAGCTGTTTCCTTTACCTTATTGTTTACCTTATTAATGATTAAAATTTGACACAAGGTCCTACAATGCAACTTATCTATTACTCACAGGGACACAAGCCAAGCAAATATAAGATACATAAATGTACACACATATTATATTTCTAAAAAATGCTTCACTTCATTTTGTCTACATATGGTTCATTTATACATTAATTGTCTAAGTTAGGTCATAATAAAATCATACCTGCAACTCAGATATCCAGTAAATGAATTTTAAATAGTGGCTGGGCAGAGTGGGTTTGTGGGAGGTATACTTACCCTTTCTGCAATCCCTATGGTCCAGAGTTCTTAAAATTTTAATTTTTGGTAAAACATAACCTCACCTATTTTTTCACTAACATTGTTGTGATGGGTGGCGACAAGTCGCGACCAGTGACTAAAACAGTAATTTTTTTTATTGCCAGAGTTCAGCAGACAGGCCGACGGCCTACTTGGTGGAAAGTGGTTACCGTTGCATATGGACATTTGCAACACCAAAGGTGCTACAAATGCGCTGCTGCTCTCTTAAAGGAGACTGGAACCTGGTCACTGATGCTGGAACACATGGTTGTTATGGCGGCATACTCTAGAGTATGCCGCCATAACAACCATAGTCTGGTCTAGACCAGGGGTGGTCGCCATCCAGTCGAGCAAATACCCTACCACCTGGCTGTGGGTTGTTTAGTCGCCTCTTACGACAGGCTGCCCGGCCGCAGTAAATTGTATTATTTCTCCATTCCTGCACAGATAAAAATGATTTAGGCTAGGTTAGCTGCAGACCAAAGCACACAAGCCAATCTAGCGAAGTAAGTGTGCTGCGCCAACAGGTAGCGAGTATCGGAACCAACTCGTAACTATTTACTATTTATTTTATATACACAATTTATAATTTTGTCTTTATTGGCCACCATTTTGAATATTTTCATGATTACTCTTGTATTGTATGTGAATGTGCTCTTGTATTTTTTCTTCATTGACAACTTATGATGTTTTTTGGTTCTTTTACTGTTGATAACTTTTTTTAGACTTTGAAAGGATTGTTCAACATTAGATCTATGTATTATATGTGCAATATTAGTGAAAAAATAAGTGAGGTATAAACATAATTACAAAAATAATATTTTAAGATCTCCGAACCATAGGGATAATGTCTCCCCCTTCCCCACTCTACCACCTCCCTACTTAACATTTAAATATCAAACATGTATAGATTTATCAAAATCACCTCAGAACTTTTGAGAGCCAAGCACAAAGAATTCTTAGATAATATTTAGGTCTTTAATATTCTAATTAGGCTATATCTAATCTATACATGATACTGAATTTAATATTAATTTCATAATGATTTGAGTTTAATGATATAGTTTCGACTTATTGATAACAACTAAAACTGTTTTAAGTGTAGAAAATAAGTTTTCCTGCCCCCTCCCATATAAGCTCCACTCCTATTATGTAACATTCAAGTACTATATCCTCACCTATAGTAGCTTATAGCCTATATAATATAGCTGGCATGGCCATAGTATAGCCCTCACAGGCTAGTTAAAATCTGTACAATAATTGGTGTTAATTTAATTTCGAAAGAAAATAACGGTAAAAAAGAGATGAAAAATCTTACCTTTTTGTCTTATTTTCCGACACATAGAAGGCCTAACACCCGGCAAATGAACCAAACCCTTTTCTTTAGAACAATCTGATATTGGAACAGTACTGTTATCGAATGGATCTGAACATTTTGGGTCATTACTTGATCTGCAGGTCCAGCATTTAATACTTAAAACTGCAATAGAAACAAACATTGTTTTTTTATTTTAACGGGCAAGTGTTTGGGCGTGACCCTGATTTAATTTTATAACACTTACCAAGCTGCATGCAGCCAAAGGTAATAAGCAAAAGTATGACATGCTTAATACAAAAACTCATTTTTTTGTTCTCCTTTTGTCAGTAACTAAAAATAAATATATCCAATTTATTAAAATTATTTACTTTAAAACATTCAAAGTTTTAAAAAAGTTTCAGAAATAGAACTTGACTTGAATTTTATTGACTTTGGCTCCAACGCCTTTGACAGATATAAAAAATAACTGTCATTCATTTGATTATTGGTTATTGTCAATCAGGGTTCTCTTTTATATATTTATCCGGAAACAGGTCCATTGGCTCATTACAAAACAAATCGAAAATAATGACCGTAAACAATAGCAAATAATTGTAAAAATTGTGTTTACTTGAAACTCTGTTACGTTACTTGCAAGTTGCCTATTATCAAGAAAATATCTGAAGTTTTATACAGAAAATGTGGGGGCTGCCTGGATCGGGAGGTACCTGTGTCAAATAAGGCGTGAACAGACGTCAGGGTGCCACCACTGCGTCGGCGCCTCGGCGGTGACGAAGGCACGGCGCTGCACACCCTTCAGGTGTGTCCAGCCTGGGACGAACAGCGCCGCGATCTCGTCGCGGCCATCGGGGTGGATTTGTCCCTCCCGGCCGTGGTGAAGGCCATGGTCGGGGGCGCCGACGCGTGGGACGCAGCCACCTCCTTCTGCGAGACCGTCATGTCCGCGAAGAAGGTGGCGGAGCGGGAGAGGGAGCAATCCGCTACGCTCCCCTCCTGCCAGAGCCGGCGGCGGCGTCGGAGGGTCGTCCACGATGACCTACAGCCGCCGTAGACTACGGTCGTGTGTGCGACCAGCGGAGAAACCGGACCCGCCCGCACATAAAGGCCGGAGAAGAAGGACGCGCTCCGATCCGCGCGCCTCCTCTCACCTCGCAGTGAGTTAGAGGAGCCGGAGAGACTCAGATCTCCGGCTAACAAATGGTGAGGCCAGCCCGCAAAGCGGCCGGCCGTCGACCGTCCGGGCTGGTGGTGAATGCGCGAGCGAGCCCACAGCCCGGACGAAGGACGCTCGGGATCGGACAGGGGTTTTAGTGGGTATCCCTAACCGCGGCCTGGTAATAGCATCTCACAAGTGGGGTACTAGTGCCACCTCGACCTGGCGAATCCCACACACGGCCCACGACCTTTCCCCCTCGCGCGGCTCACGGTCCTCGATTTCCCCTGTATAAAAAAAGAGGGGTTGCCTAGAAGAGATCGCTTTAAGCGATAAGGCCGCCCTTTGTTCAATGTTTACTGTACCTAAATTTAAGAACATAGTTTTAATTTTGGTGAACAATAAAGTGTTTTCATTAATTCATTCATTCATGTTTATTTACTGAATTATTCTTAGAGACGGGTACTTTTAAATATATAAAAATAAAATAAAAGTTTCTATTAATTTTAAAGGATTTTTTGTTTATTAAGGTTATTAAATTGGTTTTTAATTTCAATTTCAATTTTGAAGGTAGTTGAAAAAATTGATGTTGTAAAAGTTTCTTGTTTTAAGTCTAGTGCTTTTGACCCAAAAGCCTACCAAAAGATAAAGTATTTTTGTTCTTTTTCCTTTTCTCTTCGTTCACCTGATACAAGAAAAAAATATCATACTTGTGCGATTATTGTAAGGTACAATTTTAAATTTCAAGTCTTGGGTTTTCACCACAGAAACCTTTTTTAAGGACTTTGGGCGTTTATTTTATGTAAGCGTTGCTTAACCTGGACGTCAGGAGGCGTTAAATAAAACCATTTATGTATGTATTTC
This sequence comes from Dendrolimus houi, assembly GCA_039645545.1. Lineage (NCBI taxonomy): Eukaryota > Metazoa > Arthropoda > Insecta > Lepidoptera > Lasiocampidae > Dendrolimus > Dendrolimus houi. Next base: position 8,954,889 of record CM077133.1, read on the forward strand.
TCAACATAATTTTATATTTTAAAAAAACATAATTTGTGTGTTTTACCTCCTTATTTACAAAATAGTTATAAGATTTTTAGAACTCAATATACAAAAAATAAAAAAGTGTTATTCATACTCGCAATGTAAACATTTTTTTTTTCAACGAACTCGTTGACGTTGTACACTTTGGTTATATAACCTCTTGATTTGGCACGATGGAGTGAAGACCTAGATAAAAATATCAGGTAACTGTTACCTCATAAGCGGCTCGCGGTCTCGCAATGTCAATTTTGTTGCCACGGTGAACGGTCGTGTTGCGTGTCAACTTTCAGTGACCTAAAATGTCGTTTTGCTCGATAAAAGTGTGCAGAAATTACAAAAGACGAACGAAGTCACCTACGATCGACAAGTAATTATTCAGAACTCAGTAGGTATTTCGTCAAAATAAATTTATTTATTAGGTAAAAGCAGTACCACGCGTACTTGACCTTTTTGTCGGTGTTACCGGTTTTACAAAAGCAAAATCCCCTAAGTAAGCGTCGAATAAGTATATCGGGCGTGGACACGAATTGGGTTAAAAAGAAAAAAAATTGTCATACATACTACATGGAAAAATCATGTACACTTATAAAGTGGTCAAATTTGTTTGTTTGTATGGGAATGGGAATGGGAATGGACGCGAACGTAGGGATATTCGCAGGACGAGTGCTCGACTCCGGCGGCCAAACTGGTTCCATACTGGCGACTTTCTACTAGGGATGTCCCACACGTTATGGCTGTACCTCATATTATGGATATGCTCCACACTAGGGATGTCCTCTAATGCACTTTCATTAATTTAATCAAAGCGCCCCACACTATTTGCCATATTCATTGAACATTCTACATTCTAAGAATTGAACATTATGAAGTGAAGTTATAAGGGACATCCCTAATGTGAGGTACCTAGTGCAAAGCACTTTCCTAGTACACAGTCACCAGTATGGAACACATTCCTATAGCCTAACGTGCTCATTCGTTCTAGAAGACAAATGTTTTTCCAGTACAAAATCCTATTTAAAACAGGGTTCGAAAAACTGTCAAATGACTGATTTTTTCCTAGTCAGATAGACTCTGAGTCGCTTGAAATGACATCAATACATCACTATCATGTATTATATTTTATCTTATTTTCTCACAGCCGAAACCCTATAAATACATTTATAATTACCTCTTTTTTAATTACACTTTTTGTTTCATAAAATCCAATTCACGTCGTCCCTCCCAAAACAAGTTTCATTTTAAAATTAATTGTAGAGTAACCACTATTTATGATAGATATTTAAATTCCATTTTACATTTTTTTTATTTTCTTGAAAAAGCATCAAGTAGCCCTTTAACATGGTTAGTTTGCCCCTATATATTGCGAGTTTGTCTTTAACTGTCATCTCTATATAAGCCTCATAGCGCGAGTGTAAGACAACGCTGTCACGCACACAAGCATGCATGAGCTGGCCAGTTTTTATAGTAAGAATTAATTATAGAGCGACGTCAAATCTAGAAGTTATATAATCAATGGTTGTACATAAGAAAATGGTTAATTCTCTGCAAAAAAGGGATAGGAGATTTTTTTCTAAATTATAATTAGGTAACTCGTCATAGTAACTATAACTGTTTACAACATCTGACAAACTTATACACTTTTTTAATTAAAATTATTCATAACGATCACTTTTGGGACTGTACCTTATTACGGTACTTTGGCAATTTATCTTGTTTGTGGACAATTCTTCAACGCGCATCATTGGCCGCAACTAGGTTTTTTTAAACTAGTGCTACGTCAATGATGCATGTGGAAGAATCACCCACCTACTATTTTTAAAGAAATTGTTACTTAAAAATAAGGCAAAGAGATGCATGGAATAATGCTATGGTTTTGGCTATACTTTGTGATTTGTGGTTTTGACAATTGTTGCGGCATCATTACAACCATCGTATTCACAGGTTTCGCATGAGGAGACTTCATTAAATCCACTAGAAAAGCTGCGGCAGGCGTTATTGTCATCGTCTTTTTGGCGCTTCCATGTGCAACCTCTGATAGTTACCAGTTTGTTATTATCTAAAAAAAATACTATTTTGTTTGCATAAAATATATCCGCAGGGCATTAGAAATATTTAGTAGAGCATTTGCGCCAATTTCTGGTATACATAAATTTTCATGCAAAAAAACCCATTAGCCTGCTGGAAATACCATTAGGTTTTCTGCTAACTGCAATGTGGACGAAGTCGCCAGTGAGTACTAGTTTCGTATAAAATTTGCATTTGTAGTGGTTATAATAAACATTTTCGAGTTATTACAGAAATGTTTAACAATTTTGGTATTGCTTATTTAAACTTAACACAAAAAAGATGGGTTTATTATATTCACAGTGCCATGTAGTGCAGTTTATCATATTTTCTAGGTTGCACTTACTAATAAATACAAATTAACTTTTTATATGTACAAGTATCAAAAAGGTTAAAATGTTATCGAAAAGTGTAAATCATCTTTTTGTTTACTTGTGCTCTGTTACGTAAGTAATAACTTCGTCAAAGTAGAAGATATAAAATTTTAATTAAACTCAAGAGATTTTAAAAATAACTTATTTGCATATGTTTTTAGAAGAACGAGGATAAGGTTACTATCAAGACATTGTAATATCTTCGAAGAGCGTTGTCAAGGTCAATATAATGAAAATATGACGGGATTCTGTATTTGAGCTCTATTATAATGGCCGGATCCTATATATTATTACTCAATATTCATTCACTTGCCCTGCCTGCCATCGGTCGAATTTTGACTTAAGATGTTTGGAGCTTATGTAAAATTTTAACCGATGGTAAGGCAAATGAACGGTCGGTAAGATAGGAACCAGCCACGAGAGAATATGCTTACGAACACGCAAGAAAGGGAAAAGGTTCACTTTGAATTTTTTTCACTATTTTGTAAATTAATATAAGAGTGCAAGTCAATAAAAATAACAAACAACTTTATTTGTTTTGATATTTAAATTACTTAAGTTCAGCGGATAGGCCACCCGCTGAAAAGTGGTTACTGTCGCGTATTGACATTGCAAATACCTATGATCAGGAATAAAAATGTTTTTGAGAATTGGACTTAAAATTTGCGGTAATTTATATCCCGGGAATCCCTTGGGAATTTTCTCGGGAGAAGCTTAGTGGCCAGATCGAAAAAAAAACTGATTCCGTTGCAAAATTTTCAATAATTGATAAAATCTTTAGCACAACAATTATTGTAGTTGTATATGCCTTTAGTCACATTGTTTATCTTTAGTTTTTACGGTAATTTTCGGGATGCATGTATTTTCATGTTGAAAAATCTATTACCTTGCGGAAAATAAACCTTTAGTTTTAAATTTGGCAAAATAACTAATCTTTTTTATCTGTCCAACGCAGACGAAGTCACGGGCAAATACATTAAACATAAATAAAGAAATACATACCTTTTACTATCATTTTCATACACATACTATGCCAAACACCGGTCAAATGAGCGAAATCCATCTCCATACTGCAATCTGTTATAGGCATAGTACTGTTATTGAATGGATCTGCACAATAGTGGTCATAATTTGATCTGCAGGTCCAACATTTAATACTAAAAACTGAAAGTGAAACAAAAAATATTGTACAGGTAATTACAGATATTTCAGGTGTAAAAATAGTTTAATATGAGAGTACTATGCACTTACCAAACGGCATGATGCCCAACACCATAAACAGAAGTATGACATGCTTACTATAAAAACTCATTTTTTGTTTTCCGTAAGTTAACAAGTAATAAGAATTTTGATTATTTTTAAATAAATACTATATACAGTTACTGCAAGATTTGTAGAGCAAAACACTAAATTTAGATAACTATTTTATTCAAGTTCCGGACAAAGAATGCCCGATGCACAGCATGTTGGCGCTATTTATGCAGCCTTGACAGGTTATTTAGTTTCAAGATATTTCGTCTAATATATATATATATTTAATTCAGATTCATCTGGGATAATGGTAGCGTTAGTGACTGTGTCAAGAAAATACAGCAAAGGGTTTAATGCGTTATTTGTGAAACGAAATTGTTATTAATTGTAAATGTCGTTACACATTGACAGGTAACGTATGTATCTGTGTATATTAGTGTAGCTAATCAATAGCGGCGTTATTTTGGACGCTTTATATAAAACGCATTAGTCCACAGTCACTAACACCAATATATCCCAGATGGGCCAAGGACATAACAATATAGAGCTTAAACTATGTCAGAACATCCAAACTATCCTAGCTAATATTATAAATGCGAATTTGCGTTTGTTTCTTGATTTATCTGGTCCAACATAACTAGTTTGCCATCCGTTCGGGTTTACCCGGTTTGTCCTGGTTTAGAGGGCGTCCGGGGAGCGTCCGGGCAGGGTTTTATTTGTAGTCCGGGTTTAAAAATTTCAAGTTATGGGCCGCCGCCGGGCGACGCGACAACAGCGCGACGCGCGCGTCACACCGCGATGAACCCACGAACCGACTCGCTATATTTACCGTAAATTGCAGTAGACACGTTGTGCACTTGGACTTCGCCGCAATGACACTGGCAGTGAGTCGCAAAATAAAAAGTTGAATAAAAAGTGTCTAACTTAAAATATTGTTAGGTATATGACAATTCTAAAACCAGTAGTTATCTAATTATAATCAAAAACATGCCAAACTGGACTGAACTTGGACTAGAAAGGCCTGCAATGTTTTTTTTACCACAGTTATGGTTTTTATGACAGTTATTAAATTTATTTTAAAAAATTAAGATTTTTGGGATTTACTCGAGCGTGGCAGAATAAAATAAGGGAAGAAACCTTGCACCCTTATGTACCCTCGCCATATATTAACCCTTCACATAGGGTGGGGGTATTTTTTAATTTTCAATTTTTTTTCAAACCGTCAATTTAAGGAAATTCCTCCACATAATTACCAGATTATGGGTCAGCACGACAAGGACATCAAGCTGAACTGTCTGTATATTAATCTGACGCGCTCGAGTATTTCAGTGTTACGTTTTTTTTTACATTTTCAAAAATTCTCCATGACTTTAGGTCGGGTCCAAATCGTCAGTCTTTTGAATAGAAGTTCCTTTAGGGTTTACTTAACATCCCTTTTGAATATCTGACGCGCTTAAGTATTTCTGTGCGATTCTTCTTTTTTTTAAACCTGTACACGCTCCCTCCACCAGTGAAAGGGCATACATCATTTAACCTTTTTTCTTTTTAGCATCTAATCTTCACAATCCAAAAGGTCCCCGCGACGCTCGAGTAACTCCAGATTTAGCATCTTGGGCTCCCCTACTATATGTTCTTTGCCTGGCGTATTAATTAAATTTAACAACATCAACGATTGGCTAAAAAGCCCTTTCACTATTCTGTGCTTGGCAGTCCGTCACGTAATGCTGGACTGTGAATGTTGTTGCAACCTGTATGCATCCTGCAACACCGAGCAGAATGCCTCTTGAGTTTTGCAAGCTCCGCTCACTGCAAAATTGTATTGCAGCAAGAAGCTTATGTATTGCAGCGTAATGAATGGGCGTAGTAATTGTCAGTTGTCAATTTGTCAGTATGTCATTTGTTGGATGATTGGCGACTTGTCAGTTTGAATGTTTTCAGTTGTTTGGGTGTGTTCAGTTCACAATCACAATACTGTTTTAAATTGTTTAGAAATTTGATTTGGTTTGTTATAAGTTTATATTTTACTTTATTGGAAAATGTCTTTAAAAACATTTCTTGTGATTTTCTTTTGTTCAATGCCAATAGGTGGGTGTGTCATTCACAGAGTTATAATAATTTTGAATTTTAATTTAACAACATTCTAAAGCATCTAAAATTACACTTTACAGCCTTTTGTGTGCGATGCTACCAATGTGCTTCATCACAGGGCATTAAAGGAGAAGACAACTGCGGAGCCTACAAAAAGTTCGACAGAGAAAGCCACATAGCAGTAGAATGTTTCAGTGATGAATCTCACATGCCGGGCTCTTTTTGTATGAAATTAACTCAACAAGGACCTAAAGGATTTATTTGTAAGTATAACAACTACAATAATATATACGTCTAGCTGACCCGTGGGTAAATCTATAGATGTTTGATAAAGAAATTTTAAGTAGTAGGGTGGTGGAGTGAAGACAGGGGGGAGGCATAGGTTAAACTTTGCAATAGTGGTCACTGAATTTTAAGTAGTTTGGGGGGGGGGGGGGGAGGAGTACTTCTCCCTTCGGCAACCCCTATGTCAAGGAGACATGTAGTTTTTGAGATATGATTTTTTTGTAAACATAACTTTACTATTTTTTTTTAAATGGTGTACTTATTTCTTATGTCTTAAGACATGCAAAAGAAAGGTAGTGGTCAGTGTAAAAAACATTTAATACAGTCTAAAAATGCAGACTTTGCCCACAAGTCAAGCGATCAAAGCAAATGTGCCATGACAACGGTCAGCAAATGTCACAACCCATTTGTAACCATCATTTCAATAGTTATCAATGTTGGTTCTGGCACTCGCCGGCCGCTGCCGCGGCACTCTCGCTTCGCTTGCTCGGCTTGTGCGCTTTGGTCTACACACTAACCTAACCTAACCGACTCAACATACTAGTCGCTGATCGCGACTTTCAGCCACTCCTCACAACCTTAGTGACTATAAGTAAACCGTAAGGATATCCTTAACTCAAATAATCATTAATTTACCTCCTGTTCATTTATATCTCACCCAAAAACTCAGACAAAGGATTTCTTTAATAAAACATGATGTTTATATGGTTTACTTAACTATATAAACAAATTTTATTGCATTCAATAATTCCACAAATGCATCTTTTTTAAATTTTATGATGTACCGTCGCCACAAATATTCAATTATTAAATCAGTAAAATTAGTCATGTCAAAATAACCAAAACAATGCAAGTCGTCGAAAAATCCAAAAACAAACACAAAGTACATTCATGTAACAGAGTAATGGAATAAAAAAGGCGGCAATATACTCAAAGTGCCGTCTTTTTTTAATGAAATAATACATCAATGTTTTTAATAAAAATAAATCGATTACAAATACTATTCATTCATACTCGCAATATATAAGCAATAACATTAATTTTCGTATTTAAAAATGGATATTAATGGCATATCGAATGATATTTGAATTTAATAATCGATATTATTGACATATTGAAATGGTAACATTTATCATCGTAAAGTAAAAAAAAGTGACAGTACTGTGGTTTATTATTATGTACTTTAAAATTATAATAACTAATTCAAAACTTGTTTACTAAACAAAAAAACGGTTTTACTGTTTATGTATTAGGTATAAGTGTATTCCTAAACATAAATCAAAATTTTTTTTCAACACATAACCTTGTTTATTAAACGTATTTTTGTTTTTCCCATTATTCATTCAAAACTTGTTGGTGGACCCTAAAAACGTGATTCCTAGCCCAAATAACAAGTCTAGTGTCTATATATAAGGCGTATGTATACCACTAAACTTAATTTCCGTTAATCTGATGACACATTCTGCAAAAGTTTAGCCGAATGGCTGCTATCCGGTGCACAAATTGTAAGTGGGTTGGGAGGAAGGTACACTTGCCCTTTCTGGAACTCCTAGGGTCAGGAGTTCTTGAAATATTTATTTTTGGTAAACATACCTCACCTATTTTTTCATTAACATTATTGTGATGGGTGGTAAAAGGTCATGACCAGTGACTAGAACAGTGATTTGTGTTAGGTTAGGTTAGCTTCAGACTAAAGTGCACGAGCTGAGTGAGTGAAACGAGTGTGCTGCTGCAGCGGCCGGCGAGTGCCAGAACCGACTGGTAACCATTTACTATTTTTTTTATATACACGATTTATGATTTCATCTTCATTGGCCACTGTTTTGAACATTTTCATGGTTACCCTTGTAGTGTATGTGAATATGCTCTGTGATGTTTTGTCTCCATTTTTTGATTATATACACTGTTTTTTGGTTCTTTTTCTGTTGATTACAGGCTTTTGTTTGACTTCAAAAGGATTGTTCAACTTTGTAAGTGCAATATTAGTGAAAAAATAAGTGAGGTTATGTTATAGGTAGGTATAGGGGTTGTAGTAAGTATGACTTCCCCCTTGGCCATTCCACCACCTCGCTACTTAAAATTCGTGCACTGGATAGCTATAAAATTTACCAAGCATTTTGCTAGTTATCCACTAAACTGATGTTTCATATGAAAATAATTGTTTCATACACAACATTAAGGACTCATAACTGTTTGTGTGTATAAATGATTAACAGTCGGTTCTGGGACTTGCCGGCCGCCTCGGCGGCCTGCTCGCTTCACTTGCTCCACTTATGAGCTTTGGCCTGAAGCTAACCTAACCTAAATCACTGTTCTAGTCACAGGGTGTGACCTTATACACCCATCACAATAATATTAGTGAAAAAATAGGTGAGGTTATGTTTACCATAATTAAAATTTTAAGATCTCTGGACCATAGGAATTGCAGAAAGGGTAAGTATACCTTCCTCCCGACCCGCACCACCCACTACTTAAAATTCGTGTACTGGATATCTGACTAACCACCGGCCCACGTCCACTTGGCTAGGTATTATTAAAAAATTAAAAAATATTATTAGTCACAATCAAATATAGCCTATGTCACTCAGGAATAATGTAGATTGATCTACTGATGAAAGAATTTTGAAAATCGATTAAGTAGCTTAAGAGATTACTTCCTGCAAATAAACTCACAAACTTTATTTTGTGTGATTATAAAAAAAAATAACCACAAAGGTTAAGGCAGGAGCTCTGCCTCTCTATGAAAAAATAAGTGTTGGCATAGTTAGCGCACTGGAACTTAAATGTCCCAGGCTTACTTGCAGGATAATTTTCATAAATATACATTTAGTTACTAGTCTGATATGAGTCTTGATCAAAGAGCTCTCAATTGTACATTACACACATGAGTGTAATTTGCCTAGTTTAGGGATTTACAAGGTCTGTGTTTGGCTGCCAGAAAAAATAGTCATTACAATACTTTTCACTTTGACTAAAATACCTTTGACTGGTTTTTATTTAAAGCTTGTGTTTATTCATTTTCAGGGGATGGTAGGTGGCGGCAAGTCATCCGTAGATGTGCATCAGTAGCCGAGACTGGTGTAACAGGTGTCTGCAACTGGGGTGTCTATGATAATGGAGTATATTGGGAAGAATGTTATTGTTCCTCAGATGAATGTAATAGTTCGACATTTATTTTTCCATCTTATAGACTACTTACTATAGGACTTTTATTGTATTTATGCAATATTTGGTAATATTTCAGCTATTTTTTATGAACTATGTATAGGTACATTTTGTTCTTTTTAATTTTTTTTTATTGTTGAAGCAAAATGGACACAAAAACCGGAACACAACTCAAAGTGGTTATGGCAGCATACTCTAGACCAGGGTGGTAGCCATCCAGTCGGGCAAATGCCCTACCACCTGGCTGTAGGTTGTTTTGTCGCCTCTTAATACAGACCACCCGGCGGCGGAAATTGGTATTCTTTATCTGTTTCTGCACAGAGAAAACATACAACATATAATGTCGGCATCAGTGCAGGACATTGTAACCACATTGTTTGGTGACATTATTTTTTTGACCTATACATGTAATAAGTAACAATTTTAATTTAATATGTAAATGCATTTATATATATGTTATGATCCTATAAAATCAAAGTGCCTTCAGTGTCAAGTCAAACAACTTGTTTGTTATTTTGTAAGCAGTAATTTAGTAGTTTAAATATGTAAGCTACTATAAAATATTAAGATGTTATGGGTTATAATAGATTTTAATTCAGATAACATAAATGTCTTACACACCGGACATTAGTGGAATTGCCTTGCTTTTGACATCTTGAATACTGCATTATTTCATCAATGTTGGTGTTATGGATGGACCCTCCGGGTTACAGTAATTGAAATTATTTTTATGATGAAAGTATGTTGATATCAAGGTATATAAACATATGCTTTTTTATGTATACTCTTTTTTTTAATTATCTGGACTAAAATGACAGCTGCAAGCAACTTTTTTACATTGTAAACATGGAGCATAATGTTGTAGTATGGCTCATTCATAAGCGAGTTGTGTGACTTGAATAAACGACTCGCACAACTTACTTAAAAATCAGAGTATACATTGTTTTTTTGTAAAACATGTTAAATATCCAATTTAACAATCAAAAGCGTCTATAAAATAAACACTAAACAAAACAGTAGCCGCTTAGTTAGTCATAGGTGGTAGCGTCATAGTTTTTTTTTTAGAAGCATCACGTTTTAGATATGTTTAAAACTTACAATCTTACCACTTGTACAACAGGGAGTATGCCGAGGAATTGTTTGATCTGGTGCCAACATTGATGTAGCAATAATATTATTGCTACATCAATGGGTGCCAACGCCTCACTTTTACAACCGCACCACTCACTAGCGACAGGATTTTCACCCCCCATTTCCTTGAGCTCCCATGCTCAACTACGCAGCGGTTCTCCAGAACAGTCATTACGCGTACTATAGTCGTCTGGAGGGAACTTCCCGCCACGGTTTTCCCATTGTGCTATAACATGGGGTTTTTGAAGTGAAACTTCTTTAGAATTTTGTGATTTGAAACTCTATGAAACGAAAAAGCGGCACTAAAAAAGACATTTTTTAGTGCCGCTTTAAAAGAGAGTTTTACATTGTGCAGCACAGATTAGAGTAAATAAGAACGATAATTAAACATAGGTCCAATTTGGACCAAAATAAAACTGATAATAATATTTTTTAGACTAACATAGTGAAAAATTGAAAGTGATACTTACGAAGTTTAGTTTGAATTATAATATGTTAACGGATGTAGGCTAAAGGAATTATTAATAGAAATAAAAGTTAGAGAAAAATTATCTGTGAGTATATTCTCTGAAGTTTCACTTCTACTGCGTGTGAAATACACACACATTTTTATTTTTTAAGAAAGTTATATTTATTAGAGGTCGACAACGCGTTGGCGACACCCCTGTTGTCACAAACGTCCATAGGCGACGGTAACCGCTTTTTATCAGGTTGGGTTTCTGCCTGTTTGCCTGCATCAGGCAATAAAAAGTGCCTTAAAACTATGGAAGGGCTTTGAAGAAATGAAAGGACCTCTACATTCATATAATACAATAATTACATTATATAACTAGGCTACGCCCGCGACTTCGTCCACGTTTTATTTGAAATTCCAGCGGGATTCCCGGGATAAAAATATCACAGATTTTGTTACACAAAATTTGTTATCGATCAGTGGAAAAATCACATTGTAATTCGATTTTTTATTAAATCTGGCCGTTTTAAATCATTCCCAGAAAAATTCCCAGGATAAAGAGTAGCACAGATTTTAAGTCAAAGAATTTGCTGTCGATCAGCGTAAACCGCATCGAAATCGGCCTAGTAGTTTCTACGCGAATCCCGAAAAACAGACGAAGCGACAAACAAACATAAAATCTAAAAAAAATCCATCGTTTTCTCTGTCGTTTAGTCTATTCCAGTTGTTTTTTTAATAGCTTCAATGTACAGACTCGGCTTGTTTAGAATTTAATAATATTATATATTTGATGTTTAGTATTTACATATCCGCAAGTATTAACACCTTGTATACCGTTGGTGGCGAAATAGTCATCTTTTATTCACTGGCCGGTCAGTCTATGACATTGTTAGGCCGATCGACTAGTGATCAAGAGCGTCTTAATTCGCCACAACTAACTTTCACTGCCGCATTCAGAGATATTAAATAATTATTATTACCATAAAAACAATTTAAAATTACAATTATAGTATAGTAGTGCTCCTAACTTATCCGTGAAATGAATAGCGTAGCTGTCTTAGCTCCGGTGTTGCCAATCTATGAATAATCATCAAAGTCATTTGAATATATCACATTAATCTAAGATAATCATATATTATATTACTGGGGCTCCCTCTGGTATAATGGTATAGTTATTGACCATGTCCAAATGCGTCTTATTTTTATAGCGTAAAAAATAACGTCGTTAACGGATAAATAACTTTTTTTAGAACTGACAGCCCCCAATTCGTATAAAATTTCTACATGGCGACTATAGTCCCATTTTTGGCCATTTCACAGATAACTTGGGCGGGCTTTAATTTAATATTTTCATAATTTCAATTTGTAAGTTATAAGTAGGTATTTACGACTGAATACATTTAATTTTGTAAAACGAAACCCAAACTATGTATTTTTAACTTTTTTATTATATTTTGTAACGTTCCATACCAACTAAATAACAATCCGTCCATTTAAAATGTACAGAGTTTATTATTATTATGTTTAGTATTTAAGTATACGTTAAGAATCTCACTTTGATATTAATTTACCAATTTTATAATTGCCCAATTGCCTTGTATGTACTAATGAACGAATGAATGAACATATTGTTCTGTGACGTCTGTATTACGGAGTGGGTTTAGCCCTGAATCAAAATGATGTAATGCTATAGGATACTTACAAGAAGCTCTGACATCTAGTGGTGCAAATCATAATCAAAAACTCTTAATTGACAATTAACGTAATAAATTATAACAAACTAGCCGATGCGCGCGACTTCGTCCGTGTGGTGCGGTTTTTTAACTATCCCACGGGAACTCTTCAATTTTCCGGGATCAAAAGTATCCTATATGTTGACCAGGGATATAAGCTACCATCATACAAAATTTCATTTAAATCGGTCCCGTCGTTTCTGAGATTAGCCGGCACAAACAGACAGACAAACAGAGAAACATAAAATTAAAAAAAATTACATTATTTCTATTTCACTTCTTACATCCCCCTGAATTGGTTTTTAGCATTTTTTTTTCATTGTACAGAAATTTGACCTCTACAGTTTTATATGTATAGATAAGGTAGTGAAAATTAACATTTTCTCCTTATCCATAATATTTATACAAGGTATATCAGCTCGTTAAAATTAAGTTAAAAAGAGTTTTTCATTATCGAGCTACTAATGCAATTATGAAAAGCCTTCTAATTAAATCAAAGAAAATAAAGCGCTTGAAAAGAGTATACTCATATTACAATAGCATCTTGGAGTAAAAGACAATTTGTTTCAAGCTACATTTTGAAATTTATCACAAGAGTTTAAGTTTTAAAATACCCAAAAAACGCACTATTTATAAATTATGTACAGTATTTGTAAAAGAAGAATATCTATAGAATTTCACTGGAAATCAAGTTCTTTATATTTCTTTAATTTAGTACATTGGGATGAAAAACCATTATGTTAAGTCTGTCACATAAATGAAATAAAACAAAAAAAACTATATTTTGCTTTGTTATTATTTCTTATGTTTTACTTGGGGTACCAAGTAAACTTCAAGATTTTATAGATTTTTTTCTTTGGTCACACTTGAATTCGGTTTCTTTTTTTGCTAGAATTTTTTCACGTTTAAGTTACATGTATGGTATAAATTTATATGGAACTATCCTGAAGCTTTACCTAATCTAAAGCAAGAAGTATTGTCAAAGTCGGTTTGGAACAAAAAGTTATGGCTGAACATATATAAAAAAAAAAAAAATTACACGATGAATTGGTAACCTCCTCCGTTTTTTGAAGACAGATATAAATGTCACTTAAATCAAATAGCCTTTTACCCCTTGGTGTACGTTTTATCGCCTATTTGTGTTGTTATAGAAAACGGACTTTAAGGATTTAAAGACCACTTTTGTAAGACATGGATGAAGAATATTAAGGTGCTTAGGTTGCATCAGTTCTCACGATGACTACGTTCACGACCGCGATTTTCCCCGTTCCACTTGTTGGCGGCGTTACTAACATAAACTCTAGTTTAACGGATTATGGAGCGTTGATGTCATTAACGACGAAATACACAAATATCATTCATTGTTTGATTTGAAAATCGCACCTTTTTCAATGTCAGTCGATAGAGAAAATTAATGCTCTGTGGTCAACGCCCACTTCGACCCACCTCTTGACATGGGTCGTTGTGAGCACTGTAGGATCGAAAATAATGACGTCATTAGTGACGTTTTCGCCACGATCACAACGACCGTGGTCGCTACGTGGAGCGCTCAAGACTCGCCTAGTTAACAACGTGACAACAGACAAAAAGCGTTTTTCGATCGATTTCTCAGCCCTTGTTACAGTAATTATACATACTTCATTGTGGTGAAAAAAATATATGTCAATCTTGATCATATTTCTGAGGTAAACTATGTACTCAAAACGCATTTTCGATAAATTTTCTCGATAGAAAATAATTGCAAAGTAACGTCTAAACATGTTCTTCAATCTTGTGTCATGTTATTACTGTTAATCGTACATCGCTAAAATAAATAACAGTAACATATCATACAAGAAATATACTTATTATAGTTTGTTTATTCGGTTACTTAGAGAATTTGCAAGTAATTAATTATTTTATTATAAATGACTTCAAAAATCTCGCTTGCCGGTCCCAATGTATGGAATTTATCAATACGCCAGACGGCTCGGTGCTGTGTACACGCGTCGCTCTGCTCGAGCGTGCTATTTGAAATTGAATTTTAAATAAATGAAGGAGCAATAATAACCAGAATTTCGAGCCCGTCGCTCGACGGTTATTTGGCGTAAATGGTATAGAGCACTAGTCTAAATCACAGAATTCAGGTTTCGAACCCGACTAGCTTCACTTGCTCTAATATGTTGTTTTTATATAAAAAATGATAAAATGTAAAAGTATTTTTCTCTTCGTAAATAAATGACTTTATAAAATGCATTAAAAATAAATTTCTATATTTTTATATTTCATTTCTTCTGGACTTTTATACTATTTACAATAAAACATATTTAAATAGATCTTATCGGTATCATTAAAATATTTTTCGGTTAAATTATTAACTTCTTATACTAGCTTCCTAAATCTTAAAGTGGTGTCATAAATAAAACAGATTTCCTCTTTTATTGTTTTTCAAAAGCACCATCTATTTTTCTCAATAGAAAATTCCGATCAGAATTATGAAATAATATCAAAAATTCATCGCCCTGTCAAGTGTTACGATAGCAAATAGAGTTGTTACTATTACTGATACATTAGAAGTTAGTGGATCGAGTCACTGTGCTCGCTTGGTTTTTCTTTTTTTTACTTTTATTTAGCCCTATTATGATATTTTATATATTATTATTTATTTTAAAGTTCTTATCTATACAGAAAAATACAAGTAAAGTGTCTGTTTGTAATGTCAAAATAAAAACTAAAAAATCGGACCAGGAGATTCCGAAAATGCAATTTTTAGAAGCTATCTAGGCTAGAATTACTATTAGAGACTACAATAACAAGTTACATGACAAGTATTTTTTTTCACTCACAAGTAAAAAATTTTATAATTTCGTTAAAGGAATTTATACGCTATATATTTTTAGTTATGACAGCGTATCCAGTAACAGCTATGGTTACCGTAATAACCGAACGTGGGCGGAGTGCGGTATTATATCGGTCGCATTACCGACCGCTGTCTCGGTTCAAGCTCCAAGCACTGATGCCGACTTGGCGCTTTCGGCGCTAGATTTCATTTTTTATGTCTGTTTAGTGCTCAAAAATATTATTAGGTCTTAGCGTCTTATTTAGTGCTTTTTTAAGTCTATTCTTTTTCACTGAAATGTTGAATGTATTTGAACATAATCATCAAATAAAAAGCGTTTATAATAATTTATATTTTCTTGTTACTATATTTTTGATGCTGTGTTTTTGAAAAACATCCCAAGCTAGCGTTTTTTTAGCGCTAATATAGCGCTTTTTCTCTAACGAGAGTTGGAAACTGTGGTTGTGATTTCGCACGCCGTATGATCATCGCGTCTCATTGCGTTCTGATTTGCTTATTTTGATTGACGTCATTTGTGCAGTGCTCTATTTTATTACTGAACGGAAACAAATTACAAAATGGGCAACAAAAGAAAGAAACCACTAAAGAGAACTTACTTGGCGAGACAGAAACACATGATGGAAGTTGTAAAGTAAGTATTTATTTACATGTATCGATACATTATATTCATACAATAGGTATAAGTAACTATTCGGCCGAGTGTTTTAGGGATAGTGTATATATATATTCTTCTGAACATTGAGACATCAAAATGAAACTCACGAAAATTGTATATATAATTTCTAAACCAAATCATTCGTAATTTGTAAGAAACAAGGGATACATGCAATTAATTTAAGAAAGATGGGGTTTCGCAGATGTTGTGGTAAAAAGGGAGTCTTTATAAAATCATTACGTCTAAAGATCAACATCTATATCTATACATATAGATAAGTCGCGGGCACTGCTAATCGAATATAAAAAATAATATATCGTTTTCCATCTCTATTCATTTCCATCCGTGTATGTAAATTTATTTTTATACTACTTTTGTTATAGTAAAAGAAGACGAATGCCGACTATTTCGGAAGACCATGCAACATCGCAAGCTACTTTTCACGAGTAAGAAAAAATTGGCCGTATCAGTTTCTTATAGTATAGTTTGGTACTACATTATAATTTTCATACCCATTCCGGGTCTTTATATTTCCCGGATTTCCTAACCTTGAAACCACGTAATTAGACTTGCTGCGATAGTTTCTATATTTATTATACATCTTTAGTAGAACAGTTGTAATTGTATACACCTTTAGTAACATTACATATTCTGTGTTTTACGGGAATTTGAGGAATTGATGTATTTATGTACTAGAAATCCATCGGTCTGTTGGAAACAAGTATAAACTTGATTGCCTATCTATGGACGAAGTCACGAGTGAATACTTGTATTAGATATAATCAGAAAATTGGAGACACATCAAAACTCTTATTAGATATTCAAACGTCTTGATCCCATATCCCCGTATACAAGTGAATAAATAGTAGATCTAAAACAAATGTAGACTCGTCATAAAAGTAAATAATCACAAACAAGTAGGTATCTCCTGTTTGTACCGCGCAAATAGGGGAGACTGGGTGTGATTGACTCAACTTTATAAAGGCATTTTGCATTTATATTATTGTACACTATTTTAATCTATACCCACAGAGAAATAAAGTTGAAGTGTCTGTTTGTAATGTCAAAATAACAACTTTTTAGTAAATGCATGTGAAAGTATATACGACACGTATATCAGAAAATTAATCTTTAAAATATTTGTCTTCCTATTTGTTGCGGCTAATCTCTGAAACGACTGGACCGATTTTGATGGAATTGTCACTAGCAAATAGCTAATGTTATTAGGAGTACCTTAGGCTACTTTTAAAATTAAACTTCCGAGAAAATAATTCCACACCGACGAAGTCGCGGGCACAGCTAGTAACTAATATATTTGATATCTAGAGTAATAAAAAGCATTCTGTCTTTAAAGTTTGAGATATTTTTTTTCAGATTAATGAATGTACCATTAGTAGAAGCAGCTCATTGTGATCAAGTGCTTAATCCAGAAAATACTGTTGATGACGAACTCGATATACCAAACATAGTACAAAGGGTGGACGCTTATCCTGAAGTGGAGGTAAAGTACTAATTATTCTTATATTATAAACTAAAATTCCATGTTATGAAATATTTATACGTATTTAATTTTTTAGGTCGCTATAAGTCTATCTCCAGGACGAGATTTCTACGTCGGACGAAGAATAATAAGTTTTTCTCACTTTTATAAAAATCTACAAAGAATTTCCAACCACGGACCTTTCGGTTGTAATTTAAGCTATATAGATTTAGTTGGAGAAAAGCTAAATGAGTTGTCGTCCAAGTTTACATTCTTGTGTAGGATGTGCAATGTAAAATTTGTCATTGAGACCGACTCAAATGATGAAAATTACTTACCTGTAAACGAATGTGCTGTGACAGGGATTATATCGATTGGCGGTGGATATTCAAACTTACAAGAACTATGTTCCGCATTGAACTTACCTATTATATCTAATAGAAAATATCAAACCATACATGATACTTTGTCTAAAGGTTGGGAACAAGTTGCAGAGGACTCTATGAACTTAGCTGCTGAAAAAGAAAGGAATATTGCTAAAGCTGAAGGCAGGGTTAGTAAAAATGGTATACCAATTATCGATGTGAATGCGGATGGATGTTATTCCAAAAGATCTTATAAAACAAAATATTCAGCCCTATCAGGTGCTGGTACCATTATAGGGCGGCGAACAGGACAAATTTTATATTACGGAGTTCGAAATAAATACTGCTTCACCTGCGATCGGTACAAAAAGAATGATGTAACACTAAAAGAGCACAAATGCTTTCGTAACTATACTGGCCCATCCACAGGCATGGAATCTGATATAATCGTTGAGGGATTTAAGAAATCTATAGAAATACATAATTTAATTTATGGGCGTTTAATATCGGACGGTGACTCCAACACATATAATAAAATTTTGCAAACACGACCTTACCAAAATGAAGGCATTATAGTCGAAAAAATCGAATGTAGAAATCATCTACTTAGAAATTTTTGTAATAAGTGGCAACAACTGAAAACTGACACAAGATACCCTATCAGACAACGAAAGCTTTTAGGTAAAACTGTTGTATTAACAATAAGATCGGTAATAAAAAAGCTATCGCCAAAATAAAAGTGATGAATGTCCAGACATTCAACGTTTATTTGACGACATTATGCTGGCGCATTTACATGCTTTTGGAAATCACGTACAATGCAAAGCGTATTTCTGTTCAAAGCAAGGTCAACACGAAAACGTACAAAACGAATTCTTTTTTAGTTCACTATGGCAGCGAATTTGTCTTTTAATGCAAAACATAGCAGGTCATGCGCGAAGTCTTATTCATGATGTAGACAGTAATATTGTGGAACATTATCACAACGTAGTAGCAAAACATATAGGAGGAAAACGAATTAACTACTCTTTAAAGCAATCATACAGTACAAGGTGTACTGCTGCAACTGCGGCTTTTAACACAAATAGGTCAATATCCGAGTTATATAAAAAAATGCTAACAAAAAGTCCTCAGGGTAAATTAAAGATGTTAGAAAATAGAAGAAGTAAACAAAGACTATTAAATCGTAAGTACGTTACGAAAAAGAAACGGCGTATCTTCTCCAAGCCCGATAAGAATTATGGGACAGAAAGTAACAAACCTGATATGCCACATGACATATTACAAAAAATGAAGAAAAGCTTTTTGTCTTCCTTAAAAAAAACGAAAGAAGAAAGAGACGCCATTGAGAAGAAAACAATTCTTCAAAGAGACAGTAGTGAGTGGATGGAGCTTCGGAGGGTTTTATTAACAGCTTCCAATTTTGGATCTGTCATAAAAAGGAAACCTACAACAGGTGTGCCAATTTAGTGAAAGAAATTTTGTACAAAAGAATATTGATCATGTTTTTGCAATAAAACACGGTCAACAAAATGAAAAAAAGCCTTATTACAGTTGTCGAAACAAGAAGGAATAAAAATAGAGCCTTGTGGATTAGTCATAGACGAAGAGTTGCCTTTTCTTGGAGCAACACCTGATGGTCTATATGGTGATAATATTATTGAAATCAAATGCCCCATTACCGCACATAAATTAGGGTTAGAAGAAGCTATAAGTCAGAAAAAAATTACTTTTTGGATCAAAGATAAAGAAGGACATTTAACAATAAATAAAAATCACAATTAGTATTATCAGGTACAAGGCCAATTGCACATAACAAAACGTAAGCAGTGTTTATTTGCTGTGTGGGCTGAAGAAAATAAAAAGATAAAAACGGAAATAATACCGAAAGATGAAGCGTTTTGGAAAGAAAAAATGAAAGAAAAGTTAGAGATATTTTATATGATGCACTTACTACCTGAAATAATAGATACTAGATTTACACGGAATCTTCCCATTAGGGATAAAATTACACCACAAAAGACAGATCTTGAGACACCAATTGATCAACCAGCTTGCTCTAGATATCTTAATTACACCGAACTGTAATATCACACAAAAATGTAATAATTGGACTACCATCAGTCTCTTAAACACAGTTTTGAATTTGTTGCAGAAAAATCTAATATACATAATATTAGATTTTTCTGCAACAAATTCAAAACAATGTAACAAACGTGCTATTTTAAAAGGTTAGTAAATTGTTGAAGAATATCTTTATGACGAAAATGTATTTGCAAAACCTAACTTTAACTTTTTTCTAATTCTTTTGTGTATTGTTCCATTTGTTTGTAAATTAAAAACATGTTGTTAATTTATAGGTATACATTTTTTGTGCCCTGAATTTTAAGTAGAACAACAATTCTGTCATATAATCATAAAGTAAAAAGTAACTTTTCTGATTTATTATAGCTAACCGTATTTTATGTGTGGTAAAGGGGTATTTAATTTCAATAATATTATCATTATACATATCATCTAGTGACGCACCAACAAAAGGCAACTCTTCATCTATTAATTACCCAAAAAACTCTATTTTTATGCCTTCATTTTAATGACCGTGTGTTATTGCAGAAATATGGTCAATATTCTTTTTGTACAAAATTTCTTTCACTAAATTGATACATCCTCTTGTAGATTTCTGTTATATGACAGATCCATAACTGAAAACTGTTAATAAAGTCCTCCAATGCGCCATCCACTTACTACCGTCTCTTTGAAGAATTTTTTTTTCTCAATAACGTCTCTTTCATCTTTATACTTGTACTTGTATACATCATACTGTATAATGTAATTACTTTAACGTGTAGTTTATTTTCATTTCCTCTTCTATGTTTAGCTACTAAGTTGTGATAATGCTCTACTATATTACTGTCTACATCATGAATAAAACGGCGTGCGTAACCTGCTGTGTTTTTCATAAGACAAATTCGCTGTCATAGTGAACAAAAAAATAATTCAGTTTGGACCTTTTCGTGTTGACCTTGCTTTGAATAGAAATACGCTTTGCATTGTACTTGATTACCAAAAAGATGTAAATGCACCAGCATAATGTCGTCAAATAGACGTAGAATGTCTGGATATTCATCACTTTTATTTTTGGCGATAGCTTTTTTTATTACTGGTCTTGTTGTTAATGCAATAGTTTTACCTAAAAGCTTTCGTTGTCCGATAAGGTATCTTGTGTCAATTTACAGTTGTTACCACTTATTACAAAATTTGTAAGTAGATAATTTCTACATTCGATTTTTTCGACTGTAATGCCTTCATCTTTGTAAGGTGGTGTTTGTAGAATTTTATTACATGTATTGGAGTCAACGTCTTATTAAACGCCCATAAATTAAATTAAGTATTTCTATAGATTTCTTATGTCCTACAACGATTACGTCAGTTTCCATGCCTGTAGGTGGGTCAGTATAGTTTCGAAAGCATTTGTGCTTTTTTAGTGTTACATCATCCTTTTTGTTCAGATCGCAGGTAAAGCAGTATTTATTTTAAACTCTGTAATATAAAATTTGTCTTGTTCGCTGCCGTATGATGGTACTAGTGCCTGATAAGGTAGAATATTTTATTTTATATTTTTTTAATTATATAAGATCTTTTGGATTTATTTCTACCCGCAATCACATTGGTAATTGGTATACCATTTTTACTAACTCTGCTTCCAGAAATACGCCTTACATTGCACGTGATTACTAAAGGCATGTAAATGAGTCAGCATAATGTTGCTAAATAGACGTTGTATATCTGGACATTTATCGCCTTTGTTTTTGGCGATAGTTTTTTAAATCACAGATTATGTGTTCAATATAACAGTTTTACGTAAAAATTATAAGATAAATGGATGTTTATCCAATTTGTGTTTTTTTTTATATCGTTACCTTCGTTATAATATGGCTGTATTGGTTTATATGTATACAGTGCGTTGGGATGATTTCAAAAACGGGGTCATTCTGAAAATTATTATTATCTACTCAACTATGCAATATTGTTTGCTGTAATCACTTTGATTTAGATGTTATTTTGTATACTTCTCTTGCTTCAGTTATGCCAGGTGGACTGTAATCGTAGTACGTACATAAAACTAACTTTTCGTAAATAATTGAATTTTTCAAGACTATAGGGAAGTTCAAAGAAGTATAAAATATAATGTAAAGGAAATTTCAGACTTCCGCCCTAGCTAAATTAGATTGTTTTACAATATTTTTCAGAATGACCCCGTGTTACTAAATTACATCTAATCATAATAAAAAAATGATAAGTTTTTAATGAGTATAATTAGATAACCCAAAGAGATTTCAAAAAGCAGTTTGTCGCAATAGTCAAACTACACGTCTAAATAACTAAAAGTGACATTATATAAGCATTGTCATGAATGGATTTAAAAAAGGTACAGAATGTTTGCCTTGTATCGTCATCGATAAATATGTCGAAATTACCCCAAGCCACTATAGCTGAAATGGCCGAAATGGTAAATCATTATAAAAACTGTTCTACTTTCTGGGATAACCTTTACATAAATCTATTCCATTATCCGGGATGAAAAGTATCCCTTGGCCACCGTCATTATTAAAATTACATATATACCGAATTTCAGGCCAATCGGTGTAATTGTAATATGTAATAATAGTTTTTTTGTAAAAGCATAACAAACAGTTAGACAAATATATTTTTATCCCGGAAACTATCCCATTTTTCGGGATAAAAATCATCCTATGTTCATTCTCGGCTACGAAATAACAAAAAAATAATGTATAAATATATATATATATATATATATATACTGTTACATGCTGTAAAAGATAAGCCGCACAGCCTATTGTAAGCGCAGCTTATTGTCCTCCCGGATTAGGGAATCCTTTGTGTTTTGAATTTGTAACATGCTATTGTTTTTGTACTTATTTTATAACCATAATTAGCGTCGAACTAATCCCTATTGTTATTGTTCTCGACTTTGTGGACGTTCGCAGGTGTGCAAATTAATATTTCTTAGAAACTCAGTGTGCGCCTCCAATTCCTTTGTACTGTGTAGTTAGTATAAGACGATGCCCGAATGCAGTAAGACGTTCTCTAGTACTTTTGATTAGCGATATAGACGACGGACTTTGCGCGTTCGAATTGTATTGAATCGTGCAGTGTGAACTGGTTGCATCCAGTTTTATTTGTATTTGTTTTTATACGTATTTGTACAGTTCTAATAAATTCTATAGTAGTTCCAACGGCATTTTTAATTCGAGTTCTGTAGCTCGTAACAATATGTATACGTATATACATATTGTTAACAATATATATATATATATATATATATATATATATATATATATATATACACATGTATACTGAGTTTCGGTCAAATCGATCCAGTAGTTTTTCCGTGAAAACGCATTTACATACATACTTTCGCATTTCTATTAATATAGGGAAGGGATAATATGGATTCTTTGTCGTTCCGTAATACAGTAATAATAAATAATAATCATTTTGATAAAGTTTACCTGTCTAAAAAATTGTTGGAAAAGTAAAAAGAAAAGTGCATCCTGAGGACTCGAACCATGTACCTCCTTCTTGGTACTGTGCCTGTTAAACCACTGTGCTACATTCGCTTAGTTAGTAATATCAAAATTTCAATACGAATTAAGCATATAAACGATCTATCTCACTTTAGGATATTTCGTCTCGCTCTCGTGCTCTGAGCCTTAGAATGAAATAAATTGAATCGAGTTGGTATGGACACGGTGCGCGTAGGTATGTTCAGTTGCAACATTTCGCCACGCTCGAACTTTTATTACGCGCTGTTTCATCGAAGTAAATATCGGCCGTGCGGGGTTGATTTTCTGAAACACCGATTTGAATCAGGTGTATATAGCCTCTTAATATGTCACGCTGATATATAAACCTTGATAACAAGCGCCACAGAACGCATGGTATTAGGCCAAATGAGAATCTAATGAGTTTTTTTTCAATTTTTGCCTTATTATAGTAATGTAAATGCGATATTGACTTTGATACTCATTCACGCTTTCTGCTCAATTGATCGTCACTAAATTTTGAGCACACGTTATCAAAGTACATAGGGCAACTTTTAATCTGTGGAAATTGTGGTTGTGTGTACATTTATATTATTATCTCTAGGTCTATACTCTTTATAACTATACAACATACAAATGTTTCTTTTTCCAGTAAATAAAAAACTTTCATCCAGAAAAAGTAGTTCCTGAGGGATAGATGATAAATTACAGAAACGATGGTACTGCGATCGCGTTTTATTGGTGACGCTGTTGCAATTTACTAATACTGGGGCCACACCTGCGATAATGTTGATTATTGACTGAGACCAGATTTGTCTCATTTATAGTCAAAAATAACATCGTTAACGAATAGCCACATTACCGTATATACAATAATATACATACATTATCTGTCAATGTGTAACGTCATTTACAATTAAAAACAATATCGCATCACAAAATCGCCACATCTGCGTGAAATTGCCTATAACTATAACATTATCCCAGATGAGGCCCTATCATAATTATGTATATCGTCATGGCAATGATAATGACAATATGCAATTTGTTGTTGTTAACTCTCATGGTTAGTTCCACCTTCGCTAGAGGGCGTTACGAGTATTTATGAATAATGGTCCCGAGGGTTAGAAAAAACCTGAATGGATTGACAAATCTACTTTAACGCGAACGAAGTCGCGAGCAAAAGCTAGTAATATATTAAAGAGCAAGATAAAGATGACCTGTTCGATGAGAATAGCGAAATGTAGTCATAGTTGGGTATTTGACACATACATATTACAATCCATTCTAAAAGAGTATTCATATACAAGAGCAGGCGTCAAAATGTCTTATCATCATGTTACTGTCAACAATCCGTTATAGAAATAATTTTAATTATACTTTAAACGACAATTAATAACTAACTAACCTATTTGACTTGTTAAAATTGTGACGTCATAGCCAGTATCAAAATCAAGGAGGCTGGACGTTTTGTGCGATGATAAAAAGTGTCTCAGTTGATGTGGGTATCAAATACCTAATTATATGATTTTCATTTTGAGAATTACATTATTTACTGAGCGACTACCATTTCTAGTGTTCTCAATTCATGGTTAAGACTAGTTTTAAGTTTATACAAATAAAATTAATTTTACAATATTTTTTTGTTATAATTTTCCTTTTCGAATTAAATTTTTGACGTGGTAGGTAAAAGAGATAGATGGATTGTTTGAAGGATGATATGATGATTTGTAGTGTGGTAAACGAAGTACGTCAAAATACATTAGTATGAAAGGAAAAGACGTTGTGCCGATCCTAAATAATTGGGAGAAGGTGAAAGAAAACAGAGAGCCATGTTGAAATGATTATGTTGATTACAGCTTATAAAGCCGACTTAAACGGTGTGATACCACCTTCTATCCCGTTATGCTGTCTCGCTCTCCTTTTTTTGTACAGGGGAATTTTTTTTAAGGGAAACGGTCGCGGCTCGTGTGTGAGATTCGCCAGGTCGGGGTGACACTAGCACCTCACATATGAAGCGCCATTGCCACGCCGCAGTTAGGGATACCCACTAAAACCGCGGCCGGACGGACGACGGCCGGCTCTTTACGGGTTGGCCCCACCATTTAGCCAGAGAGCTGGGTTTCTCCGGCTACCTCGTGTTTCACCACGAGGTGAGAAGGGGCGCGAAGATCGACGCGCATCCCTCTCCGGCCTTTATGTGCGGGCGGATCCAGTTTTCACGCCGGTCGCCCGCATGGCTGTATCCTACGGCGGCTGGAGGTCATAGACGATGCTCCGTCGCCGCCGCCGGCTCTGACGGGGCCATCTCGCTCTCCTATCCGAAAGGCTGGCAACGCGTAGTCTTCGCCCCTGGTGTTTCGAACTTCTAAAGGCTACGGTAACCATTTTTTATTAGGTGGGCCGACTGCCTGTATGCCAGCTACGCAATTAAAAAATAAGACAATTATCCTCGTGTTAAAACAAAGTAAATTAAATGTTACATGACATTTTGCCATTTATCCACGTCCTCGGTGAGGGCAATGGAAGGTAGCACGAAGTGTTTAATAAGTATTCTTATGATGGGCATGGAGATTATTACAGGCGAGCGAGGGCGGGAACTTGTGAAGCGTCTTTACAATACAAAGTCACAAACACACAACTAACAACAAAACTTACACACATACCCACACCAACGCGCACTACCACCGCATTGCATGAATTACACGCACACTTTACAAACAAACCAAAACACACAGAGCCTAAAAATTAATAACCCAGACACAGAAAGGAAAACAATACACATGGCACTAGTTAGGTTAATATATATAGATATAGATATAAGGCACACTGCACATGCACTTCCTCACATCACCAGCATGTAACAGATACACTCTACATTAGTATAAGTTTAGTATTAAAATCAGAATAAATTAATATAATAAGTTATTCTTAAGGTACACCACAACAGAAACATACATTCATTAAATGTCACACACAATAACAAAGTAGTAAATAAGCGTGTACAACTTCTTAACTTTTTCTTAAATTTAATTGTTAAAAAAGGGTACGGAACTAGAGTCCGTAGAGTTTTAATAAAATAAAAAAAGATCAGGGGTAGTAGACATCCAGACGGGAAAGTGCCTCACCACCGGCTGTGTGATGTTTTGTCGTCTTACCGCCATTCCTGCACAGATAACGGAAATATATTATAACGGGTTAGTATTGATATTGTCAATAAATAAAGCTGAAAAGTAATCAACTGTAAATGTTTATTATTCTTTGCCTCCAAAAATCTAATGCACACACTCTTATGTCATAAAATCATAAATCAGCCTCCTCTAAATAAAGTAAAAATAAAGTCACCTCTCCTCTTCTTTCCCCGCCTCTCCTTATACCATAAACTTAACGGCTTGGCTTACCTGTTTTTTACAATATATTATTTTACGCTTCCTATACCTAAAGGTATCTTTATAGTACACCTGCTCCAAAGAGCATTAGAACTTATTTACCATAGGGTAATTTGGTGGAAAGGGTAGGTTTACAGTCAAATCAACTGAGGTATTATATTTATTATAATTATGTCCATGTCCACGAAGAAAGTAGGAAAGCGTGGGAAATGGGCAGCGCGTGTATGACGCGTGGTTGACATTTGTATGACTATGTTGTGTTTAGAAAGAAAGGAATAAAAAATATTTATTTAGAATTACAACAGCACAAATATGTATACATAACAGTAACAAAATGTAAAATGTACTTAAATTAATTTTAACTAAAGCAAGCAAATGTAGATCTAAATTGGTCCTTTTTTATAACGCTGTGAGAATGCATTTGCGCATGCCCTGGGACCCCGGGGGTGGTCAACGAGGGCTATGTGGGGATCCTGAGCGCCGACATTGCACACTTTTATGGAAGGAGTTATGAGATCCGACTACTAGACTACCCACTAAACCTACTAGCTTCCCTCCGCGTGTGATGAGGCGTCGCGAGATCTACCATAGTTGTTTCGTCACGACGCCTCGTCGCATGTCTTCAATAGGCTTACCACTGGGACTAGGGCACACCACGGTCTAGGGTATGAGAGCTAAATTGGTCTTAGCTCAGCAGGTTGCTGGTTAAATTAACCAGTGCTATCTTCCGCTAGGGCCGCATATATTTCAGCTGTCCATTTTCGCCACTTTCCTACTTACTGTCGTGGAAATGGGAGTAAAGTAAATGTCGCTTTATAAAATGCTTGAGCTGTCTGGACTTTGTACGGCCGTTCCAAATATGACTTCATATCTTGAACGAGACAAATAGCCAGGTATTAATATTAAACATGATTATTTTATGATATAAAAACCTCACAATTTTTATCGTGGTGAATATCGCAAATATTTTTAACTGCACCTATTTCTCTAATCTATTTATATTATGTATTTATAATTATAATACATTTAGTCTTATCACTGATTATGGATTTATAAAGTACAGTATCTTAATTATAGGTATTACTTACTTATTGTACTTACGATTTGCTATGTGCTATAAAATTGAATTGAATGCCCACCTTCATGCTCGGCGTCCGGACCATAGAAGCCTTTGGCGACCGACCCCCTGTGGCCTCATATGCTCAGAGAAGACCGACGCAGAGAGGTCGCAAACGTCTCAAAGCCGCAGAGAGGCCAACAGAAGCCATTGATGATCAACTAAAGCCCGAGATGGCCATCGAACGCCACAGACTAGTCGTCCAACCCGCTGATGCAGCATACGCGAAGCCCGCAAATGCCAATGGAAGCCACAAATCGGTCATCGAGAGCTGCTCTGTAGGCATCAGATGGGAAGCCTCTAGTGACTCCAAGACTACGCTTCCAGAGAGCCATTGCCCTCCGAGTTGAATCCGGGGCAAAGAGTTTTAACTGGATACACCAATTCCACCTAAGAGTTGAAGACCTGACGACCCGTGTTATAACTAACACGGCTAGGATTTTAACTTCGTTTTATTCGATAGTGATCTTATCAAAATTTACATTTAAAACAATTCTGGCTGCAAGTCGTGATGCTAAAACTATTACATTTTATGCCCCTGTTCCACCTGCGTTAGTGTTAGTGATTGCGTCCAAATGTGACTTACTTATAACGTTTAAACATAAAACGTTAACAATTAGCTACAATATTATAGTGTATGTACATGTGTTGTCTGCCAATGTTTAACGTCATTAACAATGTCGCATCTCAAATAGTCTCCTTGGCTACATCTGTGTGATACGGTCGCTGTCACTAACGTTAGGACAGGTGTAACAAAGCCACACATATCCCTGTATCCTCGCAGGGAGACTATAATTCTTTATGTGCCGCTTCACATAGTTTTGCTAGATGTTCGGTTTTCGACCGGACGAACCGGTTTCCTTTATGTTTGTCCGGTCAATAAAATCTTGGTAAACCGGACAAAACATTGGCCAGTTTTAAAGCAAATTATGTGTTGATAAAGGTTGATTATCTGACGAACTCGAAAGAATACTCGAACGCTTCGTTCGACGCGCCGCCACCCCAAATGTGTTTTCTTTAATATAACTGCTAGTTGCACTGAATTCAAAGAGGCCATCTCAGGCAATAAAACTTTATTAAAAGCAGTGGCCTCAAGTACTAAATACATGAAAAAGTGGTTTCTCTTAATTCTATGCAAATTTACTATGTAAAAAGTTAGTTTTCAATATTTTTTTATGTAAAAAAAAACTTACCCTTTTTTTCGAACACACCGAGCAAGCCTATAGTCGACGCATTATGAACTGAGGCTTCGGGTCATAAATTATATTTATCTGTCTGTCTCGCTCGCACTTACGTGTCTTATGGAGAGGTGTAGTGATGAGTGTAAGAATTGTGGAGGTGCATATCGATAACGGGATAGGTACGATCGATATGCTAAATTATGTTAAGTATTAATAGGAATAATTTTTCGCGAAGATAAAAGTTTTTAATTTGTAAGATAAATGTTTGTTTCGACGTAATCATAGAGAAACTGTATAGATCGTAATGTGGCCCTGAAAAGGGCCGTTTTTATCTTTTCTAGGGATATTTCTTATTTCTTCGTTCGTTAGAAAATAAATTCTCCATTGTGCGTATAGCGTAGCGAAGCGTAAGTAATGTAATGAGTGTCATAACAAAAAATATTATATTTATATAAAAACAACAACAACAACTGATTGGTCGTTACGAGTAAGGGTACTCGTAACGACCAATCAGGATTCAGAGTGCTAATGAAGATCACGATGACACATCGACCCCGCGTGCGCAGGTAGCTAAATATCGATAACGGGTTGCTTTGCGTGCACATTTTTACTGTCAGTGACATTTGTTGCCCGACGACTCAGTTTAAAATGCGTCGACTATAGCTTCACAACGTCTCACCATCGCTTTTTCGGTTGCCTAAGAAGCTTTACTTTAAGAAATATCTAGTTGTGTATTTTATGTTTCTATATCTTATCATTTGCCTTACTATCGCTTAAAGTTTGACATAAGCTCCGTAAAAGTACCTAATGTCAAAATTGGACCAATGGTGAGGCATATGAATGAATAGTAAGATATAGGAACCTGCCATATACCAAAACATCCTCTACTAACAAAACCATCAGACCCGATCATAAACTGAAATGGACATGATATTTTAGGGCCGTGCTATACATCGGCAAAGGGTTTCTTATTAGACATTCGTAACAAACTCTTTGATGCGGCCCTTGATTAGAAAGCTGGTTCGTATTTCGCGCAACGAATCACCATTGCTATACTTCATGGCAATGCCGCCAGCCTTCTGCGCACACTTCCCTCTGGAAGCGATTTGTCACATGGATTATATTAACTTTTTTTTTATTAAAGTTAGTTTAGTTTATTATTTATTGTTACCCCTTTACATAAGCAATTGTTACTTTTTTATTGATTAAGTAAGATATGCCCGCGACTTCGTCCACACTTGACTTGAAATTCCCACGGGATTCTCGGGACACAAAGTACCGCAGCATTTAAAAATGAATGTAAGCTATCGTTTTAGTGAAAACTGTGTTTGAATAAGCTAATTCGTATGCACTGGAACAACTACAAACCGCTTCCGGAAAAATTCTCGCGGGATTCTCAGGATAAAAAATATCAAAAATTTTGTTACATAAAATTTGCTATCGATCAGTGAAAAATAACATCGATCATTTTTTAATCTGGCTATTTTAAATTTTTCCCAGAAAAATACCCGCGGGATTTCCAAGACAAAGGATGGTTACCAATGTTAACTGTAATACAGGCTTAATGTTAGTATGGGTGTTGGCAATCTGAACCTGACTACATAGCTTGCTCTGTCTTTGTACAATTTTATATCTTTTGGTTGTAATATAATATAAATATATATAATAAAAAATATACTTTTTTGTATATTTTAATGATTTTACAAAAATCGTTTCAAGATTTCTGTCAAATGTTATTAAAATCCTCCATTCGTTCAGTTTCTGTCAGCAGTATAAATTCAAATTACATCCCTACAAACATTTAACGCGAAACATCTCAACAATTAGGACAATTATTCTAATTTAATAAGATCAATTTTCACAAATGTCCAAGAGCCTGAATATGGAGGTGGAAAGTGGAAAATGTCCTTTTCATAGTAAATTATCGTTTCTCATTGAGCTTTCGGCGGCGGTTGTCCCTTCGTTCAGCGCCGTGTCACTTCGCGTAGCTTCGTTTTATCCCGAACCGTCGAATACTTACAAAGTAGACTATACTCGACCCTGTCTGATTCATACGTGACTCAACGGGTCGAATGCGACACCGATAATACGCAGTTCTGTTTTCACATGTATATTTCCAATAGAATCCCGGTCGAGGCTTGATATTTTCCCGTAGGCTTCAGCTCTCAGTCCTCTGAAAGTCGCCGAGGGATTTCCACATTCTCAACAGTTGATTTGCACCGGTAAATTCATGTGGAATGGTTAAGTAACAATTTAAGGGTGCGCATCGCGGTTACTTAAATGTATGGAATATTTTTGGTGATCTGTTCATATATAAAAGTTTAGTGATTTTTTTAAAAAGTTAAATGAACAGTTAGTAGTGTTCAAGGAACGTCTGGTTTCGGTGAAACGCGATAACATATCGGGCTTCGTAAGTACTATTGTTAAATTCAATTTAGTGTTTAATTATTGATTGGGTATTTGATTTGTTTTGATGAAGGACGCAGGCAAGTGATCTTTTAAAGGTTACGACCCCTAACTGGCTGGAGGCTGGGGAAAGTAACCGTGACGTTATCTAACAACCCCTAAGAAAGATAAGCTCCCATTGCACCTACCTGACTACTTATAAGTCAAATACTGACTTAATCGACTACCTAACACCGTTTTATATTGTTTTGATTGTGTAGATTTTTGAAAAATTCGTATTTTGAATAATGTTTTGCTATAAATCATTTTAATCACGATTATAGCATATTAGAGTATCCCTGCAGCTTTTGGGACGTGACTTCAAACCCATATGATCCATTCCATCCCGTATGATCTCTTGTATTTATTTCGGGATAATAAACCTAAAAGTAATATTATTTAGGTACATCTTCGTTCTCTAAAGTACTTATAATAATAATATCGACATTTCGTTACGTTCGTTTCAGTAGTTTCATCTTTAAAAAGGATTAAAAAACATAGAGATATACCGCGCTTTTAAGTTCAACAAAAATAATATATTTTCTTATTTCTATTCAAATAGATATTATTGGATACATTTCGATTTAAGTGGTATGGAAAATTATTTAAAGATCAATGGTTTAGATAATAGTGCATAAAGTGATAGTAAAAAAACATAGTGTCGTCTTTATTTATTAGTAAGGAAATAAGGATGTTGGACTGATCAACATGTATAAATAATACATGCCTCACGTCTACATTTGGTGCAATAACAAGGAAAATTATAACTTTTATTTATTTATCTGACTAATGTCGTTTGTATACAAAATTACTTATTGTGGAAGATTATGCAGCAATATTTTTTTAATAACTTCATAAAATATGCCAGGTTTAATACTACTGATCATTGAAATTTATACATTGTTTTTACTTAGAAGATAACGTGCGAAATATTACAAACAGGATTTTTGCAATGAATTACACTATGTGATACCACGCTCTCACAGAATATCGGCGTGAAACAGTTAGCCTTGAGCTAATCGTGTTTCGCGCGATGAGTGAGGGCTCCGATGGTCCATCTCCCTCTCTCCCAACCCCCTATTCCATTCGCCCATTCCATCCCCTGTAACCCATTCTTTCTGTCTATTCTATCCCACGCTCTGTACCTCGTTTCTCCTCACTAAGTTATTTGACTATTTGGCATACATGACATTCTACTCAATTCAGGTTTTTTTTTCCAATAATAATTAGGATACATGTAAATTAAATGAAGTAATGTAGAATGTGTGACATATATAAAATATAAATAAATTACTGTTGTAATAGTAATAAATAAATAAATGTAGCCAATAAGCCTGATATCGTGATAATAGATCGATCTGCGCGACGAGCAATAATCGTTGACATCAGTATTCCGCATGACGATAAATAACCTCGTGAAGAAAGAAAAAGAAAAACTAAGTAAATACTTAGATCTTGCTCACGAGGTTACCGAAAAGCTTCGACCGTCATCTAGAGAGGCTTTTCCTAAGAAGCTGGGTGAAGGGCTAGATACAGAAGACAGCACTCTTAGACACGGCTCGAATTGTGAGGAGGTTACTGTCTATGGAGCCCTAACCACCGATAGATTAACTAACAAGATTTTATATTTTTTTTATTGAATATGTATTTTATTTTTGATGTATGTTCATAAAAGAATAATGTGATTAAAAAGAATATCTTTGTATATTTTAAAAACAGGAAATTTTTTGAAAATAAATAAATACAATAATAATAAATAAATGACTTTTGTAATAATGATAACTTTAATAATATAATTATGACGAATGCAAATAAATGCATTCTGTAATCTTCCATTTGATAATTATGAAGTCAGTAAATAATGTAGTCGGTGTCAATAATAATTGTAAAGGGTAGTCTGGAGGAGATCGACTTTGGCGACAAGACCGCCCATTGTACTTTAATGTATGTGCAATAAAGTTATTCATTAATTTACTCCTATCCCACACTTTCCATCCCATCCTTAAGGCTGGTACTGCGTTGGCCTCGCATCTGGTATTGCAAACGACGGCCTCAGTAGTTGAGCGGGCTAAGCCTTTGCCGGCCAACCTCACTACAACGCAGAGGTTTCGGTTTCAATTCCTGGCATGGAAAATTTCATAAACGAACTTTCCGTTATTTACTGGTCTGGGTGTCTGGGATCGGCCCCAGAGTGGTCCCGTTGTATATTACCCACAACATAAGCGTAACTAGCTTAATTTGGGGATATGCAATGTATGCGTTTATCTTCCAATTTATTTATTATTATTATTAAAAATGTTTATATGTGATGATAACCGCTTTCTGTTTCTGTTTGCCAGCTTAACAAAAAAAGTAAAATTGCAAGAGTCATTAAAGCTAGTACGGCCATATCTTCCAGGAATGTTTAACCATGGCGCTTTGTCAGGTACCTACCAGTAAAAAGCCCGAGAAATGTTGGATGTCCTAATGGGAATAAAATCGGCGAAATGTGTGTCGAACTACGTATGTTGAAAGGTTTTGTAAAGACGAAGAACCTCAAGAGTTTTTATCAAAAACTGATTCTTTTCTTAGAATTTTTCCAATTCATAGTTTGAAAGTCTATGTATGTACTTCGAAATATTTGTTCTGGATAGATTGCAGAAAAGATTAAATGTTTTCTTTTTTGGTAGCGTATTTATTATACTTGTTAGGGACTTATTTATTTTATATTATAGTATTATTGCTAGTGTTTAGTTTTGAACTAATATTACAATAATTTGGAAATTAATATATACCAACCTATTAACCACTAAGGCTACGTTCCATTAGAGACTCACAACGACTACGTTCACGAACGCGATTTTTCCTGTTCGACTTGCTTGCGGGCGTTACAATCGTAAACCCAAGTGGAACAGTTATTCGACCCACCTCTTGACATGGGTCGTTGTGAGCGTTATGCGATCGAAAATGAGGACGTCATTAGTGACGTTTTCGCCACGACCACAACGACCGCGGTCGCCGTATGGAACGGCTAACGGAGCGTTTTGGGCATAGATGATACAGTATTTGGGCGTTGTGAGCTACTAATGGAACGCGCTGTAAGGATGTTTTTGATGATTATTTTAAATCTAACGCTTCACTTATATAATATATTTAGCTAAGTCCTTTACCACCCAAAAGCAAATATCATTCACAGGATCACTTCATTCAATGACAAGGTCGAATTTCGCTAGTAAAATCTATGAGACAGTAATAAGAAACTCAAATTTTTGTTTATTTTTTATTAAATTTCCAACAGCTTACAATATTTATATCAAAAACATTAAACTCTGTTTAATATGATTTTCGCTAATTACTAGATACTTTTCACTTTACAATTTATTATTAACATAATGCCTGCTGAGGAGCCTCTACATAGCATATATTATATAAAAAATAAACAAATATTGAATTATTAATCATGTTTAAAATAAGATAAAGATATTTATTATACAGGTTGGCCAGAACAGGGAAGTTTAAAAGAAAAAAATAGTTAGTGTACATGAAGGGGTACCCGAATTACCCTGACGTATGTTCCACCAATTTTTTTAGTTTTCGAGTAATCAAACCCTCATATTTTAAATGTCGGCCTTAGTGAAAATTTCGTTAACTACGAATTGTTGTCAGAACTGATAAAGTACTTTTTTGGTTGACTATAAATTGAAAAATCTACAATTTTCGGCTTTTGCTACTTAAGAATCGATTTTCATATAACGCCGCCGATATAAAAATATGAGGAGTGAAGTTAATACAAGCGTTACGTTTTTTACAATACGATTTCGAACTTTAATACAATTAAGTAAAGTCTAAAATAATATCCATCAGTGTAAAATATGGTATTGTGAAATTATAATGTCTAGATTTTCTTTAATATTTAAGGAGTAAAGTCCAGTCGTGATTCGGAGCTGACCACACTTTTTTATTTTTTCAAGGACTTCATGCATACACTATTGCATAGTAGCATATAGAATACACATTGCTGTCAAACTTTAACCATATAGATAGATGCAGTATTTTCTGAGAAAATGACAGCCATATAGAAAGACGTACGTACAAATTGACATGAAGAATTCATAAGTTTTGATTTTTGTGAAAATAGCTATGAGACCCTAAAAACAAGACGTTCATACCCAATACGGAACCCTTCCCAGCGGATGGCTCAACACGTAGTTTTAAATGAAAGCCTTAATGCACATGTTACGAAAATGTCTATCAAATAGCATTCATATGCTCTTTTTATGACAATTAGAACACGTTCTAGTACAAAATGTTAACAATTGAATCATTCATTCAAAACTGTTGATTAATT
Organism: Dendrolimus houi; assembly: GCA_039645545.1. Taxonomy (NCBI): domain Eukaryota; kingdom Metazoa; phylum Arthropoda; class Insecta; order Lepidoptera; family Lasiocampidae; genus Dendrolimus; species Dendrolimus houi. The sequence goes on from CM077133.1 coordinate 8,990,823, forward strand.
TGAACTTGCCGTACTGTTAATCAAAGGAACACAGTGCATTAAATGCATTCATTAATGACTACGAATGGAATATTCATTTATTGTACTCTTATAAAGAGTTCTCAATTTGTCGTGTAAATTTTTGTTTTTATATATGTTCAGCCATTACTGTTTTGTTTTTGAACCGATTTTGATTATTCTTTTTGCGTTAGATTCATTACAACTTCAGGATAGTTTCATATAAATTTCATTGTTATTATATACCGTATATGTAACTAGTAAGTGAAAAGTAAAAAATTGTAGAAAAAAAGAAATCGACTTCACGGGTAACTAAAAAGCATTTATGAATTTATGCCTTTTAGTTAAAGTTTTTTGTTTAGTTTAGTTTAGTTAGTTTAGCTTAGTAAATGCTAAAGGAGGTCGGCTGGGCAATTTTGGATAGTGTTTAAGTGAGTTGCTTACTATATCCGCTCGCCCTTGCGTATTACGCAGTGCTCCTCTCCTCCGTTGTAAAACTACTGTTGTTATAAATTCGCGTTGTGTGTGTACAAATTGTGTGCCAAAATAAATCTACAGTAAATCGTAAGCCCCTTTCAATTGCCTTAATGTCACAGAGACGATTAAATTGGATCCTATATTAGAATGAAAGTAGCTTTGATAGCAATGAACAGCTAATAGCATTCATCTAAGCTTCGCTGCATAAACAGAGAAACGGAAATCTCTATCATTTTCACAATTGTGTTGCGAAATCTGTATTCTCTTCGCGTTATACATACATGTTATCCGTGCAGGAACGGAGAAAGAATACAATTTCCTGCGGCCGAGCGGCCTGTCGTAAGAGGCGTCAAAACAACCCACAGCCAGGCGGTAGGGCATTTGCCCTACTGGATGGCTACCACCCCTGGTCTAGAGTATGCCGCCATAACAACCTTGAGTTGTGTTCCGGCATTAGCGACCAGATTCCAGTCTACCTTAAGAGAGCAGCAGCGCATTTGTATGCACCTTTGGTGTTACAAATGTCCATAGGCGATGGTAACCGCTTTCCATCACGTGGGCCGTCTGCCTGTCTGCTGAACTTCTGCAATAAAAAAAATTAAAAAAATGTCAGTTTTTGGTATCGAAACCAATTTGGCAAAACTGAATCTTTTCGTCGTGATATTATGTCTTTGTGTTTCTGTCATTTACCTTGAAAACTAAGTGGTCTATATGAATGAAAAATACGAATATGTAGCCACTACACAATGCTGTAGTGAATTCGCGACAAAAATAAAGATAAGAGTTTACTAAAATACACGTAGCTGATGGATAAAATGTTTTTATGCAGTCAGATCATTAAAAATTTTCAGATTTTTTATAATTTCTTATTTAGGTCTATAAGCGACGAGATATACGCTTCCAGAGTCGTAAAGTGAATAATACCGAAAAAATCAAGGTAAGGAACGGCTTAAAAAATATTTTCAATGAAAATTGGTTTAAACAAGATCCACTTGATAGTTTTAAAGATGTTGGGTATTGTCAATTAAATACTTTTTTAGTGTTTCGTAGGCAAATGGCAAAAGCATTGGTCATTCATCTTGTGAACTGCTATACACTTTCCTGTTTTATTTATACTTATACGTTAGAGTATATAAGTTATAACTCAATGACTTATACATATGTTCTCCACATTTAACGGAATACAAAATTTTATTTATTTATTTATAACTATAACAATGACCGCCAACATGAGTCTTAATAGAACACAGGTATAAAGCAAATAAATAAATACCTAATTAATAACAAACACAAATCTTTGAAATATTACATTAAATTAGGAAAAAATCGTTTTTACAGAGTGTTTCTAATGGCTAGTAGATTTTCTTTTGTGATATTTTTTTGCATGAATGTTATTATTTGATGAGTTAATAACTTACGTCAATAAAGCTATGACCTTCGAGTTATTCATAGCAAATACATGACATAATAAGTCAATTAAAACAATAGGCAGGAAGTGTTATCTGTAACCCAATTGGTACTTACAATCTAATTGTTATTCTAATAATGCGTTCTTAAGGGGATACAAGTAAGTCGTCATACCTTGCGTTTAGTATATTCACGTATGATTTTTTTTGTGTTACCATACTATAATTACCATGTTAATACACATTTTGTGCATATTTTGTCATTTAACAACACTAATCGTAAGATACATTGCAACCATATTTTTTTTAGATATACCTATGCCGCCACCCCAGATATTTTGGAGTTTAGGTACTCCTTAAGAATTGATTTTCATATAAGGCCCCCAGTATGAAACTTATGAGGAGTCAAATAATACAATTGTAACTCAAAACGTTATGTTTTTCCTTTCTTTAAAACCACTCCTGTATTAGAACGAACAAAACAAAAAATATTCAAATCGTACAAGCGGTTTTTATTAATTAAAGCAATTTAAATGTTAATATGTATGACATGTTAATATTCACCTCTCCTACAGTAAACTTGCATTCCAAGAAGAGTTTTAGCAAAACTACTATTACATTTCTGTCAGGTACTTTGATATTATTTTCTGGATTTCTGCACTGCTGTATACTGATACATGTATAGAATACACTTCTCTACCAAATTTCACCCATAGGTTAATATAGATCCAATTTTTGAGAAAAAATACTATCATTCAGTGACAGGCGGCTGGAAGGACATGAAAAATTTGTAAAAATACCGTTTTTGTTTAAATGGCTATGGAACCCTCACAACTGACGCTCAAGTTTTAACTCATAGTCATATTGAACGCATTAAAATTCAGTGCACATTTTAGTAAAAACCTGTCCACATATTTTAAAATTGTATTTTTAGTGTATGGAAAATAAATCGATTTTATAAACAAGGCTTAAATAGGTAAAAGAGATAATAAAGGTAGTATGAGTACTCTTCCTTTGGTAAGCAAAAATAATATTTTACGTATGAAACAGAAACACGTGTAACCAGATTAGGGCAGGGTTGTCAAAACATGCCACCCCTGCGATCGTAGCTTATAAGCACACGGCCCTGTAAACAACGTTTCACAACTTTGTATAAGATTTAACCAACCTAGTTAATCAAATATTTGACGGTTCAGCGGAGATCTAAGGCTATATAACAAACGCGCCTTTTACCTCAATGGTATAGGAAGAATTTACATATTAGAATACTAGCTGTTCCCGTCACTTTGATCGCGTAAGACCAGCAGAAGAAGATGGATTATACATTCATATCCATATGAGATGGGCGTCTTTACCTGGTAGTGCTAGGGGTAAGACGGCCCTTTCCTATGAAACCTGCAAGATGTCAAAATGAAATATTCACGAAGAGTTAAAATAAATTTCTTGCTTTGTTCTCTGTTTTTTTATTGCTTGAGTTAAACAGACAGGCAGACGGCCTACCTTATGGTAAGCAATTATCATCGGCTTTGGACCTTTGTAACACCATAGGTGCTATCCTATCAATGTGCTGCCGCTCTCTAAAGGGAGACTGGAACCTGGCCACTATTACACAACTCAAGGTTGTAGCATACTCTAGACCAGGGTTGGTAGGTATCCGAATGGGCAAATATCCTACCACCTGACTGTGGGTTGTTTTGTCGCCTCTTACGACAGGCCGCCCGGGTGTAGGAAATTGTATTCTTTCTTCGTTCTTGCACGGGTACTGAAATTTGTATTGAATAAATACATAAAAATGTAATCATTTGAAACGAATTAAGAAAGAACAAAGAAAGAATCTATTATTTAGGTAATCGGCAGTACAACTAAAAGAAGACATTTCAAATATTGCTATGAGCTGAAGTACCTACTATAGGCGACATTTTCAACAAATAGGTGTAAAGTTAAATTAGGAAGTGCTGCGATTATAAAATGTGACATTCGTACTTAGAACTACAAATAACTTGAGCTACAAATGTAATTGTATCCATATCAAAGATGAAACATATCATTAGCTTTATACCTTATAAAATTACATGTTTCATACATAAATCGTTATATGTGTGAGACCACCACTAATTGTTTTTTTCGCGTTTACGCTCTGCCGTTAGCGGGCATATTGATTACATATTTCTAATTTTATCCAATATACCCAGTAGTTTCCGAGAAATATGACTGTGGGTGATATACTGTGAATGACGGAGGGAAACAAAACCCCAGGGTTTTCGATTTTGCTTAGAGATCAACAGAATCCTTAAGAACCCATAAAAGCTTACTTTACATAATATTGGTGTACTAACAGTGGTATTTAATCTGTACAATCAAACATCATTGTCATTAACGTCAAACAATGACACGAGACTGATCATCGAGAACCTCGCCCTCTTCTAATGGCTAAACCGGACATTGTCACAAGCATGTATAATAGAATATATTTGTTAAAATATTAACTAAGAGTTCCTGTAAAATACTTAAAAATAAACATAATATAACGAAGACTATAAATGGTGTTTATAATAATGTTATAGGACTACGAGTCGAGCTACAGGACTCGAATTAAAAATGCCGTTGGAACTACTATAGAATTTATTAGAACTGTACAAACATGCATAAAACAAATACAAATAAAACTGGATGCAACCAGTTCACACTGTACGATTCAATGCAATTCGACGAGCGTAAAGTCCGTCGTCTATATTGCTAATCGAGAGTACTACAAACGTCTTACTCGTCTCGTAGTCGTCGCTTGAATGCCCACCCCTCCATTCGGACGTTGTCTTATACTCATTACACAGTACAAAGAAACTGGCCGCGCGCACTGGGTTACCGAGAAATAGTAATTTGCACACCTGCGAACGGCCACAAAGTCGAAAACAATAACAATACGGATTAGTTCGACGCTAACAATGGTTATAAAACAAGTGGAAAAACAATAGCATGTTTTTCTTAATTACAAATTCAAAACACAAAAGAATTCCTAAATCCGGAAGACAATAAACTGCGCTTACGACAGACAGCTGTGCGCTTATCTTTGACGGCATATAATAATAATAATCTATTAACAAGACTATTGGTATCTAAGATATTCAATAATAGTCAATCATCAGTCCTATTTTTTACATTCAAAGCAGAGTTAAACCGATTCAAAACTATTGATACTGTAAATGTTAGCTTCTCGGATTGTATTGTACCTATCAAGAATTTATTTAAATTATTTTATATTTTTACTGTTTGTGTTAAATATTTAATAGATTAATAGACACAAACATGATCGAACATTGTACTATGAAGATTTTTTGTAGACAAATACATAAGACTATAAACAGTGGACGTATATTTTCCTTATTCTGCGATTAAGTAAGCCCGGCTTTGTGTCTCTATACTAACTTAGCGAATAATAGCTGTGCAAATAATAGTTTTTGATACAAAATGAGTTACTAAGCAGACTTCTTACAAGGGGCTATAATGATAGCCTGAAGAATGTGACCGAGACCCGATACAGAGGACCGCAAAACATACTCTATTACCGACAAGCGCTTTTGGCACTAGATCTAACGTTTTTTCTTCTCTGTTAGCGCCCAAAAAAAATAATTAACCCGTTTTTAAATCATGTTACTTTTCAATTCAATTTTGGGTTAGGTTAGCTTCTTAAGAGTTCACACAACGAATTTTCTCTGACAGGAGTTGGCAACACTAGTCACACAGTATAACATATTGCTATGTAATAAATGGAAGAAGAACTTTCAAAGATCACGGTCACTCATCTCTATCTCGCCCTCCAAATCTCTTCATACATTTGCATCCATATGCTGTATGTCATGGTCCTCTGTCAGGTGTAGCGCTCACCTATCACGCTCACTTGCCACGATCACATGTCACGTGTCGCGGCCACATGTCTCGGTCGCGTACCTTAAATCATGGCGTGACGTTTACCACTCACTGTATTACGCGGTTTACGAATAGGATCGCTTTAGGCGTAAGATTACAAGGAAAAATTTTGGTTTTCAGTTCATTAGATATTCACAACAAACATTTTCAAAAGCCATTACGGAATTCTCAAGGGCGGTTATATCGTTCTCTGCCGACTATTTATTTTAATTTACCGTGGAAGGCAATGGTTTTGTTGTTCTAATTAGTGTTTTGGTACTGCTTTCCTTTCGATATTTTAGGGAGATTAATTATTTGTTTAATTTTAGAATACTTAAGTTAGTTATTCGTTGTGTTAGTTGTAGAAAACACTATAGAGTAGACTGAGTACGGTTGTGACAGTCGTGACATTCGCAAAACTGTAAGGATAACCGGGGAGGTACACGTGAAAAGAGGAGAAACGTGGTAATCCTAATGTATGTCAAAGTATTGTGTCCACCATCGTACCTCATTAAAGATGGTGGATGCCTCTATTACTTTTTAACAGTCAAAAGTAAGTATTTTGTTCGATTTCTTTTTATAATTGTTGTTATTATATATGTGTACAGATAGAGTAATGCGTGTCTTTACTCTTCATAAGTTAAACATTATTAATTAAATAGCATTGATTAATTTTTATGTAAATTACTTTTTATTGTGCGTGGTTAGGCGCCTTATATTACCTACCTATCCTCTCCTTCCCGCAAACCCGCACGCTGGATAGAGACAGGCGGTGCCACCTGTCGGCTAACCACGATTCGTGCCGGCGGGCGGCCCAGTACGTAATCGGTCACGCGAGCATCGCACGCGCATTGAGTGCAAATATAGAACGCTTTTTACTTATAAACCCGCTCCTGTTGGTGTGAACATACGCAAATTTGAAGACGTGCTGAGGAGTCTAAGGAACGAGGACTGGAGATCCGCAGGTGAGTGCCGCTTCATTCTACCCGGCTGTGGATTTTGCCCTCCTTCCACCACCAACATTTTTTTACCTTTGTCACCCGCACCACCAGTGCGATAGATTTTGTGTGAAGGGGTGCGTTGTGTACAGTTGTGATATTTTTCCTGAGTACTGTCGTGACACAAGTAATTATGTTTATTTTGTTTTTAGATGCCTAGAAAACGATTAAGGAAGACCGAAAGAGGGCAGTGTGACATAGTATAATATGAAGAAGCTTATAAAGAAGTGAAATGCAGGACTTCTTTACGAAGAGCTGCGACAACGCATGTAGTTAATCGTATCTTTTTTGACTGATTGTAATACGATAATAGCTATAGATTCTACAGCACTTTAATAGTTTTAAGCAATAAGCTAGATATATTATATGAAGGCTGTTATAAGAATTGCAGATGCTAGAAAACTTAATTAGTTATAAGAAATTAAAGTACTCTAAGATTCTATTTCCTTGGTTACTTAAATGTCCAATGTTTCCAGAAGAAGATTAGAGTGATCCGGAATTATATCCGACACAGCGCTGATTTTCAGTGCAAACCTTCCTTTTAGTGTGAGAGCAAAACGACCCGATTTTTGTTAAACTGATTTTATTTATGAAATATATTGTTACAATTGGGCCACCTGCATATTTGTAAACAAAGCACATTTATTACCCGCCGTCGGTGTTTGAAATAACATTGAAGCGCTTTTATGACCGTCTTCTTTTGTTTACTTATTTATTGGTTGTTGTGGAGAGCAGCCAATTGTACTCGTTTATGGCAGTTCGCAGGCATAATTAGGCTGGTGTGCGGATTACAATTTCTGGGAAATTGTGTCGACGCCTGCCAGGTAGACATATTGTATCGTGCATTATAAAGCAATGCCCCAATGGAGAGATCGGCAGTCAAGCGATAACCACAAGCGTGGCAAAACGTGTGTACATTCGATAAGCTATATAGTGACGGACTTTGCACGTGTTATTGAATCGTGCATTACGTTTGTAGCTGTGTTATACGTGTTTGTATAGTTCTAAATAAACTCTATAGTAATTCTAACGGCATTTTAATTCGAGTCCCGCACTCGTAACAGTATTATAAGTAAACCGAATAAATAAATTTAAATAAAAACCAATAATAATATATTTTGATACTTTAAAATAAAATAAAATAAATAACCATATAATTACTTAAATCTATTAGCGTCCCTGTACACGTATATGTTTTCCACATAACAACGGGTATCAAATCATCTATTCGAATATAATTCGACCGAGTAATTACCGATTATTGCCACGTTCTTGAATAATTCAATGTTATTGAATACAGCCTTGTTTTTTTAGTTCTGTATGATCCATTTAATAGCAGCATAAGAAAACCTATCTGTCTATCGAGAACACCGTGTGAGTGAATACTTGCCAATTCATTTGGGCTATATAAAATATATGGCGAGTACACCGACCGTTTTCCTTATATGCGTTAGGCCGACATTGGCAGTAAAACGGTTATGAGGTGTGGACCTTAAACAGTCGCTTTTCGAGAATCGCTTAACGACATCGATAGGTGTTAATTAATATATAGTGGTAGATGTGAGACATAACATAAACACCCATAGAATTTTGATATTTTTTATATTTCTAATACGAATTTGCGACAGTAGCTATTATAACCCCTTTGATATATATAGAATTAGAAACGAGGATATACGTAAGAAAACCAAGATAACCGACATAGCTCACAAAATTACCAAATTGAAATGGTAGTGGGCCGGTCACGTCTGTCGCAAGATCGATGGATGATGGAGCAAACGTGTCTTAGAGTGGAGACCGCGTCTCGGTTGGCTTAGCATAGGGCGCCTTTCAGCCCCATAAACTAATGACCTGCGTAAGGTTGCCGGTAGGGGCTGGATGAAGAAGGCGAGAGACCAAGATATGTGACGCAGACTTGGGGGAGGCCTATATCCAGCAGTGGACATTGATTGGCTGAAGAAGAAGAAGAATTATATTATACAAGCTTTGTCTATCACTCTATTCGCGCTGAGCCTCAAAGCTAAAACTAAAGCATCCCGACTCCACAGCATGCTAGACAAAAAAACCTAAATTACAGAATATTTCCGGAAAATAATGAACGTATTGTATAACTCTACCTGCGTGTACAACAGAGTTTTCAATAATGAAACAAACGACAGAAGTAAATGTGCATAATTATTTTGTGGCAGCTCTGGAATTGGTACTACCACTGCCTATAAATTTGCATCTGAAGGAGCAAAAGTTGCTAATGTAGGGAGAAATTAAGAAAATTTGAAACAAGTGGCTCAAAATGTGAGCAATATGGATCAAAGCCACTTGTCATAGTTGATATTTGAAAAGACGAATCAGCAACACGTATAATAAAAGAAATCAAATCGAAATCGCGAACAACTTTATTGAAAGATTTGATAGTTATGAATACAAATATACGTGCTATATTTGTAATACGTAAATATTACAAATATAGCTATAAAATACATTTTGCAAAGTAAAGGCAGTAATGTTAATATATCAAGTATATCTGCAAAAAGTATTATATCTAATCAAAGTTTTACATACTGTGCATCTAAAGCTGCTCTTGGTAGCTTTTAAAAATGCATTGTTTTGGAATTGACTACTCATGGCGTACGTGTTACTATCATAAACCCAAGTCCAGTAATAACTGATGTTATGTTGAATAATCTGGGGGATGTGAGCCAAGAATTGAAAGATATGATTTGGTCAGCAACAGCTGATGTAACATCTCTAAAAAGAGTATCGGATGCAGAAGAAATTGTAAATTTGTTCTTTATATAGCCAGTAAGAAGGCAAGAGGAATGACAGGATCTGCTGTAGTTTATGACAATTGAGGGTTACTAGTTAGATAGATTAGATATTGATAAAATGTGAAGCTGTAGTATTAATACAATAATATAGATTAAAACCCCTTATAGCTTGTAATACTGCTACTGGTATTAATATACACAAACTCAAAATAAATAATGACGATGCAAAGCAAAAATTAATTATAAGTGAAACTATGAGTAAATTAGGTAAACGCGACATATTAGTCAACAATGTTGAAATTGGTACAGCTACGTCTATAATACATCTTCAAGCATGAATTTGATATATATATATATCACGGCTATTAACCTTTGATCCCCGGTGTATATGATTTACCTCTGTCTTGTATATCTTGAAGAAACTAAAAGAAACATACTAAAAACGTCATTGCCGGTTTAGGAGTGTTAGTTAAGAAAACCTAGGCATACAGCGCGTTTAAAACAGTCTTAAACAATTTCACAAGATGTGTACAGCTTTGGAACTTGCTTCTAAAGGCATTAGAGTTAATTATGTGAAGCGTGGATCTATCACGTCATATCAAAGTTTATGAGTTAAGCATTTGGGAAACAATGAAAAAGGCAACAGCTCTCGATAGAGCAGCGGAGTCGGAAAAATTGCTAATATATTTTTTTTTCTATTCTATTCTATTTAAAACCAAATTTATTTAATTCCATAATTACAATAATATAAATAATTTCGATGCTCACTTAACATTTAATAATGACATAATAGAAAAAGTTGACGAATTTAAATTTTTAGGTATATTACTTGACAAATATTGTAACTGGAAAGCTCATGTGGATTTGGTATAAAAAAAATTAAACAAATTTGTATTTGCCCTAAATAGACTAAGACGCACAGCCGGTCAAAAGACGGCTCTAAATGCATATTATGGGTATGTTGAATCGGTGTTATGTTATTTGGGGAAATTCCACAGACATTAAAAGAACTTTTATTGTACATAAAAAATGCATAAGGGCAGTCTGCGGAATTGGACCCCACTTATCTTGCAGACCGCTTTTTAGAAAATTAAAGGTACTCACGTTGAGTAGTTTTGTATTTCAAATAGGAAGTTTTGTGAAAGACAATCCAATAATCTTTGATATTGGATTGATTTGATTGAATATTCTGATAGCGTTAGTTCTAGAGTAAAATTTAGAGATCCCACTAGACTAGTAACACCTAACTGCAACACTACGTTAAGACAAAAAAACTGCGAAGTGATGATCATAGAAGTCTTTAATTCGATACTCTTATCAATAAGAGAATTGCCAAAAAGAAAATTTAAATTAAAATTACATTCATGGCTGATGGAAAAGTGTTTTAATGACATTAGGGATTTTATTAGGTAAATGATTATATTTATATTGTTACATGCCGTCAAAGATAAGCGCATAGCTGCCTGTTGTAAGCGCAGTCCATTGTCTTCCCGGATTAGGAGTTCTTTTGTTTTTTGAATTTGTAATTCAGAAAAACATGCTATTGTCTTTTTACTTGTTTTATAACCATCATTAGCGTCGAACTAATCCTTATTGTTATTGTTTTCAACTTTGTGGCCGTTCGCAGGTGTGCAAATTACTATTTCTTAAAAACTCGGTGTGCGCGACCAATTTCTTTGTACTGTGTAGTTAGTATAAGACGATGCCCGAATGGAGGGGTGGGCAGTCAAGCGACGACTACGAAGCGAGTAAGACGTTTTCTAGTACTCTCGATTAGCGATATAAACGACGGACTTTGCGCGTTCGAATTATATTGAATCGTGCAGTGTGAACTGGTTGCATCCAGTTTTATTTGTATTTGTTTTATACGTGTTTGTACAGTTCTAATAAATTCTATAGTAGTTCCAATGGCATTTTTAATTCGAGTCCTGTCGCTCGTAACACTATTTTTATCTTTGACATCTGATTTATTATTTTTGACATTATTCTATCTCTGTGTTTAATATATAATTAAACAAACTATGTTTATAAATTTAGAAATGTTATCATTTTTTAAATTGTACCCAAATATTTGTGTGACCATATTTAGGTCAAATACAGTGAGACCAGTTGACTTTGTTTACAATCTTTTGTACAACTATTACCTGTATTTCTAGAAATAAAGATTCATTCATTCATTCCAATAAGGCAATGGAATATTATTGATGAGTGGTATGCAAAATTTAATTATTATATCAGCGCCTTTACATTGTAAATAATAATAATAACAGCCCATAAATGTCCCACTGCTGGGCTCTGGCCTCCCATTATAGGGGGAACGGACAGTATACCAGCCACGCTTGTCCAACGCGGCTTGGCAGGTTTGATACATCGGTTACCTCGATGTGCAGGTTGCATCACGGTGTTTTCCTTCACCGTTGTTAGCACGTGGTAATTGTAACAATATGCACATTAGGTCGGAAAACTGCCTAAGCGGCGCCTGCGTTCCGGCCAGGATCGAACCCGCGCTCTTTGAGTTAGGTACGCATGCGCTAGCCATTACACTACCACGATTTTACATTCTAGTTAAATTCTAATTTTGTATGTAAATCGTAACTGTTTTTATACTAGTATGTTTTTAAGAGTAGAGATTTCTGAAATTGTGGCACGGTAGAGTCGATTATTATCTCTGTTTGATCATTTCTAAAATATATTTTTTTCATTTTCTGAAATAAAATATTATTACAATTATATTGTTCCCTGAGTTTTTAACGTAAAGGATCTAAAATCATACCACAATGTACTGATACAAGATGGAATTTGTAACAAAAAATATTTATGAAATTATTATTGCTAGCTTTATAATTTATGACGATGGTATTTAACGTTAATATAATATTATTACGCCGAAAAAAGTAGATTCACACCTGCATACCAAAAAAGCACACCTTATTACCTTTCCGCATTTGGACTTCTTTTGTTTACTTTGTGTTTAAAATTTGTAATTAGTAAACAGCACATTGTGTACTGTAATCCTTTATGGCAGTCATTAGCCAGGTGTGATTCTAAGAAATTCGGCCCTTGCAGCCAGGCAGACATATTGCATTTGTGCAGTAGAAAGCAATGCCCCAATGGAGAGGTCGTCAGTCAAGCGATAACCACTAGCGAGACAAGATGTGTGTACGTTCGATAATCTATATAGTGACGGACTTTGCACGTGTTATTGAATCGCGCATTACGTTTGTACTGATTGTGTTCAGTTATATTTGTACCTGTGTTATACGTGTTGGTACAGTTCTAATAAATTCTATAGTAATTCCAACGGCATTTTAATTCGAGTCCTGTAACTCGTAACAATATTTTCCAAGACATATGTATCTCCCCAAACAAAATCGAGAAAAAACAATTATTTGCAAGGTTGTTACTAATGAACACAAGACTGATTCACCACTAACCAGTGACAACCATATTAAGTTGGTCTTACCTTACAAAAAATATCATGGACTGTACGTATTTTTAATTTCACAGTAGCATAATCAGAAGAAAGTTGTATATTACATCATTTCTGACTCGTCCCAAACAATTGAAAACTATAACTTTAAATGAGTAAAAGCGCTATATAGTCTTAGTCTAATTTTGATTGATTGTTATTGTTATTGATTTAAGGGCAGCAAGGACGCTTATTTGACGTTTCTGCTGCTCTTACACTTTTTCTCACACCCGCTGTCATGAGCCATGATAATGGGAGTGTCTCATATAAATTTGCCGGCCTATAGTAGCAACAGTAGTACTAGATACTTGCGTAGCTCGCACATATCCAAAACTGTGGCTTATGTAATAATCATTATTACGTACGCCATAGAATTAGGTTGACCGAGTAGTCAATGCATTTGCTGAAATTTTGGACTGCACAGCTTTGGCTTACACAGGCTTGACTTGCTCAAGTACTTGTAGAATAGAATATACTTAATTGTACAAAATGCTACATAAAATCAAGAACATTAATATTTAATTATAATCGGTGGTCTTGTCGCCCATGGCGATTTATTCCAGACAACCTTTGGACGGAGTATAAGAAGGACAACGAAAGTCGGTGGTAGCTAAACAAGCACTCCGTAATAAGTAAATAGTTTATAAATTAGTAATATTCACTTATTTTTAAACTATACCAAATATTTGTAGCGTGCGGTGCGGCCACAGTTTGTATGTTCTATGAAATTCTGTGTTTTGTTCTCGTTTGTTCATTTAAAACTGTGCAAATCAGATGGAGCGTGCAGCCACAGCACTAGTTCACATTTCGTCATTGTAGTATGAATATATCTGAAAATCATTTAAGCAATAAGACTTCTTTGTCGAATTCAAGTCACATTTACCCTTAAAAAGGTATAATATCCCATCACCCAATTTGTGCCGATTATTTGAAAACTCCCCAATAATTCCGGTTAAGGACCCGAAAAAAGCCTCTCCCTCGAGGCCATTATAATAATTCTTTAGATATCAGAATTCCTTATTCTTATTTAAGTTATAATAGATAACATTGAATTTTATTCACTCTTAATGTTCTGAAATAGTTTGTATGCCGTACTAAGAATTCTTAATGCGAAAATTACATAAAAATAAAATACAGATTATTTGCAAAATTATTTATCAAATATTTATCACAAAAAGATAAGGAGTCTGCATTTGTTTTAGATAAAAATGCTTCGATATAATTGTAATAATTATCTCCATGAAGGGGCTTCATCTGAGATATTATTAAAGACTAGAGTTTAACCCGCGGCTGCGTCGCGGCTCAACCTCTAGTCCGTGTTTCTTGTTTAAAAAGCAGGCGTTAATACAGGTTACATTGTAGGATATTTTTTATACAGGTAGATGAGATATTGGCCTTAAGATAGAAATTGAATTTACACGCAAATGAATTCGCCTGAAAAACTACTTACTAAGTATTAATGCTTGTACGTATGTTCGGTCATACGACCGGCTTACTGCTATACTATGTATTATGCGGTTCAATTTGCTGCCGGTTACTCTACCATATGTTGCAGTTGCTATTGCGGCTGACAGTCCGGTTAATCACAAATACAACCGTGTATTCAAAATCAGCCGAACCACTGACCAAACTGCGGTTAACCACATATGCGTATAAGACGTAGACCTAAAATGGAGTGCCGAGTATCATACATCAATGAGCAAACCTGCGCGGTGATTAGTCGGCGGATGCTTCCTTACCAAGTGACAAGCAACGTTATTAAGCTGAGACTCTAGAATGGCCGTAGGCTCTAAGCTATCACGATTTAAATGATTAAAACATTAGTATAATTATACGTAATCATCAAGATAATCATATATCCCTTACAACTGTTATCATAAAATTTGTACGTATTATTATCGAACATATAATACGTTTATCAATAAGATAAGATTGACTATAATTATAAGTAAAATTAAAATCAAAGCTTATTTGTCATCGAATAGTAGTTGGAATCGCTCTAAATGTGTTTTTCAAATAAAGTAGTTTTAGTAACTGGTGCTAGTTCGGGCATAGGAGCTACCATTGCTATCAAATTCTCAGAACAGGGAGCTAAAGTGGCATTAGTGGGTAGAAATTTAACAAAACTTAGCAATGTTTCACAAAAATGTACAGATAGCGGCGGTGAGCCACTAGTTATACTTGCAGATATTACTAACAATGACGATGTAAAAAGAATTATAAGTGAAACTATCGGTAAATTTCGTAAACTCGATGTGTTAGTCAACAACGCTGGAATTTGTGCACCTGCTTCTATAACATCTGTTCAAGCTATGGATGTATTTGATAAAGTGATGGCTACTAACCTTCGGTCGGCAGTATATATGACTCACCTATGTGTTGGATATCTTGAAGAAACCAAAGGAAATATAATAAATATATCGAGCATTGCCAGTTTAGCAGTGTTAAGTAAGCAACTCTTTGCATATAGCACATCTAAAGCAGCCCTGGACCATTTCACAAGATGTATAGCTTTAGAACTTGCGTCTAAAGGCGTTAGAGTAAATTCTGTGAATCCTGGACCAGTCAAGACTGATATTTTTGACAACTCTGGTTACAATGAAGCTTCCGAGCAAATTATTTGGGAAACCATGAAAAAAGCAACAGCACTCGACAGGATAGCTGAGCCGGAAGAAATTGCTAATCTTGTTCTATTCTTAACAAGCGACAAGGCCAAAAGTATAACCGGATCTGTTTATGTTACTGACAATGGAACATTATTGAAGGGTTGCTGGGAAAATTAAAACATTCTGTTAGTGCCTTTATATTGTAGGTAAATTTTAATGTTTAAGCAACTAATAACTATTTTTTTCCTGCTAGTATGTTATTAAGAGCAGAGCTTTATAGAATTATCGATTTATTTTTTGTTATCTAGATTTTTACTGGTATGTTAAAAATAATATTATTTATCAGAATATTGTGTTGGTATGTGTATTAAATTATTGTATGAGTAATATTAAGTATGTTTTTTTTAATCAATAATATTAGGTAAGTCGTGGTAGCGTAATGGCTAGCGCACGCGTCCCAAACTCAAAGGGCGCGGGTTCGATCCTGGCCGGAACGCATGCACCACTTAGGCAGTTTTCTGACCTAATGTGCATATTGGTACAATTACCACGTGCTAATAACGGTGAAGGAAAACATCGCGATGCAACCTGCACATCGAGATAACCGATGTGTCAAACCTGCCAAGCCGCCTTGGACAAGCGTGGCGGGTATACTGTCCGTTCCCCTATAGTGGGAGGCCCGAGTCTAGCTGTGGGACATTTATGGGCTGCTATTATTATATTATATTATTATTAGGTAGGTAATGTGCTAAAGGTTGGGTGTATATTTGTAAGTCGTCTACATAAAACTTTAACGTCCAAAAGCTGCATGCAGGCGTCTATCGGGGGCCCAATCTTGTGAATCCTGCTCATCGACCCATTGTTGAGAGGATTGTTACATAAAAACAACTAATGTCAGGATTTTGCCGATGACGTTGTGCTTCTATTTAAAGCGGTCACCGGACAAAAGATAGAGAGGCATGTTGTTAATGCTACGGTAACCTACGTTCAGCTGTGGGGTGTCAAAAATAAGCTTTGGTTCGGATCGGACAAAACATATGCAGTGGTGGTAACCACGAAGCTTAAATTTGACAACATACAACTGAACATGGAAGGCGTAGAAATAACCATAGCCTCGAAGATCAAGATCCTAGGTCTGACGATAGGCAGCAAGCTAACATTTAACGCACACGCCACTAATGTATGTGTGAAGGTGTTATATCTTATAAACAGCTCTCTCGGAGTGCTAATGTCACCCAGACCATCAACTCTTATCGCAATTTAAATGAAGACCTAAACTGAATCGTTTCGCTATTTTGTACCATGACATAGATAAGACGACCCTGTTTAGGTCGCTGCCAAAACAAAACCTAAATTGGATCATAAAATGATCGCAAACAATGTTTTCGTTCATTCAATCCGTACTATGACGTTAAATTATAACCTAATATAAATCGCATCTGTCAAAATATACGATTCAATAAAAGTTAGTTTCTTGCAGCTTTTTGTAGCTTATAGTGAATTGTTTATTAAAAACTGCTTTTACTCTTACTAAAGCGACTCTTCAGAGACAATTAGTGCCCATTAATTAGTGTTCAATAATATCTGCCTTTAATAATTATTGTTTAAGATATTTTTTATATATTTTTACTCTTGAGATGTCGGAGGAATTGTTGTTGTTAGAGATTTTTGAGTGTGACAACGACGATTGTTCCCCGCAGCGACAAAGAAGACGACTTATACGCGAGCAATCAGATCCATTTGCCGAACTCGATGATACGGAATTTATTAAAAGATATCGACTTTCTACAATTGGTCAATCGTGAACCGTCACCTTGGGAGCTTAGACACATTCTACGGGAAAATTCCCTTGCTTAAATAGTTTTATTGTAGCCCAAAGCAATATCCCTCCGTCAGTTTAAAAATTCTCAAAATAACTCAAGTCGGCCGTAGCTCTAACTCTACGTCGCGAGGGTTTCCTGTATATAGAAAAAACCACTTGATATATTTCACTAACGTAAGCATTAAGTGATGGGCTTGGGGTTTTGAATGTAATTGATACAACTAATACTGTGTGCCGCTATATTACACAATGTATTTGTGGCTGAATATTAACACAAAAACCGTTTAACAATACTTACACCATTAGAAATTGTTTATAATCAAAAAACAAATACTGCAATTTTATAAATACAATAAAAATAAGCACGCTTTCAAAGTACAAATTCCCAGTCAACTACTGATGACAAGTACGAGTGCGTTCTTATATTAAGGGAAGTGCACCTTATAGAAGTATTTAAATAATTATGTATAATTATATAAAAACTGATATTCTTGGTCGAAAAAATATTATGAAACTACCTTTTTCCAAGTTAAAAGCTAATTGTATATATTAGTCATAATAAACTAGTTAAATGTTCCAAGGAAATAACCGTAAACCTACCCGAAGAACTTCTCGATTTCACTTCTGAACACAACTCCAAGAGCAAGAAACACAAAGCTTCGTCGCATAGCGTTGTTCCTTTCTAAAATTGCGAGGCAGAGACAAAATTAAAATTTTGTTCATTCTTTTGTGGACTAGCGATTCAAACACGATCGAGTTAAAACTAGGTGATGGTACAGTAAAAAAGCGATCCAGTTTAGGAACCTAAACTGATTGGCATCGGATTCGATCGAATTAAATCGCTAGCTAAAAGTTGATGGTACAGGGAGCCTTGATACTGAGGTCATACGCACAATTTACATAAAGGTGCTCGAGCCAGTAATCATGTACGCCACGAGCGTCAGGGCCCCGGCAACCAAGAAGTTTAGCGTGCGTAAGCCACTTAACACAATTCAGAGGAGCTTCTCTCAGAAAATGTGTCGTGTATACCGCACGATTTGCTTAAACTCGACGCTGGCACTCGCTAGAATAAAAATCCCCATTGACCCTGAGGTCAAGCAGAAGGTACGCCAGTTGCCAGCGGCTGAGAACAAGGAAGTGGAAGCGACGGTTGCATACACGCGAAAACCCCACCCGGGTGAGCACATAGAGACGTAATTCGATTGCCTTAGATCAGAAGCAGGTGGATCCGCAACATGAACAAACGGTGCGCATCTTCACGGATAGCATTTTGATCGGTGGGCAGTCGGAGCTCGTTCTCATTATCCTACTGGGATAATGAGAACGAGACCAAATGACGACAGGTAAACTGACATTCTACTGCACGGACTATCAGCCTAAATTGTGGCTATATGTAAAGCTACGAAATAAAGCAGGAAAGCCAAAAGAGAAGCTTTGAAATATACAGCGACTCCAGATCGGTGTTGTATGCGCTGTGTAATTACTCCATCAATTCGTTAGCATTCGACGCGCGGCAATGTGTCCAGGAGAGCGTGCTTCTTGGTGAAGGCGTATGTAGACATCACGGAGAACGAGCGGGCGAACGCATTACATAAAGCGGCCGCACTTTGTTTGAAGGTGCGACCGCACTACGATAGGTTCAATAAGTAGACATAGAAAAATGTTAAAGAAAAAGTTTTTGTTAACAAAGGTTTTAAAAAATCAAAAGAAACGAAAAAAGCATAAAAAAGAAAATACAAAAGAAGATAATTATGTAAGAAAGTTAAATACCCTGGAAAAGAAAATAATAAATACCCTGGTCAACTTGTTCGTGAGGAGGCAGCGATAAAAAATAGATGTGAATTTATTCAATTATCACTAGCATTATTAAACTGTAAGATAAGTCGATTAAATCATTAAATACTTACGTGCAATATCACAAGATATGTAATGTGATAAGACATTTTTGAAGAAAATATTATTTTAAGTGATCAGTGCAAAAGAATATTTTATTCTGTCAAGCAGTTAGTGACTAAAGTAGCGGAAATGAGTTTCTCAAATAAAGTAATTTTAGTAACGGGTGCTAGTTCTGGCATAGGAGTAGCCATTGCTATAAAATTTGCGGAACAGAAAGCTAAAGTTGTGCTAGTAGGAAGAAATGAATTAAAAATAAGTAAAATATCAAGGAAATGCGAAGAAGGTGGTGGCGAGCCATTAGTTATTTTGGCAGATATTACTAACAATGATGATGCAAAGAGAATTATAAGTCGACACTATCAATTAATTTGGTAAACTCGACATATTAGTCAACAATGCAAGAATAGGTATACCAGTTACTATAACGGCTTCTCTCGCAATGGAAGTATTTGATAAAGTGATCCGCAGTACATATGATCTATCTTTGTGTTGGATATCTTGAAGAATCCAAAGGAAACATAATTAACATATCAAGCACTGCCGGTACAATACCGATGGGTGTACCAAACTTTTTATACTGCGCATCTAAAGCAGCCTTGGATCATATAACAAGATGTGTAGTAGCTTCGGATCTTGCTTCAAAAGGCATTCGGATTAATTCGGTGAATCCGGGATTTGTTAAGACCGATATTCTAGAAAATAGGGGCATAAATTATAATCCTTTTGAGGCCTGGGAAACATTTAAAAATCAACCGTACTCGATAAGGTAGCCGAACCAGAAGAAATTGCTGATCTCGTTTTGTTTTTAACAAGTGATAAAACCAAAAGTATGCCGGGTCAATTTATGTTGCTGACAATGGAACATTATTAAAACGGTTTTAATATGATTTTCAATTAAAATATGTATTGTAATTATGATGTAAAGATTTATATTTAATTATTCTGAAATAAGTATGAAGTATCTTTATTATACCATATTTTATGTAATCTTTCATTAAAAATAATGTGTGTTTATAAACTAGCTTCTCTTAAAAGAATGATCTTTATATTTAAATAGATTTTAAGTTATATACACTCTGCATGCTTAACAGCGTTACAACAGACAAAAAGCGTTTTTTGATCGATTTCTCAGCCCTTGTTACAGTAATTATACATACTTTGCTGTGGTGAAATAAATATATGTCAATCTTGATCATATTTCTGAGGTAAACTATGTACTCAAAACGCATTCTCGATAAATTTTCTTGATAGAAAATAATTGCAAAGTAACCTCTAAACGTGTTCTTCAATCTTGTGTCATGTTATTACTGTTAATTATACATCGCTAAAATAAATAACAGTAACATATCATATAAGAAATATACTTATTATAGTTTGTTTATTCGGTTACTTAGAGAATTTGCAAGTAATTAATTATTTTATTATAAATGACTTCAAAAATCACGCTTGCGGGTCCCAATGTATGGAATTTATCAATACGCCGGACGGCTCGGTGCTGTGTACACGCGTCGCTCTGCTCGAGCGTGCTATACGAAATTAAATTTTAAATAAATTAGGGAGCAGTAATAACCACAATTTCGAGCCGATCGAGCTATACTTATTTGGCGTATACAGTAGAGGAGTGGTCTAAATCATAGACTGTGTGGGTTCGAATTCTACTAGCTTCACTTGATCTAGTAGATTTTTTTATTTTTATATCAAAGTTGATAAAATGGTCTTTTTCTCTTCTTAAATAATTTTATAAAATGCAATAAAAGTACTTATCTATTAGGTCGGGGAAAAAGTTTCTTCGCATTTTATATAAAAATTCAAAAGGTTTTTTATAAAGTTTATTTATATTTGACTAAAGTATGTAGGTGCCATTTTGTTGGATAACTTTTTGCCATCTTATAGGTAGGGACGTGATCCCATTGCAATAAAAAATTTTGGGCTTCTGATCAAAAAACTGCGACAAGTGGTTTTGGCAGTCCTCTCATGATGTTAAAGTGACACTGCCTGAGGAATTCTGCAGAGACCGAAACAGGTGAAAATCTGAAGGTGCAAGTTCAGGACTATACGGCGGTGCATTAACACCTCCCAGCCAAACTCTCGTAATTTTTGCTGAGTGGCTAAAGATGTGTGAGGTCTAGCGTTATTATGGTGAAAAACCACACCCCTTCTATTGATTAATTCCGGCCACTTTCTTTCAACTTTTTGCTTTAATCTCATCAGTTGTTTGCAGTACAGTTCAGAATCGATGGTTCTGCCTGGCGGTAACAGGTCATAATGAATTATGCCCTTCTAATCCCACCATACACACAGCATCATCTTGTCGCGAGTTAACCCGGGTTTCGCCACATTCTGTGAAGCCTGACCGGCCTTTGACTATGATCTTTTTCGCACGTTCTTGTCGTACGTGATCCACTTTTCATCACCAGTTATCAGCTTCTTCAAAAATAGTTCGGTTTCATTACGTCGTAATCAAGAATCTCAAATGAGTACACGGTTCATTAGGTTTCTTTCAGTGAGCTCATAAGGCACCTAAATATCGAGCTTTTTATGTGTACCCATCTTTTTTCAAATGCGCCAAAACCGTTTTGTGGTCAATTTCCAGTTCTCCAGCTACATCGTAACTACTAATACGCCGATCATGCTCCACTTTTTTTATCCTTTTATGGAAAGACTATTGAACCGATTTGGATGAAACTGGGTACATATGTAATTTTAATACCGAATTGTATATATATATATATATATATATATATATATATATATATATATATATATATATATGTGTATATATATATATACATATATTCGATGCCGAGAATGAACATAGTATGCATTTTATCCCGGAAAATGTGATAGTTTCCGGGATAAAAATATATTTGTCTTTCTGTTTCTTCTGCTTTTACGGAAAAAAATATTACAATTTGGCTGAAATTCGGTATATATGTAATTTAATAATGACGGTGAATAAGAGATACTTTTCATCCCGGGTAATGGGATAGATGTATGTAAAGGTTATCTCAGAAAGTAGAACAGGTTTTTTTTCAGTCATTTTGGTCATTTCATTTTATCATTTAGGCCCGTTCGGCCACATATTTTCATCCCGGAAACTATCTCATTTTTCAGGATGAAAAATATCTCTTGGCCACCCTCGGTATTAAAATTACATATGTACCCAATTTCATCCAAATCGGTTCAATAGTCTTTCCATAAAAGGATAAAAAAAAGTGGAGCATGATCGGCATATTAGTAGTTACGATGTAGCTGGAGAACTGGGAATTGACCACAAAACGGTTTTGGCGCATTTGAAAAAAGATGGGTACACATAAAAAGCTCGATATTTGGGTGCCTTATGAGCTCACTGAAAGAAACCTAATGAACCGTGTACTCATTTGAGATTCTTGATTACGACGTAATGAAACCGAACTATTTTTGAAGAAGCTGATAACTGGTGATGAAAAGTGGATCACGTACGACAAGAACGTGCGAAAAAGATCATAGTCAAAGGCCGGTCAGGCTTCACAGAATGTGGCGAAACCCGGGTTAACTCGCGACAAGATGATGCTGTGTGTATGGTGGGATTAGAAGGGCATTATTCATTATGACCTGTTACCGCCAGGCAGAACCATCGATTCTGAACTGTACTGCAAACAACTGATGAGATTAAAGCAAAAAGTTGAAAGAAAGTGGCCGGAATTAATCAATAGAAGGGGTGTGGTTTTTCACCATAATAACGCTAGACCTCACACATCTTTAGCCACTCAGCAAAAATTACGAGAGTTTGGCTGGGAGGTGTTAATGCACCGCCGTATAGTCCTGAACTTGCACCTTCAGATTTTCACCTGTTTCGGTCTCTGCAAAATTCCTCAGGCAGTGTCACTTTAACATCACGAGAGGACTGCCAAAACCACTTGTCGCAGTTTTTTGATCAGAACCCCAAATTTTTTTATTGCAATGGGATCACGTCCCTACCTATAAGATGGCAAAAAGTTATCCAACAAAATGGCACCTACATACTTTAGTCAAATATAAATAAACTTTATAAAAAACCTTTTGAATTTTTATATAAAATGCGAAGAAACTTTTTCCCCGACCTAATAGATAAGTACTTTTATTGCATTTTATAAAATTATTTAAGAAGAGAAAAAGACCATTTTATCAACTTTGATATAAAAATAAAAAAATCTACTAGATCAAGTGAAGCTAGTAGGATTCGAACCCACACAGTCTATGATTTAGACCACTCCTCTACCGTATACGCCAAATAAGTATAGCTCGATCGGCTCGAAATTGTGGTTATTACTGCTCCCTAATTTATTTAAAATTTAATTTCGTATAGCACGCTCGAGCAGAGCGACGCGTGTACACAGCACCGAGCCGTCCGGCGTATTGATAAATTCCATACATTGGGACCCGCAAGCGTGATTTTTGAAGTCATTTATAATAAAATAATTAATTACTTGCAAATTCTCTAAGTAACCGAATAAACAAACTATAATAAGTATATTTCTTATATGATATGTTACTGTTATTTATTTTAGCGATGTATAATTAACAGTAATAACATGACACAAGATTGAAGAACACGTTTAGAGGTTACTTTGCAATTATTTTCTATCAAGAAAATTTATCGAGAATGCGTTTTGAGTACATAGTTTACCTCAGAAATATGATCAAGATTGACATATATTTATTTCACCACAGCAAAGTATGTATAATTACTGTAACAAGGGCTGAGAAATCGATCAAAAAACGCTTTTTGTCTGTTGTAACGCTGTTAAGCATGCAGAGTGTATATAACTTAAAATCTATTTAAATATAAAGATCATTCTTTTAAGAGAAGCTAGTTTATAAACACACATTATTTTTAATGAAAGATTACATAAAATATGGTATAATAAAGATACTTCATACTTATTTCAGAATAATTAAATATAAATCTTTACATCATAATTACAATACAGATTTTAATTGAAAATCATATTAAAACCGTTTTAATAATGTTCCATTGTCAGCAACATAAATTGACCCGGCATACTTTTGGTTTTATCACTTGTTAAAAACAAAACGAGATCAGCAATTTCTTCTGGTTCGGCTACCTTATCGAGTATATATATATATATATACACACACACACATATATACTGAGTTTCAGCCAAATCGGTCCAGTTGTTTTTCCGTGAAAAGGGAACAGACAGACAGACAGTTACTTTCGCATTTATATTAATATATATACCTATATATGGATTCATTGTTGTTCCATAATACAATTACATCATTTTAATAAAGTTTACTCGTCTAAAAAATAAAAAGAAAGACATAGCCCGTGAACTCGAACCCTGTACCTGTTAGTTACTATTGTGCTCGGTGAACCGTTGAGCTAAAGACGCTTAGGAAGTTTTGATAAAATTTCAGTACCTATTAAGCTTATAAACGATCTGTCTCACTTTAGGATATTTTGTCTCGCTCTCGTGCTCGGCAGCCTTAGAATGAAATAAATTGAATCAAGTTGGTATGGACACGGTGCGCGTAGGTATGTTCAGTTGCAATATTTCGTCACGCTCGAACTTTTATTATGCGCTGTTTCAACGAAGTAAATATCGGCCGTGCGGGGTTGATTTTCTGAAACACCGATTTGAATCAGGTCTACAAAGCCTCTTAACCGGCAAAAACATTTCAACAAGGTAGGTATTATGTCTGTCATCTTTTGTGTACTATTTTTAAACAAATAAATAAATTGAATTTATTTTAACAATATACAAATGACTTTATTTTGCCTTTGTTTCAATATTTGTAGTCGGTGCCAAGTAAAGCATACTTGCGGTGTATGTATCCCTTGCTATTTCCAGTGCTCCTGGCAAGAGGCGAAAGTATGAACACAGAGAAGTTTTAGTAGGTATTCCGGCTTTGGATCGGCGAATTCCACACCATTTAAGAAGAAAATAAAGGGAGGACAATCGCCTAAAAAAAACGCAAATCTAACTAACACACTCGTGAAATCACAGTTGGCGTCACTAGTCTATTCTTGTTTTTATTCCAAATCTCAATGGAAACTTCTAATCAGTGTCGTAATATAAAAATAAAACATATTTTTTAAACTTGAATCAGTCACAAATTGTAAGTCCTAATTACTACACGACCAACAAAACTAGACGAATGCGTGGAATGTGGCCTTTCTGCCCGCATATCGCCTTAAACCCCGCGTACCTCCTAGTACCGTTCGGAACATCGATAAGGTCGTATGTGTTACGCTCGTCATTTCTGTACTTAATTGTTTTGTTATAATCTTTTTGTTGGTAAATAAGTTTTTCTGTTTTTTATCTTCTTGTTATGGCACATACATACATTTATATTTTGCTTCTTAACTCTACTTTTACTATCTCTTAAAAATATTTTTATTGATTTATTCATTTTAAAAATAAACTAAATTAATAATTATAAAAACCAGTTATCGACTCGTAAATAAGTATTAGTACTGAAAAATATAATTAGATGAAAAAAATAAATTAATCATCGTTATCATGTTGATATTTTTAGATTTCTTTGCAATCGGTACTGTAAACGGTCGACTGCACATCTGGCATTCGTCTACTTAGGATGGTCGGATAGTAGCTCCTTTTCAATTTTATGTAATTTACAAAATAATGACTCAAAAAAAATCAACCCTTAGTTACATATTATAATTATGCTTTAGTTTTTATTTGTTTCACGATTTCACTACATAATATCTTTGTAGTGCAAAATAGAGTAGTACAACTATCCGTTAAATTTCATCAGAAAAAAAAAAATTAGAGCAATATTCTCTATGTGTGTTGCATAGTACACGACTGCCTGGTGCCATGCGAGGAAAGACCCGAAAGATGATGAGATGAAGATCGACATCGTATCAACGTCAGATATTAAATGCTACAATCCTTCCGCTTTCAAAAATCGTTACCGCTTTGAGTTTGGATTATTTTCAATTATGTTTTTAAACATGCGTAATTAAGTTACAAAAATAACTACTTTTTTCTCATCTACGGAACATTTTAATGTGTGTGGCCCTACACGCAGTTGCTCGATTTTTACCATTTTGTGTTAAAGCACTCTTTGTATTCGTTCAAAATAATAATTTATTTTAACACCTACGTCAAACCAGTTTTTAGATAAACTGACACGGATGCACGTTATAATTATAAATCAGCAGACTCATAAAAAATAAGTTTGTACTAATGTTTTCTCTACGATTCCACCTGCATTTCGTAGAAACAATCTGTTATCATCATTCCTTCTATGTAAAGTTGCAGTTGTGGGTTAAAAATGCCCTATGTTTACTCTCAATAATTACTCTTAACTTATACCATGGAAAATCTTCCATGCTTATATTATACTTATACTTGTCATAAAAATTGAGTCATATTCAAATCCCTGAATAGGACACAAACGATTTCCATTTCGCTGTTGTACGCTTTTTGTAAAAATACAAACTAAACTGAAATCTAGGATTTACCTATCAACACTTACATAAGTAATAAACAAGAGACACTTATTTTATACTCGAAACATAGTACGCGTTACGTCAGTGAATTGCAAAGGCAGCGCTAAAAATCTGACTTTTTTTGCTATAAATATATAAATTTCGTCATTTTCATGGGATAGAGGAATCTCTATCCCATGAAAATGACGAAATTTATCGGTATAAGCGTATCCTAAGTGTTAACTCAGTATATAAGCTACCTGTGTGTCGATTTTTATTGAAATTCGTTTAGTAGTTTTCACGTGACGCTCCAACAGCCAAAGAGATAAAAGTTCTAAAAATTATATTTTTGAAATGTGTTGGTTCAAAGGGTCGCTCATTTTTTATCTTTTTAAATTCATTGTACATGTACAAACGCGACCTCTTTACAGATTTATTGTTATTCATAGTAGATATTATCTTAGACAAAAAACGTAAACTACTTATATATAGCATAAATTAGACAACTTTGTTTATATAACTCAGTGTAATCGTCGCTATCTGCTAGCAAGACATAAATTTGCTACAACAACTCCTAAAGTCACGTTGTAGTAGTTCATAAATAAATTATGAGTTTTAAGGAAAAAGTTATCCTAATAACTGGTGCAAGTTCTGGCATAGGAAAATCTGTATCACGAGTGTTTTCTAAGGAAGGAGGTAACGTTGTATTGGTTGGAAGAAACGAGGAAAAATTGCGGAAAGTGGCAGAGAAATGCGAGAGTTACGGGTCTAAAACCCTAGTGATAACAGCTGACTTAACGAAGGATGAAGATTTTAAAAATATAATTCAAAATACTTTAAAAGATTTTGGTAAAATACATGTTCTTGTAAATAATGCAGGCATAGCTGGAATGGAGAGCATCATATCAGAAACGGCTATACAAACGTTTGATAAAATGATTGCAACTAATCTTCGTCCAGCTGTTTACTTGACTCATCTTTGTGTACCATATTTAATAGAGACTAAAGGGAACATTATAAACATAGGAAGTATTGCTGCTTGCGCTCCTCTGTTCCGGGAAAAATTTTCGTATAGCACCTCTAAAGCAGCTTTAGACCATTTTACAAAATGTATTGCGTTTGAATTAGCATCTAAAGGCGTGCGAGCTAATACTGTTAATCCGGGACCAGTGAAAACTAATTTTATGGACGCAATGAACATAGATAAAAGTAGTCAAGACGATCTCTGGCAGGTTATGATTAAAGGCTCGGCACTTGGCAAAACTATTGACTCGGAGGAAATTGCAGAATTGGTTATCTTCTTAGCGAGTGATAAAGCTAAAAGTATAACTGGAGTTTCTTATATCATAGATAATGGTGTTTTATTGAAAGGATTTATGAAGGATGCAGATAATTGAAAACAAGTAATGTTAATATGAAGTGACAGTGTCAATTTTCCTGGTGAAAAAAAAATGTAAAATAAATATGTTTTCAAAAATAACTTTTTTTATTATACTCCGCTAGCGAGGTTACAGTAGAAAGGGTAGACCTATGAAATGCTACTTTGAAGATGTAAGGGATAACATGCATACTAATAACGTTTTCTAGGAATAACACCTGTACACAACTACATTTATGTAAGAATAAATATTTCATTTCATAATTTTATAAATAAGGATATCGAAGTCCGTGCTACGTGAAGAAAAAGCAGGAAAACAAATGCCAAATTTCGAAGCGAACGCTCCAAACTCAACCGTAATTTGATGTCCGGGTGATGGTGGTGGTTTTACCACCGCACCGCACGCCATCGGCTGGGCGTTCATCCCTACATCCTACAGCCGCTTCGCTCTTGTACACAGCGGTTCTCTAGAACGTTTCTCTTGCTCACCGTGGGGTATTTGGAATGAGCTCCCAGTCGTAGTTTTCCCACAGCGCCAAAATATGTGTTTTTAAAAAGGGTGTCATAAAATTTCTTCAAGGCCAGCAGCGCGTTAGTGACATCTCTGGTGTTGCAAACATTCATAGGTGACGTTAACCGCTTTCCATCAGGTGGACGTCTACCCGTTTGCTGTACTCCAGCTATAAAAAAAACGAAAGCAATCGGTGGCGTTTCTAAGTTATTTTTTTTTATTGCAAAGCTGTCAGAATGGCGACCCATGTAGTGGAAAGTGATTACCTTCGCCTATAGATGTTTGGAACACCATGGGTGAAACCAATGCGTTACCAGTCTTTAAGACGGGATAGGGAGATGAGTTAGTTCAGATGGGATAAGGAGAGCGGAAAGTAGACCACCAGTTCTCTCCTCACTCATCGCACAAAACATGATTTGCTCAAGCCTAACCGTTTCACGCCGATACTCTATTAGAGCGTGGTATCATACCAATCGAGCAGGCCTTAAGAGATGTAGTCAAGATAATGATTCCAACATGGCTCTATCAAGTCAAGTATGGCTCTAACAGTCAATAAGTCTTATAAAAAATGTGTGCTGGGACACATAGTAGAAGTGAAACTTCAACGGAAAAGTGGAAAAACGAATGACAACGGATAAGTGGCAAAACGAATCGCAACAAAATTTTATCTTGAAGTTTTACGAGCAGATTGTTAATGTACTTGTCCAATTTGAAAACCTGCCTGTAAAACTTCAAGTTAAAATTTTGTTGCGATTCGTTTTGCCACTTGTCCGTTGCCATTCGTTTTTCCAGTTGTCCGTTGAAGTTTCACTTCTACTATGTGTCCCAGCACACATTTGGATTTTTCGCAGGTTTACTGCAAATTATTATTTGGTTAGGTTAGGTACATTTTAATGAATGTATGTTTTATTTAAACATATTTTATTTTATCAAACAAAAAAAAACTGAATTCGATCCTGAACCAAAAAACGCATTCATAGTCTACCCTAAAATTATGCCGCCTCTCACCACGTCTAGTCTGAATTTATGCCGCTCCTCCAGGCGGCCGTAACGCTTTTTCGTGGCATAAAAATCCTAAGACGTCGTCTATATAGAAGTTTCACGTCAAAAATTTATACATAAATATTATATATAAAATATTTCAATTCGCAGATTCGCCAAAGTGCACTTTAGTTGATGCAATTCTGGTAATGTCTCGAGGTACCGAACAGTTACTTTACTATCTCACATCAGGCCTTTTGTTGGAGATCTCAAATCTTTATATATCTGACCCGTTTGATTTTCTTGAAGATTTAGCTATCCAATCATAAGCGGATATTGTTTTGTAATTTAGCAAAAACCAATTGCCTATAAAATCATTGTAATATCACTCTGTTTAACTAAATCACAGACAGTTATCTCAAAAATTAATAATAATAATAATCGGCAGACAAACACACATATTGTATAACCCCAAATTAAGCAAGTTGCGTTTGTGTTATGGGTAATATACAACGTACCACTCTGGGGCCGATATCCCAGACACCCAGACCATAGAAAATAACGGAGAAAATACGTTTCTGAAATTTACTATACCAGGAATCGAACCCGGAGCCTCTGCGTTGCAGTGAGGTAGGCCGGTAACGGCTTAGCCGAATCAACCACAGAGGCCGTCAAAATTGATTTGCCTATATGGATGAAATCCTATAGAAAAGTTCAATCTGCATATATCCCGATAAATATAACCAATCAAATCGTGGAAAAAAGAAATACAAGTGGTGGCCGCTGTGCACTAATTGAGGGGTAAGATTTTTGTCACTATATAACGCGTGGGTTATATAGTGACCCGTAAGTATGTAGTAAGAGTAAGTTATAGCGATTTCCAAAATCTTAATATATTTCTTAGATGATTCAATGGTTCAGGGTGCGTTTTCTAAAACACTTGCGCGTGTTTTTAAGCGCTTACACCTGTATTTTACTTTGAAAATACATTATACTTAGAGGTACACAGATAGACATCGAACTGAAACTAATTATAAGAGTAAATTTTACGGTTAGGTGTCGGAACCTTAAAAACATTTAGAATGAAGTAAAGAAATTAACAATTTAAAGAAGAATACCGATTTCTTCAAGGTAAGGTGTTTTCAAAATGCCCAGATAAGCTTCATTTTATACAACTTTCAGACCCTCATGAAACCATTCTGAATAAGGGGAGTTCGAATCAATATAACCGAAAATAGATTTTCCGGCGACAGTCCCCACCATCCTTATAAGAAAATCCTCTCAAATATTTGATTTTCGCTTATTATGTTTGATTTGAAATTTTCGTTTCTCAAGAAATCCGGATGTCGTAAAGGACGTCATAGAATTTCTTTGAAGTATGCAACGTGTTGGAGATGTCCCTAGAGTTGTAAACGTTCATAGGCGACGACGGTGACCATTGTCGTCAATTTAGCGACTATATTTTTTTATAAGAATCTGAAATATCTATTTACATAAAAATATACATCTATACTAATTTATAAAGCTGAAGAGTTTGTTTGTTTGTTTGCTTAAACGCGCTAATCTCAGGAACTACCGGTTTGATTTGAAAAATTCTTTTAGTTTTAGATAGCCCATTTATCGACGAAGGCTATATATCATCACGCTAAGACCAATAGGAGCGGAGACCAATGAAGAAAGTTTAAAAATCGGGGGATTTTTTTAACTTACTTATTTTTAACTATTCCACGCGGACGAACTCGCGGGCACAAGCTAATATGATAAATTCTAAACTTCATGAAAATTACAAAGTTTCAATGCATGCATTCAAGACCAGTATATGCGAGTCAAACACAAGCTACAAATATTACGCTTTGTCCTCATTATATTTCTTGATATTCAAACCTTTTGTACCAATTTCTCTTAATTAAGGTCTTTCGAGGCGGGCAGACAATTAAAATTTATCTAAATTAAACGGAATGGAAATTATTTTCAAAGAATGTTTGTTCTTTGTTTTAATTGTAATTAAAACGAGTTTAAATAAATTAAAGAACCTCAAATTATGCAATTTACTTGACTTCGGGCAATTATTAACCCCAATCTCGACTGTTGCTGGGATTTGTCTTCCTAGTCTTCTTGTTTTTAGGGTTCCGTCACTACTGGAGGAACACCGTGGTGTTTAGTGGGTCTGTCGCCTTCCGCCACATTAAATAATGTAACTGTCGTCTCAGCACGAACGTCGACGATGCGCGAGCGCAGCCCGCCGCGGGTGCGCCTGCGCGGCCCGTGGACACGCACTTGAGTCGTCCGATCGCCAGTGCAGTGGAATGACCTTGTCGAGTGTCACGCGCGCAATACCGTCTTACGAATCGGAACATATATTATTATTGTCGTGCGTTTGTTATAATTTAATATTATATAATAAATTTGTAAAACTTGCTTGCTAGCTAATATCCGCTAATAAATTTATCAGCTCCTTCTATTTTTGTGAGTAATTTGGTGTCGAAAGGCTACGTCGCCGACGCCGCACCATCACATCAACGGACCCCTACATTGGTGACCCACTCTTGGACACATAATGAGCAAGTCAAGCAGTGACTCAGGAGACAGCCACAGGTCAGTAGTGTCGGCAAACCCAAATGTAACAAAGCGCCGAATCAGAAAGAAAATGTGCGTTTCCACTGACCCATCCGTCACCCGACAATTAAATTTAAAAGTTCCACCGTTTTCTCCGGATAACCCGGATCTATGGTTTGCACTATTGGAAGGTCAGTTTGAGACCTTAGGAATTGTCTATGATGCCACACAATTTACTTTCGTCACCACTAATTTGGATATTTGTCACGCTAAAGCAGTGAAAGATGTTATTATCAACCCACCACTCAGATTTAAATATGACAAAATCAAATGCGAGTTGATACGGCGGTTGACAACGTCCCACGAGAAAAAAGTGCGACAATTTAATAATTGTTAATAGGCATGAGACTTTGGGAGACAGAAAGGCCTCACAATTCCTTAGGCACCTACAAGACCTAGCAGGACCTGATGTTCCGGAAGATTTTTTGAGGTCCATCTTGAGCAGTCGCCTACCTCAAAGTATCCAGACCATTCTAGCATCGCAGCCCACGCACTCTCTTGGACAACTTGCTGAACTGGCCGAACACATTCAGGAGATTGTGGCGACAGGAGTCATGGCCGCAACTTCATCAGATTTCCCTGTACCCAGTTCCTCGTCAGCGAATCCCGGCTCAGAAATCGCAGAATTACGAAAGATGGTAGAAGTCCTGACAATCAAGGTTGACCAGCTCTCTCGGACGTCTGCAGGTAGCAGCGGCAGCGGACGACGTAGATCCTCGCAGAGATGTACATCTTCCAGACCACGATCGAGATCGAACGCAAGCTATCGGAAATACCCGTTATGTTGGTATCACGCCAAGTTCGGGAATAAGGCGTATAAGTGTATTAAGCCGTGCGACTTTAATAAGGCGGGAAACCCAATGGGCAGCCGCTAATGGCGACTGACGATTGCCCCACTTCTGCAAGTCGCCTGTTTATCACGGATCGAGACTCGAATGTGCAATATCTCATCGATACGGGTAGTGATATTTGCGTGTACCCTCGTTCAGCTCTTCGTGAGCCTCGTGCAAAAACGAATTACCAGTTGTATGCGGCTAATGGAACATGTATTAGTGCTTATGGTTTTTTAGAATTAGTTGTAAATCTAGGTTTAAGACGCAATTTTCAATGGCGGTTTACTGTAGCTGATGTCACTAAGGCTATTATTGGAGTTGACTTTCTCAGTCATTTTAATTTAATGGTTGATTGTCGTAATTTGCGCCTTGTTGACAATACTACAGCATTGACGTCACATGTTTCTATGTTAAATTCAGTTAATCTTTTTTCTGTTAAAATTTCTACTGGTTACTCTAAATATCATAAACTATTACAAAGTTTCCCTGATATTATTAAACCGTCGGGCATTGTTTCTCCACCTAAGCACAACACTATGCATTACATAAAAACCACTCCCGGTCCTCCTGTATATTGCACACCTCGAAGGCTTGCCCCGGACAAATTAGCTATTGCCAAAAGGGAATTCCAGCTTATGCTCAATAATGGTACTGCACGTCCATCTGACAGCCCATGGGCATCCCCATTGCATTTAGCCCCTAAAAAAGATAGCGGCTGGCGCCCTTGTGGCGATTAACGTTTATTAAATTCGCGAACGATACCAGATCGCTATCTTATTAAACACATTCATGATTTCTCCCACAACTTAAGTGGATGTACTGTGTTTTCAACCATTGATCTCATGCGCGCGAACAACCAAATACCTGTTTACCCTGATGATGTGCCCAAAACGGCCATCACAACACCCTTTGGTTTGTACGAATTCCCATATATAACCTTTGGTTTACGAAATGCCGGGCAAACATTTCAAAGGTTTGCTGATGAGATGACGAGAGATTTAGACTTTTGTTATTGCTTTGTCGATGATTTCTTAGTCTTTAGTAAATCCGAGGCAGAACATTTTCACCACCTCGAACAACTTTTTACTCGTATGAAGCAATATGGTATCCTCGTCAATACCTCCAAATGTGTTTTCGGTGCTCCAGAAGTATCATTTTTAGGATACAGTATCTCGGCATCGGGCACCAAACCTTTGAAAACTAAAGTCCAGGCTATCACAGATTTTCCCACATCCAAAACAGTTAAGCAGTTACGGCGATTTCTGGGCATGTTGAACTTTTATAGGCGATTTTTGCCTAATATTGCCCAAGTTCAAGCCCCTCTCAATGCCTTACTTACTGGTTCCGTTAAAGGATCTCAGCCTATGGATACCTCTGGTGATGCATTCGTTAGTTTCGAGAATTGTAAGGAAAGCCTATCTACCGCAGCACTACTCGCACACCCTGATTGTGATGCCAACCTAGGTCTGGTGACAGACGCGTCTGACGTCGCAATGGGTGCAGTTTTGCAGCAATTTAAAGATGGCAACTGGCAACCACTCGCATTTTTTTTCGCGTAAATTAAGCCCTACTCAACAAAAATATTCACCATACGACGTGAACTTTTAGCGATATATGAGAGCATAAAATATTTTCGGCACATATTAGAAGCCCGACACTTTGTTGTCTAGACTGACCACAAGCCGCTCGTTTATGCTTTTCATCAACGCAAAACTAATTGTTCGCCATGCCAATATCGGCATCTTAATTTTGTATCGCAGTTCACGACCGATATTCGTCATATCTCAGGCAAAGACAATATAGTCGCAGATACATTGTCCCGAGTCGACGAACTGCAGATACCAATTGATATGGAGACACTTGCCACATCACAAAATACAGACCCTGAGCTGGCTCAACACATCAATAGTGAATCATCACTCCGTATGATGAAATTGAGATTACCAGGTAGCGAGTCAGAAATTTATTGCGATGTTAGCATGCCATCTCCTAGACCTTTGGTACCGCGATCATTGCGGAAACAAGTATTTGACAGCCTCCACAGTTTCAGTCATCTTGGCGCTAATGCTACTGCTCAGTTAGTAGCCCAGCGTTTTGTTTGGCCTGGAGTACGTAGACTCTCGAAAATGGTCTCAGGAATGTCTTCCGTGTCAAAGAGCCAAGGTACATCGACATGTGTCCGCTCCTTTGGGCACATTCGATTTACCTCGAGCTCGTTTCCAATTTATCCATATGGATATAATCGGACCCCTTCCTCCATCGCAAGGCAATAAATACTGCCTGACGGTGGTAGATCGCTTCACCAGGTGGCCAGAAGTCACGCCTATGGCCGATATCACAGCTGAGACGGTCGGCAAGGCATTGATATCATGGATATCCAGATTTGGTTCTCCAACTGACATAGTTACCGACCGTGGCCGTCAATTTGAATCTACACTTTTCCAATATCTCGGGAAAATGATAGGGTTCAAACATCGACCAACAACGGCATATCATCCGGCTTCCAACGGCATGGTGGAGCGATTCCACCGCCAGCTCGAGGCAGCAATTATGTGCCATGCAGATTGCCATTGGGTAGATAATTTATCACTAGTGCTCTTGGGAATTAGGACCTGTTATAAGGAAGACCTTCAGTCATCCTCAGCAGAGTTAGTTTATGGTGAGCCATTGCGTCTGCCAGGGGAATTATTTTCATCACCTGCCCCTGGCAGCACCGACTTAACTGACTTCACCACACGTTTCCGCAACTTTACTAACAAAATTCGTTCCGCACCCGCTGCACGTCACAGCAAGCACAATATTTTCATTTTTAAAGATTTAGCTACATCTAAGTATATCTTTTTAATAGACGACAGAGTTAGAGGATCTTTAGAATCTCCCTATTCTGGGCCATATGAAGTTTTAGCTCGTGGAGATAAGACTTTTGATATTTTATACAAAGGCAAAAAAGTCACAGTATCTATAGATCGAATCAAACCGGCCTACATACTGTCTGACCCATCACCTTCTTCTAACTTCAATTTACCCACTAATACTCCTATAATCCCTTCTCCGTCTAATTTCATTCCTGTCCAAAATACAAATGACACAAAAACCACTCGTTCGGGGCGAACTATACGGTTCCCCGATTTTTATCGCCCGTAGTGACGGTCTCTGGGGAGGAGTGATGTGGCCTTCCGCCACATTAAATAATGTAACTATCGTCTCAGCACGAACGACGACGATGCGCGAGCGCAGCCCGCCGCGGGTGCGCCTGCGCGGCCCGTGGACACGCACTTGAGTCGTCCGATCGCCAGTGCAGTGGAATGACCTTGTCGAGTGTCACGCCCGCAATACCGTCTTACGAATCGGAACATAATAGGTTGGGGAAAAAGTCTTTTCGCATATAGTATGTATGAAATTGTAATAAGATCTCTTTGGCTATACCATTTGTATCTGGCTGGTTTTTGTATCATTAAAAAGTTTTAATTTTAAAGAAGACAATTCCAAATTCAAATTAGGAAAATGTGTGATTTTCATTTGTTTTTCTTATTGTTAAAATAAGTGAATCTAATGAAGAAATTCGATACATTTTAAAATTTTACTACAAAAAAAGGTAAGAATGCAACACAAGCCGCGAAAAAAATTTGTGATGTTTATAGACCTAATGCAGTATCTGTGAGAGTAGCGTAAATTTGGTTTAAGCGTTTTCAATCCGGAAATTTTGATATCAAAAATGCACGTCGCTCTGGTCGCCCTGTTACGGACAAAATTGATGCCATTTTTGAAAAAGTGGAGCAAGATAGGCATATTAGTAGTTACGATGTAGCTAGAGAACTGGGAATTGACCACACAACGGTTTTGGCGCATTTGAAAAAAGCTGGCTACACAAAAAAGCTCGATATTTGGGTGCCTCATGAGCTCACTGGAAGAAACCTAATGTGCCGTGTACTCATTTGTGATTATTTATTACGACGTATTGAAACCGAACCATTTCTGAAGAAGCTGATAACTGGTGATGAAAAGTGGATCACGTACGACAAGAACGTGCGAAAAAGATCGTGGTCAAAGGCCGGTCAGGCTTCACAGACTGTGGCGAAACCCGGGCTAACTCGCAACAAGGTGATGCTATGTGTATGATGGGATTGGAGGGGCATTATTCATTATGAGCTGTTACCGCCAGGCAGGACCATGGATTCTGAACTGTACTACGAACAACTGATGAGATTAAAGCAAAAAGTTGAGAGAAAGCGGCCGAAATTAATCAACAGAAGGGGTGTAATTTTTCACCATGATAACGCTAGACCTCACACATCTTTAACCACTCAGCAAAAATTACGAGAGTTTGGCTGGGAGGTATTAACGCATCCGCCGTATAGTCCTGACCTTCAGATTTTCACCTGTTTCGGTCTCTGCAGAATTCCTTAGGCAGTGTCAGGTTAACATCACGAGAGGACTGCCAAAACCACTTGTCGTAGTTTTTTGATCAGAAGCCCTAAAATTTTTATAGCAATGGGATCACGTCCCTACCTATAAGATGGCAAAAAGTTATCCAACAAAATGGCACCTACATACTTTAGTCAAATGTAAATAAACTTTATAAAAAAACCTTTTGAGTTTTTATTTAAAATGCGAAGAAACTTTTTCCCCAACCTAATATATTATTATTGTCGTGCGTTTGTTATAATTTAATATTATATAATAAATTTGTAAAACTTGCTTGCTAGCTAATATCCGCTAATAAATTTATCAGCTCCTTCTATTTTTGTGAGTAATTTGGTGTCGAAAAGCTACGTCGCCGACGTCGCACCATCACATCAACGGACCCCTACAGGTCTTCCGGCAAAAAGCCGGTGAGTCGCATTCTACCCGGTTCTACATGTTCTCGAGTAGTGGGGTGTCCGCAAACGGATTCACGTCGAAAAATATGGGTTCCGTCACTATTTTGGCAAAAATGGAACCCTTATGTTTCAAAGTGGTTTCTTAAGTATTCACGACTAGTCTCTCTCTACATATAATAAAACTGTCATTTTTTTAAATTATTATTTGACCTCCCTCCCATTTGAATATAAAATATTAAAGCATAAGCATGTTGCGCCGCTTCTTCTCTTCAAGCCACAAAATAATACGAAGCGGAGGTGATTTGATTAGGCTCCCGTAGAGTAAATAATAACCATAACCAAAAATTAAAAATAAATGATTAAAAAGAACAAGTTGGCGGTAGGCTTACTAAAAACTTTAACATTACTCATTGACACTTGACATCTTTGTCTTTCGTGATCAGGGCTACTGAAAAGTAGCCGAAATATCCGAATAAAAATCAAATAAAACACCACGCTTAAAACCGTTACAACATAGTTTCCTTATTTGTCACATATTACTATTATATTCGTTATGTTTGTTTTTATGTCACAACAACCATAATAGTCTGTACACCAACATAATAAAAACAATATACATTTATTGTCTTTAATACTATAAGGTAGTACAATAGGCGGCATATTTTTTTTAAACAGTCTATTCCAGGCTATCTTTAACTTTGTCACAGATTTTTTTTCTCCGAAACTACTTAGTCTCTATGAGTGATATTTCCCAGGACAGTGTAAGCTGTACGGCACTACACAATAGTGTTGTATAACAACGAAACGAGTAAAATTAAAGATAGACGCCATACATTTAACTAAGATCCGAATTTTGTACATTCTCGTATTGGTATCGTTAGTCATATTTTGAAAATCATTATGATGTTCTTTACTGACTTTATTTAAGCCAACAGCCGCCCCTTTCAAGTTTATAATTATGAAGTAGAATATTTTCGGTGTGTGTCTTCAAAAATAGTTACGAAGATGGTTTGAAACATATTATTTTTTTGGGATGTAGGGTATTTTCAATTAAGTGCTTATTTATTGTTGGGTTAATAGAAAACCTTTTTGGAACCCCGGAGTGCCACACAATTGCCCGATTGTGTATTTCTTATGTGCATCCATAGGAAAAAAACACGCAAAACTTTTAGCGTACGCGTCCTAAACTCAAAAGGGCCCTGGTTCGAACCCTAACCGGAACGCACGCAACACTTGCAGGCAGTGCATGTTTTTAAAATTACCACGTGCTAAAAACGATGAAGGAAACCATCGTGATGAAACCTGGACACCGAGTTAACCGACGCGTCAAATTTGTGAAGCCGCTTTGGACAAGCGTAGCCGGTATACTGTTGTCCGTTTCTCTATAGTGGGAGGGCCGAGCCCAGCAGTGGGACGTTTATGGGCTTTTATGTAGATAATAGAATGTTTTTTATTTGATGCATATAAAAGGATTAGGTACAGTACTTTGGAAGTGTATTATTTTTATTTACACAAAACTTATTACAATATATTCTAAATTATTTTAAAATTTTAACTAAACTACAAAAAAGAAACCTAAAATTAAATACTAGAACTAAATACAAAAAAAGCCCTAATTATAGATAAAATATTGGTCCCAAACCACTGTCCCTTACCGGGAACGTTCCCAAAACGCTGGCGGCGTTACCGCGTTAAATAGCAATGCTTACCCTTTGAGCAAAATAGACCCCAGCCTTTTGGTCGCGTGAGAGGTCTACTAAACGTATATATGTTTGAATATGTTTAATCTTTTAAGCAAATAAATAAATTGTATTGTAACAGTCGAATAAATCTAAGAAAATAGTAACAGTCCATATAAGTGCATATTCTAATAATAAGAGTTTATCGTAGCTTCTCTGGTATATACCTTCGATTCCATATTTTGTAACTCAAGAAACTATTTCCATTTTTTATCATCTCATTTTAACATAAAAAAGCAACCTATGTTCATTACCGATATCTTTAAACCAACTTCATAAAAATACTTTACGAAATTGATATATAGATTTAAGATTATAAATATGAAAACGTACAAACAAGCTATTACTACCAACTTACTACACATATTTGCATGATTTATTTAAGTGGTTGTCGCTAGCAAGTCTGCCGTAGCTTGCCGACCTATCCGAAATGAAATTCCTCCACAAATCCAGTTATTGGAAGTTAGTTATCTGTACATCACATCGGAAAATACCATTTATACCCAATTTCAGGTCTATTTTTTCGTACTCTAGTCATGTAACGTGTTTTGGATTACACACTCACAAATTCGTGAGACAGAAATAACACGAAATTTAAAATTTCATAAGATAATTATTTAGCGGAGGACTTAGCCTTGGCGACTAAATTCGCCAAGAACTTGCCTTTCGACCTAGCAGAGGTCCAACTCTTGGCTCAAAAACTGAGACAAGTTGCAGAGTCTGATCAACCCTCCCTCCGGGATCAACTCGTGATCGAAATGGATCACGCGTACCTCCTCCAGGTACTTAGGTCGTTATAACTAAACAACCTAGTTAAATTATTGTTACCGGTAACAAATGGAGCATGTAGGTAGAAATAAACCACGCTCATTGACTCTGGCGACTTATAACGCCAACGGCCTTTGAAACCAGCGCGACTTGGTCCATGACTTCCTGGTTACCAATCAAGTAGATATACTACTAGTGTAGGAGACCTTCCTGAAACCGAGTGAAAGAGATCCAAAGATCTCTAACATCGGGTCACTAGACATGACAGGATAGGCCGTGGTGGCGGCACCCTGATCTATTTCAGAAGATCTCTACACTGCATGCCTCTAGTCACCCCATCACTAGTAGGTATGGAGGTATCCGCCTGCAGACTAACAATGACTGGCCACCAACCTCTAGTCATAGTCTCAGCATACCTCGCGTGCCAGAAAACCCTTATTAAGAAAGACCTAGAAGCCCTATTTAACTTAAGCCCAGCTGTTATAATAGCCGGAGATCTGAATTGTAAACACGAACAGTGGAATTGCAATACCACTAACCCCAATGGCAGAGCCCTAATAAATATATCAGACAATCTTTTGTTTGATATAATAACTCCCATGACCCCCACACGATACCCCCCCAACCGCGACTGGGGGACCCCAAACACTCTCGACCTAGCATTACTGAGGGGCGTAACTCTTCAGTTCCATTCGATCGAAACGATGGACGATATAGACTCGGACCATCGCCCGGTTATCCTCAAATTAGGACCACAGACGGACCAGACATCTGAAACTAGGACTTCTGTGGACTGGTTGAGACTTGGGGACCTCCTCAAGGCAACCGAATCACAAGACCTGGACCGCATCCCGGACCACATCGAATCCCGCCAAGACACGGAGACGGCGATCGAGGCCCTCACCAGCCACCTTCAATCCGCAGTGCGGAACTCGTCCAGACAGGTGCCAGTGGAGGATGACCGCCACTTATGCCTGCCGGACGAAGTGAGGGTACTGCTGAGGGAAAAGAGAGACGCCTCCAGAGCTCACGACAGATATCCCACCGAAGACAACAGAGTCCGACTCCGCCAACTAGAGCGCGAGGTCAAACTACGTATCCGGGAAGTCAGGGAACAACGTTGGGACAGAACGTTGAGAGATATCGAACCAACTCACCAGGCGTACTGGAAGCTGGCTAGAGCTCTCAAATCAGATACCCTCACTGTCATACCCGCGCTAGAAAGAGCCGACAACACCGAGGCGTTCGATGATGAGGAGAAAGCCGAATGCCTTGCTCAGAGTCTAGAGCTTCAATGCTCCCCCACTACACAAAACGTCGACCAGTCACACCTGACGGAGGTGGACTCCGAGGTCGAACGTAGATCCTCCTTACCAGCGGAAACCACACTCGACCCAGTCACGGTCGAAGAAGTGCAAGATCTGATCAAGTCCCTCAAACCGCGATAGGCCCCAGGGATCGATGGCATTAACAATCGCGTCTTAAAACTCCTCCCCGGCCATTTGATTATAATCTTAATGAGCATCTTCAATGCCGCCATAACAAACTGCTCTTTCCCCGCGATTTGGAAGGAAGCAGACGTCATCGGTATTCACAAGCCTGGAAAACCGGCTAATAAACCGTCCAGCTACCGTCCAATCAGCCTACTGAGCACACTCAGCAAGCTTTACGAGAGGGTCATCCTCTCTAGACTTAGAGATTTTGCCATCAGCAAACATCTACTACCCGATGAGCAGTTTGGATTCCGTGCCAGACACTCATGTGTCCAACAGGTGCACCGCATCACGGAGCACATACTATACCACTTTGCCCATCGCCCTCGCCCTATAGGAACAGCCGCACTGTTCCTTGACGTAGCTAAGGCCTTCGACAAGGTCTGGCATAACGGTTTGGTATACAAGCTGTACCAGTTCGGTGTGCCAGACAGACTCGTGCTCATCTTGCGAGACTTTCTCCTAGGCCGTAGCTTCCGTTTTCGAGTGGAGGGAACACGCTCGTCCCCTCACCCACTCACAGCCGGTGTACCACAGGGCTCGGCCCTGTCTCCACTACTCTTCACGCTGTACACCAGCGACATCCCAAAAACTCCAGATGTAGAGTTGGCCCTCTTCGCGGATGACACCGCACTCTATACATCAGATCACAACCGACAAATGGCTTGCGTCCGGCTACAGGCAGTTGTAACAGAGCTAGGCGAATGGTTTCGCAAATGGAGGATAGAGGTAAACCCGGAGAAAAGCGCAGCAATGTTCTTTTCCCTGGGCACACTTCGCTCTCCCAAACGCGCTTGCCTTCGTTTAAAAGCCATCTCGCTCTACGACCAAGAGATCCCCTGGGCAAATTACACCAAATACCTGGGTGTCACCCTAGATCAGAACTTGCGCTTCAACGAGCATATCACTATAGTCCGGAATAGAGCACGATTTGTGATGGGTCGTCTAGCACCCATGATAGACAAACTAAGCAAAATATCCCTCAGATACAAGCTTACTCTATATAAAACATGCATTCGCCCGATCATGGCATACGCGAGTGTGGTATTCGGCCATGCCAAGCCTGCCCTTTTAAAGAAACTGCAAATCGTTCAGAATAAATTCATGCGCAGAGCCGTCGGTGCTCCCCTCTATATGCGTAACGTCGACATCCACCGCGATCTGGAGCTTCCCTCCATCAAAAACTACATTACGTCGCTCTCGTGTAAGTATTTCGATCTAGCGCCGCACCATCGAAATCCCCTCGTCGTGTCCGCGTCCGATTATAAGCCTCGACGAAAGGCTCTCGTGCGACGACCGCGTAACATCCTCACGGACAAGGTCGACGATATCACAAAACGGCTGGCCCGGATCAGCCCGCCCGCGGTTAGGACGGCAAGCTGGCAGGCACCGACAGACAGACACAGACGGCGGCGTCAACGCCGCCAATCACGATCTCTCCACGTCGCCGCGAGGGCGCCAGGAGACA
This sequence comes from Dendrolimus houi, assembly GCA_039645545.1. Lineage (NCBI taxonomy): Eukaryota > Metazoa > Arthropoda > Insecta > Lepidoptera > Lasiocampidae > Dendrolimus > Dendrolimus houi. The sequence goes on from CM077133.1 coordinate 9,034,213, forward strand.
CAGCTCCTCCCCCATAGGATAGACTAGGCGTGTTGCTGGGAAGTTTCTTTCGCCGTTTCTTCTCTCCCAACCATAACACGTTGCGAAACTGCAGTAAGATAGTATAGGCCACCGCGAACCGCCGACCCCGGTCCGCCGGGATCCTTCCTCTCGGGCTTTATATTACCCGTCGCCCGCTCTCAATTAGTGCATTGTGTCGCCCTATGGTGGGCATCATTAGATTCATCCCCCTCTCATGGCAACAGTCCAGCCGAGGTGAAACTCCCTAGGGAGCCCCCTCGAGCAAGTTGCCCCCCGGGCTCGAGCGCCTTCGCTTCGCAAAGGCACTTGCCCCGAAAACTCCGGTAAAGTTGTGAGGTCTTCGGACCAACAACATAAAGTCAAGTCCAATAAAAAAAAAACTGTGTTCATTGCGTACTGTGCTGTGTGAATATTCACATCAAAGGCTGAACAATAAAGGGGAAACCCTGCCCAAATAGTTAATATTTGGTATATTTGGTACTTTCTTACCCAAATCTCTCCTTGCATTTTACACTTAATTAACTTTATTATTTTACTGTAATATTTCTCGAATATGTTGCTTAGGCGCTTACCTGAAATATTGAAATAAATGAAATTTAGGTACCTGAAATTTCTTTTATAATCCGTAAACAAACTGTATAATGAGACTGTAAACTTTATATCCAACAAGAAAAGTAAATTAAAAGTAATATCTTTTGTTGATTAAGTCTTATTTTGTTTGCCTACTCATCATGTTACGGCTACTTTCTTAAACAAGTATCAGAGTTATTTACACAATGGTTTCTTTGTATAGTAGCCAAGTTCAGTAGAGAACTAGTAAGTACTAAGAAAAGGGACGCAGTAAGACCGACCTTTTTTTACTTTTATATACACAATAAAATAATCAAGACATAATCAATTTAAGTACAGATTTAGAAGTCAACTAAAATTAAAAGCAATAAAAAAATATTTGTTAGGTAACCTTTAGTTTTTAAATAGATTTATAACTCCTATCCTTAAAATTGTTAAAATAAAAATTGATATTGTTGAAATATTTCTAGAAATAAATACATTCGTCAATAATAATAAAAAACTATTGCTATATAAATGTATATATTATATAGCAATATATAATATATACATATGTATAGTATGTAGGCCAAAAAATTGATTAATAAAATTAATTGTTTTTTAATTTTAAGATTAATTATGGAACCCTTACAAATCGTTATTTTCATTCGTTTGTCTGTCCGTTCGTTCATCTATCCTTTATTTCTATATGTATCCCATTTTTGTCAAAAACTACTTGGTCGGTATAGATGAAGTGAGGCAGAAAAGCTTATTCGGTATAATTATGCTGACTACAGAACGACATCGTACAATCTCTTGCAAAATTAGGGGACAAAGCAAAAATTAGGATTTATAGTCGGGGATGCACGTCATTTAATACATAACTGAGGAATATTTTATTCATTATATAGACGTGCGAAATATTGTTATTATAGTTTTTAAGTAACAACTTTTAAAGTGAAATGTTGATGAGGTATTCTACTCTACAATCGTAAATGTTCTCCCTATAATTCTTGAAATACGAGGTGGAAATATTGAGAAAAAAAAAATTAAGACAATATTAGATCTTAAAATACTTAGCTTAGTATTGGATATATCGGGTATTTTCGACTAAAAGGATTTTATTTTAGGGATCCGCAATTAGACGACGAGAACCATATTCATCTGCTTAAATCCTTCACTTCACTAATACACTTGACCAATTTTTTAATGATTCTTAATTTTTATTTGGTTATTAAGGCTAATACTATTAATTATGAATATTAAAATAAATACAACTGTACTTAATAAAACTACGTTTTAACGGTTGTTTGGGATTCGATCATTAAAAGTATCAAGACCTAAACCCAGCAAAAACCAACAGCCAGACCTCGGGACACTGTGGGCTCTTTCTGCGTGCACCGGAACACAAACAAACTTGACTGATAATTTCTTTTATTTTTTCTTCCACCCATTTTAATATTATATCAAATTATTAGAGCTAGGCATGTTTGCTGAAGAGTTTCTTGTGCCGCTTCTTCTCTTCAAGCCATAACATGTTGCGAAGTGGTGCTAAATTAGATTAGGCTCCCATAGAGTAAATAATAACCATAAACAAAATTAAAACTAAATAATTAAAATGAACAAGTTGGCGGTAGGCTAAATAAAACTTTAACAATACTCGTTGACGTTTGACATCTTTGTCTTCCGTGATCACGGCCACTGAAAAGTGGCCGAAACGTCGGAATAACAAAAATCAAATAAATTACCGCGCTTAAAACCGTTAAAACGTATTTTTATTATGTATACAAGTCGCGAAAACTTAACAAAATATTACCACTGTACTATTAATAAAACGATTTTTCGCTGATATGATGTTGTTAAATTTTTATATTTCAAATCATACATACATACAAATAAAATTAGTTGCTAACATATTTCGTGAAAAAAATACTCCTGAGTTCATGCAGCACAAATAACGAGTAAATATTAAACTAAAATAAAGACAACAGTACTTAAATTCTTTCTGTTTTCACAGTCTGTAAACTTTAAAACAAATTACAAACATGTAGTCAAGGTAAGTAAAAATGGTTTTTTCCCACTTTTCCTATTTTGTTCAGGAGCATGGTGTATTTACATAATAATGGCTATTAAATTATGTATGCAGACGAGATGTAGTTCCAGTTACACTACAATATAGGTATATCTAAGGGGACTTCCAAAGCTAATAAACCGTTTATAATAATTGTACCACTTTTGGTCCATAAAGTTTGACATGATTCATGAGTTTATGCCGTTCATATTGTACATATATCGGTGGATAGTATGTACAATATAATTAAAATAATTTTTGTTGTTTTACCAGTGTGTATCATAAATAATTAAGATAATATTTTTGTTTTAAACCAGTCCTTTATATATTTAAACAAAATTGTTCACACGTTTTTGTTCGTTTGCTTTGTATAGGTTGGGGAAAAAGTCTTTTCGCGTATAGTATGTATGAATTTGTAATAAGATCTCTTTGGCTATACCATTTGTATCTGGCTGGTTTTGATACCAAAAAAAGTTTTAATTTTAAAGAAGACAATTCCAAATTCAAATTAGGAAAATGAGTGATTTTCATTTGTTTTTCTTATTGTTAAAATGAGTGAATCTAATGAAGAAATTCGATATATTTTAAAATTTTACTACAAAATTGGTAAAAATGCAACACAAGCCGCGAAAAAAATTTGTGATGTTTATGGACCTAATGCAGTATCTGTGAGAGTAGTGCAAATTTGGTTTAAGCGTCTTCAATCCGGAAATTTTGATATCAAAGATGCACGTCGTTCTGGTCGCCCTGTTACGGACAAAATTGATGTCATTTTTTAGAAAGTGAAGCAAGATCGGCATGTTAATAATTAAGATGTAGCTGGAGAACTGGGAATTTACCACAAAACGGTTTTGGCGCATTTGAAAAAAGCTGGGTACTCAAAAAAGCTCGATATTTGGGTGGCTCATGAGCTCACTGAAAGAAACCTAATGAACCGTGTACTCATTTGTGATTCTTTATTGCGACGTAATGAAACCGAACCATTTTTGAAGAAGCTGATAACTGGTGATGAAAAGTGGATCACGTACGACAAGAATGTGCGAAAAAGATCGTGGTCAAAGGCCGGTCAGGCTTCACAGACTGTGGCGAAACCCGGGTTAACTCGCAACAAGGTGATGCTGTGTATATGGTGGGATTGGAAGGGCATTATTCATTATGAGCTGTTACCGCCAGGCAGGACCATCGATTCTGAACTGTACTGCGAACAACTGATGAGATTAAAGCAAAAAGTTGAGAGAAAGCGGCCGGAATTAATCAACAGAAGGGTGTGGTTTTTCACCATGATAACGCTAGACCTCACACATCTTTAGCCACTCCGCAAAAATTACGAGAGTTTGGCTGGGAGGTGTTAATGCATCCGCCGTATAGTCCTGATCTTGCATCTTCAAATTTTCACCTGTTTCCGTCTCTGCAGAATTCCTTAGGCAGTGTCAGGTTAACATCTCGAGAGGACTGCCAAAACCACTTGTCGCAGTTTTTTGATCAGAAGCCCCAAAATTTTTATAGCAATGGGATCACATCCCTACCTACAACATGGCAAAAAGTTATCTAACAAAATGGCACCTACATACTTTAGTCAAAAGTAAATAAACTTTATAAAAAAACCTTTTGATTTTTTATATAAAATGCAAAGAAACTTTTTCCCCAACCAATATGATCACTAAGCCGATGAGGTTATCAATTTTGTTCTTTTATGTAGTGTTTGTTAGAAACTGGTTAATAACTAAAAATATATGGAAATTTAAATTTGTTCTTATATAAAAGTGACTTTTTATATGTACTACATGTTTGTTATATACTTCTTTATTGGGTCGGGAATTAATCAATTGTCGTGAAAAATACGGCATTGAGTATATGTTATTTATACGAAATTTAATATTGTTACGAGTGCGGGGCTCGAATTAAAATGCTGTTGGAATTATTATAGAGTTTATTATACAAACACGTATAACATAGGTACAAATATAACCGAACACAACAAGTCCAAACGTAATGCAGGTCGTAATTCAATAAAACGTGCAAAATCACTATTAGATTCCCGATTGTAGTACACACGTCTCGCTTTGATCGTGGTTCTCGCTTGACTGCCCCCTCCCTCAATCAGGCCATCGTTTTATACTGCACAAATGCAATGTGCCCGTATCGTAGTCGACATAATCCGAAACACCTGGCTAATGAGTCAGCCGCAGCGGCCATAAATGAATACAATAAAAAATGGGCTGTTCTCTAGAACGTATGCCAATCAATAAGTAAACAAAAGAAGACGATCATATATTATTACAATTAGTTCAAATGCCGACGGGTAATAAATTTCATTCTACAAATCTGTACGTGGAATTTGTCTTTGTCGACGCCTAGGTTGTAACAATATGAACGGATATATGAAATGTAGATGGATTATGATAATTAATGTTTACCTTACACGAGCTCTGCAAGAGAAGACCATCTTTCTTTGATTTACATCACTATGAATATAAATAAAGAGAAAACATAATACTTACTGAATAATTAATATTGGGTTATAAATTAAGAATACCATAAAAACGAGGACTATAAATGCATTTTACACCTTGTATTCTTTATTTTACTAGCGATAAGAAATGCCGATTGAGATTGGAAAAAACATAAAATGTTTCTTTAAATATTGAGCAGGAAGGGTTTGATAAGGCAATTTGTCAACTTGAACAAATTGCTTTGGAATTTAATAGATGTTGGTAGCAGTTTTCTCTTGTGATCGTAATTTCAAAGGCCAGACTCATATATTTTCCTATCCAATCTTTTACCTTACCATTAGAAGAAAATTTACATTACTTGCATTAAGTTTATGTCATATTTTAATCAGTCGTAAAGTCAAAGTTAAACGATTGCGTTTCCTTCATTTTAGATAGAAAAGAGACGAAAAATACGAAATAAATAAAGGAACTTCAATCGTTAGAACTTTTTTAATAAATGTCATTTTTAACTACCTAAAATATAATAATGGCTTTTTATACATGTTTGATTAACCAGTTAAAAACGTCAAATATGAAAATTATTGTAACGATTAGTTCATTTATTTTTTTAAGATTGTTCTTTGTCACATGTCTGTTAAAATTGATAGGCAAGAGTGAACCCACGTTATTTCGGCTTAGGGTAAACGAATGAGTAGTAAGAACGGGCAAATCAATACTTGGAACACTGTAAGTTTAATAAAATGTTAAAAAAGCTAATCTTTTAGCTTCTTTCATTTCATAATAAAACTACGTTTTAACGGTTTTAAGCGTGGTAATTTATTTGATTTTTGTTATTCCGACGTTTCTTTCATTTCCTTGAAGCTATGATAAACATTTACAAGGTAGATAATGGTGGTAGCGGTTGAGCATATTGAAGCATGCGGATTTTGAACTTTAAAATATTTAATATATTGATTACATTGTAATATTTTATTTCTGACAAAACAAAACGCGAACGTAAACATTGTGATATTATTGACATAAAATATTAGAAAGATAGTAGGAATAATACTTATTCAAGATACTAGTGCAGTAAGTTGGTTTTTACAAATGAGTAGACAAACGTAACGTCAGTCATCAGTTTGTAAAAACCAAAAACTGCACGTGTGTCATACAACGTTTATCAACACATTTGCGAGAAAACAGGTAATGAAAAAAACATAGATATCAGTCGTATCAGACTATCGCAACAATCTTTGACGGTTCCGATATGAAAATAGCGCGCATTTGCAAACGACGCCACGGCCGCGTGGTGAAAATTAGAACTACATCTTTCGTCTCATTTTCTCTATAGTATTAAAGCGAGACAAACATATCGATTAAAAGCGCTTCCAAGGAGATCCGATTATTCATAAACTTGTAATGTGAAACTCTTTGGTGGATGTTTTATTACCTAAGTACTTAATTTTCCCACGTTCCGTTGTATGGTGCGTAATTTTTAACTTTCAAACAATGTAAGACTTCCTAAATACATTTTTTATAGCAAATGTGTTAAATAAGACTATCACAAATTAAATTCTATATTTCTGCTATCAAAATCAACATGGATTTTTGCACTATATTAATACAACCCTTAAATATCAAATAAAACCCTAAGTAAACTGACACTCATATTTAAGAAAGTCGTTATTTAGTCCTGAATTGACGAGCGAAAATTTTTATACTTCAGTTTTATTTTGAGACTACTTAGACTTTTGGAATATAAACCTAAATTCTAGAACTAATGGTGCCGGCAGACGTTGTTCTACCTTTAAAAGATTTGAACCCCATTATTTCAATTATATATAACCTGTTACTCAGAGATAATGTAGCACTCTAATGGTGACAGAATTTTTGAAATCGGTCCAGTACTTTTTGAGTTTATTCGTTACAAAAATACAAATCTTTCCTCTTTATAATATAATAATAATCGACAGACAAACACTCATATTGTATATTCCCAAATTAAGCAAGTTACTCTTGTGTTATGGGTAATATACAATGGACTACTCTGGGGCCGATCCCAGACACCCAGACCATAGTAAATAACAGAGAAAATACGTTTCCGAAATTTACTATACCAGGAATCGAACCCGGAGCCTCTGCGTTGCAGTGAGGTAGGCCGGCAAAGGCTTAGCCCGCTAAACCACAGAGGCCGCCAAATGTATTATATCTATATATATATATATATATATATATATATGTATAGTATATTATTAGTATAGATTACTTTACCATGGCATAGCAACCCACTTAACCATAATATATCTTAGATCATCTGTGTAAACAACTTAATGTAATAAAAAGTATACGTGAATATACTTCTGTGGATAAAATATTTCCCTTCTCTGCTACACTTTAATCAAATTGTTTGCCGGTCAAAGTACTTTTTGGATCTAACATAAAACATTGGTGTTTGGAGTACTTAAGAGAGCTAAGAAAATATACTTCAAAACTTCGGTTGTAAAAATAAATTTGCTTAAGCCGTTCCTACGTTTTACTTCACTTTGAGAGGAGCGGTATTGTATAGATACTTATCTATTTACTTTGAAAGCTTTAATAAGACATATTGGCTTAGTGCAAATAATAACTTCTTTAAGAACCATAAAGAAGCTTGCGAGCTTACTCTAACTCAATATACTTATAAATAAGACCGCCAGACTGTGGCCGAATGCGTCTTATCTAAAGCAAAAATAACACTACATTACTGTACATACATACATCATCTGTAAATATTTAACGTCATTAATAATGTCGCATCTCAAATAATGCAATAAGCCTGCGCGAAAGGGTTATTTACTATACATGTTGTAGCACTATCGCAGATAAAGCCGCATCATTAGTGTACTTCTTCCATTCTACTACTTTGTTAATATTAAAGTTACAAACATCTTTGTGTACTTAATAAGTACATGTACCTCCCCCCCCCCCCTCCCCAACCAGAAAAAATAAGGGAAAGGGCATACACCCTCAGGTGTAATCGCTACACTGTACATACACTTCTCATACCATGCAAACATGTAACAGCTGCACTCCACATTAGAACATGTAGTAAATAAGAACTAGAAATAATTATTAGTGTAATCTAAATTTAAACTACACCTCTACACACCAACAATTCGAACATAAAATCTAACAGACAACAACACAATAAAAAAGATATATAGCGTGTAAAATTCATTATAGTATAGTCAAGGTGGCGAAGTTCGTCAATAGGGGAACTCCATACACCTCTCATTATTTCCCTGTTTGAATAGTTAGGACGACAAGAAATCAGTCAGTGAAGCCAAGACACCATTGAATTCTGTCTTCGAATTGTAGTTGGCTTTAAATTCCGTTTAAAAATGTTAAAAAACGAGCGGTGTATGAACTTACCCTATTGATGGACTTCGCGACTACGTACATATAACTCAATGATAAAATTCAACACTTTCCTAAAATTAAATCTATGTTTAAAAAAGGTACGGAACACGAGTTCGTAGAGTTTGTAAAAAAAAAACAATGTGTAAAACTAAATTGACAACTTCTGCTAATTTATACAATGCTTCTTTCCAGATTCGAGCCAAGCATGATTTGAACGAGTGAGGTGAGTAGCACATTTTAATAACAAAGACTCTACGCAGTTTTGTGAACTCTCGAGAATTTTACGTAACTTGAAATGTGATTTTAAATGTAGCAAACAACCCAATCCATTTGAAGTGTAAGTAAAATCACTTCGAGTGCTTTACGCTGGTATTTCGCGTCTCTAAGGGTCTATAAACACCGCTGTTATTTCAGTGATATGTTTTAAAACAAACAAATGTGGTATTTACAATAAATATCTACTCTCTTACGGAAAACTTTTGTCTTCTTATAAGAATTCAAGGCCTAGCAACTGACATTGTTTTTTAAATGAATGTTTGTGCTTTTATTGTCTTATTAAGCATATATGCTGATGTATTGTGCTTACCCAAATATGTATGTAAAAATTGTATAAAAATATGATATTGCTCCTGATAGGCGTAAGCCTATCAGGAGCAATATCATATTTTTTTTACCAAAAGCAAAACCGGTTTCAAACTGAAAAGCAAAAAATAAATATTATGTATAACATCTTGAAGGCCATCCATTTTGCAATTTTGTTGTTGTTTTTTATGTTTTACTTGGCTCCGACTTTATGATGTTGTAGAAAATATTTATTTTCCTTTTTTAGTTTAAAGTCGGTTTTCTTTTGTTAAAAAATCTACTTTTTAGTTGCTTGAATAGCTTTAGAAACAATATTTTAAGCGTCTGTATAAATTGTATTTCTAGCACGCGTACACAAGTTTTGCTTTTCGAACAGTTTTGGCACTTACACTCTTCAACAAGGGTTGCCCTCGATTTCCCTGGGATTCACTATCAGATCCTGACTTGATGACAGTGGGACTACCTCAGGAAAACAACACAACAACAACAGAAAAAACTTTTGAAAATCGGTCCACAATTTACGGAGTAATCACGTAACAAATATACAAAAACAACGAAGTCGAAATGAGTACCTCTGTTTGGAACTCGGTTGAAAAAGTAAATAAAATAAACAAAATACTTAAATAATAATATGCAATTTTAAAACTGTTTAGTAACAGGTAGTACTCTGTACTTCGAGGTACTCATTTCGACTTCGTTGTTTTTGTATATTTGTTACGTGATTACTCCGTAAATTGTGGACCGATTTTCAAAAGTTTTTTCTGTTGTTGTTGTGTTGTTTTCCTGAGGTAGTCCCACTGTCATCAAGTCAGGATCTGATAGTGAATCCCAGGGAAATCGAGGGCAACCCTTGTTGAAAAGTGTTAAGTGCCAAAACTGTTCGAAAAGCAAAACTTGTGTACGCGTGCTAGAAATACAATTTACACAGACGCTTAAAATATTGTTTCTAAAGCTATTCAAGCAACTAAAAAGTAGATTTTTTAACAAAAGAAAACCGACTTTAAACTAAAAAAGGAAAATAAATATTTTCTACAACATCATAAAGTCGGAGCCAAGTAAAACATAAAAAACAACAACAAAATTGCAAAATGGATCGCCTTCAAGATGTTATACATAATATTTATTTTTTGCTTTTCAGTTTGAAACCGGTTTTGCTTTTGGTAAAAAAAATCATCTAGTTAGAATAGTCTCAAATTTACATAATTATGTATACAATACCTATGTTGTATAATGAAAAACCTTTTTTTAACTAATTTACTTTATTTGGGTTCCAATCACACACGTTATACAATTTTATGTGTAAGTATTTCACATATATGATACCAATCCTTGTAAATGAGCTCCCAGAGGATATGCAATCAAAGTACAAAAATAACCATAAATCCATCAAATATAATCTCAAAACATTCTATATTGTTTCCCAAAGCAGACCATCTGGCTCACGTGTGCAGACCTGGGACTAAAAGAGAACCATATACTAGAATGATGATAACCCCGCTTTTATTATCAAATCAGAACTAAACACTAAAATGATGATAACAATTACTCGTCTCTGCTCCTATTTTTGATATAACAATATTGTGTACACGCAATGATCTTATAATAACCGACTCTCTGCGGCACGAATAAACCCATGAGGTTTCTGTGCCACAGTCAAATGTGTTTCTAATGTATATGAATTCAGCATATTGGATAATAAAATAAAAAGTATTATCACGACAATGGTTACATCAAAAGAGCAAATTCTATCAAATTAAAGTACTCTGTGAAGCAAATTTTATGTTATGAACGTTTTTTTATGTTCGCTATCCTGTCTTTGGTCGGGACAGAGATCTTTTTTATCGGAATTTTTTATTTTTGTTTTTACTTTAGTCTTAAGGGTAAATAAGGAGTTTTCACTTTATAATTATTTTTTCTTCATTTTTTAGATATATCTAATCTTAATTCTATTACATGTATTATCTACTTTTTATTTAATTTACATTTATGTCTATTTAGGTTATGAACATTGATTGACACGGTGTTGCAGCTATTAATTTCAAGTTAACAATTTTATGTATAATCGTTTTTTTATAATAATTGAATTAAAGGTAGATATGCAATAAACATAATATAGTACAGAAATGCATTTATATTTTTTCAAGAAATGTACGACATAAAAAAGTATGATTTTAATTCTACTGAAAATTAGTATCTATTATTGTGAAATAGAACTATGATGAATTGCTTTTTATTGCCATCCAGACATCTGAGAACCTACAAATTTTTATATGTCCCAGTAACACACGCTTAAGCGGAAAGTGAGGTATAATAATACATCATATCACTTTTTTACTAGACATGTTATGAAATAAATAAATAATACCCAGTGTTTTTCAAATATACTTCTTTGTTAACTCCTTTGAGGTGGTGTTTCTGTAATATTGTTACATGGCAAAAACGTATACCTATTTGGTTTGTAATCAGTAGTGCTTAGCTTGAAATTAATTCTTAGTTTGTCAGCTAATGGGACACTAGGGACTCGCAATAACTCGTATCTCGCACAACAAGATTTTTGTCGTCTGAGAAAATAATAAAGTCCATCTAACAACTCCAAATTGAATAGTTTTAGGTTTATAGAAGAAACCTCTGGAACTGGACTAAAACCTGCTTTCCATCGGGGTAGGCAGAGACGGTGGATCTCCATCCACTTACGATCCTGACGAACACTTTTCGCATCATGTACTGTTATCAATCTCCTCAAACATACATAAATAATCATACCTGAATACTTGGTATTATTCTAAGCAAGAAATTGGAAGTTATTCCTATAAAGGATGTTTAATATTTAATGCTGAACAATGGTTTTTGAGTCGTGGCATGGTAATACTATCTCTTGCCCATACTTCAGTACATATTCTTGATGCATACGTATTTCCTTCTCTTTTTGTATACTGGTACGTATATATATCTATCTCTGCCCCCCCCCCCCCCCTCCCCAATTATGACTAACTTCACGAGGATGCCGCCATTGTGTCGTCGGATTTCATTTTCGGTGGTAAATAAACAAGCAAGTAAGAAATAATGGATTTTTGGCAAGTGTAGTGAGTTGGTGAGCTTATATTAAATGGCGGCCGCCCTGAAAATACTGAATTTGGCGAGAGTGATTGATTGAGCTGGTTTCAAGATATGTTAAAGATATATACTGCAGAAGCCAAGGGCGGACATAGTGTATGGACGTGAGTTTTGGATGAGCCTATCTAATTTCTCTACTTATTTATCATTATTCAACAAACATTTACACAACATGAAAGAGGATGTATATGCGAAAAGGGATTGTATAAATGTTTCAAAAGAATGTAATAATAAACGGAGTTCCAGTAATAATATTGACTCATGAACTGTGTTCACGAAAATGTCCACGGAAATGAGGTTATTCCAACCTCCAGGGATGCTAACAAGGAAAAGAACGAAGAAAAACGCAGTTGTATAATAACATACATAGGTATAATATAATATGCCTGTTTGAATACATAACGACAAAATAGGTTTAATTTATTAATTCTAAAAAAATCTTTCATTGTTCAAATACACAATAACCATAATTAAAACATAGGTTATGCTTGAGCGACACGGGTAGGAGATGAGTGTCACGGAGATGAACAAAATGCGACACAGCCGCAAACTCAAGTCCGTCAAGTTTTTATCCAGAGGAATTCCGCTTGAGGACAAACCGTCGCGGGGGAAGCGCGTTGAGGCGTGTGGGATTAGATGGCACGAGCACTCCCCAAGGAATAATAATAAGCCAAATTCAAAAGTTTTTATTCAAAATAAGTGCCACTGGAGAACACTTTTTGAAGCTCGTGCATCGTCCCCTGCGATTGAGGTTTGGGGTAATTAAAAGTCGATTATTTTAACTTAAATTTACTACCCCAAAAGCGACAACCTTACTCACGCACGGGTCGGCTTGTAGTGTCCGCCCGCCGTTCTTCCTTCTCCTCGCACGATGCATTTTGCTTACACGCTTACATGTTCCCCACACATATAAGTTAATATTTAATTTTACTTTCTATTCTATGTACAACGCTTCGCAACATGTTATTGATGTTATGGAGAAGAAGTCGGCGCACGACGAAGGGTTCTCTAGTTCTAGAGATAACAAACGTCCACTGTTTTCGTTATTTGGATACGGAACCAAACTAGGCATATAATCGAAAATGCCTCATAATTCGAAACTAATGAATCAATATTGATAAAATAATATTAATTTTAAGTAATTTAAGTCCTAGTGCCTTAATTTTTTCCAGGATTGTCTTCTTCTTATTTTAAAAGTTTTAAACCTGGAGGCACTATTTTGGGATCTAATATTTCGGCACTACATTAAAAAATCATTAAAAAGAACCATTGTTCTTTAACACGTAATAAACGACCCTAAAAAAATATTTGACTCTTAGTTACATATATGGAACAGTAACTGTGTATTGCTAAATACAATACACCTCTATGCCAAATTCGAGCCATGTAGATCCGATAGTTTCTGAAAAAAAAATACTATGACACAGACGAATGCACAATTGGACATGAAACAAATACCGTGCTTCATAAGTAACTAAGCAAAAGTATATTTAAAAAAGTTCATCCAAGTACTTAGTTGTTCCACGTAACTTGTTTCCCGAGGAAATAGAATAAAAATCTGTTCCATACTTCAATTGTTACAGATACGAGTTTCGAAACTTGCTCGCGTTGATAAATATTCAACAAGGTTGACCTCAATATATAAAAAGGAAAAACTTAATACTTCATTTCAGTGTGCGTAACGATAATAAAGATATTTATCTACCCTATATATCTACGCTAAATTAATTTATCTATTTAGTAGAATATACGTGTACGTGGGATAGTGTTTTCATTACCGAATTCGGTTACTGAAACCGCAGACTGCAGCAGTTAGCTCTCCTAAAGATAAAATAAATATAATTGATTAAAAAGGGTAAAGAAAATATCATTAGAAAATCTTGTGATAAATGATTATTAGCACGAATAATATATTGTGCACCAATCAAAGACATTGATCTGTTAAGTATCTTATTTTAATAGCATAAACTTGGCCCAAGTCTGAAATAAGTTCTGTACTGGACTTGTCGTACATTTAAGGAAAGTTAAAGATAGAATTCAGTGATTTAGTTGGTATCGTTCCTGTCAAAACTAAATCTAGAGCAATGTCAGTTAGTATTGTTAAATGTTATGAAATGTAGGCACTTGTGAACAATAAACAAGACACTTGGTTACCTATCTATTCTTGTTGACTTGAAATATTATTTAATGGATGATTATTCACTACCCCATTCGGAGAACTTAAAGAGTAATCTCAACCTTTGTTATCCAATTCCTTGTAAAGTCGGAAGTATTTGTTAATTTATATGACGTATGATGGACTCAAATCTTGGCTAAGAATCATGCACTGATTAGCTGTTGTCTTTACTTTCCAGAATCTTCTACCTTTTTCTAAAAGTTCTTAAACCAACTAGTTTGTTCCACCATCACTCGCCACAATATCATTACTTACAACTACAACGCATCTCCATGGCACGGAGTTTTCCTTGTCTTGTTCAATTATAATAGGCCACGCTTCAGTGCCCTACAATAGAGCAGATTGATAAGCTGATATTATTATTAAATACTTAATCGTAGGTTGGCGGTCGTATTCGACATTGTAAACTGTTCAACGTTGTCTTGCTCGTATCTTCTAGGTTAAGCAATTTTCATTTCACTTTCATGGATACTAACCGTACTCTCTTATTTACATTACCATTTTAGGACCACAGTTACATGCTAAATAATTCTTTACAAGGTTTTTAAAGTACAAAGTTACAAACCACATTACATAGTCTTTAATTACTTGAATGCTTTCAATGCATCGTAAAGTTTCCTTCACAACAGTTTAAGACTGTCAACATGGCCGTTAACAAGACATAAAACGTGGCATTGCTTTCAGGTAAGATTTTCTTACATTGAAGTCAAGCAGAACTATAAAACGGTTCGTAAATCCTTTCAGACTCCGTGCAATAAAATATTAAAGAGCGAATCAACGACTTTATTGATATATTTTTATGGACAGATCATTACACACCACTATGTTAGACGTTGAACGGAGTTATTCCTTTTATTTTCTTCTACTTTCTTGAATATTAAACATAGTGCTAATGCAGACGGATCAATTAGGTTGAAATTGATTCAATTTGTTTGAAAGGCACCGAACCGAAGTTGTCCATATAAACATTCAAATTAAAATTTATTTATACATTAAAATTCATGCAAAACCAATTTTCAATTCAAGTCTATTTTTAATTAACTTTTACTTCTAAATTTAATATAGGTAGAGGAAAATTAGCCGCATCAACTTTAGGGTGAATTTTAAAAATGATTTTCAAAAGTGGAATACGATCCCGATATTGCACTTTGGAAATATCTCCCGGTACCTTAACGTAGACAGGAAATGGTTTCATATAGTGTCATCGTTATTTCCAATAAACAATGACTTCATCTAAAAGGTTCATACATCAAGCGTATGACAGCTTTAGTATACGTTTTTACTTTGAAAATAGATATATATTCTATGTTCTATATATATATTCATAGTTAGTGTCAGTAGATTTTTATATGTTTGTACTTGTATATCTATATGTAATATTATGAAATTCTAATCATGCCGTGTCTGTACATTGAAGCTATTGTAAAGAACTGGAATAGACTATATAAACGATGGAAAACAGGATGCAATTTTTTTAGATTTCTAGTCTGCTTGACCGTTTATCTGTTTGTTCGGGATTCACGTAAAATTACAGAGCCGATTTCGATGCGTTCCACTGATCGACAGCAAATTCTTAAACTTAAAATCTACGCTACTTTTTATCTTGCGAATCCCGCGGGGATCTTTCTGGGATTGACTTAAAATGGCCAGATTGGAAAAAAATCTAATTCCAATGCGATTTTTTCACTAATCGATAGTAAATGTTATGTAACAAAATGTGTGATACTTTTGATCGCGGGAATCCCGCGGGAATTTTTCCAGGAGCGGTTTTTAGTTTTTCGGGTGCATAAAAATTAGCTTATTCCGACGCCGTTTTCACTAAAACTATGGCTTACATTCTTTTTTTAAATACTGCGGTACTTTGTGTCCCGGGGAACCCGCGGGAATTTCAAGTCAAGTGTAGACGAAATCGCGGGCATATCCTAGTAGATACATAATATTTTCATAGTCAGTGTATTAGTATCAGTGTTTAGATTTGTATATATTTACACTTTTTTTACATATAGTCCACTTCACGAATGCACGAGGAAAGCTACAGTACGAGAAGAATGGCGACGAATTGTGAAGCTAGCCACCACCCCTGTCATGAGGACCACGACCACTCTGCCAAGAGTGTAACGACGGAGAAGAATATTTACACTTTTACGTAATTAATAGTAATTGATCACATAAAATGATTACATGCATTTGTATATTAACTAGCTTTTACCTACGGCCTCGCTCGCATTAAAAAAGAATATATATGTCATGATGTGGACAAAGTGTCTTCGCCTTAATAAAAATAACAAGAAATGTTGTTCGATTGAATTATTGATAATTTTAAAAATTGCGCTTGTAAATATTTCGATTTCGAAAGACTTGACTCACCGATAGCTCGTTGTAGATTTTTATTTGAAGAGAGGATAAGAAATATCGTATGGATAGTGGCGCCACTTGTAGACGTCTTGAAATGTCGATTTGATTGACACTCACGATTTTACAATGAAGTTTATACTAGCATTTTCGAATCGCGGCAAGTTGAATACAAGCGTGTTATTGGACACATCCTTAGTTTAAATGATATCTAGTTATTTTAGATCTGATTTAAATTACTCTTTAGTCTCATTTTCTAGATTAGATTGTAATTTTAACGTTGTATTACTACAACATTTATGGAAAAAATGATTTCGGCATGTTATAATTCTTAGAAATAACGAACTTTATTTTTACTTCAAAGTAGCTAATGTTAAATACCCGTAACACCACCTAGGAAAGCGACGCTGGAATTAACCATGAGAGCGTATAAAGTGCTGTTAAGGCTTGTAGCAACGTCAACGTCCTTGAGGATTTTTCGGAACTGATTTTTCATTCGTTAGCAAGGATTCCATAAACTCGGTCGTTTTTTTAATTCATTTTTATTTTATTGTGAATAAAATATAGTAGTACCTATTATATAAATCTTATTTATTTCTCTTTCATGAAGATGTAGATATTTATTTATCCTGTTTTAATAAAAACTGAAGAAGTTAAATGGTTTTATGTCAATAATTTGGAGTTGATTTGGTATTTATTTTTTTCTTAACTTTTTATAAAGTTATATTAACTACAGAAAAAATAACGAAAACAACCACGTTACGTCTCATATCGTGAAGATTTATGATGATTTTTTGGTAAATTATTGATGAGTAAATTCCAACGAAAAGTTGTCTCTTTTGCAACCTACTTTCGACCTTTTGCAGTGCCTTTAAAAGTGCTACGTTGGCGCCAGTAAAATCCGATCGCAGAGCAATCTTTTCCGCCATAATCGTCTATCCCTCGGGAAGAGTACTTTTCTTCTGGATGACATGTACCGTGTCCTTTGTTTACTTTTGACTACGTGTAAGTATGCAAAATTTCCTGACGATCTGTTGTGTACTTAAGGCGTGAAAACGTTACAAACAAACTCACATTCGTCATCAGCCAACCGTTGTCTACTGCTGGGCGTAGGCCTCCCCAAGTTTGCGCTACCTATCGCGTACTTCGCTGTTCTCATCCTGCCCCCACCGGCGACCTTGCGCAGATCGTCAGTTCATCGGGCTGGAGGGCGCCCTACACTACGTTTGCCGAGACGCGGTCTTCACTCTAGGACTTGTCTGCTCCATCGGCTATCAGTCCTGCGACAAACGTGGCCTACTGCCATTTCAGCATGCTAATTTTGCGACCTATGTCGGTAACCTTGGTTTTCTTAGGGCTATCCACATTTCTGATTTGTCCATACGAGATACTTCCAACATAGCTCGCTCTATGTTGGAAGCTCGCCGCTGAGCGGCTCATATTCTCATCTTATATATAAAAATAACTCGTAGAAATGTATGTAAGTGCATAACTTGAGAACGACTTTACCGATTTTAATGATATTTGTTTCGTGTGTTTGAATGGGTCCCCGGATGGTTTAGATTCACAATTGGAACCGGTAGGTGGCGTTGAAATCGGGTTCTAGAATCCTCCTCATCACCTGAAGCGATTTTTGTAATTTGGTTTTATGTGTTTGAATAGGTTCCCGGATGGTTTAGATTCGCAATTAGAACCAGTAGGTGGCACTGAGATCGGGTTCTAAAATCCTCCTGATCACCTGGAGCGATTTTGGTAATTTTGTTTTTGTGTAATGAAACAAAGTCTTTTAGGAATCCGGAAAATATGGCGGTACGAAGTTCGCCGGGTCAGCTAGTTTATAATATTACTTAGAATTAGAATTACATTAATGTAATAATTACTAAAATAAAACTGTATTATAAAAACTAAAACCAAATATATAAAAATGTCTGCTTCCACCTTCCGCATTATAATATTTACCTAAAACAAAACTACAATTTGAGTACGACAATATTTCATATTTATAGTTAAAGTAATAAATTTTGTTTATACGTGTATATAAACTTTCAGTCATGTCTCCTAAATAAACAATGTTAGGCCGCTTCCTAAACTTCGTCACGCACACGTGTTTTGCATATTGATTATGTGAAACTGAATTTTCTACCGCTATTTGAAAAGTTCGGGGTCGGGCGTTTTGTTAGCAGTAGAATTTTCTTGGTACTTCATACACAGTAAACATATCGCAGAAGAATTGTTCATATACCTATAAATTACAGCGGTTTTCGAGAAAAATAGCTTTGACATACACAAAAGAGACAAATCTTCTAAGTGCTCATTGCCTACAACCACGTTTTTTAGTCTTATATCTTCTTAAGATTTTCTTAGATTCAAAAGCCTTCTTTATAATAATAATGAGCATTAATCGGCGATATTGTAGCCAAAATTGAATGAGCTTAAAAACATCTTTGTTTATTTTTAAAATATATCAAATACCTAATTGTTTATATCATCATCCACCAGTCGTCAGGATGTTCATTTAAGGGGGTATTCTGGTTCAGAAGCCTGAATGTTAGGTGTTTTTTCGGTCGCGATAAAAAAACAACAAATATTTCTAGTATACATTTGTTTATAAGTTTTTATTGGTATTTAAATAGTACAAAACATTAATGAAACTTAAAAAAAACAAACAAAAAACTGCAGATCGGCAAAGTGGGGACTGATGAAAAAAATGGCACATCCTGGTGTGCAGGATATCAATCCTTCCAGTGACCTGAAATGAAAAACAACTAATAGTCCTTAAATAGACGTTTTAAAAGAAAGAAAAAAATTCATAAAATGGCGGCGGTTTCAAAAATACGTTTTGTTTTTTTTGTGTTTCCAACACCTAAATTCGGGCTTCTAAACCAGAATACCCCCTTAATCATTTTTGGTCCCATTTAATATTAAAACTCGCAATTGTCTAATATATACAATACCGATTCAGTCACTGAGGAAGGCAATGATCGATAGCTTGAAGTTCACCTTGAAGGCAATTTCCGATTGGGGTGAATCCAATCAACTCAAGTTCAATGCCTCTAAAACCCACGCGTGTCTTTTCTGTGCCAAAAGAAGTCCTTTCTACTTTACTCCAACTTTCTGAGGTCTATGCATACCGACAATTGACCGTCTTCATCTTCTCAGTGGCTCCTTAACGCAACCTCTTAATTTTAGCTCCTATGCCGGAACACAACTCAAGGTTGTTATGGCGACATATTTTAGCCCAGGGGTGGTAGCCATCCAGACGGGCAAATGCCCTACCACCTGGCTGTGGGTTGTTTTGTCGCCTCTTATGGCAGGCCGCCCGGCCACAGGAAATTGATAGGCAATAATCGGCTATTCGATGGGAGACTTCAGAGCCTAGATTATCGACGCAGTGCCACGGCATCGCACGAATTAATTCTCACTTTTTTACCATCGGAGAAGCAGATGTCCGAGCTCACGCCACTGATATATGGTGGAAATATCAACAAAGCGGATGAAGCTCTATACTTCCACTTTTATTATATGAACAGCTGAAGAGTGGAACTCTTTACGTCTTTATGTCGGTCAAACGCGAGCCTATATAATAAAAAAACATAAATGTAAATGTTAATATAAGTACGTTTCTTTGTTATGCTTTTAAGACTGGTTCTAAATGAATTCCTGTAAAGTTTGGTATTTAGGTACTACGCTAGATATTATACTGAAGACGATCATAAAATTCTTTTCCGTTCGACAAATTTTGCGAGATATAGAAGGGGGGAGGCTTAAGCGAATAAAGCCTTGGCCTAAACTTTGTGATAGACATGATTCCCAAAATTCTTTCTTGAACCGTGAAAGCAGAACCTAGTGAAATTACAAAAATATTTACTGAAAACGAGGTCGCTTTTAATCCTAGTCAAGTTGGATGGAGAACAAAAGAAAGCCAGGTAAAACAAAGAGCTATAACGTTGACCTGAAAACGCACATTAATCTCGCTGATGTCGGTTTTCATTCTGTGTAAATTATAATTTTCTTCGATTTAGTAAGCCAATAATTGGGTATATAAAATATTCGTTTAAGAAAATTTATAAAACAAATTTCCATTCATTCAATAAAGAGTTCCGTAAAGATGACATACGTTCAGTACTTTCATTCTGCATTCTTTCGATCAGCGTTGTCGGCTTAGAAGAAATGTTTAACGCCCTTCCTAAATTACCCTGTATCATGTAGCGCAGAGCAAAAACCTCGGCGTGACGTTTCTGTTCAAACTTTTACGTTAATTATGTTTTTTTTCCTCATAGTAAAATCAGTCATATCACGTCCATTTATTAAAGAAAGCTTTTTCCCCACAAATGCTTAAAATTCACTAAAGGTCTTCCTAATGACGCAATTTTCACCGTTAATAACGCGTAAAGTGTTCACTGTTATGAATTTTCCGCTATTACTGAGCAGCAGGTGACTTGAATCGCAAGGGCACAAATGATTGATTTGACCCATATAAGAGGCTTTCTTATTATACACGTTTCTAGAGAGGTCTTCTTGAAAAAATATATATTATGTATTATAACATGAGTGCTCGGTATTCCGAGTCACGATGTGTGAGATACGTGTTGAGTTTATTTATTAAGCACAGTAGCTTGATACCGAATGAAATGGTATCTTCTGATATGTACCTATTATTTGCAGTGTAAAAATTAAGAGATTTTTTTAGGGATACGTAGGTATTTTGATAGAAACAGAACTTTTATTAAACCATGTCTGTCTGTCCTATAAGCGTGTATAATGTATATAGATCAAAATTGACAGAAAAGTATAGTCTATATGGATACAATGGTGTGGTAAACTGGAAAAAAGTAAAAATGAACGGTAGCTGCCATACACGTAACTGATATGTGGTATAATCGCGTTTGGTCTAGGATTCCGCGTAATCACTTTCAGTAGTTTACTTACAACTCTCGTTGGATGGACGTGGGTATAACCTTGAGGTACAGGCGTCTGGTACATCATGTTTGTCAATGAGACTGGTCCTTGAAAAGAAAGAAAAATTATAATATTTAGACAATTATTATAATTTTAAATCGTCCACGTAGACGATGTAAAATTATTTTCATGTAAATCGCTTGATCGGTATGATGTAACACGCTCTCGTAGAATATTGGCGTGAAACGGTTAATCCCTTTGTGCCGCCAATGCATAAAACAATTAATTGTTTTAACTGGCTACTATTCCTCGTATATGCAAATTATTTAAAAATGTGATTAGTTTAGATATACATCCTGACTTTTTATATAAATTTAAAAAATGTATTCTCACACCATTGATTAATAAAACTTATGTCTAGCATTTTACTTTTTTGTTTATGATTATTAAATAAGTTATGTTTCGTCGTGGTAGCGTAATGGCTAGCGTACGCGCCCCAAAGTCAAAGGGCGCGGTCTCAAATCCTGGCCGGAACGCATGCACCACTTAGGCAGTTTTCTATTATAAATATTGTTACAATTCATGCTAACAGTGAAGGAAGACATCGTGATGAAACCTGCACATCGAGATAACCAAAGTATCAAACCTGCCAAGGCGCCTTGGACAACCGTGGCAGGGATACTATCCGTTCGTCTATAGTGGGAGGCCCGAGCCCAGCAATGGGACGTTTATGGGCTATTATTATTATTATTATTAAGTTATGTTTACCTGTAGAGCCTGTACATTTAATTTTAGACGATTACCATGCATATTTTCAATTTAAGTATTCCAATGTAACAAATAAGCTAAATGAATTACAAAAATCCCGCATCTGCGATAGCCTTCATATCCGTGACATAACAAACTCCTAGAGTGTCTTCTACGACAGTACGGCCATATTCTACGCGGCCAGTAATGTGGAGCGTAGATTTTTAGCCACACTATCTCTTTCCACCAGGTACTGGTTAAAGAAGTAAGGCGAAGAGATGCTAACTTGACTTTATGGGAGATGAGTAATTGAGTATGCCTATAGATCGTGAAGAAAGAACGTAGAAGCCGCGCAAATTTGAGGAAAAATGTAAAAGTATATACACCGGACGCTGAGGTTTACGTTCCTGACTCGAACAGAATTTACTTTTGGGAGGATCATAAGTTAATCTAGATAAAAATGTATACCTATGCAAAAAGTCAGGAATATGTATTTCATGAATCACTATTATTGGATCAGTTTTCTACTCTTATTTGTACAAATACAAAAGTTTTTGTCATATCCTCTACGAACTCTATAAAGATAAGCTTGTTCACGCAAATAAGATCTGGGAATACATTTCGGATTTTGCCTCCCCTATCGGGTTTCGTATTCTCTGGTTTCATTTTATGTGTACGTGTTCATATTTGATTCCATATCAGATTTTAAAGGAAAAAAAATGAAATTAGTAACAAGTGGGTCAATTTATGCTGTTTATTACAGATAATCTAAATATAGGTATATATATATATATACATGTAATAAAACTGTAGAAGTCGAATTTCTGTACAATGAAAAAATGCTACAAACCGAGTCATGGGGATCTAAGAAGTGAAATAGAACTAATTTAGATTTTTCTATTTTTTGTTTCTCTGTTTGTCTGTCTGTTTGTACCGGCTAATCTCCGAAACGACTGGACCGATTTAAATGAAATTTTGTATGATGGAAGCTTATATCACTGGTCAACATATAGAATACTTTTGATACCGAAAAATTAAAGAGTTCCCGTGGGATAGTTAAAAAAACTTTCCACGCGGACGAATTCGCGGGCAGAAGCTAGCTAGTATTTCATAAAAAGAAAGCAGAAAATAATATGCTTAATCTATGCATAAGAAGTATACTATCTCACCATCTATTGAAAACATTAAGAAACATCGTTACAATTTTCTACTCTAATCACGCCTGTTTCCCATGAGGGTAAGCAGAGACTATAGATCTCCACTTGCAACGATCCTGACAAACACATTTCGCTTCGTCTACTTTCATTAGCCTCTTCATACATGCACGCCTATGTGAACACATGTAAATCGACGTCAGCCAATAGTTCACTGTTGGACGTACGCCTTCCCAAATTGCACCACATATCCTGTTCCTCCGCTGTTCTTATCCAGCGCCTATCGATGGCCTTACGCAGATCGTAGGTCGATTGGTCTGGAGGGCGTTCTAATCTACATTTACCGAAACTCGGTCTTTACTCCAGGATACGTCTGCTCCATCTACACACAACACGAGCACATAATATACTTATTATATACACTGACATTTTGACGGCCTCTGTGATTGAGGGCAGGTTTGTGCCCGCCTAGCTCACAAAAATGGAGAGGTCCTGGTTCGGTTCTTGGAAATTCAAATTTCGTAAATGAACTTTTTGCTATTTAATACGATCTAGGTGTATGGAATCGATCCCAGCTGACTCCGTTATATAACTTGTATATGACCCATAACGCAGGCGTAACTATCTCAGCTTACAGATATATAATGTGTGTATGTTTTTATGTCGACACTTTTGTTTATCACTCGGTTACATGAATAGTGGCTACCATTAATACAATTTAGCAATTCTACTACTCCATTTTATAGCCGCATATGGCACTTTTCAGGCAATTTTCAAACATATAGCCCCAATAGTTTCCGGAAAAATAACTACGGCAAATACTTATCGACATGTTTACATAGACGGATGGATATGACGAATATATAAAAAATAACTAAAAATTGTATAGTTGAAACCGCACTAACTGGAAATCTATACAATATTATAAAATTCTAAACAAGCCATATCTGTATGTAGATTGAAGCTATTAAGAAAACTGGAATATACTATATAAACCATGGGGTGACGCAACTTTTTTTAGATTTCTTGTCTGTTTAGTTTTTGGAAATCATGTAAAAAACATTGCGCCGATTTCGATGTAGTTTTTGCTTATCAGCAAATTCTTAGACTTAAAATTTGCGCTACTTTTTATCCTGGGAATCCCGCGGGAATTTATCTAAAAATGATTTAAAATGACCTAATTAGAAAAATATTCGAATTCCAATGTGATTTCATCACTGACCGATAGCAAATTTTATGTACCTAAGAAAATGTGTGATATTTTTTATTCCGGGTATTCCGCGGGATCTTTCCCGGGAGCTGTTTGTAGTTATTTGGGTGCATAAAAATTAGGTCATTCCGACACAGTTTTCACTAAAACGAAAGCTGTGGTACTTTGTGTCCCGGGCATCCCGCGAGAATTTCAGGTGTAACGTGGACGATGTCGCGGGCATATCCTAGTATAGTAGTATATCCTAATACTTTATATAAATCCGTCGGGACCTAACAGCACTTCTCGTCTAGTGCAAGTGCTAAAATCATGCATTTAAGTAGAAGGCCCAAAATGTCTGATATATCCAGAGTGGCACTTAATACAACTTTGTTGGTGTTGGAACAGTGCCGAGGCGCGACACGAAGTTAGCTCGGTCTGCCACAACCATTTTAGAGTATTAACGACGAGATTGTGTAATTAGAGCGGCCTCACTTCCAAGATAACATGTCTGTTACGCAAAGCTTCCGAGCCAAATGAATGCAATTTAGACGTTTCCCTAGGCGTCGTGTGGCCCTCGTATATTGTATGTATGTATGTCATCTGTGTTTAAAAAATAATTGTGTGAATCTCCCGAATGCATTGTTGCCTACTATTAATGGACTTAATAAAACTACGTTTTAACAGTTTTAAGCGAGGTAATTGATTTGATTTTTATTATTCCGACGTTTCGGCCACTTTTCAGTAGCCGTGATCACGGAAGACAAAGATGTCAACTGTCAATGAGTATTGTTAAAGTGTTATTTAGTCGACCGCCAACTTGTTCATGTTAATTAATTAGTATTAATTTTGTTTATGGTTATTATTTACTCTATGGGAGCCTAATCTAATTTAGCACCACTACGCAACATGTTGTGGCTTAAAGAGAAGAAGCGGCGCAAGAAATTCTTCAGTAAACATGCCTAGCTCTAATATTTTATATAATATTAAAATGGATGGAAGGAAAAATAAAAGAAATTATCAATCAAGTTGGTTTGTGTTCCGGTGCACGCAGAAAGAACTCACAGTGTCTTAAAGTCTAGCAGTTGGTTTTTGCTGGATTTGGGTCTTGATAGTTTTGATGATCGGATCCCAAACAGGTGGTATTTGCCAACCATCTTCTCTATTGAAATTTGGGTGTTTTTTTTATTTCAATAGCCTCACGAATCATTCTAGGTATGAAACGATTCTCTTTCGCGAGGATTTGTGGTTTATCGAATCTGATGCAGTGGTTGGGTTTATCAGTGAAGATACGCTGGATAAACCCAACTACTACATCAGATTCGATAAACCAATAACCGTTGGAACAATAAAAATTAAATAAATTACCGCGCTTAAAACCGTTAAAACGTACTTATTATCTAATATACATAATCGCGAAAACTTAAGAAAATATTATTAATGGACTTGTAAAGCAGTATTATCCGATGCACCAGAAGTTATTGTTTTTATTAGCTTTTTTTTATAAAAATTTAAGTACCTATTATATTTTATTTATATCTTTTTTGTATAATTGTTACATTTTACTAATGTGTATATTTATTTATTATAAGATACTGAATAGGTAAAGTAAGAATTATGCAACATTCCACTGTTATTATGAAACTTCTTGTACATCCAAAGTTTATCTGGAAGAAATCGTTAATAGCAACAAGACCGCCTATTGTATTGTGTATTTTAATTTCTGTTAATTGTATCTTATTATAACGCACAATAAAACGTATTCATTCATTCATTTTTCTTTCCTCTATTCATTCATTCATCGTTATGGTCGGATATGAAGATTTTATAAGAGTTCCATTTTCGCCAGAATATCTCCTCCAGCTGGTAATCAAAAAGTTTGGTCTAGTCATAAGGCGTACGAGAAGTATAGCTGTCTTCGAAACCACGAGTCTAAAATTTTGTCTGAAAATTCAGAATTACATGGCTTCCTTTAATATTTTACAGGAAAGTTTTTACGGTACGGTACCAAAAGTTGAATTAAAGGTAGGAAAACTCCTTTAGAAAAATTCGTACGTACTTGGCATTTATTTTTTCATTTAATTTATAAATCAAATCAAACCAAACCCAATTTATTTGTTTAAAAGATATAGTGGACGTATGTTATTATACATTATATTGTACGTTATACCTTATACGATTATTGTAAATGGTTTAAGGTTTATATATTAGGCTGTAATAAATCTAAGAATAAATAAACAGTAATAAACTCATATCAGATAGGTTTTAATTAATACAACTAAATCATTACAAAACATAACATTAACTTAATCTAACTAAAAACTAGTACAGTGAAGGAAACTTAATTTATATTGTATTCTACCTATAATCCCTTAAGACTATAAGTAGAATACTGAGCCTAGGTCGGCGTCTTCTGGGGATAAGGCGCTCAAAAGGTTGGCTGCGTTTCCTCGCTAGATCGCTATACTGATCCGTTGTCCGAGGTAGGAACCAGCCCTCTGATCTCCCGACGAATCAATAAGTCTATAAAATCATTACATAAATACATTAAAATAATTCTACAATCTATACTTAACAAGTGCTTTAATTTTATATTTACACAAATATATTACAAACAAAGTTATTTAAGGAAACAAGGAAATTTTTATCTTAACTAACAATGAAATGGCCCTTGGGCACTTGTGGAATTATAGCGCGTATAAGCGAAATAAACAGCACAAATTTGGATTGTTTTTAATTATGTCGTGATAGGGCTTTTACTACCGAAACATTTGTTATATGTTTTGTAGGAATATTCTTGTATTTTCCTGGGCAAAAGTGCCCTTTGTTCACCTTTAGTCTCTTAAAACTAAACATGAGAATCTATTTATACCATTTCTATTATTTAAGTTTTACAAAACAACACAAAAAGTATACTAGTCCGTGAATCCTTTTTTATTTGGATGGATTATAATAGTAATACTATCGTCCCCTGTTACACCTCCGCCATAATGCTTTAACTAACGCACTAATAAAGAGATTACGCAGCTGTAGCCAAGGGTTTAATACATTATTTGTCATGCGACAATATTAGTAACGTTAAATATTAACCAGTAACTCAGATGGTGGTGGTGAACATTAAGTTATTCGTTAACGTATTATTTTTTAACGCTATAAATAAGATGCATTTGAAGACAGTCACTAACGCTAACATTAACGTAGGAGCAGGAGAGGAGCAGGAGCATTAGACTACGGGTTTTATGCCTCATTTAGGTACATACATTTATATGCCCACTTCTATCGCAGGAAGCTGGAAAGTGTTGTAGCTAATTATTTACCTTCCCTACTATTGATAGAAAATTGACATTGGGGACAATGGGGTTTATATCAAATATTAACAAGTAATAAAGCAAATGAAGGAATAATAAGACAGAAACCAGGCTTAAGTTGACTCGAAACTATGGAAAGATACAAAATCAACGGAGGATTTACAATCGAGAAATCTTCCGTTGATTTAGACAAGCAGGTTTAATTACGCGATTTCAATTTTGTATCCGTCGATTTTTTTAAACATCTCTGATTCGCCCATTCCTAGTTTACTGGTGAGACTTTTACGAACATGAGCCCTGGTAAAAGTTTGAAATAAACCCACAGCGAAGAAAGGAAAATAGAGAATTTTAATTAACGTGGACAAATCGTAAAAATCATTCCGTGCGGAAATAAGGAAAGCGGCAGAAAAATAGGTCATTCGCGAAATTCAATTACATTACGTAGGCATTTTGATCACATTTGCGTTTCATTTGTGTCATTTAATGACAACCATCTATCACTTGTCCTCGTGAACACAGTGATTAATCTGATAGTTTTGGATTTAATGTGAATTAATTTTAAATTACCTAGACTTATTATAATACCCTTACGTAGGTTTAAATTGTTTATTAATTAATTCGTATAAAATTTTAGTTGTCTTTAACTGTCTAGCATCAATGAAAATATTTTTTTAAAATTAAAATTGTATACAAAATACGTTCCTAGGAAGACTAAAATTAATTTAATATTGTCTAGCCCATGGTTTGTACCTATTTTAGAATAACTTAAAATCTAGGAGTTTTTGGCCAGAACTTGATGGGTTTTTCTGTGCAGTTTTTTTTTATAAAAGAAAACTAATATTGGTTAAAAGTGAACAATAGTTATAGGATATTGATTTATTTTTAACAAAGAAGTGTACATTCGTAATGAGAATCTCAACTGTTTAATAATATGTATGTATTCTTGATGCCACAAGAACTCTCGAATTTTGGTGTTAATTAAAGCTCTAATATTTGGCTGAGACTTTTGCTTGAAGTGTGATCCAAAACTTGAATACTATATATATAATAGGTACTTGACACTGGCTGGATACACAAATCGTACAGAGGTATATTTAAAAAGAAGATGAAAACTATCAACCTTAAAATCGGAAATATTAAAATATCCCATTTCAAGGCACTACATATTCGACAAGACTCTTTAGGTTGGATTTTATTTTTAGCACTTCACGGGTGAACGCTGTTCTAATACGATCCAAGATCTGATCTTCGCAGCTGTTTTTCAGATAATGTTTCATAGAGATGGAAGAGAAAAGTTGTCAGTTTGTGACCCTTCTCAAATCAGTTCCACTGAGGGAAGGCAAAGTTTCAATGATCTTGAATAGAACAAAGAAGATACCTATGTTAGTTGTTCCCTGGAAAAGGGGTCTAACAGTGACACGTTGCGCATAAAGGCTGTCAGTTGTTTTTTATCGCAGCGAAACATACCATAGACATGTCTAGGATAATGCTTTTTACATACTGACTCGATATTATTAAAGTCAAAATGGATGTCTTCATAGAACAGACCCAGTAAGTTAATTAATCGATTCATTCTCAACGCGGTAAAGAGGAAGCATACAAACATCCAAAGTCAATTTCACATAGTAGTATTAATGACGATTATTATACTTTAGAATAGCAAAGTACATATATGTGTTTATTATAATATATTAGGTTGGGGAAAAAGTGTCTTCGCATTTTATATAAAAATTCAAAAGGTTTTTTAATAAAGTTTATTTACATTTGACTAAAGTACGTAGGTGCCATTTTGTTGGATAACTTTTTGCCATCTTGTAGGTAGGGACGTGATCCCATTGGTATAAAAATTTTGGGGTTTCTGATCAAAAACCTGCGACAAGTGGTTTTGGCAGTCCTCTCGTGATGTTAACCTGGCACTACCTAAGGAATTCTGCAGAGACCGAAACAGGTGAAAATCTGAAGGTGCAAGGTCAGGACTATACGGCGGATATATTAACGCCTCCCAGCCAACCTCTCGTAATTTTTGCTGAATGGCTAAAGATGTGTGAGGTCTAGCGTTATCATGGTGAAAAATCACACCCCTTCCGTTGATTAATTCCGGCCGCTTTCTCTCAACCTTTTGCTTTAGTCTCATCAGTTGTTCGCAGTAAAGTTCAGAATCGATGGTCCTGCCTGGCGGTAACAGCTCATAAAGAATAATGCCCTTCTAATCCCACCATACACACAGCATCACCTTGTTGCGAGTTAACCCATCTTTGATATCAAAATTTCCGGATTGAAAACGCTTAAACCAAATTTGCGCTACTCTCACAGATACTGCATTAGGTCCATAAATATCACAAATTTTTTGTAGTAAAATTTTAAAATGTATCGAATTTTTTCATTAGATTCACTCATTTTAACAATAAGAAAAACAAATGAAAATCGCACATTTTCCTAATTTGAATTTGGAATTGTCTTCTTAAAAAATTAAAACTTTTTAATGATACCAAAACCAGCCAGATACAAATGGTATAGCCAAAGAGATCTTATGACAAGTTCATACATACTATATGCGAAAAGACTTTTTCCCCAACCTATTATAACAACGGTTAAGGAAAACGTCTGATGAAACCTGCACAACGATAACACCGATGTGTTAAACCTGCCAACCCGCCTTGGACAAGCGTGACGTGTATGCTGTCCCTCCCTATACGGGGAGGCCCGAGTCCAGCAGTGGGACGTTTATGGGCTGTTGTTGGTTGTTGTATGATGTTTTATTATATTTTATAATATATACTTATATAACTTATTAATATTATACAGTGCTGGATTTACGTTTAGGCCCGTAGGCCGGGGACTGGGGCGGCATCATTTTAGGGGCAGTAAAATTTTTGGTACTCCAATATTTTAAAGGCGAAAAACGTAAGGACAGTTTAAATAAAAAATTGATTTAAATTAGTTTGATTATGATTGTACAAAAAAGGGGCATGACTGGACATGGTAAATACATAAGGGTTCCGTTTCTTGCTAAAATGTCTATGGACCCCTAAAAAAAGGCTGTAATTCAAATGAGGCCTAGGGCAACAGGCAGCACTAATCCACCAAGGATATTATAGTATTTTATATGCAACTTAAATTATACGATAACATAAAATTTAATATAAATGAGTCCAAAATCGCCGTCTGTTGAGGACGTTTTCAAAACCCTGGCAACATTTTCAGGTTGAATAGCATCGCTATTTGCCCTTTGGTTTCGTGAGACTTCTATCAAACGTATTAATATCTTTCGATAGAGCCGATAATCTTCCTTTGGGATACCATGACCCTAGAATTTCGAAGCCGAAAGCCACAAATTATTGCTAATGAATCCAAATTTTCTGCGTTTCAAGTCTTCCTATTATTCTTCCTCCTCACTCTCCTTCCACACTGGTGATAGCTGGCGCAGCTGCCACCACTGTGGCAGAAGATTGCAAAGACTATATAATATTGTTACAACCTAAGCGCCGACAAAGACAAATTCCACGTACAGATTTGTAGAAGCACATTTATTACCCGTCGACTTTTGAACTAATAACATTGAAACTATTGTAATTCTTTTATGATCGTCTTCTTTTGTTTACTTATTTATTGGCATACGTTTCTAGAGAACAGCTTATTGTTGTATTGTAATAATTAACCAGGTGTTACCGATTTTAAAGTACAAGCTGATTCTAGGAAATTCGGTCCACGTGATCGGGCGGGCATATTGCACTTGTGTAGGATAAAACGTTGGCCTGATTGAGGGAGGGAGGCAGTCGAGCGGGAACCACGATCAAAGCGAGACGTGTGTACTACAATCGGGAACCTAGTAGTGACGGACTTTACGCGTTTTATTGAATTACGACCTTCTGCATTACGTTTGGATTTGGTGTGTTCGGTTATATTTGTACCTGTGTTAAACGTGTTTGTAGAGTTCTAATAAACTGTATAATAATTCCAACGGCATTTTAATTCGAGTCTTGCAACTCGTAACAATATTAAAGTTCCAACTTTCAAAAATACAAAACCAAACTTTGTTGAAATAATATGATAAAGTTTATCGAACTATTTCTATCTTTGTCAATATAAGAAGTTTTTCTCCAATACAAGGGAATAATGTATTATTAGAAGTGATTTTCTGACTAAAATAACATTGCATGGGCAGACTGACGATCTGACATACTCCCACACAACATTTTTCGGGTTCTTGCTTCGAAGAGTACATACATATATAGAATTGATTTTTACAAAGGTTTTTCATTCGACTTCCCGGTGCGACTTTGGCAACGAAGATGAGAACCGAAATTTTTCTTCGCTCCCATGAGATCGATCGATAGACAATTATTCTATATTTTATATCAAAGCTGCATACAAAAGAAAGAGAAAATACATAGATAGTGGACACAATACAATGGACGGTTTTATAACTAAAAAATCGATCTCTTGAATACAAGCTTGGCAAGGTGATGCAGTTATACACTTACATATATACAATGGACATGCATACTTATATATACTTATTGTTATTTGTACTTGTGTATATATGTTTTAGGAACGTTCCCAGCTGACGGTGATTTAGAGCCTATTTATTATTTGTATTTTTAAGCTGTAGGCTATATTAATTGCATATTTTAATTTTAGGTTGTATTTATTTTAATTTAAATTAAATTATGATCTAAAACAGGTCACATAAAATTAGAAAAGTATTTTGAGTATATAACTTAAAAGCATACTATGAATATAAGTACACATATACGTAAATTATACCATATAGCGGTCCCGGCAAAGATTGGCCTACCATGAAAAAATAAAAATCTAGAACCCGATTCCAGCGGCACCTATCGGATCTAATTGTGCATGTAAACCATCCCTAGACCTACTCAAACACAATTTTTTTACACCTTGGGTTACGTTATTGAAGTTTTAGTAGGAATCCCTAATTTTTTCTAGTAATAAATATAGCCTATATTAATCTGGGATAATCTAGCATTCTACTGGTGAAAGAATTGTTGAAATTGGCCCAGTACTTTTGAGGTTATTTGTTACAAACATACAAAAATACAAATCTTTCCTTTTTATAATATTAGTATAGAAAACTCACAATGATACCCAAATAATTTGGTATAAATAGAAATGTTAACAGTCAAGGCGTCATGCCAAGTTGGCGCGCGTTGCTCACGGCTATCGTTGAACTGACCCAAATACCTGGCACGCGTTGACTAGTCTACCACCTGGAGGTTTCCCCTTTTCATGTTGTTTGTATCCAACCTCCGACGACATTACGGCAAAAAGCATGTAAATTGATGTAGTTATACATTTTTCTATAGTGTAATTAATATTACAAATCGCACAAAAAAGGGTCTATATAATATAAATAGTTGAGTCAGCCATATAAGGTTTTGGACCTTTGGACCAACCTTAATGGAAATCCTAAGGGCATACATAATTTTAAAATTTTAAGTAAAGCTTCACAGTTCTGGAGCTTAGAAGCTAAACAGCTGCATCTTTTTTCTGTATTAGAAATGAATTATCAAAGGAACAGTTTCGTAGTAGAGAAGAATTACAGCGTTTTGCCATATATATGTACAATTTGTACATATTCTATTCTAATAGTACTTTAAATAACAATCTATAACCGACAATTTCCCATATCTTAATAACTATGACATCGGTATTTTGTTCAATCATTAAAAGTTATTAGTAAACAAAATATTTGGTGTAGTTATACCGTTGTTAAAAGTAGTATACGGATATATACGCAAAACTAATAGCGTGGGTAGTTCATACAACCTTATATTACTTGGAAACTCATTATGCGTAGCCCGCATTATATGGGAACTTTTATTTTTGAGCTTGCTACCGAAATATGCGTCGAATGAGGCTTGTAAGGAAATATTTATGTATATCAGCTAAATATCAGGGCCCCAGTCTGTAACTTTCACATAAAAATGCATACTAGCACGAGTCAAGATCCATTTGAATGACGATGTTCAAATATTCGTAGTCTCTAAAATTCAGATTAAATCAGTCTCGGTCAATTCAACAAAGATTCAATATTGAGCCGAGATGGTTTACACACTACCAAAACCGCAAAAAGTTACGATTCCAATTCGATTCGATTGCCAATTTGAGTTACAGACTCGGGGCCTAGATATCAAGTCTTGAATGTTACATAATACACAATTATCTATCATCTAAATGTTCCCTGCAGATACATACGATCAACGTAAGATGTTATGTAATTTCGCTTCGCGATGTTTATGACAGCTGCTTATATATTACAACCCTGATACAATAAATGCTTAAGAGTTTTTGGCGGGAACTGAAAAGAGATTTTGTGCTGTGCAGTTTTATTTTCTAAAAATGTGTAAAATTACTCTAAATTGAACAATAGTTGTAGGATATTGATAGTTTTTGAGTAGTAATTATGTGTTTTGTGAGAAATGTGAACTGTATAGTCGAATGTGGCCTTTTGAGTTGTCACAAGAACTCCGTTGAATGGCACTAGCTGATAACCTCGAGTTCAGCTGTGCTACACATAGGCTTAACAAAATAAAGAAACAACATTGTAAACTAAGATTTGGCTTAAAGGCCTAGCTGCCAAGCTATAAACCTAAATAAATAAAAATAAACGCTTAAAAACAACAAACAAGAGTCGAAAAAATAATGACAAAATCAGATTGGCAACAGCCTATTTCAGGTGACCACGGTTTCCTGATGCTCTTTCATTTATAGCATAAAATCACTAATGCATAATCAGTTTTAGTGTATTTAAGGCATTTGGGCGGTGTACATACCTACCTGTCATGCAACTCCATTTTGGCGTGTTTAAGACAATAGTGTCTTGAAGTACTGGTTACCTCGCGATGTTTTCATATGACTGTTGAAATATGCACATCAAGGCACGAAATCTGCCGATACATAGTACGCTTTCTGGCTGGATTTGACCTGATGTCATTTTATTTCAAAGTGATTAAATACATCATAACAACTCGAGTTGCAGAGTACTATAGAGAGTTGAGACACAGAGCGATAATATATCTTACACCACATAGGTTATTTGCCTCTGCAAACTCGAATAAATGTGGTAGATAATTTAAATTAAATATTTGTTTCAGCGGAGCGCGTCCGCGCGCGAATGTTGTACAGTGATGGGGGGGCCGCGGCGCATGTCCAGTGCGCTGCTGCTACCCTTCGCTTTACTGTCACTCCCACATGCAGACGCCGTCAATGCCACTACATATCGGGTATGTTTCAACAATCACATTTGACTACGATCTTACTAAACGATACGCTTTGCCGAATTTTTTTTTATTGCCTCTGGCGAGCAAACAGACGGACGGAAAGTGGTTACCGTTGTCTATGGATATTTGCAAAACCGGGACCATACCAACACGTCACCAACCTCTAGGATGGAATAGAGGCTATGGAATGAGAATGAGACTGTATGGGATAAGGGTATGAGAGATGACTGACACAGCTCGCTTTTTGAACGCGTCCAAGAGACAAGTGACAAGGTTTTTGGGCAGTACCCTTCAGCAGAGGTAGTCATCCTTGGGGACTTTAATGCCCATCACGCTGAGTGGTTGGGTTCCCCGAGGACTGATTTGCCAGGGACTACTGCCTATGATTTTGCTCTCGCCCATAGATTTACTCAGGTGGTCACGGGGTTTACCCGTATACCGGATAGAGTGGATCATGAGCCTTCTTTGTTGGACCTTCTGTTGACCACACACCCGGAGAATTATCAGATCTTGATCAGTGCTCCATTAGGAACTTCTGATCATTGTCTGATATCTTCGTTGGTGCCCCTTCCTATTCCCGATCGGGCTCGCCCCGTTGGACGACGGAAGGTGTGGCGATATAAGTCAGCAGATTGGGACGGACTGCGTGAATTTTATGCATCCTACCCATGGAGGCAGTTGTGTTTCTCGTTGGAAGATCCTGATACATGCGCAAACTCGATCGCTGATGTGGTGCTGCAGGGAATGGAATGTTTCATTCCAAACTCAACAGTACCCATTGGTGGTACGAGTAAACCATGGTTCGACAAGCCTAGCGCTGAGGCTGTCAAGCTGAAGCAACAGGCTTATCGGGCCTGGTCCACAGCGTGGGCTCGTCAAGATCCAAATACTACTGACCTGAAAAAGAGATACAACGCTGCCTCCAGGTTCCTCAAAAAGCAGCTCGTGAGAGCAAAATTCGACCACATCGGCAGAATTGGCGAGCGCCTTTCAAGCTACCCCTCGTAGAGCTTTTTGGGCCCTCGCCAAATCCGTAGAGGGAAACTTTTGTCACGCGTCTCTTCCAGCTTTGCGCACAGCGGACAACCGTCTGTCACACGCCGCCTAGGATAAAGCCGATCTTCTGGGCGAAATTTTTGCGGCCAATTCGACTCTTGACGACAGGGGAGAAACTCCACCAACGATCCCTAAGTGTGAGTCCAGCATGTCGGAGATTCGCTTTACTCAGAAAGCAGTCCGGCGTGCCCTCTGCTCCCTCGACGTCAAGAAGTCATCTGGTCCAGATGGCATACCAGCAATTGTGCTGCAGACGTGTTCAGCTGAGCTGTCTTCAGTCCTTGCCCGACTTTTTACTCTCTCCTACCGCAGTGGTCGTGTCCCCGCTTCGTGGAAGATCGCCCATGTTCAACCTATCCCCAAAAAGGGTGACCGAACGGACCCGTCGAATTATAGGCCCATAGCAATAACCTCCTTGCTTTCAAAGGTGATGGAGCGAATTATCAACGTGCAGCTCTTGGGGTACCTTGAAGATTCCCAGCTCTTGAATGACCGGCAATATGGCTTCCGCCATGGTCGCTCTGCTGGGGATCTTCTGGTGTACCTGACCCACCGTTGGGCTGACGCCATTGAGAGCAAAGGGGAAGCTTTGGCTGTCAGCCTAGATATTGCTAAGGCCTTCGATCGGGTCTGGCACAGGGCTCTTCTGTCGAAGCTACCATCTTACGGGATACCCGAGGGACTTGGCACCTGGCTATCCAGCTTTCTTGATGGGCGCAGCATACAAGTCGTTGTCGACGGTTGCTGCTCTAGCATCAAGCCCATTAATGCTGGTGTGCCCCAGGGTTGTGTGCTGTCGCCGACGCTGTTCATTTTGCATATCAATGATATGTTGTCCATTGACGACATTCATTGGGGCACCCGCCTGCCAGCTAAATCCCCTAGACAGTATTCAACGTCGAGCCGCTCGCATTGTCGACGATCCCATGCTCACAGACGGTTTAGATACGCTTAGCCTTCGGAGAGACTTCGCATCTCTCTGCGTATTCTACCGACTATACAACGGAGTGTGTTCCGAGGAACTTTTCGGAATGGTGCCTTCGTCTTCTTTTTATCACCGCACCGCACGCCATCGACTGGGCGTTCATCCCCACTTCCTTGAGCCGCTTCGCTCTTGTACGCAACGGTTCTCCAGAACGTTTCTCTTGCGTACCGAGGTGATTTGGAATGAGCTTCAAGCCGAGGTTTTCCCACAGCGCTACAATATGGGGTTTTTTAAAAAGGGTGTCGTAAAATTTGTTCGAGGCCGGCAGCGCGTTAGTGATACCTCTGGTGTTGCAAACGTCCATAGGCGATGGTAACCGCTTACCATCAGGCCGGCCGTCTGCTTATCTGCTGTACTCCAGCGATAAAAAAAAAAAGATAGAGGGAGAAGAAAGTGGATCACCGAAACTCTTACGCATCATTCAGAATACGACTAGCT
This sequence comes from Dendrolimus houi, assembly GCA_039645545.1. NCBI lineage: Eukaryota > Metazoa > Arthropoda > Insecta > Lepidoptera > Lasiocampidae > Dendrolimus > Dendrolimus houi. The sequence continues at coordinate 9,071,932 of CM077133.1, forward strand.
AAGCATTAAACACCGATATTCCGTGAGAATGTGTTATCACACTGATTGAGTCGGCCTAGCAAGCTGTAATAATGATTCCAGCATGGCTCTAACATATAAAACATGAGGATAGAAGGTATATAAGTATTCACACCAGATTTAAGGCACTAGGATTTTAAGTTACAGAAGGTCAAGTTATGATTATGCATTCTCCTATTTTCCGGTACATAAATTGACGGCTAAATAACAATTAGACCAGTTTAAAAACTGCTAAATCCGATATAGTTGATTTGGAATGAACTAACATCTTTTATAGCGGCAATTTAACAGCTTATTGTCGAATTTCGCCATCATAATATTTTTCATAGATACCCAACCATATGTAATTTAAAATCACACTCACGTAATCACATCGCTTTATTGAGTACAACTAACTACAATAAAGTATTAAAAATATAATACCTAGAGAGATTACTCGTAAATGATAGGTCATACAAATAGGTTTCCTGTTCTTATTTTAAAAATAATAGATCTTTGCTGGCCAATACAAGAAAAAATAAATAAATATAAATTAGGTATAAAATAAATAATGAAAAATTTCTACTATTTTCCTATTAAACTTTCCAAAATTACTATATTTTTAAAGCTTAAAAAGAGAAATATTATATTTCTTTCCAAAAAGGTGGCAACCCTACATATAAATATCCGAATTAAACTTACACTACAACGTAAGGCAACTGCGGTAACCATTTTGTCGCCTGTACTGAATAAACAAAAAAATACAAAACTAAATTTGTACCTTTCTAAGGTAAAGGACGGTCACATAATATGTACATTACAAACAAGGGAACGATTAGCCATGTTACTGTGAAGACAAACACTTGAAAAAAGGATGGAATCATGGCTAAGATCAGTATGATGACAATACTGATCTTAGCCATGATCACTGTGGCGCAAGAATACCTGTTCTTACTATAAAGGTTGGAGGCATTCACTAACTAAAATATAACTTTGAAACCCTTTGAATGTGAAAGGTTGATCTAGATAGACTATGAAACCTATATTATTTATATTCTAACCCGCTTGACGCAAAGGACGTTCTCAAATAGCTCGCCCCTATTGAGCCGTAGAGTGGCTGCACTTAAATTTAGCTCGACTGCCTTCGATGCCTCATCGAATTTACGTCAATCGCTGGAGAGGACCCCTATATTAAAATACAGCCCTTGAAAACGTTACATGTGATTTAGTACAAGTTAGGATTTAAATTCTAAAGACTGGATACTTGGTTGGACGCTGGGGTGCGGAGATTGGCCTGTCCCCCTTGCCAATAATAAAAAATGGTTTTCGCTTTTTCGTTCGAACACCAATTTAAAATTCTTCTAGAAATTAGATTTAAAGATTTAAAGCTGCCTGATACATATTTGTAAACAATATTACTACCTCAGCTCATATTTTATGTAAGAAAATTTGCTAAGCAATTTTGAAAATTAGCAGTTTAGGCATGGTATATATAGATGGTATAGGTAAGGCGATGACGTGCGTTCGTTAGATCCGTATGCTCGGTTGCCATGCACCCCTTGCACCCCCGTGTAAAGAGACGGCCCTGATTCCGTCAGAGACATTCCGATGACATTGGAGTTACATAATCAATGAAGTGCAATTGGGTTAATTAGCATATTTAAGGACGGTCTTTGAATAAGGACGGAAAACATTAAATTTTATCCATAACATAGAAGAAGAATAAGAGCGGACTCAAAATGTAATCGCCCAGAAAAAATACAACTCTGAAAAGCTTTTTGACGTTACAATATCTAAAAGAATTTGTATACATGAAATCAAACCACAATAGGAAATCTTATTTTTATATGTTTTAAATAATATCACACCAAAAAGTGGAGAAGTATGAAGCGAGGACTGAATCTGCAGAGGCTGAAGATTGAAGATGACCTGTGGCATCATGTAGTCATAGGAGCTCTTCAGAGTTATATTTTTAACTCCTAGCATCTGTCTCTCATGACCCTACTAATGATCAAAGACATGCGTGAAATTTAATGATTCCACGAATACGTCAATTGTGACTAACACAAAAGATTACATAGGAATTTTACGTGATATTTTAAAAGAGACGCTCCGCAAATTACGGTAGCGTTAAACGAAATACAATCTTCATAATGTTTATTTACCAAATATAATGAGAGGCGCTACGAGTAGAAGCGGGGATATGATACGTTTTACCACAATTAAAATGTGTTGCCTTTTGTGTTTATATTTAACACTCGTATACTAGAACAATGTGCAAACTGACAGTTAGGTAATTCGAGTGAATAAAAAGTGTTTTCAAATGCACAATGCCGTGGTGACATTGCAATTTTACAGGTTATCTTTTTAAATAGGCAATAGTGTGATTATGATTTCAGCGTTGCATCGCTGTTGTTTCCAAAGTCTCAAATTTTATTCCTAGGCCTTTCTTTAATTAATGTTTACGTTAGTGTCTAATTCGTAATATTCACTAATATAATTATTTTTTTTCGCGTGTTTATAAAAGCACTACATGTATTTTAACAAAACTATGAGTGTCAATGGGAAATTTCGAAAGTGCTAACATAACACTTCGGGTCTCTTAGTATTGCAGAAGTTCATGGGTGTTGGCAACGTCTAAAAGTGTGCTTATAAGAAAATATAAAAAATGTCTTCAAATAATTTTATTCTGTCTATATATTTTTTTCGAAGAATTTAGGTTTCCGTTACATTACATTCATTACACGCGGCACTCAAGTATTCTTTCTTTTCTTCCCACACCTTTCAAGTACGTGCACTACCGCCGGTTCTGCTGCAGCCGAACAGAAGGCGCTCAAGCGCCGCAAATATGCCGCCAATATGCCGCCATGGGAAATGGTTACACATTTGCGGCATTTGGGGTGGAAACTCTGGGTCCGTGGGGTCCTAACGCCCTAAAGGTCTACCGTGACGTCGCCAAACGTCTAGTAGACGTCACACGCGACCAGAAGGCTGGCGTATATTTTGCTCAAAGAAAAAGCATTGCTATAACGTGGCAACGCCGCCAGCCTTCTGGGAACGTTCCCGGTAAGTGACAGTGGTTTGGGACCAAAAACTTATCTTTAGATATTTTTCCTTTTTGTTTAGTTTTAGTTTTTATATATAGTATAGTTTGTAGTTTATTTTTAAGTTTATAGTTATTGTTGTTTTATTAATGTCAATAATGTCTTAGGCTTGTCTCTGTTTATGTATTTAATTTAATAGGAGGAAATAAAAAGAGTTTGCGAGTAAGAGAAAGATGATGGAGCAGTTTGCATAAACAAAGTTTAACTCAGGCAAACCTGGGGAGACATCTAGTATTTGAATAGGTACTTTTATTTGATACCCATTACCCATTTGATAATTGAATAATTATTGTAAGTAATATCTGTGTAAAGTCCATTATAAGAACCATGAATATCCGTTTAACGAACTTCGTAAGCCTTCTCGGATTCAAATGCAAATTAGCAGTTTCAATTTCCAGAACCTGAATTCAAAGTAAGGCTTCTTCGAATCAATAGCTTTTAAAAGGTTGATGCGATAGCCATAGCTATTATATTGGAACAAGCGCCGATACAACCCGTACTAATGAAAGTTTGCAACAACATGGCGCCAGTGCACGTTTTAATTCCCTTTTTTATCCTTCGATATTGTATTTTCAAGTACTAAGAAAACTTTTAAGTATAAGTCATTTGTACTTTTCATTATTTATTTAAAGTGTTTACATTGTTTTAATTGTTAAATCCAGCCACAGCAAAATTGCAATTGTGACTGCTCGAAATGTATATCAACTAATACTAAACAGCTTTACTAAACGGTTGCGATTTAAAAAAAAAACACAATTCTTGCTTAATATATCTACTATCATTAAATTTTTAACCAAAATGACATACATTTTTTTTGGAAATAAAATTGCACAGCCACTTTTCCCTTAATTTTCAACGCTGAAAATTGTCTCAAGAGAAAGTCGTATCGATATGAGGATAACAAATTTATTTGCGGTAAATTGAAATGTAATTTTAGGTACAGGAAAAATGGGAAAGTAAATTAAGAACGTAAATAAAGTTAACTTCGGAGGGGAAAATAAAACGATCAAATAAAACTTGCTCTCGGTGCAAATATTCTGTGAAACATCTTCCGATGGATGTACTTTTTAGCTCAATTATAAAATGATCGATGGTTCGATTTTTTGCTATTAAAAACATGTCTTAATATAAAAAGTAAATTAAATAGTAAATAACTCACATAATCTATATTTTTTATTATATAGTTTATTTTTAGCATTAAATTATATTGTTACACGCCGACAAAAGTGGATGCACACCTGCCTGCCATAAAACGGTCTATTGTGTATTGTACTCGTTTATAGCCGTTCGCAGGCATAATTACGCAGGTGTGCAGATTACGATTTCTAAGAAATTCGATCTATGCGGGCGGGCAGCCATATTGTATCGATGCAGTATATAGCACTGCCCTATGGAGAGATCGGCAGTCTAGTAATGGTCACCAACGAGACAAGACGTGTGTACATTCGATAAGCTATATAGTGACGGACTTTGCACGTATTATTGAATCGTGTGTTATGTTTGTACTGGTTGTGTCCAGTTATATTTGTACCTGTGTTTGTGTAGTTCTAATAAATTCTATAGTAATTCCAACGGCATTTTAAGTCGAGTCCCGCACTCGTAACAATATTTTAATCCAATATTAGGCGGTTCACTTCGGTCTTTCAATTTTGATAAAGCAACCAAAGTGATCCATATAAACAAACTTGAATCATTCAATGGCATTCAATAAGAAAAGTGTTAATGCACACTTTCTTAGTAAGGATACTCTTAATTAATTTAGGTTATATTTAAATTAGTTATTAGTCTTTTTAGATTATTATATATAATCTATATTTAGATTAGATTTCTTCTCAAATACTTCATTTATAAAAAAAACATTCAATGTCATTGAATACCCTCGTGTACTTTCAGTTCTGTGCCTTTCAAAAAATGGATTTAATTCAGTAGATCTGTCTAATATCAGCAATAAGTAAAGATAAAAAGTAATAAATAGTATTAATAACATTTGTTCCAAGTAGTGCCACCTATTATTATACTACTGTATATTTGCAGCTAGTCGTGTTTACTAATTTATACTAATATTATAGAGAGGAAATATTTGTACTTTGGATGTTTGTAACGAATAACTTAAAAACTACCTGACCGATTAAAAAAAAATTCACCGATAGAATGCTACACTATCATTGAGTAATATAAGAGATATATATATATATATATATATATATATATATATATATATATATATATATATATATATATATATATATATTGCTAGAAAAATTATGGATCCCTTCTAAAAGTTCAAAAAAATAGCCATAAACCTGCCGTGCCAAGCCGGGACGGGCTGCTAGTCGGACATAAAAGCTAGCGAGCGTAGTGACGAAAGATCTTTAATCTGATAGCGAGAAAGTCATCCCCTCGCAGCGGTCGAGCCGAGGTCGAACATCACAGGAGGTGCCTCCTCGAGCGCGCTGCTTCCTCCTGCTCCCACAGAATCGGGAAGCCCACCAAGCCTGGTATCGTTTAAAGATCCATCTGCGGCTGGATTCAGCTGTATCCTGCACAAAAAAAAACGAAAGATCATTCTCACTTTGACTTTGGTCGGATCGACGTGTCATAGTTGCATTTTAGCGTGGCTAATTAATATGCGAGAATCATAACTTATTTAATTGTATGTTAGATCTTCTTAAATAATACATAACTAGTAACTGGCTAAGTTCGTGTTATTCTATGGTGATAAACATCCACACTTATTGTTATTTAGCTACGGAACCTAAAAAATACATATAAACGAAGATTCCCGCATTTCAATTTTGTTTTAAATGCGTAGATAGAGGGAGAGATAGATACACATTTAACGACTTTATAATCAAATACATCAGCCCCTATTAATTGACTTATTATAGGGGAAGAGACGGTGTATCCGCCAGGCGTTTTTTTATCTCAGGGGAATATCTTTGGAAATATTCTCAGGCCTCGGGGGAAGTCGCTCGGGCACGCTCCTGCATAACGAGGGATATGTGGGACTCTCAGCGGTCGGTTCTTCACGCTGACTTCGCCGAGGCAGAAATATTTGCGAGAAACCGGCCGCCAAACTATCCACTAAAACTAAACCTTTTACCCGCACTTTTACGGGGCGCCACAGGATCTAGACCAGAGTTACTGCACCGTAACGCCCCTACGTTCCCCTAACACTAAAACACCCTGGTGGTATATGCATGGGGGGGGAGTCTACTGTTACCCACGTATATAGCGGCCACCTGTGACGGCGTCATGGGAGGAGGGTATTCACGTAGCGGCGCCACGACCACCGGTCCGCTGACTGCGGACGGTGTCCGAGTACACGTTTTCTTCTCTCAACCTATTTGCGGCCTCCTTCTGCGACATAACGGACTCGCAGAAGGAGGAAACCTGCCAACCAACAGTGGTTTTGGAGTATGGCCACAACTACGCTCCGTAACGACTTATCTGGACCGACCACAGTGTCCATGATGAAAACCCTCATGGGCCCCCGGCGACGCACTCCACAGGCATGTGAATCGCTGTGTCTTTGTATGCGCCGCACTCATGATACCGCGGGGAAGGCTCCCGCCCCGCAATTTAATGCAGATACTTACCGAAGCAACCATGCCCGGTAAGTATCTACACCATCCTAAACGCTGACGTTTAGGATGGTGATCCCGTATTTCCGCGAGACTCAACAAGCTAGGTAGGGGCGGATAGCCTCCACCGTCTCTACTCCAGCTTCTGGAGACCCTAGGTCCCTCTGCCAAATCTGGATCAGGGTCTCGGTCGCTCTAGCCGTAATCACCTGAGTCTCTGCCGGGCACGGCACCTCTCCTCTGACCTTCACCTCTTGCTGGAAACGGTGTACTGCTGCGAGCACCCCCATCTGGAATTCCCAAGGCGGATCACCCACCAACAGTGTCGTCGCCGTCCACGACACAGTACGGTAGCCCGGATGGACCTTACCGCTAGGGCAATCTGAGCTAGACGATATATCTGCCAGGCCTGTCCAAGATAGTTTAACGGCTTTTGCATACTGGTTAACTTCAATGTCCAGATTTGCTCACTAGATAATCACAGGAATTATACACATTTGTTTAGAAAAACATTCTAAATGATATGCTCTTAGACTTCGAATCCACGTCCTTGAAATGGTAAACAACTTAAACAAGTGCCTTAGCCATTAAGCTACCGCGGCTTTCTGTATTTTTTTCACAAAAGTAACCGAATTAAACTATACTATTTAATTAGTAAATGGATATATTTTATCCGATTATATTGAAACAATGAGCCTATTGTCAGATGGGTATGCAATCGCCAAATAAAGCTATAATTTAACAAAACAATGTTCGGTCTCACAGCACCAACTTACTAGTCAAAGTGTGGCCCTCTTACTAATGCTCGTGCATATCCTAACTATTCAACCTTATTAATGACATAAAGACACAATGTTAAGTGAAAATTAGTGAGTGAACCCTCGGAACTCCCAAGACAGTAAGCGGCAACGTCGAAAACTCATTAGCGAGAACCTGCCAGTAATATCAGTTAGGGTTGTCAGTTTTGTTTTCAAAAGCAATTGTAATCCCACAGTCCAACCGTCACAATGTATTGAGACGGTTGGACTGTGGGATCCTGAAGCTATGAGCCTGTCACTGATTATTTTATTTTGCTGAAAACAAAGGTTACTACAACATTACTTACCTTTCATAATATAGTAGGATCAATAAGGATATTTGGTGATAAATATTTAGCATATTTATTAAATTTCAATACTTAGGTAATAATAATTATTAATTATCCATATATAATCAAAACAATGGCGTCCGTCTGTTAATAATAACCGATATTCTTGAGATCATTCTTTCTAGCATATATACCAGAGTGATTTTGTAAAAACCAAGGGAGAACAATTTTCAGAAAAGATATTTCTGAATTTAACACGAGTAATTTGCTGAAAAAGTAGAGAATATTTTTTTAAAGATAATTTTGAGTTCAACGTGTTTCATAGTTATTTTGAGCCCCAGCCCTGTCAACGACAGAAGAGCAGTAGAATATGAACAAGCACTAAGCTTCTTAGTTAATTAAGAGCTCATGACGTCTTAGAGAGCTAACATAACAATAGGATATTTGTGTGTGAAATTAAAATTAATAATATTACCTCCGTCTTCATGTATATTACTTCTTATTTTTAGAATAGAGTTATAGAGTGTAGGTATATTAATTACGTGAGGTATTTGGTTGTAAACATGGAAGAACGATTTGTAATTTAAATTTGTATTCTCCGTTTCTCATGGCGAGTTTTACCTAAAAATGTTAAATAATTTTGAATGATAATACGCTTAAGTTTGTGCTGAGAAACTTATTATTATAAAATTAAAAAATAGAGTGCATCATCATCTTTCATTATTCTTCAGTTATTAAGGCTTGTAATATCACCAACGTCCTTCACTTGACGATTTTTCGGTACTTTTCTTGCGATGGCAGGGGGATTTCATAGACGCGGTCATTTTTCAGTTGCATTATTATTTTATAGAGAATATATTTTTTTTAATATTACGTTTAAAAAAAACCAAATTTTCTGTCTTTCTTTTATAACGATGTAGAATTTTTATCCTGTTTTGACAAAAAATGAAGAAGTAAAGTGGTTTCATGTTTATAATTTGGAGGTGATTTGGTGAATTCTTTTCTTATCTTAAAATAACTATAGAAAAATTACGAAAAAACCACGTTACGTCTCATATCGTGAAGATTTATGCTATTTTTTTAGTAATTTATTTAGTAACCAGTAAATGCCAACGGCCTTAAGTTCCTGTTACAAACTTAGTAAACAATTTGCTTTGCGCAGAAATGCTCCGAGATCTATGGATTGAGCTTAAATGGGAATATCCCCAAAAGAACAAAGTTACCGACATAGCTGGAAAAATTAGTAAGCTAAAGTGATGACTAAGATAAGCTAAGATGGCTGATAAAGCAGACGAGTCTTGGAGTGGAGATCATAATCTAGACAAACTAGACTTAGTGTAAGACGCCTCCAGCCCGATGGAACGATGACCTGCTTAGACGCTGGCGGGATTTGGATGAGGAAAGCGGAGGACCGGAACATGTGCATAAACTTGTTTTTATTGTGAAAGAACTACATCCAGCTAAGGACCGCGTTAGCTAACAATGGATGCTGTTATAACGTTTAGACTTTAGACCGTAGTTTGCCAAGTATAATCAAAACTTTCTAAGCGTCTTATTGAATTCTGGCACTGACCTCTCTTATTATCACCGGACTGGCTGCTGTCATTTTATATTGTACCTATTTGATTAGCGCGATTTGACACCGATGATAGTCAAGGCGCTGAGTTCGAGAATCACAGTGAACCAAAAAGCTATTTACGTTATACTATTTATATAAGGTGTGAGAAGGAAGGAGACTGGTTAAACCAGGGTAATGGAAGGCGAAATGGATCCTGCTTTCACTTTCCCGTACCCCTGGCATAAGGCGACGAAAAGAACACAAAGGTGGTTTAGTATGTATCCCCGACTCGGATGGTCGTTGACAAACGTGGCGAATCCTATAATCCCCCACCGCGCTTCCACAACGGTAAGTCCTCAGCCACATTTCCCTTCACATGTAAGCCTCTAAGGTCTAATGTTAATTCCAGTGACTGTCCCAAGTGTCGCTTCATATTGATACAAAAATATGCTTGACATTTATTATGCCAATGATTCCTGGTCGTAACTGTTGCTTATTTCGATAAAATAACCGGAGTCCTCAAAATAATAAATGGAATAAAAAATATTTGCTAGCCTCCCGAAAAAGAATCTAAAGTGAGTAATCTATCAAAACTTTCCTTTTACGAAAGCAGAAAAGTAATCTTTCTGTATCATAGTTGAGCTGAAAAGCTTTCTTTAACAGCAGCGGTCAAATTTCTTTCAAACTTCAAGGTACATTAAGTTTCTTTTATAAACGACCACTGACTCAGAAAATAAATGTGTATACGCTGACTCAGCTATATATATATAATTATCTTTATTCACGAATATTGAGGTAGTAGCTATCGACTTGGATTTAATTGTTTTGTGTTTTATTGCTGAGATACTTTAATATTAAAAACATTAGAGATAGTTGAATGTTTTATAGTTATCGATTAAAAAAACTGATCACCTTGTCATAAACTAACTTGCAACTGAGGTCTATACTCTTATAATAATTATTTGTACTCGAGAAATAATACAATAATTAATATTAACTAAGCTTTTGCGGTCTATCTCGCTGCAACGCAAAGGCTCCGGGTTTGATTCCTGGCATTGTAAATGTCGGAAACGAATTTTTCGTTATATACTGATTTGGGTGTCTGGGATCGGCCCCTGAGTAGTCCGTTGTGTACCTATAAAACAAGCGTAACTTGCTTAATTTAGGGATATACAATACTAGAGTTTACCCCGCGGCTGTGCCGCGCTTCAACCTCTAGTGCGTATCTCTTGTATACAATATAACCTGTACCGCCTGCTCTTTAAAGATTCACTTCATTTTATATCGTAAACTATACCATTCCCCATCTATCTGTAAACAACGTTATCTGTCTAAGTGACAAAACTTGACAAAAGTGGACCCACGGGACCCACGGGATCTACAGGACCAAGTGGATGAAATGGACAAAATCACAAAAAACCTATCACACATTTTGGTATAACCTTTACATAAGTCTATCACAAAATCTGTCCCATTATCCGGGATAAAAAGTATCCCTTGGCCACCCTCGGTATTAAAATTACATATATACCGAATTTGAAAGAAAGAAAGAAAGTAAGTAAGTAGAAAGTACGAATTTCCGCCAAATCTGTCCAATAGTTTTCCGTAAAAGCATAACAAACAGAAAGACAAATATATTTTTATCCCGGAAACTATCCCATTTTTCGGGATAAAAAATATCCTATGTTCATCCTCGGCATCGAAAATATATATATACTGAGTTTCAGCGAAATCGGTGCAGTAGTTTTTCCGTGAAAACGGAACAGACAGACGGACAGACGGACAGACGGACAGACGGACAGACGGACAGACAGACAGACAGACAGACAGTTAGTTCCTTTCACATTTATAATATTAATAGGAATGTGTGTTTGTCTGCCATCATGTAACGGTCCCTTCTACACTGATACCTTGCCACCATCACTGTTAGGTCTTGGTAGAAGTGCTAATCTTGTTCCACACTCAAATGCTCAAGATTATCGGTGTAACTTTATGCTCGTATTCACTCTAAAAACCTAAGAACCAGCCAATTCAATATTTCCATGAATATATTCGTTAATTGTGTACTGGAAAATATAAAAAGCTGCAAACATAATGTTACGAATTGCAGGGACTCGAATTAAAATGCCGTTGGAATTACTATAGAATTTATTAGAACTATACAAACAAGTCTAACACAGGTACATATATAACTGAAGACCATCAGTCCAAACGTAATACACGATTCAATAACACGCGCAAAGTCCGTCACCATATAGATTACCGAATGTACACACGTCTTGCCTCGCTTGTGGTTATCGCTTGACTACCTCACCCCTCTGTTGGGGCATTCCTTTATACTGTCCAAATACAATATTTCTGCTCGAGCGCGTGGACTGAATTTTCCAAGAATCACACCTGGGTAATGACTACCATAAAGATTTCAATACGTAATGGGCTGTTTTTCCAATCACAAGTTTTAAACACAAAGTAAACAAAAGAAGAGTCATAAAAGAGCTTCAGTGTTATTAGCTCAAACGCCAGCGGGTAATAAATGTGCTTTGTTTACAAATATGCTGGTGACCCAAATTGTAACAATATCTAGGGCAACAATTTTTTTTTACTTTTATGATTACTCTATTATTCTTATTATATGTATGTCTCTCAAGACCACAGGCCATAAAAATGCCTCGGACTTTTGCGTGGGGTCGTGGGAACTTCGGAAGGCCAACACGTAGAGGGCCCTTGACAAATATATTGTAAATTATTATTACTATTTTCATTATCTTACAGTTAATATGTAAAGCTTTGATTGTTTAGTAACAAGGCGTTTAATATTGCCTAAAGCCTAAATCAAAACATTGTGAACAAAGTAATAAACTCTGGGGTACGCCGTGCTCTTACAAGTTATTTAAAAGGTATTATTTTACGTTCCCTGATACTTTATAGTTGTTTATTTTTAATATGTATTTTAACGTTTAATATTTATGAAATTGTAATGATCTCTCTCTCTCTCTCTCTCTCCTCTCTCTCTCTCTCTCTCCCCTCTCTCTCTCTTCTCTCTCTCTCTAACTTAACTCCAATAATTCTTCGAAAAGTAATTGTGTAACATACTTCTGTATACTAATATTTAAAAAAAAAACAGTTTGAGCTAGATAAATAAAAAGAAAAACAATTTTTAGCTAGACGTGTTACTGAGGAGTTTCTTGCCGCTTCTTCTGCTTAACAGCAATAACATGTTGCGAAGCGGTGTACATAGAATAGGAAGTAAAATTAAATTTTAAACTTATATGCACGACTATACCCTTCAAAAAGTGATCTCCAGTGAAACTTATTTTAAATAAAAACTTTTGAATTTGAATGACATGGGTTTTTAAAGGAGCAGTACATAAGCCTAAAATCACTGTATTATCTAAAACTCAGATGTTTGGGCACTACTATTACATTTTTTTGCAGGGTTCCTTAGCCGTTTTGGTTAATTAAATAGAACAACACTTCCATAGCCAAGTAATGAAGCGTTAACAACACTACGGAAGCGATTATCAACACTACGGACGTTGTTAGCGGGCTGCTACGCAGTTGCATGATTTGTTTTAAATAAAAATATTACATAATTTGAAATCATATATATATATATGTATATATATATACAAAGACAAAAACAAAACAAAAAAATACTTCTTAAGTATGTAGGGTAAACAATACCAATGTTTTGCCTACAACGTAAGATTCGTTATTGGCGTATGTGCTGTTTTTAAAATGTATCATATTTTGTAATGTATAGTGTAAAGTTGTGTGATCTTTGTTGAATAATAAACAAATAAATTATTGACACCCAGTCAATTGATTCAAGAAATTAGGAAATCTTAATATTTTTTTATTTTGTAGTCATACATAAGATTATTATTATCATTTTATGACTATAAAATAAAAATATTAAGGTTCCTTAATCTATATACATACAATAAAAGTATAGAGGTCGAATTTCTGTACAATGAAAAAAAATGCTAAAAACCGAGTCAGGGCGATGTAAGAAGTGAAATAGAATTAATTTAGAATTTTTTCAAAATTTTGTTTCTCTGTTTGTCTGTCTGTTTGTACCGGCTAATCTTCGAAACGACGGGGCCGATTTAAATGAAATTTTGTATGGTGGTAGCTTATATCCCTGGTCAACATGTAAGATACTTTTGATCCCGAAAATTAAAGAGTTCCCGTGCGATAGTTAAAAACCGCACCACGCGGACGAAGTCGCGGGCAGAAGCTAGTGTATTGAATAAATTAACCCTTTTTCAACTTTACGATTGCCCACAATTGTATAGTTTCCCCTATATAAGAATATTATACATACATAGCTTATACAATTATACATACATAGCAAATGGGCTGTGCCGCGACGATGGTAAGAGACCAGACGGGATGTCGTTGGTGCCATGAAAGATGGGACGCCCCTAGTATGGGACGCAACTTGTGTCGATACTTTGGCGGCGTCCCATCTTCCAGACACAGCCGTGACAGCAGGGGCTGCTGCTGCACACAAGGAGGCCCTGAACTGTCGCAAATATGTGTCCATTGGTAGTGGGTACGTATTTGTGGCTTTCGGGGTCGAGACCCTAGGGTCGTGGAGGCCTGGAGCTCATCACTTCTATCGAGACCTCTCGACGCGTTTAATTGAGGTCTCGTGTGATCAAAAGGCTGGCTTACACCTCAACCAATTAGCGTTGCCGTCCAACACGGAAATGCGGCTAGCATTTTGGGCACGCTCCCCGCCGACAGCGATTTGGAGTCAATGTTTTATTTATAGATTTGTTATTTTGTAAGTATAGCTTTATTTATAGTATAATTTAGTTTATTTATTCTTAAGGTTTTATTTGTAGGTTTAAAAAATTAAAAAACTGTGTTTATGCTTTAATGAGACAATAAAGTAGCGTAGCCATAGCTTATACAAATATATAAGTACATACTATTGTTGAATATTCGTTTTATTCATATCACTGTTACAACACTCACATAAGGAATGGCTACAGCTGTCCTAATTACATGTCCCAATGTCGCAAATGGTCCCACAATGGCCGCGCGTCTAAACGAAGCCCTATTATTAGGGTAATAGCTACAGCGCAATATACCGCTATTACGAAAACAAGTAAAACAACTATTTATAATAAATATCCGTATAAAAAATATTATTAAGCTTTATGGTATTGTAAATGCATTGAAATCGAGTCATGATAGCTTAGTTGCTAACGCAACCGCGTGGCAGTCCATGGAGGTATAGAATCTGCCTGAGAAGTATTTTTTATGTTTGGTGGTAAGCAAACTTACAAACCATCCACCTAATGGGAAGTGGTTACCGCCACCCATGGACATCTGCAATACCAAGGAAATTGATACTACTGAGTGCGTTTTCAATCTCGTTGAGACTTAATTTATTTACGCCCTTTCTAAGGATATTATTCGGTTCTGGGGGGGGGAGCTCATTCCATAACTCACAGATCTATGGCATAAAATTATGCAATCACTACTTAGATAGTTTTTCTGGTCCAATGTGCATATTGTTAAGTGTGCAATGCCGCCAGTGTGTTGGACTGTGCGGCATAGTGATGCCCAAATGTTTTTCTGAATGAACACACGCAAGTAAATATTATCAAAATATGCGTGCACTCTTTCACAATGTTTGGGTGCAGCCTGAAACTAATTGTAATGATTACAAGAATTTCATTGAATTGCATGTAGCATCCTAAGAGTTGGTTGTGATTTTCAATTATGACCTAAGATATTGAAGAAATTGAATATCATTCATAAAATATAGCTGCCTCTGGCGGCTCTCTATAGGCGGATTCTGGTCATGCATGCTAAGTACTAAATGAGCAGAGTGGTCCTGAGGCGAAAATATTCACATACAAATGTTTTGCAACGTCTGTACTAAAGTTACGCACAGTATTGCTGGTGGACACAGATAAAAAATCATTTATGATTATGATCTATCTACGCATTATTTTCTACTTATTAATAAATAATACTTACTTAATTTTCTTTGTAACAGGAAGAAATAGAATCGTCCCTACGTCTAGTCCATGCAGTGGCTTCAGGTGCGACCGGCGCTTTGTGCGTCACTCATCGATATGGTCGACTAAAAGCACCATTGCACGCGGTGAGATGGGACTCTGCAAGGGCTAGAGCAGATCTTGCCGCGAATTTGCTTCATCATTTGGGTTTACAGAATATTGGTTAGTACTAAGTACTTAATTGAAGTCTTTATTTAGCTGGGAATGCTTTATGAACATCACCGTACATTACAACCTCATCCCACCAGAACCACTCCGCTGTTACACTAATCATTTAGGTAAGAATTCCAAAACAGTAATTGAAGTAACAATGCGACGCTGGAAAAGTGGGCCCGGGCGCATTAGTTTACAGCAAGCAACCTTTTTAATCTCTTCTAAAATAGTCATTTCGAATAACTTCTAGGGCACATATGGAACTTCTTAATACCCCCGTCTCTGTAACTTATATACGTTAAATTGCATATAACCAGATGCAACATCTATATTACTATAATAAATGTGTAAATGGTTGGAATTTGTACAGTGTGTTTAAAAATGTGTGGGTAAATCGGGTCAGGAGACTCCGAAATGCAATTTTTAGAATTTTTGACTGTCTGTTTGTTAGAGCATCACGTGAAAACTACTGAACGGATTTAAATAAAACTCGACATAGACCTAGCTATATATCCCGTGGCGTAACTTAGGATACTTTTTATCTCGATAAATAACGTCGTTTCTGTAGAATAGATGAAAATATCGAAAAAGATGGCGCTGCGATCGTATTTATTATTTAAACTATTGAACGTATATAAATGAAGCTAGCTTATAACCCGAGTTAACATTTAGGATACGTTTTATCCCGACAAATCAAGTCGTTTCCTTAGAACAGACGGATTAACAAAATATATGGCGCTGCAATCGCGTTTTTTCAAATCACTATCAAATACCTACATTATCATAAACAACATTTCATTCATTGTATTACTTCAAGGTCGGTTTCGACTCGCCTCTATGTTTTGCTGGGTAGTTGTGTAGATTATAATATATGGACTTAGTTTCTTTGTTATTATTATAATTATGTTAAAAACCGATTTAAGTTTTTGTATACGTAAAATAAAGCTACTGCAGAGTGTTTGAACGCGGCGCAGCCGCGGGGCAAGCTCTTGTTAAAAATATATTCTTACCTTTTACTGTAAAGAAAATCTTACGTTACAATTACGCCTCTTACTCATCGCTTCCTCTTTCTCACAGAAGTTCTTGTAGCAGTATCACAAGGCCTGGTAATGGGGGCAAGTCCGTCAGAAAGAGCAGTTGGCGCGAGAGCAGTGGCCCTGAAATCAGATGGACTCGTAAACAGTGCTGTGGCTTGGCAGAGATACAGCTCTGGAGAACCTATTCCAGTAATCGCTCCACAGATTGAGAAACCGCCCGATCCCGAATACCCTTGGTATTTAATTAACATTTAAATCATATATTCTAATGGTAGACGTCATTGGCGTTAGAATATAAGTATTAATGTTTATTTATTTATTTAATTGACCGAATACTATACCAAATGTCGATGTATGAGTGACCGATGTTCAAATTTAAGACCTTAAGCCCATATTCTAGTACAATACTCGCCCACAAACAGAATCTTGCCATGTGCCATATCTATAGTTATTTACGATAGTAGTATGGTAAGTTGGTGTTTACAAAGCGAGGCGAAGTAAAGGGCTTACCATAGTCACGAATTTCTAAAAACCAACAACCGTACGCGTGTCATATAACGTTTTTCAAGACATTTGCGAGAAAACAAATGAAACGTACATAAATATCAATCGGAAAGTCACAACAATCTTTGACTTTTTCTAATATAAAAATGGCGCACATTTGCAAATAGCGTTACATGCGCATGGTGAAAATTAGAACTACATCTTTCGTCTCATTTTCTCTATAGTTTTGAAGTGAGACAAATGTATTAATCAAAAAGGAGGAAGCTTCCAAGGAGGTTTGATTATTCAGCTTAATTTTCTCGTAAAGTAAAACTACTTAGTGGAGTTTTTATATATTTTTCTACCTAAGTACAGAAAAATTACCTTCAAGACGTTTTTGCGTTTCTAGGTTACTGTACAGTCAGCACATAAATAAATAAACTAATATTTTTTTTATATTTTTATAGGCATGTAAGTACTTAATATGAAACTAATAATATTAAAGATATTAAAATAATAAATATTAAACATAATTTTTAATACTAAATTTCTTCAACTCCAGACATTTCGTACTCATCCTCGTCCCCACTTTCATGTGATGAATCATTTGTATTAATTCTAATTGGTCTGATATTATATCTAAAGCCTCATGTCATCCCTGTCCTGAAATTTCTTTTCCTCTTCAATAGCATATAGACAAACATTTTTCTGTTCCTCTACAGTTATGCTATAAATTTTTTGCTCAACGTATATCATTATAGCATTCATGTTCATTGTGACATTTTTTGCAACGGAAGTTTTCACTATCCCCCATGTATTTACTTTACTTCGACCACTTTTCGACATCGGGACCATTTTAATTAACAACTCTAACATCAAATAACAACAATTAGCAGCAAATAATAACACTGAACAATCAAATATAACAAGAATGTACCACAAATAAAATCAATTAATTCATTAATTATCAAACTAAAACCAAGTAGTCAGACCTCACAACAATTATCAATGTAAAGAATTATTATTTATTCGACTTTCACCATTGATTTTTCATTGTAAATATATTTTCTTCTTCAAAACTAACGAACCTCTTTTTGCTGATTGTACAAGAAAATTTAAATTTCAAGTTTAGATTCCTGTAAATATACAAACGCAAAAACGTCTTGAAGCTAATATAACTGTACCTATTTTACTGCACGTTCCGTTGTATGGTGCGTAATTTTTACCATTCGGACAGTGTATAAGGGCTTCGTAAGTGTATTGTTTGACCAAATGTCTTGAAAAAAATGTTTTAGAATACATAAAGCTCCAAAGAGATTCAATTTTCCTCTTTTCATCTCAAGCATCATTTTATACCAGCTTAAGTTTTGTATCCCTTTTAAAATTATGATTAGTTTTAGTTTTGGGAAGCAGGAAAGTTTTATTACTATATTTTTTTTATTTTACCTTTTTCGTTGGTCAAGAAAGAGATAACTATGGATCGAGAGCTATACTACCAGATAGTATATAATAAAAAAATACAGTCTAATACATTTTTTGTTTTTACTAAGTTATATGTCAGGTTCTGTTAAGTTTTGTTATTTAGATAGTACTTTTTAAAATATATACTTACAGGAGAAGAGAAATATTATTTAAAAGCTTTTTAACGTACGCGTCCGTGTACTCCCTCCCAAGACTTTCACCACCCGCACTACAAGTTGCACCAAGTGGTGCCGGTTCTGGAAGATGAACAAACGCGTAATACATATTACTATATGGGAGCTGCATACGTCTAGTCATCGCAGTAGACAACGAACTACTGACTAGCGCAACGCGGGAGCGCACATATTAATAGTTGCTCTATCTCGCTCGCACATCATTCATCCCGCTCACACATTGTGCTATATATTGTACTAGTTGTATGACGTTTCCAAAATAAATTAGTTCAGTTTAGTTCACATCAGCACTTGACAGTTGAATACTACTCTCTGCCATCTGTAGTATCATTTAACCTCTACCTCTCGCTGCTACAACAATATTGTTTCCAGGTACGTCTCAGCTCATGAAAGTGAAACTCTTCGGTCACCGAAATTTATGCCATCGCCTCCCGGGGCAACCATGGACGGCTGGTGGACATATCCATACTTTAGTTGTGAGGCCAGCAGGTGGCTTCTTTCGTATACTGTACCAGTCTCTACTACACGTGGGTAAGAACTTCTTCATTATTTCCAAATGACACAAATATTACAGTCTGATTGTAGGTAGACATTACATCTTTTTTACAAACACCGATCTGAATTGAACTACCAAGTGTACCATAAAATGAATACTTCCAACCTGGACAAATATTTTTATCTATGGAAAAACTAATATTATCAGAGAGTTATATATACAGGTGTGATAATGTATTTACGAAATTTAACAATTAAATAACAACAGACAGCACTTATCCCAAATCCATTCTCTGGCTTAAATCTAGTTAGAGAATCGCACTCAAATCTACACGCTATATATATTGTACAGACAGAACAATAGCTAAAACCTCTTAGGTCGATTAGATCATTAGTACCAAATTACAGTAGTGTCTAACTGAGTATTGTTTGGAAATTAGTTATACACTTTGATCTTTATTACACAAGTGTAACTATAATAGTTATAGTTAATAACACGTTGCGAATCGGTGAAAAAGTTTCTTCGCATTTTATATAAAAATTCAAAATGTTTTTTATAAAGTTTATTTACATTTGACTAAAGTATGTAGGTGCCATTTTGTTGGATAACTTTTTGCCATGTTGTAGGTAGGGACGTGATCCCATTGCTATAAGAATTTTGAGGATTCTGATCAAAAAACTGCGACAAGTGGTTTTGGCAGACCTCTCGTGATGTTAACCTGACACTGCCTAAGGAATTCTGCAGAGACCGAAACAGGTGAAAATCTGAAGGTGCAAGGTCAGGACTATACGGCGTATGCATTAACACCTCCTAGCCAAACTTTCGTAATTTTTGCTGAGTGGCTAAAGATGTATGAGGTCTGGCGTTATCATGGTGAAAAACCACACCCCTTCTGTTGATTAATTCCGGCCGCTTTCTCTGAACTTTTTGCCTTAATCTCATCAGTTCTTTACAGTACAGTTCAGAATCGATGGTCCTGCCTGGCGGTCACAGCTCATAAAGAATAATGCCCTTCCAATCCCACCATACACACAGCATCACCTTGTTGCGAGTTAACCCGGGTTTCGCCACAGTCTGTGAAGTCTGACCGGCCTTTGACCACGACCTTTTTCGCACGTTCTTGTCGTACGTGATCCACTTTTCATCACCAGCTATCAGCTTCTTCAAAAATGGTTCGGTTTCGTTACATCGTAATAAAGAATCACAAATCAGTACACGGTTCATTAGGTTTCTTTCAGTGAGCTCATGAGCCACCCAAACAGCTTTTTTGTGTATCCAGCTTTCTTCAAATGCGCCAAAACCGTTTTGTGGTCAATTCACAGTTCTCCGTCTACATCGTAACTAATAATATGCCGATCTTGCTTCACTTTTTCAAAAATGGCATCAATTTTGTCCGTAACAGGGCGACCAGAGCGACGTGCATCTTTGATATCAAAATTTCCGGATTGAAAACGCTTAAACCAAATTTGCGCTATTCTCACAGATACTGCATTAGGTCCATAAACATCACAAATTTTTATCGCATCTTGTGTTGCATTTTTACCTTTTTTGTAGTAAAATTTTAAAATGTATCGAATTTCTTCATTAGATTCACTCATTTTAACAATAAGAAAAACAAATGAAAATCACACATTTTCCTAATTTGAATTTGGAATTGTCTTCTTTAAAATTAAAACTTTTTAATGATACCAAAACCAGCCAGATACAAATGGTATAGCCAAAGAGATCTTATTACAAGTTCATACATACTATATGCGAAAAGACTTTTTCCCCAACCTATTATATTAGAAAGTAAACTTAATTTTTAACTTATTATAACACTAGGATATGCCCGCGACTTCGTCGACGCTTGACTAGGAATTCGCGCGGGATTCCCGGGAATACAAACTACCGCAGCTATCGTTTTAGTGAAAACTGTGTCGGAATAAAGCTAATTATTATGCACCCGAACGACTTCAAACCGCTCCTGAGAAAATTCCCGCTGGATTCCAGGGATAAATAATATCTCACATTTAATTACATAAAATTGGCTATCGATCCGTGAAAAATCGCATTGAAATTCGATTGTTTTTAATCTGGCCATTTTAAATCATTCCCAGAAAAATTGCCGCGGGATTCAGAGGATAAAAAGTAGAGCAGATTTTAAGTCTAAGAACTTGCTGTCCACCAGCGAAAACTGCATCGAAACCAGCCCAGTAGTTACGTGAATCCCTAACGAACACACAAACAGACAAGAAATCTAAAAAAACACATCGGGTTCTCCGTCGTTTACATAGTGTATGCCAGTTTTTTTAATAGCTTTAATGTACAGACACGGCAGTTTTAGAATTTAATAAAATTATAGATGTTATGAGCTTCAAAAATTAAAAAAATGCTCTCCAATGGAACTTAATTTGTGGTAGTTTCATACATCAGATTATTATCAGTCTAACCTGGCTAAGGGGCGATTATTTAATCATCAGATAAAAGTTATCAGTCGAAAAAATTATAATCTGAGTGAATTCAAAAGTCATCATTCAATCATTCAACGGTTTTATTCATGCAACTGACATTTTTAATTTTCCCATGTTGTGTTTTATTCTATAGAATAACTTTTACCTGGTAATAGAAAAATCGGCCCTAAGGCAATATAAACTAACATGTACAATGAAGAAAATCTAACTTAGTTATATTGTATTCTATAACCTGTCAAGACCATAATAAGTAGAATACTAAGCCTTTAGTCACTAGTCTTCTATGCGTAAGTGTATGCGTAGTGATGTAGTGACGGCCTCAGTAGTTGAGTGGGATAAATAAGTCTTTGCGGTAAAGTTAACTGCAGCACAGACTCCAGGTTCTATTCCTCCAATGGTAAATTTGGTAAGCGAATTGTCCATTATTTACTATGGTCTGGCTCAGTATCTGGGATCAGCCCCAGAGTGGTCCGTTGTATATTCCCCATAAAACACGCATAACTTGCATAGCTTGGGGTATATAGGTATTGTACAAGATATTGTTTCTCTACCGATTTTTTTAAAAGGATTCCGTAACCATTTTGGTAAAAACTAACCGCCCTCTGAAATCGTCATGTCCGTCCGAAGAATGATCTGTAGATTAATCTAGTTTTTCAAAATAACGTTCTTTGCTGTACGACTATCATTCCTAGTATTCTTCTTCCATGATAATAGTAACTATATAAGCCTGATAATGTAGTGTGTAGTATGAATTTTCAAATTTTCTGCTGATCAATTAAGCATATGACGTAGGCCTCCCCAAGACGGCGCCACTCGTACCGTTCCTACGAATTCCTCATCCAGCGTCCATCGGTAACCTTATGTCTACGTTACCTTCGTCAGTTCATCGGGCTGAAGGGTATTTGACACTATGTTTAATGAGACCCGGTCTCCAGTCTAGGACTCGTCTGCTCCATCAGCCATCGGTCCTGCGACAGATGTGACCTGCCCACTGCCACTTTAACTTGCTAATGTTGCAAGATATGTTGTTTATCTCGGTTCTCTTACGGATATCCTCATTTCTAATTCTATCTATAAGAATATTGTAATGTTGGGAGTTTCACCCGACATAGCTCGCTCCACAGCTCGTTGAGCGACTTGGAACTTGTGGAACAATATTGTCGCCAGGGTCCACGTCTCGGCCCCGTAGGCCACAAAGACATAAGTAGATGAAACACTTATAGACGTATCCTAAATAGTAATCAAACAAAACTTGTTGCCAATTTGTCAATTGTATCATGTCCCTTTCATCCACTCATGTTTTCAATTTAGATATACCTAACTGAACTGGACATAGATAAATAAGTGACAAACGCCCTACGTTTCCCTTTATGGATGAAATTGGACCATAAAACAGTAATCTAGGCCACTTTTATTAAATCTCCAAAAAGATAAATCGTGCACTAATCCAGCAGCCGCTCTTTACGAGTTTTTCATACTACGACTAACTGTAGCTTATGAGGACAATATCCATAAATTCTGTAATAGAATTTGTACAACAGAAAATGGTCCCTATGACTTCGTATTAAGGTTGAATTCAAACTATAAAAATGTTCGTGGTTATACAAACATTAGTGGATAAGTAGTAATCTCTTTCGCTCAAATAATTATATTAAAGCCATTTTCAGGAGATCTTCGGCATAGAAATTTTCCATTTCATATCCTTTGATAAATTTATTATGGCTATAAAGCTAATGTACTACTGAAAAACTTTATAAAAATAATTAAGTATAAAAGCTACCACGTCTTTATATAGTATAAAACAAAGTCGCTTTCCGCGTCTGCGTCAACTCCTAAACCACGCAACAGATTTTAAAGCGCTTTTCACAATTATTTAGTGATTTTTCGCTGAAGGCAAATTATATAAAAAAACCTAATTATAATGATAATAATAATCGGCAGACAAACACACATATTGTATATCCCCAAATTAAGCAAGTTACGCTTGTGTTATGGGTTATTACAACGTACTACTCTGGGGCCGATCCCAGACACCCAGACCATAGTAAATAACGAAGAAAATACGTTTCCGAAATTTACTATACCAGGAATCGAACCCGGAACCTCTGCGTTACAGTGAGGTAGGCCGGCAACGGCTTAGCCCGCTCAACCACATAGGCCGTCATTACATTATGTTTTTATAAGTAAAATAGAACTACTACCTGGGGTGTGATCTGCAGCGGTATAACTGCAAGGAAAACTATAGCCTACTCTTGTTATATTATATTCACTAATTGAAAAGAAAACATTAATATATCTAATTTTTATCATCCATACCATGTATGGATTTGGCCAATTTAGATAATTTATGACGAATCTTTAAGGTTTTTAAAATGCAAAATTATGAACCTTTACAATTATCAATACGTTTGTTGATATAATGATGATAATATAGATGTGAATATGTGGGTTTCATTACAAATGATTTGAAAAATCGTAATACTTAATATTTCATAATGCGTTTTTATTTATTATGGAAACCGAGGCCTCTGTGTTTCAGTGAACTGGGCGGACTGATGAAAGCAATAGCAGGCCTGTAGGCGTTGGCGACATCAGCTTCGCGTGGCCTATTTCATTTCTTTCTCCCAGTCAGAAAGAAAACTATAAATAAAAGAGACTAACGAAGTACCAATATGAGTTTTATTGTTAATCAAATCTTGACTAAATTTATAACTACAATCACAAATTAAAATGAACGAATTTTTCGGCTTTTAGCTTCATTGAAGTTTTTCAAGATTATCTTATAGTTAACAGCAGCCGCTATGGTGGTTCAATTGAGAGGACTGATAACGCAGAAGTCTTTCTTGGTTCATCAAGCTTCTCAAGTACATTTTTCGGAGTGTTGCCAGACCTCTCTGCGACTCTGGATAAATATACTCACGCTTACGGAAATATATATGAATAATTCAACTTTTTATAACATTGTTAAACTTTTTGGGATTACCCCTCAGGAGCGAAGCCATCGGCGGTAGCCAACACCTAGCCTCGACACTGGACTAGAGAGAGGCCTTTGAAACATAAAAAACTAAAAAGACTAGTTTTAATGTTTGAACACTTCTTAAAGTTTATAATTTAGTTTTATTTTAGTAGATACATTGTAATAATTTAAATTACAGCTAATATAAAATAAAACCAGCAACAATGTAACATGTTGCGAAGCGGTCTAGTACATAAAATAGTAAGTAGAAGTCATTTTTATAATATGTTGATGAACCTTCATAAAATGTTCACCAGTGGAATTTCTTTTAAATTGACTTCATACATTTTTAGATACATATAATCAGATACAAATGCCTAATATTTTAAAAATAAATAAATTCAAATAAATAGGCAACAGGCGAAAGCCAGGCCCTTATACCTTACTAATATTACTTCCATTATTACCAATATTACTTCCATCTAGGACAAAAGGTTATTTGAAGGTATTCTGAACAACGAAAACTTTTAATTGTTTTACTTTGAATAAGTTCATAAACTTTTCGAAGCCATATAAAATACTAGAGTTTTCCTCGTGGCTACGCCGCGGCTCGAACACTTGTAGATGGCTCTATTTTACTAAATTACTTACATAAAAACTTAATGAGGTTTAATATAATATATAGACTTGCAGTGAAATATTATCTAACTAGCTGATGCCCGCGACATCGTCCGCGTGGTGCGGTTTTTTAACTATCCCACGGGAACTGTTTAATTTTTAGGGATCAAAAGTATCCTATATGTTGACCAGGAATATAAGCTACCACCATACAAAATTTCATTTATATCGGTCCAGTCGTTTCGGAGATTAGCCGGTACAAACAGAGAGACAAACAGAGAAACATAAAAATTAAAAAAAAAAAATCAATTTTTTTCATTGTAAAGAATTTCGACCTCTACAGTTTTATTATATTGTTACGAGTTACAGGACTTGAATTAAAAATGCCGTTGGAACTACTATAGAATTTATTAGAACTGTACAAACACGTATAAAACAAATACAAATAACACTGGATGCAACCAGTTCACACTGCACTATTCGATACAATTCGAACGCACAAAGTCCGTTGTTTATATCGCTAATCGAGAGTACTAGAAAACGTCTTACTCGCTTCGTTGTCCTCGCTTAACTGCCCTCCCCTTCATCCGGGCCTCGTCTTATACTAACTACACAGTACAAAGGAATTGAAGGTGCACACAAGGCTTCTAAGAATTACTAATTTGCACACCTGCAAACGTCCACAAAGTCTAATACAATAACAATAGGGATTATAGTTCGACGCTAATGATGGTTATAAAACAAGTAAAAAGACAATAGCATGTTTTTCTTAACTACAAATTCAAAAGACAAAGGATTCGTCGATTACTAGACAAGGACAATAAGCTGCGCTTACAATAGGCTGTGCGGCTTATCTTTGACGGTATGTAACAATATGTATAGATTAATGATAAAAACCGCTTAAAAATCCGTTGTGTAGTTTAGGTGGAGTTAGCAGGTACCTATATAGACAAACAAACAGATACAAAAAGCAAATCTGTTTTATAATATTGTTACGAGTCGCGAGACTCGAATTAAAATGCCGTTGGAATTACTTATTAGAACTATACAACTACGTATAACCCAGGTACAAATATAACCGAACGCAATAAGTCCAAACGTAATGCAGGAGATCGTAATTCAAATACACGCTCAAAGTCCGTCACTTATTAGATTCCCGATTGTAGTACACACGTCTCACTTCGCTCATGTTTCTCGCTCGACTAACCCTTCCTCAATCGGGCCATTGCTTTATATCGCACAAAAGCAACATGTCCGCCCGGCAGCGTGGACCGAATTTCCTAGAATAGTAATTCGCACACCTGGCTAATTATGCCTGCAAACGACCATAAACGAGTACAATAGGCTGTTCTCCACAATAACCAATAAATAAGTAAACAAAAGAAGACCATCATAAAGAATTACAATTAGTTCAAATGCCGACAGGTAATAAAATATGTTTTTATAGATATGCAGAAACAAAATCCACCTGATTTTGTTTTTGTCGGAACTTAAGTTGTAACCATATGTAAAGATTATGTAAAAAGCCAGCAGCTAACTATACTTTTGTTATATAACCTTTATCCGTGCAGGAACGGAAAAATAATACAATTTCCCACAGCTAGGTGGTAGGGCATTTGCCCGTCTGGATGGCTACCACTCCTGGTTTAGAGTATGCCGTCATAACAACCTTGAGTTATGTTCCGGCAGTATTGGCCATGTTCCATCCTCCCTTAGAGAACGGACAGCACATTGGTTGCACTTTTAGTGTTAGGCGATGATAACCACTTTCCATCAGGTGGGCCTAGAGTTTCCAGCTGTCCGGTTTTCGACCGGACAGCCCGGTCTTCTTTATTTTGTCTGGTCAAGAAAACCTTGGTAAAGTGGATAAAAAATTGTCCAGTTTTTAAGCAAATTTGTTCAGTAACTAGAGAACTAGATAGAATACTCGAACGCTTTGTTTGTCGCGCCGCCACCCCGAATTGTGCGTTTTCTTTAATATAACGATGGAAAAGAATTCTTCCATGATATAATTGCTAGTTGCACTGAATGCAAATATGCCATCTCAGGCAAAAAAAGTTTATTAAAAGTAGTGGCATCGAGAACTAAATATATGAACAAGTAGATTGGTGATTTTACATTCGATGCTTTATAAGTTAATTAAAAAAAAAACTTGTCCGATTTTATTTTCGAACACATCTGGCAGCCCTAACTAGGTATACGTCTGCCTTTCTGTTGAACTCGTTCAATAAAAAAATAACATGCAATATTTTAAATATTATGCAGTCCGTATTCCGTAACCATGTTTTTAAAAGCTATTAAATTAATAAGCATAACAATTTAATAATCTTAAAGACATTGAGCTATAAAATGGAAAAAATCTTAAAATAGTTTATCACGTAGTAATGAGTAAATATCATTGAAATCAAAATACAATGTGCCTCGATGCAAACCGATGGCGTATTTTAAAAATGTGTCCCTCATATTTCACAGGTTGAAAGGTGTCGTTTCGCTAGACATAGACATATCCAGCTTGGAAATAAATCAGTGCGAAGCGAACACCGCACACGAGAACGACAACCAGATCTATTCATTTCACGAAACCCATAAATGTCACAACGAAACTACTTTCGTAAGTATTTTTCGCCTATTTCCAATCTAATCATAGGTGTGGTACGTGTTTATACACATAAAATACGTCCAGCCTGAATTAACTGGGACGTGATCAAAATTAACGTTTAAACTTGGAATGTCCCTGCTCCATCTGAAATAATGTTAGTGTTAGTGAAGGTGTCACGGAGATGTAGCAATGGATTTAATGCGTTATTTGTGATGCGACATTGTAATTAATTGTTAATGACGTTTAAAATTGACAAATAACGTATGCTGATGTAGCAAATTATTAAGGGCTTTATTTTTAAAGCTATAATCAAGACACATTTAGCTACAGTCACTAGCACACTAATATTATTCTAGATGTGACCCCACTTTTAGAATATTTATTATAAATTATCATGTTTAAATTCCTCGTGAACAAGGCACTATTGATCTATTTCAGTGTGAATACAAACCAAACAGAGAAGTGAACGTGCAACATCCTGGATGGGCACGCGGCTCTTACATCTGCCGTTGTCGTCCCGGATACTACTCAATACATCACCCCGAAGGATTTAATGGATCGCTTGTTGAAGGTATGCAAAACCATAAAAATGATTAAAAAGTGTTTACCAATATTGCAGTAATGAATGCGAGTTCATAAACTCTTCTTGTAAGCGTATAAGCTCGTCAGAGCCGTATAAACTCAAGAAGACTTTACTCATCATGGAATGGCATGATGTGTGTGGGTATATTTATGAAATTAACATTTTTTGTGATCTTCAATAGTTTTACCAAAATAATGTTTCTATTGCTTAAATAACAATCATGTCTCTTGATATTAACAATGATTACGTTATAATTCATTTTGATTGAGGCAATGGATAGCGGTTCGTCGAATACTTGGTGCACTGGCGACCATTTTCTAGAAGTGTATATCTTCCTTCTTACGGCCGCAGACTATATGGATACTACGTACCTGTCTTGCTTCCTTGCTTCCTTAGCCACAACGCTGCGCCAGAGTAACATTGACAACATATTATTCTTGGCAGTGTGACAGTGACGTTTCAATCACGGGTATCTAAATAGAATTATTTCCCCCCTACCGTACCGCCCGTACCCCAGTGACACTTACATCGCATAAGCTTAGCTAGCTGAGCAGGGTGAGCGGTGACCACGCAACTTTTTTCTAATACTTACATTTTTAAACTCGTGATATCTTTCGAATGGAATGTCCGAATTGAATAATTCAAAAAGTTATATAAAGGTATTGAAGCAATCTTGAATATGAATTAATTTATTTTGATAAGGATGAATACCAAGATACAAATAAAGAGCCTTTTCTAGCGGCGACATTTCAGTTAAATTTTTAAAATAAAAGAACACCTATTGTGGCTTAACTATAATAATTACACATATGCTTTCGCTACACTTTTTATAAATAATGATGTGTTCTACAAAGTCGTAGTACATTATTTTATTCTATCATCAATAGTTTTCGCAGCGCACGCGATTTTAGGTAATATTTTTACACCTTGGGTGACATTATTGGAGTTTTAGGAAGGATCCCTAATTTTTTTAAAGATATAATATAGCCTATGTCACTCGGGGATAGCGTAGCTTGCCAACAGTGAGAGAATTTTTCAAATCGGTTCAGTAATTTCGGAGCCTATTCAATGCAAACAAACAAACAATCAAATCTTTCCTCTTTATAATATTAGTATAGATAATAATAAATATTTTATTGATCTAAAGAACACATGTTTACATAAAAACTGTGCTGCAGTGACAATCTTTATATATTCAATGTACTCTGTAGTGACAACTCCCAACAATGAAGTAAATTAAAGTATTCTAAAACAGGATACATTGCAAATATAATGAACTTTTAAACATAAAAAATAACAAAAGTGTCATTCGCGGCTATGAGCGCGCGACGTGTGTTTGTTGAGTGTAGTATAACAAAGTAAGGTTGATAATATGATTAATGCTGATATTTGACGGATCGTTCAAATTCAATTAATTTGGTTAAAAGATTCTGAACTAAAAGCACGAGACCGTATTCAGTTATTGTATTGATTGTATTGATTGTTCAATATTAATGTGGATCATTGTGGTTGATTCATTCAAATAGAAAGACAGAAATTATCCGATTAACATTTATAGATTTTTCAAAATAAAGTTACCTGAAAAAACAAACTAAGAACACCAGATATGGTTCTATATATTCGGTTTCTTGGCCTGCCATTGTGGGAAATTTAACAAGAACAATAACAAATGACAATGAGTGTCACTGTCGTTTTCGGCCATAGCTTTGTTTTGTTTACCTCCTTTTTCCTAACAAAACAAAATAATACAAAATTTTAAAAATTATGTAGTTGAGTTTTAGTTTTTGTATTTAATATTTTTTATCTGATAGTTGCATATCAAGAACACGAAGAAAACGGCGTAGAAAACTGGATCGAGCCTTACGAATGCCAGAAATGTCAGCCAGGATGCGATACTTGCCGTGGACCAGAACCTTGTCTCGCCAGCTACAACTGGCCCTTTCGGTAATTATAAATTATATATTGAAGTAATCTTCCTTCTCAATGTAGTAAGCAACAGCTTGCCTGTGGACTAACAGGATTAACGTTCATAACATAACATAGCACATAACATAACATAACAATAACAAATTCTTATTTACGTTTTTTTTTAACTGTTCTGTTCTTCCGCTGTCACTCTTCTGGCCTAGAAATAATTTTGGTTTGGATTCCGGGTCATAGTGGAATCAATGGTAATGAGATTGCCGATTGCTGCGCCAAGGAAGCTATCTGCTCTGGTACTACTAAATACAATAAATGCTTCCCTCGTGACATACGCTCCCTTGCAAGGCCCCAGATGTTTAACACTTGGGACAGTGTCTGGCAACAGTCTCGTCTGAATGTTGGCAGATACTACGGCAGTTTACAACCGACAATTTCTCCCAAACCCTGATTCTTTGCCCATAAAAAAATACCAAAAAAGATCCTGTCAACTATTATTCGTCTATGACTTGGTCACTGTTGCTCACCAGTATTTTTGGAAAAAATAAGAATTCACAACCATTCTATCTGTGAGTGTGGCTTAGCTGAAGGTTCAGTTCACCATATTTTTTTTGAATGTCCCAAAATTGTTAGACCACTTTACAACATTTTACCTGATAACTTTGCTCGCCCTGTCAATGTGAACTTTCTTTTAACTCTAGCTGATAAGAAACATGTAAATATTTTATCAAAGTTTTTAACACCGAATAACATATATTTATAGTGTAGTTAGTTTAACATTCTATGTCTGTTTTGTCCACAGGATTACAGAATTTGAATTTACCGGCCAAATTTTTCTCTTTCTTTTATCTCGTATATATGCACCTGACATTTTATAAACTACTGTGACACTGACAAAATCAATGCTACTTGCGTTGGAGCCATAATCTTCCAAAAAAGAAGAGAACTGTTCTGTTAATTACTATTTTTCTCTCGTTCTATCTAAGCAAATTGTTATTAAGCTAAAAAGAGATGCACCTATTAATTTATTCATATCAGTGTCTCATTTACACTTTAAGAACTTATACGGGCAAGAACGAGACGCACCTAATAATTATAAGGTAACAAAATGTAAAGCATTTAAGATGCGCACACATTACGGGACGCGTGAGACGCGTCCGGAAACAATGTGCACGCCAAGAATCGGACGCGGCTTTTGTGTTGCCAACTTTTCTTAGAGAAAACACACTATATCAACTTATTAAAGCGTTAGATTGGCGCAAATTTTTAAAAAGCGCTGAAATTAAAGTAATAAGCCTGGATACTTTTTTTAGTTTACTTTATTATAAATACTTGTTTTTGAGGATAATAGTCCAATACAAGTGGATATATATATATATGGCATGGCACTGGCATGGACAGTATATATATATATATATACTGTCCATGCCAGTGACCAAGACCAAAATCAAATAAAAAAGTTTAATTTAAAATTTCTCTTATATCCATTCACAATATTTAGTACTTAAATTATATGTGGACCAATTTAAAAAAATTTCACTCAATAACAAATTTTACTTAAACCTGCGACTATCGACCTCGCAGACGCATGTGGATATACTGTTGCGTTAAGATTTCTGCCCGTTAACTTTTAAAGCTTTTCCACATTCACGCAAGAATGTCTGCGAGATCTTGAACCTGAGAATGCAAGAAGTCCTCGCAAGAACTCTATGCGAGTGTAGTGTAGGCTTCGCCGCAAGCCGCATAAAGGAACTTCGTTCCAATAAAAACTAAATAACAGTATGTTATTTAATAACAGATAATCAATGCTGTTATTTTTGGATAACAGTAAGAGGCGGAACAGATAATTAAATTGACCTGTTATAACTCACCTCTAGTTCGGGTAGAACTAGCACGGCAGTAACTGCCATTACCATCCAAGTCGGTGTAACCCACTGAAACCCGTCTGTGTTCCGTCCTTCACTATAATGCACTTTGGTTACATAGCCTCACCACTCGACGAGGTCCTGGCCGGGAAATTAGCATATCTCGGCCAACCTACTGATTTGCATCCCTCTAGTCAAGTGGAAAGGTCCTTTTTTTTATTAAATATTGGTAAACTCAATCTGTAGGTTCCCCATGATGTTTTTCTTAATCATAGGAAGGTGGTATAGAATTGTGCCTACTCAGTCATCCAAGTGCGTGCTCTTTTCCAGTACTATTCCGTCACTGAACTACTTCACCTTATGAATATTATTCAGTTATTGGAACTTTTCGGTCTTGTATCGGTTTTTTTAATTTTTTTATTGTATGAGTTGACTAGAGCGGCAGACGGCCACCTGATGAAAAGCGTTTGCCATTGCCTATCTACATTCGTATCAATAAATCGCCAGACAAACACACACACTGTATATCCCCAAATTAAGCAAGTTACGCTTGTGTTATGGGTAATATACAACGGACCATTTTGGGGCCGATCCCAGACACCCAGACCATAGTAAATAATGGACAAAATATGTTTCCGAAATTTACTATACCAGGAATCGAACCTGGAGCCTCTGCGTTGCAGTGAGGTAAGCCGGCAAAGGCTTAGCCCGCTCAACCACAGAGGCCGTCTTAGGTGGTAATAAAGGTAGTTATGGTAGGTAATAAAGGTGCTACCAATATGCTGCTGCTCTCTAAAGGGGGACTGGAACCCGGCCACGTCACGATGGCAATAACCGAATGAACTAATAGGTCAATTAACATCTAGTAATGTGAAATGTTTTGTTTTAATACAGTGTAGGAAACTGGTTGCTTAACGTTATGTTGTTCATGAACTACACAAGAGCAATGTGGTGGTGTGACAACATAAATCAGACAAATTCCCTAAGTAGTATATGCTTCCTAGGCTACGATTCCAATTACAATAATTAAATTGAGAACTAAATTAACTAAACTAAAAAAAAACTCACAATTTAATCCCTGCTAACAATTTTTATTGTTTATGTTCCAGGATATCTTTATTAGTCATATCTGTGACATGTGCAGTTTTGACAGTATGTTTGACAATATACACTCGTCACCATCGCCGTGTAAAAGTATTCCGTGTTGCAAGTCCTGTGTTCCTGTCAATAACATTGCTAGGATGTGCCATAATGTATATGGAAGTAAGTAAAATACTCCAGCTACAGACTATTGGTAACATCTGTGAGGTTTTCCTGAGCTGTGATCTGTGAGCTGTTTTAACTTCTACAACTCGAACTTTGCGATCTGCTCCAGGAAACATTTCAGGAACCATATATATATGTCCTATCTATTAGGTTGTCTGGTAAAAATGACTTTGGTTGCTGTTCGGGTTTATAATATTTATAATTTATTTTTTTATGCACAATAAAATCTATTCTATCCTTCTATAAGTAACAGCCCCAGCTAAGAGAGATATTTTATAGACAAGAGTAACTAATATTTAATTAATTTACCACTAGCTTTCGCCTGTGGCTTCTCTCGCATTAATGTTATCCCAGGGCAACCATAACATTTTCCAGGTTACTAAGTAGCTTATGTGCTATTCCAATCTATCTCTGTACCAAATTTCATCCAGATCCATTTAACCATTCTGGTATGATTGACCAACAAATATCCATCCAAACTTTCACATTTATAATATTACTAGAGTTTACCCCGCGGCTGTGCTGTGGGTCTGGTGCGTATCTTTTGTATGCAATATAACCTATACCACCTGCTCTTTAAAGCAGGCGGTAAATGTTGCATTGCCTTTAATATTTTATGTATTTGCCCCCAAAAGATTCACTTCATTTTATATCGCAAACTATACCATTCCCCATCTATCTGTAAACTACATTATCTGTTTAAGTGACAAAACTTGACAAAAGTGGACCAAGGCGACCAATGGGGACCAACGGGACTAACGGGACCAAGTGGACGAAATGGACAAAATCACAAAAAACCCATCCCAGTTTTTGGGATAACCTTTACATAAATCTATCCCATTATCCGGTATAAAAAGTATCCCTTGGCCACCCTCGGTATTAAAATTACATATGTACTGAGTTTCAGCTAAATTGGTCCAATAGTCTTTCCATAAAAGGATAACAAACAGAGAGACAAATATATTTTTATTCCGGAAACTATCCCATTTTTCGGGATAAAAAGTATCCTATGTTCATCCTCGGCATCGAAAATATATATATACTGAGTTTCAACCAAATCGGTCCAGCCGTTTTCCTGTGAAAACGGAACAGACAGACAAACAGAGCTACTTTCACATTTATAATATTAATAGGGATAGTATAGAAGTACAGATACTCTAAACTTTAATCTGTTAATATTACAGATGGCAGCTATATTTCCAGTATTGGATAGATATTCATGTATTGCTACAAAATGGACTCGACATATGGGATTCTGCATCACATACACTGCACTGCTCATGAAAACTTGGAGGTGAGTATTGTCAAAGACATTATGCATAAATGGATTGATGAATGTTAAATATACACTACTACAGACAGCAATAACCACATAAATAGTATTAGCCTCTATGGGTCTTTGCCTGCTTAGCTTACTAGAATGTAGAGATCCTAGATTCCATTCTTAGCATGGCAAATTTCATTAATTAACTTTGTGGTATTTGTTGTATATTATTTACATGCGGTCTTGGCAGACGTTTACCTGCACTGAAAAATTAAAAATCTAGAACTCAATTCTAGCGCCACCTACTGGGTCTAATTGTGAATCAAACCACCCCGAGACCCACTGAAACACACATCAAATTTATAAAACCTGATTTCAGCACCAAGTATTTTGTTTAGATTGATGGGTTACATTATTGAAGTTTGGTATGCTATGTTAATTAGGGATAATGTAACATTCAAATGGTGAAAGAATTTTGAAATTAGTCCAGTAGTTTTAGTTTATTCATTAAATACAAATCTTTCCTCTTTATAATATTAGTATAGATAACACAAGTGAAACTTGCTTAGCTTAAATATTTTTTGATTGGGCCTGCTCAACCCATACAATACCATGCTGCCTCGGTATATCGCAGTCAAATAGTTAGCCTTGAGGTAACCGTGTTTCATATGATCAGTGCGAGTTCTGATGCTCACTTCACCCTCTCGCTATTCCATCTGTAAAGGCCTGAGCCTGTTGAGACTCTGGTTGTGAATTCGTGGAAACAGTTTATATAGATATATGGTTTTATTGCTTTACTGGTATTACAAATTAATTATATATATATGGTGCGTGCGCGTTGACGTGAGAGGATCGTTAGTTAGCAAAAGTGACTTGTCATGTGTGACACCGGCCGATGCGCCGCGTCACCCCCGCCGCAGCTGCCGCCCCGCACCAACCGGTCCACTTGCTGGCTGCAGCCGTAACACCATCCCCTCTATCCCGTCTTAAAGGCTGGCAGCGCATAGGCTTCCGTTCTTTTTGGCTTTGCAAATATTTATAGGCGATGGTAACCACTTTCCATTCTGTGAACAGCTGCCTGCTTGTCAGCTGTATTTTTGTAATATAGGTTACACATCACAATATTGAAAAAAAGGTGATGTTTCCTAGGGAGACTTTTAAATAATATCCATGAAAGTATGGATGTCCTGGATATAAATGGATTGTAAATGTGTTTTATTTCAGAGTTTCACTAACTTATCGTGTAAAGTCTGCCCACAAATTGAAGCTGACCGACAAACAGCTGCTGCAATGGATGGCGCCGATACTCCTCATCATGCTGGTATACCTCTGCACGTGGACGCTCTCATCCCCTCCAGACGCCGAAGTCGTAAGTCATCATACATAAATAATAAAAATTCTGACAAAAATAAACAATTGAGTAGATGACACACATTACAATAAACTCTTAATTACCTTATATATTATAAAAGAGTATGAGTACATAATAAAAAATCCATTCTAATGCAAATATAATAGTGGGCTTTGGGCCTGGTAAAGAAGAAACAAAGTAACATAGAAAAGAATTCACTTTCACATTTACTACACAGTGGATCAAAATGTATAAATACACAATAAAATCTCCGCAACCATACTCGAAACTATCGGATATCTGAAATAAAACTGTAACCGAATCTGATATACATAATTTCAGATACTTACAATGAAAGCAACCTTTTTCGAAATATTGCGTACCTATGTTCTAATAATTTACAATATTATATTAACATCTTGGTTGCGCGTACAAAGTTTCGTTTTTCGTTTAATAATAGATTTTGAATATTGGCGGTTAGCCGTAGACTACGAGCGTTTCTCATAGACTAATGTTAATATTGCGAATACGCACTGGCGCGAGGTAATGATTTGAACCCGGCTGGACCAGTGTGTACCTCTCCAGGCTAATCGTGCGCCGACAACAATTTATACAAATATCTTATTTCCGTAATAAAAATAATTTTGTGTCCTAACAGAAACCAGTATAACATTAATCATATATACGTAGCCATATCGCTATCCGAAATTTCATATCCATAACATGCCGAATCCCAAATATAAAATACATTCTATTGTACCGCATTTTAATTATGCTTTTTTAGAGTGTTGTCCCTAAATGGCAAAAACATTGGACATTGGTCACACATTGGTGTTGTTACTTTATACATATGTATTATATGTATTTTATTACATATGATAATATCTCTTTTCAGATTACAGATCACAATGGGCTGAAATTTAAGCAGTGTACTTACAATTGGTGGGATCATAGTTTAGCTATAGGTAAGTGCTACTAATTATAACCAGAACTCATGTTTATTAAAGGTTCCATAGAGATGATGAACATTCTATGTTTTTATCAGTTGTCTATAGAATCTTAAAAAGACATTTAATTGAAAACATCCCATATCTTAAAAAAATACTACTCAATGGATACTGTTCAAGCTTTCTGTTGATCATATTTTTATGTTTTTCTATTATAGCAGAATTTTCTACTGAACAAACATGGAAGCTCTGGTAATTTAAGATTCCCAAAATTACTTTTTTAGTGGGTGATTATTGTTCCTAGTTTTCTTCATGTTTGTCCATTTATCTCTATATATCACAGTCATTTATCTAAACAACTGCGAAGTCTATATAGATGAAATTTCACAGGATTATGTAGGCACACTGCTCAGTGACAGCGGTCTGGTTGGGCTGGACCGATTGTAGTTTATAGTGTTTTATTTTAGTACTAGGATTTGCCCGCGACCTCGTCCACGCTTTACTTGCAATTCCCGGGACACAAAATATCGTAGCATTGAAAAAAAAAGAGTGTAAGGTATAGTGTTAGTGGAAACAGTTTCGGAATAAGCTAATTTTTATTCATCCGAACAACTTCAAACCGCTTCCGGGAAAATTACCGCGAGATTCCTGGGATAAAAATATCACACATTTTTTACATTAAATTTGCTATAAATCCGTAGAAAAATCACATTGGAATTCGATTTCTTTTTTATCTGGCCATTTTAAATCATTGCCAGAAATATTTCCTTCGGGATAAAAAGTAGCGCAGAGTTTAAGTCTAAGAATTAGCTGTCGATCAGTGAAAACCGCATCGAAATCGGCCCAGTAGTTTTTACGTGAATCCCGAACCAACAGACGAACAGATAAAACGACAGATAAGAAATTAAATAAAAAAAGGGACGTGGTCTTTATTGTTTATATAGTCTATTCCAGGTGGTTTTTTGTTTTAAATAGCCTCAATTTACAGACACGGCATGTTTAGAATTTTATAATATGAAAAACTTTATTAAAATGAGAATTGATTTAAACATATTGAATATCTGTTGTCTTTGAGCTTGGGGTAATTTTGATTAAATTATTTTTTTAAGGTTTTGTAGCAATATGACGACGCCAATTTTGATGCAAAAAAAAAATGACGACAATGCGGAACCTCAGTCACCTCTATGAAGTCCTTTATAGTTCGTGGACTGTGCCACACACTTGTTTGTTTTATTATTTTTATTAGAGAAAGATGGCAAACGAGTAGATACTAGTCGACATTGTCGCCAGTATACCCACCACACTAGTCTAAGGCGGCTTGGCAGGTTTGATTCATCGCTTATTTTGATGTGCATGTTTCATCATAATGTTTTCCTTCACCGTTAGCACGTGGTAATTTTAATAATATACACATTAGGTAAAAAACTGCCTAAATGGTGTATGCTTTGCGGCCAGGATTCGAACCCGCGCCATTTGAGTTTGGGACGCGTGCGCTAACCACAACCTACGATAGCTTTTTCTTATGTGTATGGGACCTTGAAATCGTTTTTTTTTCTCAGGTGAAATTCTGTTTTTGCTGTGGGGTGTTCGCGTCTGCTACAGGGTGCGACACGCAGAGAGCCTTTACAACGAAGCTAAACTAATTTCAATAGCCATCTACAACATATTTACTGTTAACTCTTTGATGATTGCGTTTCAGTAAGTAGACGAATAATAATTATTAACTAGTCGTCGCCCGTGGTCGAAATTCGACCATAATAATTAATGTCAAAGACTCTACTTCTATAATCACAGATTTCACCAAGGCTACATTGTTAATTTGACTTGAACAATAAACAAATACATGTGTGTGTCGAATAGATGGTAGTGTGTGTAATGTTTTTTTCAATGATTTAATGTATTTTTTATGCATAATTATAAAAAATATTAGCATTCGTCGCTTCTTCTCTAAACTATAAGTGTGCGAAATTTCATTCTCCGTCCGCGCAATTTTCGTATAAAGGGGTACAAAGTTTTTGCTTCACGTATTAATATATAGATTATTTTAAGTGACGAGTGTAGTATGAGCATTGTGATGTTTCTGAAATTTATTGAATATCGTCTAGTAAAAAATATTTTGCATACAGTTTAAGAGGTACAAATTTTACAAAGTATAAATCTTTCATTTCGGGATAGACTGGCACTTGACCAATTTTATTCCTTCGTTGTTTCAGCTTACTGATATTGCCTCAGGCTGGGCCAGACATCAAATATCTGTTAGGTTTCATAAGGACTCAGTTATCAACATCCACAACAGTGCTTCTAGTGTTCTTGCCAAAGGTAACAAACAGATTCCGTTTTACATTTTAGTTATAGCTCAAATATTAAGAGCTGGCTCCTCTTTTCATTTCATTCACTAATTCATTTGCCTTAGTGCTGGTTATAATTTGACTTAAACTCCATGTTCACGACCACCAGGTCCCGTCGTGTTCACCACTTTGAAAGGTACCATTGGGGCCCAATACTGCTATTATTATCCTGTCAAAATCGCCGGACACTATCGTCTCAATTTTCTCGTTTTCGTCAATCTCGTTTTTCCTGATTTCGGTATTCTGCCATTTCCAATGGCGTGCCCGTGGCATACCACTCTATCTCTATTAATATTTATAAGCGGAAACTCCATTTCTACTGCCAGTTTTTTTTTAAATATTCCGCCGCGACGATATCTATAAGATATTGCGAATTTAGTAGAAAACAATTTTTTACACTCGCAATGGAATCGTGCTTTGAATATTTTCGCAGCGCCACTATAGAAATAGCAGAATTGGGCCCCTGTTATGTGTATTATGGTTACCACTGTGAAATTGAGTAGTAGTAGTAGTTGTGTTTACCTAATATTTTCCTAAGTTTTCGCGACAAGTACACATAATTTACATAATAATTATTATGTATGTTATTAAATATTT
Organism: Dendrolimus houi; assembly: GCA_039645545.1. NCBI lineage: Eukaryota > Metazoa > Arthropoda > Insecta > Lepidoptera > Lasiocampidae > Dendrolimus > Dendrolimus houi. Next base: position 9,111,894 of record CM077133.1, read on the forward strand.
CTAATATACTAAGATACGCCCGGGACTTCGTCCACACTTGACTTGAAATTCCGTGAGATTCCCGGGACACAAAGTACCGCAGCATTTAAAAAAGAATGTAAGCTGCCGTTTTCGTGAAAACTGTGTCAGAATAAGCTAATTTTTATGCACGCGAACAACTATAAACCTCCAGATTAAAATATGTTAAGGTACAGATGTCGCTTACGATAAAATGGCCGTAAAGGCTCGGTATGTATGTAACAAGGACTGTAAATTGTTTATTTTCTAAGTGTGTATATATTTTGTGCTTAGTATGACGTGTTTGTCACCTCCCTTCGATGTCATTACAAACGGATTGTACTGTAGTAAAAATAACAATATGTTCTCGAAGGTGTTGCGGGTGGTTCGCGGCACCGGCGACACGTGGGACAGCCGCGCGCGGGCCCGCGGCGTGCCCGCCTCCTCCTCGCTCAACGGCATCGGCCTCGTGGCCGACGACCCGCCCGACCTCTACCAGGAGAACGAGGAGCTCAAGGTCAACTTCATCACATCACTTGCATCAAATCATTGTTTTATTAATCGACAGAAAAGCACGCATTGTATAGTCCCAATAGAAGCAAGTTATGCTCGTGTTACAGGTCGATTAACTAAAGTAGGCACACGTTAACAGTACTCACACTAATGCAATTTATGTGTATAAATAAATGTGAGGATGGGTGGGTTGTGTATATATTTTTTTAAATTACCGGTAATGTACATATTAATACGTTTTAATGCCTCACTAGCTGACCTGGCGAATTTTGTACCGCCTCGGAATCGATAAATGTTTTGATAACTTAATAGCCAGGTCTTTCATAGTTTGGTTGATCGAATATTTCACGAAATTGTCCTGTTAATATTTTGCCGGAACCAATACTTTTAGAAGACATTTTATTCTAACATCCGAATGGGTAAACAACCACAACTCGCGTCGATTGACACATGACACTGATGGACGAATGCAAAAAAGAACACTCTATATTTATGAGCAGTGTAGCAAAAGCAAAATAATAACTGTCTCTTTCATATTCATAAGATTGACCGAGCGTTAGAGACAGACAGACTTTTCGTGATGCGAATGCAATGTGACGTCGCACCACGCGGCTGTTCAGTTGTACTTTAGTTAACCGACCTGTGTCAGTAGTATTGATCTATGTGGTTGAATGGGTTAAGGCACAACCTTTACGGTGTTTAATAGAGGCACGAGAGGCAACACGGAGGCTCCACTCACACACTCAAAAATAATTTCATAAAAATCCTGTAACCCGATTCTTGCGCCAATTACCGGTTCCAATTGTGTATCTAAACTATCCGGGATCCCACTCAAACACTCACCAAAAATTTCATCAAAATCAGTCCAGGGGTTTAGGAGTTGAATGGCATACACACTAATTGAAGAATTTTGTATTATTTATTTCTAAAATGTGACACACACAAAACAACAGAACCCATAATGATAAAACACATCTAAAAATAGAAAAATAGAGTTTGCCACCGAGTTTGTGAAATGAGGTTGGCACTCAGTATTGTGTTGTGTCGAAACTTAGTCTGACACAGCACTGATTTTCAGTGTCCACCTCCTAAATCACATGTCATGCCACGTTTGCGTTATATTTTAACGGACTTCCAAAAGGAGGTTCTCAATTCGATTACATTTTTTTTGTATGTTTGTTATGCGATTTCTCCGTCAACTGTGAACCGACCTTCACATGTTTTTCTTTATTCGAAAGAGTATACTCCTGAGGTGGTCCTATTGTCAGCAAGTCATGATCTGATGACTGGATCCCAGGGAAATCGAGAGCAACCCTTGTTCAAGAGCGCCGAGCGTCTACCATTACACTCTTCGAAAGGCAAAACTTGTATACGCGTGACAGTAGTACAATTTCTACGGGCGCTTAAAATATTATTTCTAAAGCTATTCTATATGCTATATTCTATAGCTGTGCTATAGGAGCAGATTACGTGGTATCAGTAACAGCTTTATGAAGGGAATAGCCGATAAATTTGACGCCCACTGATTTGATCCTTCATTATTCGTTACGAGTTGCAGGACTCAAATTAAAATACCATTGGAATTATTATATAATATTTAATTATTATAGTTTATTAGAACTATACAAACACGTATAACTAACGTACAAATATAACCGAACGTAATAAGTCCAAACGTAATGCAAAAGATCGTAATTCAAATACACACGCAAAGTCCGTCACTAAATAGATTACCGAATGTACACAAGTCTTGCTTCGCTCGTAGTTATCGCTCGAATGCTGATCTCTCTATTGGAGTATTGCTTTATACTGCACAGATGCAATATGTCTGCCTGACCGCGTGGACCGAATTTCTTGAATCACACCTGGCTAATGACTACCATAAAAGATTACAATACACAATGGGCTGTTTTTCTAATCACAAATTTTAAACACAAAGTAAACAAAAGAAGTCCAAATGCCGAAAAGGTAATAAAATGTCTACAGGTATGCAAGTGTAAATTTGTCTTTTGTCTGTTTTCAGGTCGTAACAGTAATTAATTACAATATAAGGAAAAATATTACTAATAATAGTGTATGTCTTTGAAGACTACGGGCCATAGAAATGGCCCGGACATTTGGAGGGCTTGCGTGGGGCCATGGAAAACCCAACACGTAGGGGCTCCTTGACAAATTTAATGCAAATGTGGCGTGACACTGACTGGCGATTATCCCTGTCTACACCATACAATAATGCACCCAAGGACAAGCCCCGGCCAGTGTAGGACTATTATGGGAAAGGAGATCAGAAAGTAACGGGCTATTGGAGTGAACTGCTAGTGGTACTAGGGGTCTGGGAATATGGGGACTATGGCGTCTGCCCGTCGCAATGTTCGAGGAACATGGAAAAATGGGTAGACGGTGACTCGCCGCTCCCTGCTTGGGCCCCAAAAAATGCCATAGAAGTCAGGGGCAATATGGGTGTGAGTGGCTAAGGGGTGTAGAGTGGTGTTACCGAAGTTACTTCTGACGTGATGTCATTTATCACTTACACCCCTAGAGCTTGAGCCTTAGCTCTGGCGATCACCACTCCGTGCCGGCTGGCTAAGGCAAGCACGGAGGTAGGGGCCTTGCCTTAGCCCCCTTGCGGGTTACTTACTAGTAATATTATTGTGTGTGTTTATCTGTGTGTATGTATTGGACTGTATTGTCTTGTAATAAATCTCTCTTTTCTTTCACCATATCCCAATTATTTGGGGTGGGCACAATGTCTTTTCCTTCCACACTCCTCTACTCTGACATACATCTTCTGTCACACCACATATCATCATGTCATCCTTCACACAATCCATCTATTTTTTTTTGGTCTACCTTTACATTTGTACCCATCTATCTTGAAGTTTAACATTCTTTTTGTCACGTGACTTTTATCCCTCCTCATTATACGCCCATACCAACTTAATCTTCTGCCTCTCCATTTTTCAGTCACGGGTGCAACTCTAAAAGATACCCTTATATACTCATTTCTCACCTTATCCATTCTTTTAACACCACACATCCATCTCAACATTCTCATCTTAGCTGAATGAGAGACGTTTGTGGTTTATCACTTTAGTGACCCAACATTTCGACCCATATAGCATGACTGGTCGTAGGACAGATTTATATATTTAACCTTTTAGTTTCAGTGGCATTAGTTTATTATATATTTAAGCAACTAAAAAATAGTTTTTTTTTTTAACAAAAGCAAAGCCATAGTTGAAGTCGGTTTTGTTCTTATTAAAAATATTTTAAATTAATTAATTTAAAAAAATGCATTCAACAGGAGGAGGTGCAGAAACTGGCGGCCCAGATAGAGTTCATGAAAATCGTGCAAATGGAGATGCACAACAGGCACCTGCGGCCGCGGCCCGGCGGCTACTTCACGCCTGCGGCGAACACCCAGCACGGAACGCAGCCGCAGAGCCCACTGCACGCGAACGCCATTGCCGTTGGACAGGTGTGCCTCGTAACTTCTAAAATAGTCAATGTATAATATTATAAAATTCTAAACATGCACTGTCTGTACATTTAAGCTATTTTAAAAAAAATTGGACTAAAAACTTTTTATCCGTGCAGGAACGGTGAAAGAATACAATTTCCTGCGGCCGGGCGGCCTGTCGTAAGAGGCCACAAAACCATCCACAGCCAGGTGGTAGGGCATTTGCCCGACTGGATGGCTACCACCCCTGGTCTAGAGGATGCCGCCATAACAACCTTGTGTTGTGTTCCGGCATTAGTGACCAGGTTCCAGTCTCCCTTAAGAGAGCAGCAGCGCATTTGTAGCACCTTTGGTGTTGCAAATGACCATAGGCGATAGTAACCGCTTTCCACCGAGTGGGCCGTCTGCCTGTCCGATGAACTCCTGCAATAAAAAAACAAAAAAAGGACTGATAGCCGATGGAGCAGAAGAGTCCTGGAGTAGAGACCGCGTCTCAGTAAACGTAGTGTCGGACGCCCTCCAGCCGATGGACCGACGATCTGTGCAAGGTTGCCGGTAGGCGGAGGACCTGGATAGGTGGCGCAAGCTTCGGGAGGGCTACGTCCAGCAGTGGACAACGGTTGGCTGACGATGAATAATTGGTGATGTTTTTGTTTAGGTTTATGGCTTGGCAGTTAGGCCTTTGAGCCAGATCTTAGATTATAATATAGTTTCTTCATTCTCTTAAGCCTATGTGTAGCACAGCTGAACTGTAGGTTATCAGCTGGTGCCATTCAACGGAGTTCTTGTGACAACTCAAAAGGCCACATTCGACTATACAGTTCACATTTCTCACAAAACACATAATTACTACTCAAAAACTATCAATATTCTACATTTTCATTTTAGAGTAATTTTACACATTTTTAGGAAAATAAACTGCACAGCACATCTCCTTTCAGTTGCCGCCAAAAACTCCAATCGGTGATGTGTTTCCAGGATAGTACAGAGTGGAGCGGCCCCGTGTGACTGGTGGCGCTGAGCGAGAGCGGCTGGTCGTGGCCGGGGCCGCGGCCGGCCGCCGAGCGAGTGCTCACCGCCGTCGACCCGCGCCCGCCCGCCTTCGTCTGATACACAAACACTTGTGATTATTATTACCAATAGGGAATATGCATGTCTTATGTCTTATATTATTTTGCCTTGCTAGGTGTTAGGGTATTTGCCAGTGTTGAATCCTCACAATTTATACCGATGTGGGTAGTTTTGTAAGTGCCGCTGGCGCTTTCGATTTTCGCCGCCATTGCGTGGTGGTGAAACCAGTCCCCAACGCACGCGAGGTCAGACCGGACGTTCCGTTTTCTTCGTGCTTGGACCAACAAGCCCTGCTTGTTCTTTGGTGTGAGTGTGCCATAATTTAAGAACCTAAGTGCCATCCGAGGACTTGTTAGTGCCGTGCACTTTCAGGAGCTGTCCAGCTGCCCCATTGGAGGTGGATTCCGAGGTTACTGGTGCTTATTACCCCATTGGTTTTTGTGCAGGATTTAGCATACCTCTTATTCTCTTAAATATAACCTATAGACCACAAAACAATTACTCGAACCAACGAAGCTGTGTGGGATCCGTGATCCAGAACTGCACAAACAGAGCTATCATGTAAGTATGGAACCTCTGATCACGCCCACATGTATGTCTGCCAGCATGATGATGTACTTGACTGTATAGTAGTTGTAACAAGCGTCTTCTTATGCATCAGTACCGGGTTCAATCAGATACATGGATTAATTGAATACAATATTTATTATTGATAATTACAATGTTTGATATTCACTGATTTTAACATTACCCAAGGTATACAGTTTACATAGAGAATGGCTTTGATTTTAAAGAACCTCAACGGGCAGAGTGCCTCCGTTGGATTTCGCGAATACTAAGTAGCGTGTGGTCTCGATGGTGATCTTGCTGTCTCCTGCATGCCGAAGACGCCTTTATATATTGCGATCGTACCTACTCGCAGCAAGGCCGTCATCGGTTTGTTGCCATGGGGAATAATTTGATATGATCTGGATTAAATTGATTAAATGGCTACCATCCCTGTTCCAGAGTATGCCGCTATAACAACCTAGAGTTGTTTTCAGGCATTAGCGGCCAAGTTCCAGCCTCCCTTTAGAGGGCGGCAGCATATTGGTGTTACAAATGTCCATTAGCGATTGTAACCGCTTTCCATCAGCTGGGCCGTTTACCCGTCTTCTGAATTCATGCAATTAAAATTAAATGAATTATATACACCGTAAAGAAGAGAGTAGTATAATTCGCCACTATAGCAGGCAAGGAACTTCAAAGTCCATACAGCCTCGTAAATTTTCTCGCCAAGAAAAAGTTCAAACCAATAGAAAGTAATGTTAAAGGTGTGATTACTATGATACTAAAGATTTAAATGAAAATATTCTATATGATTTTGTAATCAGATTACATGCGTATTTCCTATTTCATTAAACAATAACACGATTTATATACAAGTATATAGATTCAACACAGTACAATAAAATGACCGTTCATCATCAATATAGAATCTTATAATGCAGAATTTCACCAAAGTTAAGATAGGAGTGAAGATGTTACATGACCAACCTATATGACCTTTTCTTCATATTTTTAAATTACCATGTCCATACTTACGTAATACATTATCATGTATTATTTAGTTAAATAACAAATCTATTGTATTTATGTAATCACTTAATCAGTTAAAACTATATTTTAAAGCTTCAGGGATGGCAGAATAATGACTTTCAATAATATAATTTCAATAATTTGTAAAATTCAATCGTAAACAAATAGTTATATATTAACCAACTTACCGCACTAATATGCGGTAAGTTGGTTTTTACAAACGAGTAAACGAATGTAAGCCCAAGACCAAAGTCGAAGGCTTATCATAGTCACGAGTTTGTAAAAACCAATAACCGCATGTGTGGCATACAACGTTTTTCAACACATTTGCGAGAAAACAATACAAATAGGTAACGCCATCAAAACGTTTTCAGAGAATGATTCGAGTGTTTCTTCAAGTCTTCCATGATTTAAAATTATTATAAATCATTAAATAGCGCTTTGCGATTTTAGCGGCAAGAGACATTTTCTGCAATTTGCACCTCATTCAAGATATCATGTGGATGGAGTAAATCCCACATTAATATCGAATTCCTCGCTTGAACTCATATTATTTAGTTTATAAATATCAATCGGAAAGTCGCATCAATTTTTGACGTTTCTAAGGTAAAAAAGGCGCGCATTGCAAATGACGTCACATACGCGTGGTGAAACTTAGACACCTTTAGTCTCATTTTTTATTGGTATTAAAGTGAGACAAATGTATTGATCGAAAGCGCTTCCAAGGAGGTTTAATCATTCAGCTTATTTACTCTCGTAACGTGAAACGCTTTGGTGGGATTATTATTTTTTTGGAATTTAAAAAAAACCTTAAAGGGTACCCACGGCACTATACAGCGGAGTATGCGTAAAACAGGTGCTTAGGTCAGAGTACCTGTTTTGGCGGCACATTCCGTTGTATGTAGGCTTCGTAAATGCATTTTTTGAGCAAATGTTTTAAAAGTATATTTATTTTCTATGAAGTTTGGTGCATCCAGTATTAAAGTGAGGTATGTCTTTCAAGATGATAGTGGTGGTAGTGGAGATAACTAGACAAGAGGTCTTTGAGATAAATAGCTTAATTTTTCAACTCTCTCCAAGTTAATATAAGCTCGCTCACCTCTACACTCGATAACATATATTGGTTCCTCCCAGGTAACTTTTGTGTGTGGATACACACTATTGTGTTATCGATCCTCTTCTCACATCTCTTCTTTGGTGAATTCTGGGCCTACTGTATATTAATTCAGAATATTGTATTTTGTGAGATTTAATTATCAACAATGAAAAGTACTGAAATATTTTGCGGGTATGTTATATAATCTCGATATTAGTAGTTTAGTAATTCTATAACACATAATTATAAGAAGTAATGTTTTTATTAATACTAGTCAGCTTTGGTTAATCGTCCGTTACGATTTACGTTTACGTATTTATCGCAATAGTCATAGGAATTAAAGAGCAATTGAAATATATCACTAAATATGTAACAAATATCTTGCCACTTTGTTAATACTAAGTACATTACAACTCTATTTAGAATCGTCAGCAAATTATAACAGGTACGCACAGTACAGTTTTTCGAATGGAATATTTGTACAGCACAAGTGTCTGTTTTGAATTTATATTACAAACAGACCTGGTGACTAGACTTGTTACTTACTTCCATAAGCTTTTCTATTGAAGTTATTAGTAGGTGAAAAATATTATTCCCAGTGCCATAAAACATTATATAGTTGTAAACAATATCTTTACCTTACATTTTCAATCTCTTTAAGTGTTGATTTTTCAGTTATACCTTAATTTTTTTAAATTATATTATGTGTGTTAATTTGAATATAAGATTTTTAAAAATGGGTTTTAACTGTTACTATGGTTAAGATAAAATATAATACAAACTTGTGGTTTTATACAATGTTATTTGAAGTATATATATAGAATTTAAGAAATACTGATTTGAATTTTTAATAATCAAAAGCGTCTACAATTTATTTAATAGCACTCATCTCTATTTTTACCACTGGGTTGGTTGTTCCACATAACATAATATTTTGGTATGAATATGAAACGCCGCTAACAACAGTCTCCAGAACTGAGACTAGCCTAACACCTGCGTGTTTTGCTTATACTTTATCTTTCACAGCAAACCTGGTATTGAGAAATCGTATTACGCTCTTAGCCTTACACGCTTATACACACATGTACAGAAAGCTTATTGCTTATTACTTATACCTGTACAATAGACAAACTACTTTTTAGTTCATTGGGACTACCGCACTAAAATGGCGTCAATCAAATACGCACAAGATTAAAACGAAAGTAACCTGTCCAATAGTAATAATAGAGGTTAGTGTTTAAATATGCTATTACATCTCTTGAATACTCAGTGTTCATTATTTAGGTCAGACAATAAAATACTTGGCAAATTGAATATCATTTGATAAAATATTATTTCAAGTATAGTGCATAAGAATATTTACCTATCTTCAAAGAAATAATTTATTGGTAATTACGTATATGTGTGGTAATGTTGTATGTAAGATTTAATATAATTCATATAAATTAGTTTAAGTAATATGTAAAAAAATTGTAAATATGACAAATCAGAATAAAGCATACATTCTAAAGTGATGTACATAAACTCATTAGAGATTATTAATTTATTTTTATTCATTTTTAATTTTTAGTCTGTGATAATGGATACAGTATTTACCAATTATGAATGTTGTCTAATATATTTGAATTCATATAAATGTAAGAAGTTTGACTCTTGAATGTTTTTGCTAACATGACCATGGCAGTATTACCAAAATTAGCGGAATCCAGATTTTTTTTTTAATGTTTATTTTTTTTAGTATGATTTGGATTTTCTGGCTTGGTAAGAAAGACTTTTAAGTCAAGTCAAACAAACATACAGTTGATAGCGGCATTTCTAATTTTATTGTGGTGAAACTGTCGTTTTACCTTGGTTCTCTTACGGATATTCCGTAACCGACATAGCTCATAAATTAGCAAGTTGGAGTGGCCGTGGGCTGGTCACGTCTGTCGCAGGACCGACTGGTGATGGAGCAAACATTTCCTAGAATGGATACCGCGTCTCGGTAGGCGTAGTGTAGAACGCCCTCCGGCCCAGTGGACCGACGACCTGCGTAAGGACGCGTAGGGGCTGGATGAGGAAGGTGGGAGACCGGGATACGTGGCGCACACTTCGGGAGGCCTGCGTTCTGCAGTGGACAGGAACTGGCTGAAGAAAAAGAAACTGTCTGTTTATATTCGCAAAAGCACTGAGTCAAAGCAACTATACAAGTGGAACCAACTTATCTGGAAACTTAAAAGGTGGCTATAGTAGCAGTGTATTATTATTTTGTAAATAAAGCATGAATGTAATAGACATAACAAAAGAATTAGTATTATTTAGAGGACATCAGCCATAGTAATTTTTATTTAATTTAGTATATTTTAAAGCTAGCAACTCTCAGTCATATAATATGGGTGAAATTGTCACTACACTCACAGATAAGTTGGTTAATCTATAGTTTATAGTAGAATTTTCTTCAGTACCCTCAACTAGGTGCTTTTTCATAAAATATCAGATACTTATTGCGCAATTTCTCCGACGAATTTACGCCATAATGTTTTGTGCAGATTTTATAATAGCAGATAAATAAAATAAATTTTAATACTCTCAACCTAAGCAAATAAGCACTTGTTATGGGTAATTTACTGTTTCTAGGCCTAGGAAATAGGGCAACAAATAGAAAAAGGTAATCCTTTCTGAAATTAGGTTAAACATAGAAGCATATACTATTTGATATATATTTTCAAGGTATATTTAGCGAATTACAAAAAATTCATTAGTCTAGTAATATTGTACATAGTTGAGTTACCATTTTCTAGAGACTATGAAATCTGTAATCTATAAAAATTAAAGACAACTTTTTGGTTCTTATTTTATTGCATAATCATTCAATAAATTTAGCATTCAATGTCCTGAATGAAATGTGGTTTTCAGCATTAGGATCGAACAGAGCAGTTTAAAAAAATTTGCTTGTTTACGACATTACTAAGAATTAACCAATTATGATAGAATTTAGTGATAGCTTCAGTTTTAAGCCATGCCTTTGGATTTTGTTTAATGTATTACACTTAAATGTCTCTTCATAGGAGTTCGCTCCATGAACATGCTGAGGTTCAATGATGTGTTATGTTTATTGCATCAAACAGTATGTAGTGCCAAAGAGTTCCTATACAAGTGTGGATAGTGACTAAGCAAGGGTGCACCACTCCAATCTCCTCTCAGCTAATAAATAATAACACCTCATGAGCCTTAAGCTGATATTAGACTTTCTGCTTTCAATTTGGATAAAGCAAGTAGTGATACATATTAACATAAAATTGATTCAATTTGGTCGATGTATCTAATGTCAGTGTTATAATTAAGTTCTTGGTAACAAATTGTACTAACTTTAAGGATGCATTTAATAACTTTTGCTCTATAGTATACAAGCAGATTTAATAGAAGAAATTCAGGCTTTTCAATTTTTTTTAGCAAATATTGACAATTTTATAATGCAAAGACTTTCTTCTGTGTTCGATCTATGTGACTACTGTGTTCGATCAAAATATTGAAAAGTAAACTAGTTCTTTAAAAGACTTATTTAGGCGGAGCATGTTTGTATTTGTAGTTGTGTCAATATTGTAAGTCATAAATGTGATACCAAATAAAGTTAAATAATACTTATAGTAAGTATTATTGATAGTTTAAATTGAAATGTTTTCTTTTCATATATATTTTACATGAAATTACCTATACATTTTTTATCTTTTAAAGTATTTGTACATAATTTAATAGGGTTAGGGCAAGCATGAATGTACGTACCTTAAGTACACTATCAATATAATTTATTACTGAAAACATTAGGTTGTTTTTTGTATCAGAGGTAAATTGTCAAGAACACTGGAGTATACAGTAAATGCAATTAAAACAGTGTTTTAGTCACATAATTGTACTCTTATGGCTGGTTCCTATATCTTACCATTCATTCGCTTGCTTATCCATAAATCACGTCAAACGTTGGGGGGGTCCGCCTCACTAGCAAGGGAGGTGTCTCACAAATGTGAACAGCTGTGACAAGCACGTGGTGTTACAAAATCATAAGATTTCATGTGATGTAATTTGTGGATAGCCCCTTACCGGTTGAATTTTCACATTACTTGTATGGCTTATGTCTTATGAGCTTATGTCAAAAATAGTAAGACAAATTAATGGTTGGTAAGACATAGGAAATAGCCATGAATAATTTTTTTTTTACAAAGTGGATAATATGCATTATACCCCCCTACTTGAAGACATTGCAGAGTGAGGTAATGTATGACTTGTGATGGCTGTCTGTTATTCACTAAAATTACCCTGATGTTTATTTAATCACTCTAAATCAGGATTGCAAGTCGACAGCTTGGCAAGCTATATGTCAGTAGGTACATCTTAAAAACTGGTGCATGATTATCCAATACACTATAGTAGCATCCTGCAACACCATGAGACTAACACATGCCCAGTGAAAAATTCTGAAACACTCAAATCTTACATTCCTAGTGTAAGACCATGGCAATAACAGTTGTTCAACTTTCACATAATAACCTCTGTGGAGTAATGATGGTAGCTACTTGGTAAAAGGTGGAATTTAGATGTAACTACTTATTAGAAGGTTGTAAGTTTCCCAAGGTGTTCTCGAGGTGCGAGAGAAATCAATCTATTTGGTTGACTATTCAAAAACTGTAATAAATTTCCACACACACATATACAAAGTATAGTTAATTTTTATACATGATAAGTTCAAAGGTGTGGATTGATTTAGTCACTAGACAAGATTTGGCTGATAATATGGGTTAGACTGAGGAATGCACTGCGGAATTGCCCGAATGCAATGCACAAACTGCCATACTACACTACTTAATATATTATCAAGCCTAAGCTTCCAGGTTTGGGTTTACTGATATATTTAGCATTTTTCAATAGATAAAAACATCTTTATTTATTTTAGGGAAACTATCAGTTATCCATATCCTATCAGTTTATTCAAGATATTGCAAAATCTTAATATTTTTTGTAGCTATAAAATAGTATAGTATTATTATCATTGTAGGGCTACAAAACAACAAAAAAATATTAAGATTGTAAATGTTTTAAATAAATAAATGGGTGCCAATCCTTCAGACTGCAAATAATTATATAGTTTACCCTACATATTAAATTTCATGTTTGCCCTGCTATACATTTTTAAGGATAAGATATCATTGGATATTTAAGATTATGAAATAGTAATTGATGTTACAAGTGTTGTTGCTCTCATAAAATCAGTAATAAGTTTATAATATATGTGGAAAGTTCTGTTTTTACATTAAAGTAAAAATTACTGTTATTGTTCTTTTATTTCTACCTTTTGATATATTTTTTTTAATGGTAAGTGAGTCATCCATTCATGGACATAATTATTTATTATCAATAGAGCTGGTTCTATTTAACTCGGAATTTTAATATCTTTTTATGTTTTTGAAGACCCCAAATAGCATTCATGAAAGCAATAAACAGCTCAGCCACAGTTGGTTGCAGTAAATTAAGCACAACATAATTACTTTGGATAACTAAATGAAATCCCAATCACTCATGAATGAAGCAATCATAGAGTTGTGATGAAAGTACATACTGAATTTTCACTGGATTTTATAATTGTAAATCATTAAAAAAAAGAGCCAATGTCTCTGTTAATTAATGGCATCTCAAGTATCTATTAAACCAACATCAATTTGAATGATAAGGCTTTGTAAACTAATTATTCCAAACATATTCATTTTCATCTCCAACACCTCACTCATCACAGTTTTTATAGAAATTTTAGGGTTTATAAATTTAATTAAAGTATAAAAATGACAATCTTTTTACATATTTTTAATCATTTATATATTATAAAAATATATTTCATGCAATGTTATTATGATTTTGAGATAGAAAAAAATGTACTATACATACAATGAGGATCAACCATAGAAACATCAAGCTTCAAATACATCACACTCTTGACTATTCATAAAAGTGGCACTTGCACATAAAAACTGTGTATTATTCAATATAGTTTTAAGAGTTTGACTACTATCTCCGCTTTTGAATATTTGCTCCAAACCTTTCATATCTTTTATTGCTGTTTCACACACTTTATCTACTGTTGCAAGCTCATTAGCCTCGGCAGTTAGTAAGGCTTCCATCAATGCACCTCGTTCTACCCTTTTACGAAGGGAAGTAACTTCTTCTTTGAGCTTTTTGAATTCTTCGCCTGATATCTGTTCTGATTGACATTCATCTTCAGGCAAGAGGACATTGGAAGGCACGTTCAGCAATCTTTCAATCTCAATGTCAATAGCAGCCAAAGGCAGTCCCACTCGTTCACAATACAATTGTATTAATTTATCACAAGACTTAGATATTGTGAGCTTATCGGTGTCGTTCAGTTTCAACAATTCTTGAAGTTCTGACTCCATACCTTTAACGCTCGTAGTGATCTTTTGTTCTACCATTTGTCGTATTGCTATTTTAAGACGTTGTGCCCCGAAACCAAAGTGTTGAGTTTCGTATTCTTCATCTGTACCACCAGTCCACTGTTCAGTTGTAATCATAACTAAAAGTGTTTATAAACTATTTCTATTTTTAGCCTATTCTAACCCAAGTAAATAAGAAATACAGATCTTTAGAAGTGAACCAATACGATTACAAACAAAAATATGTTAAACCTTAACGTTCAACAAAATTTGAATTTGAAATTGGCAGTATTCAATATTGTGACTTTGACAACTAAAGTACTGGGACCAACGCAATAAAAAAAGAATCATTCAAAAATCTACCTACCATTTATTAAAATCAATTTCCACACTATTTCCATAATTCAAAATTACATAGAATAATTAACGTTTATTTCGAACAAAGCAATCACTTAAAAATTTTATTATTAAGTAAATGGAATTTTCTATGCGCCATCTTTGTGCTAGTGTTAATATGTATTTGTTATTTTTGCTCAAAGATGGTACTTTTATGCAGCCAATATTTCAGTAAGCCTTCTATATAAAGAATTTAATATTACTAAAGAAAAAACAAGACATAAATATCATCAAATACTATTTAATTTAATAGCATAAGTAATCATTAGGGAAAACATTGGTGGTATTAATAACAAAGAATACACAATGGTTTTAATATTAGTATAATACTATAATATGATAGTGAGAATTTAAATTAAGGATCCATTGTATGAATTAAGAAATAATTTAATAATAATCAAGTACTTAGTCAAAGTCACATTTTATGGTTGTCGAATATTAGCTGCAGAAGATCACACAATAACCGACTTTAAAAAGTAAAATAGTTTTTGCACACCCACGAGGGGCCATTAAGTTTATCGCACACTGTATATGATGCCATAACCATTTGACAGATTACAGTGTTTTGTAATAATAACAGAATTATTATTTGTTTAATCATTCTATTATAATAGTTTTCAGGGCTCTCACACCTAAAACTAAAATGATAGTCTGTCTTTCAACAGCATCTATATTAATATAAAAAGGTGAAGAGTTTGTTTGTTTGTTTGTTTGAACGCGCTAATCTCAGGAACTACTGGTCTGATTCAAAAATTCTTTCAGTGTTAGATAGCCCATTTATCGAGGAAGACTATAGGCTATATAACATTACGCTAAGACCAATAGGAGCGGAGCACCAATGAAGAATGTTTCAAATTCGGGTTTTTTTTTCCTTTTGAGAGTTTCCGCTGTGAGCGCTGCGTAAACAGTTAAAGTTTCGCAAAAATCATGTGTGACAAAATCGAAGCCTTTAAAAGTTCTAAAAAAAAAAATCCGCGACAGCATATATTAGGTTGGGGAAAAAGTTTCTTCGCATTTTATATAAAAATGCAAAAAGTTTTTTTTATAAAGTTTATTAACATTTGACTAAAGTATGTAGGTGCCATTTTGTTAAATAACTTTTTGCCATGTTGTAGGTAGGGACGTCATCCCATTGCTATAAAAATTTTGGGGCTTCTGATCATAAAACTGTGACAAGTGGTTTTGGCAGTCCTCTCGTGATGTTAACCTGACACTGCCTAAGGAATTCTGCAGAGACCGAAACAGGTAAAAATCTGAAGGTGCAAGGTCAGGACTATACGCCGGATGCATTAACACCTCCCAGCCAAACTCTCGTCATTTTTGCTGAGTGGCTAAAGATGTGTAAGGTCTAGCGTTATCATGGTGAAAAACCACACCCCTTCTGTTGATTAATTCCGGCCGCTTTCTCTCAACTTTTTGCTTTAATCTCACCAGTTGTTCGCAGTACAGTTCAGAATCGATGATCCTGCCTAGCGGTAACAGCTCATAATGAATAATGCCCTTTCAATCCCACCATAAACACAGCATCACCTTGTTGCGAGTTAGCCCGGGTTCCGCCACAGTCTGTGGAGCCTGACCGGCCTTTGATCACGATCTTTTTCGCACGTTCTTGTCGTACGTGATCCATTATTCATCACCAGTTATCAGCTTCTTCAAAAATGGTTCGGTTTCATTACGTCGTAATAAAGAATCACAAATGAGTACACGGTTCATTAGGTTTCTTTCAGTGAGCTCATGAGGCACCCAAATATCGAGCTTTTTTGTGTACCCAGCTTTTTTCAAATGCGCCAAAACCGTTTTGTGGTCAATTCCCAGTTCTCCAGCTACATCGTAACTGCTAATATGCCGATCTTGCTCCACTTTTTCAAAAATGGCATCAATTTTGTCCGTAACAGGGCGACTAGAGCGACGTGCATCTTTGATATCAAAATTTCCGGATTGAGAACGCTTAAACCAAATTTGCGCTACTCTCACAGATACTGCATTAGGTCCATAAACATCACAAATTTTTTTCGCGGCTTGTGTTGCATTTTTACCTTTTTTGTAGTAAAATTTTAAAATGTATCGAATTTCTTCATTAGATTCACTCATTTTAACAATAAGAAAAACAAATGAAATCACATATTTTCCTAATTTGAATTTGGAATTGTCTTCTTTAAAATTAAAACTTTTAATGATACCAAAACCAGCCAGATACAAATGATATAGCCAAAAAGATCTTATTACAAGTTCATACATACTATATGCGAAAAGACTTTTTCCCCAACCTATTATGTTTATTATATTGTTTAAGATTGGCAAAATTTTCGTTTTTTTTTAGTTTACCGACCAAATTGTTAATTGTTATTCTATTTATATCACCTGGCTTTTCTATATACACTCGACATTAGCAAAATCAATGCATAAAAGGCATTGCAGCCATTATAAAAAAGAAAAAATATTTATTAATATTAAATTTATTCGTTCAAATGATTTTAAATTATATAGTACAAATATTAAGGACATCGTCAGATAATATGATATAAATTTACAGTTCTCTTCCATACTTTTCTTGTTCATCGCTTCCACCAGAACTATCCCAGAATACAATACCTCTTCAAACCATGGATAAAGAGGATTAAAAAAAAAATTACTACACAACCGACGCAGTTTCCTATGATAGGAAAATGAATAATACGATAGTAGAGAGGTATTCTAAGTATGTATTATATGGCAATGGAAATTAAGGAAAAGAAGACATTTCTTCCTTCCGTGAGACCTAGGAAGATAAATTCAATATGTTACAGCGAAAAACAATCACCAATTACATTTAGCGGAAAAGAAAAGAAAACAGTGCTTGTACCTTCGATAATATTACGAACATTTTTTCTATTTTGTGAAGTTGATATAGTTAGATTTATTATTTTAGAAATATTTTAAAGTTTTAACTTTAGTTCCTTTATATAAGTTTCAGGTTCAGTTTTGAATGCAACAGCTGCAACCTGATTCGTCGTTTGAGAACTTACTTCAGTGTCATGAATGCTCCCAGGTACGGTACTTTAAAGGTCAAAGAGGGTTGAGGATCCATATCGGCAAAGCTCATAAGGACCGAGATGGACACTCAGCCTCTTTGCCTAACCCTCAACCTGTTTTTGAGTCATTATCGGATAGCACCCAAATTCCATTTTGGCAAAGAATTTCAAAATTAAATTATTCGGCACCAATTTTAAAAAGGATCCCTCGAGCAGTAAGATCTAATATATGTGAAATATTCTCCAAACATATAAAAAAAGTGTTGGTAGAAAATACCTTACGTACCTGGGAGGATTTGTTACTGCTCCCTTATCAAATCCTCAATATAAATAAAGATGATCAAGGTACGGTTACATCGAAAACTAGGAAAAATTGTAAAATTATACAAACTATTGGACACAGATTAGATAAATAGATTAACCAAACGAAAAAATACCCAAATTGTAAAACTCATTTGAAAAATTTTATAGAATCAAAATTGTCAGGCGGTGATATAAAGGGAGCAGCACGGATTCTGTTCTCAAACGACGATGTAGCTACTAATGACGAGACAACTCTGCGTGCTTTACGGGATAAGCACCCACCTTCAGGAAACGCTCAATTACTGGATGACGATGATGCCAATAACAGCAGTATCTACACTACTCTGGACGAAATACTCAAGGCGGTTATGTCCTTCAGAAGTGGCTCGGCTGGAGGGCTAGATGGCCTCGCTCCACAACATTTGAAAGATTTGTTAAGTAGGGTCACTGGCACCTCAAGCGTGACACTTCTGAGAGACATAACAGATTTAATTAATTTAATGCTTTCGGGTAGTGTGAATGGATATACTACCCATAATGTACGGTGCCAACCTATGCGCTTTAAAAAAAAAAGATGGCGGTATCCGTCCCATAGCAGTTGGTACCACGTACCGGCGCCTCGCAGCCAAAGTATGCTGTCGAGCCATCAAAGACCTAAGCTCCAGCTACTTTCCTCCAAACCAATTAGGTTTTGAAACCAAAGGTGGCTGCGAGGCGGCGGTACACGCGCTGAAAACTTCGTCACCAGTAATGCTTGTGAAGTCATCCTTAAGGTGGATGTCAAAAATGCATTTAATTCGGTCAATAGGTGCACTCTGTTGGCCGAAATTAAAAAACAATTCCCAAAAATTTACAATTACATTAGGCAATGCTATAGTGAAAATTCTTTTCTGGTTTACTAAGACAACCTTATACATTCGGCAACTGGTTGCCAACAGGGTGACCCTCTTGGGCCAGCCATCTTTTCGCTTGCTATTCACCCAATCATACAAAAGCTAAATTCAAACATTTAACGTATGGTATCTTGATGATGGGACCTTAGGAGTTGACATGGACACACTAAAAATGACTTGAAATATTTAATAAGTGAGTTTGGCAAAAGGTCTGTCATTGAATTATTCCAAATGTGAACTTTTTATACCAAATGCTAACGAAACAGACAACAACACTATTTCCGATTTTCAAGTTCTGGCTCCAAATTTAAGATTAATAAAGAGAGACAATCTAAGCCTCCTTGGGTCCCCTATCTTCGATGAATCTTTTCCTTATTTCGTTGACGATAAAATCCAAAATTTTCAGTCCAAAATAAAAAAATTAAAAGAAATCAGCGCACATAGTGCCTATTTTATTATTCGGTATTGCTTGTTTACTCCAAATTTCACGTACATTTTGCTATGCTCTCCACTTTGGAGGCATCCAAATATTTTATACAATCTAGACAACATTATTCGACAAACTTTAACCTCCATTATAAACATACCTTTGGAAGATCGATCGTGGACCCAAGCAACCTTACCTATTGGTAAGGTTAAGGAAATTTTAATGTACATTTTTTTATGTATGTAAAAATGTACACCCAAGCCTCCTAAGCGAATACGCTTAGAAGGCTTGGGTGTACGCAAAATTTCCGACATAGCACTACCTGCCTTCCTGTCTTCAGTTTATAGTACTGTGAACCTCATAGGACAAATATTAAATCCGTCACTTAGTGGCTTTGAGGTCCCATACTTGACAGAGGCCAGAATGGTTGGTTCTTGGCTTACCCATCGCAAAATTTACCCGTGGAACCGAAGTCGCAGAAGCTATGGGACGGGCCGCTCAGCAAGCTAATACATGAGAAGCTTTTGTATTCCTGTATTGGCGAAACTGACCGAGCCCGTCTTTTAGCTGTCTCTAAATGGGAGTCAGGTTTGTGGCTCCAAGCTCTGCCCTCGGCGAATTTAGGCACTCTCTTGGATGACACTACATTCAGGATTGCTGCCTGCATTCGTCTGGGGGCAGGTGTTGTAGTGCCTCATCGCTGTCGGTGCGGAGATGGAGTTGATGAGTTAGGCCACCATGGCTTGTCATGCGCAAGGAGCGCTGGCAGAATGTCACGGCATGCTACACTTAATGACGTTATCCGTCGGTCTCTTGTCACCGCCGGGGCACCAGCTGTTCTTGAACCAAATGAGCTGTGCCGCGACGATGGTAAGAGACCAGATGGGATGTCGTTGGTGCCATGGAAGATGGGACGCCCCCTAGTATGGGACGCAACTTGTGTCTATACTTTGGCGGCATCCCATCTTCCATACACAGCCGTGACAGCCGGGGCTGCTGCTGCACACCAGGGGGCCCTGAAATGTCGCCAATATGTGTCCGTTGGTAATGGGTACGTATTTGTGGCTTTCGGGGTCCTGACCCTGGGGCCGTGGAGGCCTGGAGCTCATCACCTCTACCGAGAGCTCTCAACGCGTCTAATTGAGGTCTCGCGTGACCAAAAGGCTGGCTTCCACCTAGGGCAACGAATTAGCGTTGCCATCCAACGCGGAAATGCGGCCAGCATTTTGGGCACGCTCCCATGCCGACAGCGATTTGGAGTCAATTTTTTATTTATAGATTTGTTATTTTGTAAGTATAGCTTTATTTATAGTATAGTTTAGTTTATTTATTTTTAAGGTTTTTCTTTCCTTTAAAATTATAACAAAGATATTATAAATTAAATTATGCTAAAAATATAAATAGAATTATACTGTAAATAAAACAATCAATATCTAGAATATTATAAAATACCAAACATGCCGCCCTGTCTGTACATTGAAGCTATTAAAAAAACAACTGCATTAGACTAACAGGGCGTTCCATTAGTAGCAAAACGCTCGTTAGCCGTTCCACAAGGCGACCGCGGTCGTTGTGATCGTGGCGAAAACTTCACTAATGACGTCATCATTTTCGACCACACAACGCTCACAACGACCCACGTCAAAAGGTGGGTCGAATAGCCGTTCGACTTGGGTTTACGATTGTAACGCCTGCAAGCTAGTGGAACGGGAAAAATCGTGGTCGTGAACTTGGTCGTTGTGAGTCCCAATGGAACGTAGCCTATATATAAACGATGGAGAACACGATGCATTTTTTTAGATTTCGGTGCATTCGGTGCATGCATTTTTTTTTCGATGCATTTTAGTTTGTTCGGGATTCTTTAAAAATTACTGAGCCAATTTCGATGCTGTTTTCGCTGATCGACAGTAAATTCTTAGACTTAAAATCTGCGCCAGTTTTTATCCTGAGAATCCCGCGGGAATTTTTGTGGGAATGATTTAAAATGGCCAGAATGAAAAAAAAATCGAACTCAAATGCGATTATCACTGATCGATAGAAAATTTTATGTAATAAAATGTGTAATACTTTTTATCCTAGGAATTCCTCGTGAATTTTTCCGGTAGTGGTTTGAAGTTGTTCGGATGCATAAAAATTAGCTTATTCCGGCACAGTTTCAATTAAAACGATAGCTTACATTCTTTTTTAAATGCGATACTTTGTGTCTCGGGAATCTCGGGTGGGAATTTTTCCGAAGATGGTACAAATTAGTTAGATTGCATAAATATTAGCTGATTTCGATACGATTTCACTATAACGATAGCTTAAGCCCTTTTTTAGGTTATGCGGGAATCCCTCGGGAATTTTCCCGGGATTGTTTTAAAGTAGGTAATATACATAAAAATTTGCTGATTCGAATCCGAGTGATACTAAAACAATACAATCCGGGACTTTTTATATTTCCAGAGATTTCTTAAACACAAAACCACGCGATATTAGGACTTGCTTGATATGACATTTTCTATATTTATTAGACATCTTTAGTAGAACAGATGTAGTTCCTTTATGTATGGCTTTAGTAGCATTACTTATCCCATATTGTTACGGAGATCTTCAGAATTCCCCTATTGTTCATTATTAACCAGACAGCGAAAATGCACGACAAAAACACTGCCATCTAGTGGACCAATGCTGAAACTTTACACTACAATATTTTCATCTCACGATGATTTCACGTTAATAAACTGTATAATAAAAAATAATTAATATCAATTCTTATGCTGTACTAATCTTTCTGCATCTAGAGGAACGAACCTTGTGCCTGCGACACAATATTATGTACACGCTGTTTTGCCATTATCACGTATCGGTTATCTTGATGTGCAGGTTTTATTACGAAGTTTTCCTTCATAATTAGCACGTGGTAATAACATGCACATTTGGTCAGCATAATGCCTAATTAGTACATGCTTCCTGTCAGGATTCGAACACATGTCATTTGAAATACTAGCTTCAGACGCGACTGTGCGCAACTGCGTTTCTCACTAGTCTATCGCCTGTATATTTTCATATTTAAAAAAATATCGAGTAACATCTAACTAACGATACCCCAAAATTCAACCCTCGGTCAACACCTATGGTACCCCTAATTTTTAATTTTTTCTCAGTTTTAAATTGAATTGGGTTTTTATTCCACTGCCAAGGAAGGGTTGTTTTTTTAATCTATCATATCTATATATTAATACGTGAAGCAAAAACTTTGTACACCTTTTTACGAAAATTACGTGGACGGAGGAGTATGAAATCTCACATACTTATAGTTTATATAGAGAAGGAGTGCAGAATGCTAATAGTTTTTAAAAATAATGCAAAAAAAAAATTAAATCAATAAAAAAAACATTACACACACTAACATGTATTTGACACACACGCATATATATTCTTTTTTTATTGTTAAAGTCAAATTAACAGTGTAGCCTTGGCGAAATCTGTGATTATAGAAGTAATAGATTATTATGATCGGATTTCGACCCCGTGCGACCACTAGTTTCATTTAATAATTATTTCCTAGCAGAACCTCCTTTCGCTATTTAGACTCGCAAACGACCACTCGGTCGTTATCGCTACAAGTGGGAGGGAGTGTTATTTTTAATCTAAAGCCGTAATTGATTACAAACCTCCAAAAATCCATGCTAATACCAATTTCTTGATTCCTTTTTGCTTTCTGGTCATTTTAATTAAGCACAAATTATAATAGAAGTTTTTATTATTTAAACACTTCTATTTAAATTTCATATCTACACTTTAGCCTATTGTAAAATTGTAGATATTAATTGAAAAACTTGGTCCTGTTAAGGTTATCGAAAGTGTATCCTAAGTTCTCGACGTCCAGGCACAGGGCGGTCTGATGAAATACCGAACTGGTTAGTTAGCAAGTGCAAACATGTCATTGTCAGGAATAGTTATTGCTTTGTTTTTATTTTTCTTGATATTTTTTTCATCTGTGCAGGAACGCAGAAGAACTACAATTTCCTGCGGCCGGGCGGCCTGTCGTAAAAGGTGACAAAAGAACCTACAGCCAGGTGGTAGGGTATTTGTACGTCTAGATGGCTACCACCCGTGGTCTACAGTATGCCGTCATAACAGTCTTGAGTTGTGTTCTGGCATTAGTAGTACGGTTTCAGTCTCCGTTTAGAAACAGCACATTGGTAGCACCTTTGGTGTTACAAATGTCCACAGGTGATGGTAACCGTTTTTCATCAGAGGGCCGTCTGCCTGTCTGCTGAACACATGCAATAAAAAAAACTTAAACAGTAGTCCGATTCTTTATCTCAGAAACAGATCTTCAGAGAATTTTGAGATAATGGCACGTCGTGTTGTACTTTTTCTCCTCGTAGGAAAGACAACTAACTCATCATGTTTAAACTCGAAGATTAATTAGGTCGGTAGTACTTTTTCGCTAATCACTCAGAGTCAGAAGAGACAGTTTTCAATCTGCACATAGCTTTCTTACGATGGATTAGATCCTGGTGTAGGATATGCACAAGTTTCAGAATCAGAAGGTACAATCTTCAATGAGTACGTAGCTTCCTTACGATGGGTTAGATCCTGGTGTAGGATATGAAGATGTTTGTAGCTTAATTTAATTGTGTTTTCTGCAATTAAATTAATATGAATGGAGAATAACCGTGATTATGAAACAAAGCCAGTAACGCACTATGGACAAGCAAGGCTGCATAGTTCAGAAATGGGGAAACTCAAACCAAGTGGTATATCTAGCGCTACTCATATGTTTATAAGTTGCTATTATAACAATGATAATTTAATTAATTACTATTTGATACGATAAAGATATCAACTTCTAAAGGATAAACATAACTGTAAATTAACAATATTTGCTTGTTTCCCGCGTATATATGACAACATTTTCGGCTTCGGCTTCGACGCGCTAGTTCGCAATCCGCAATTCACTTCATGCCAGTTCGTTCAGTAATAACGTGGACTTTGAGATAAGGTGACGTATTGCGGTTTGCTAGAAATAAAAACATAACCCTAACGTTGTTATCGCGGCAACTTTCACTTTGCACTTGATGCTTCTGATTGTTTTTGTCGCACTTTAGTTATTTTACGCAGATTTCCAGTTTTGAGTGATACTGCTAGTGGTGTACATTTTTTCGCGTGTGTCTTTTGTGTTTACAAAGTTGGCATTGTTTAAATTTGTGTTTATAGAACCTAAGTTTTGTCTGAGCCTTCGAGTATCGTCCGTGAACTTGTTGCTTTGTAACGTGCTGTGTGGTGAGTTCAACGTTTCAAACGTGTTGGATTTATCATATAGATTACAGTTTGTTTTTGTTTGATAACATTGTTTTATAAGTTAATAATTTTGTTAGCTTCAATTTTCACGTGTTTATAGTGAGTGAGTGATTAGTTGTTTTTCTATATCCAGCCATCTCTGCTCTAGTTCATCTCCGGAAGTAAGTTTCGTTCTGCTTTGGTTCTTAATATTTTAAATCTACCTTTTTTTATTGTTTGTCTTTGTTAATAGCTAATATGTTTAGGTTTTTTCAGTAACTATTGCTCATGCCGAATGAGATAAAAAGTGATTTTTATTATACGACTAGCTTCTGCCCACGACTTCGTCCGCGTCGAATAGTAAAAAAAAAAAGTAAGTTAAAAACCCACCCGATTTTAAAAAATTCTTCATCGGTGCTCCTCTCCTATTGGTCTTAGCGTGATGATGTATAGCCTATTTGTATTTTAATGTATAAATTGTTTTACTGTATGATGATGATACCGGCAATATTAATACTTAATTAGGTGCATAAGTTATATAATAAGCCGTTTAAGTAATTAAAGTTTTTTAACTATCCCACGGGAACTATTTAATTTTTCGGGATCAAAAGTATCCTATATGTTGACCAGGGATATAAGCTACCAGCATACAAAATATCATTTAATTCAGTCCAGTCGTTTCGGAGATTATCCGGTACAAACAGACAGACAAACAGAGAAACAATTTTTTTTTTTAAATCTAACTTAGTTCTATTTCACTTCTTATATCCACCTGATTCGATTTTTAGCGTATTTTTTCATTGTATAGAAATTTGACCTCTACAATTTTATTATATGTAATAGATTGTAGGTAGGTGTATTACTTATACATATTATCAAATAGGTAGGTTAATAAAACAACATTGTTGTGATTCATTAAACTATCTGTACGTGTGTATAACCCTCTTTGCTAAATAAAATTTACGGAACTTACGATAATGTTTTGATTAAAATGTGTATATCGCTACGCTTATCACTTCATTATAAACCCGTATAAATCATAAAACATAATTATGTTTTATAATTTTATTACTCATTAAACTTCATTAAAGTGCTTATTTAATAGAAATTCTTAGGTACACTTTGGAATCAATTTGACGTGAGATTATTTACTAATAATTAATATTAGTACTTTCGTACTCTTACTTTAATAATAATTATACTTAATAATAATTATTATTAACGCGATGTAACTTGATTTTATTTTTAGCAAAACTAGGTTTTCACGAGGATTTCCACACATAAGTTTAGCTCTCTCTCTCTCGGAATCTCGAAGACCTATTCCATTTTTCAGGATAAATATTCTTATATTCATTCATGCCTATAGTCAAAAGTATCCTACCTACCTTCAGAATAATATTTTTGTCAAAGCCAAGATGAATACAATCTATACAAACATCCAAACAAAGTCGCTTTCCCATTTATAATAATATAGCAACGATAACCACTTTCCATCAGGTGGGTGGGCTGATTGCCCGTTCGCCTACTTTTGGTAATAAAAAATATTAGTACTTGCTTATGGATTAGAATAGAATAGAATATACTTTATTTGCATAACATTAAGATACAAGAAGTTTAAGTACAGAAGACAATAGGCGGTCTTATCACTAAAAGCAATTTCTTCCAGACAACCTTAGGATGGATTAGAGAAAAATTGTGTAACATGTGGTTTTTTACAATATAACTAGAATAAAAAAGTATATATATACAAAATTTTATTATTTTCGATATGTATAGTAACAATAGGGTAGTTGAGAATCAAATCAACTGACATGCTTTTTATCAACTTACAAAATGCCGAAGCCACCTAGATTTTGTAAGAGCGTTGCAAAATATGACGTCATTTCTATAAGGAGTCAAATAGCGTATTAATTATAGTTTAAACAGTAAACTAAAATTATTTCTATTAACACTATTAACTATAGTATTACCTATATTAGTATTAATTATATTAAAACCCGCTGTTTTGTACGAACATTGCTTACACACATAACACACATGTAATTGCGAAGTGCGGAACCAACTTACTTTTTTATATCGGTACAGATATAAAAAAGTAAGTTGGTTTCAACACGGCCGAAGTTGCGATCGCCTCGAGTATAAATATATAATATACACATTTCAAAACAACATATAGTGTCGCAGAAGAAATCCTTTGGTCTCTGAAGATAATTGACTTTAATCCTCTAATTTGTGGAATCTCAACCTCAATAGCCTTCAAACCAGATTTCGCTAATCCAAGGCCCTTGTACTTGTAAACTAATTTGAGGAAGTCGACGAAGAAGACGCGTATTGTATATATGTGTATTGTACACAATGGTGTAGAGGAAATATTAGCCCTGGTCGCCAAACATGTAAGAGAGTTGATTTTTTCACATAATCGTATGGGATATTATTAGTCAGATCATGAAAAATCTTGATGATGTTTCCTGGTCATTTATTTAATTACTCGTCTAGTTCTTAATTAAAATTGTGCTCTCCCCTAATTTTGGAAATATGATGTGGAAAATTGTAAATAAACGCAGTTTGAACAAGGACTGAGTAGTTTGAGATATGTGATGTTCACAATTAAAATACTTTTGGAGATTCCATAGGTAAATGATAAAAACTAAACTTACAACAATACAAAATGTCAGATTTAAATGAAAAATATAAAAAATGCACTTAGACACCATTATGGTAGTCTGTTAATAGTTCTAATGGGCTATCCATATTCCCGCGAGAATATAAAATAAGCGCGAGAACTGAGAATGCGGATTGTGGAACCGATTCTCCCGTTCTTGCCGCCTATAACAGTCGCATATACGCCTTCGAAAATCATTCTTAGTTAAAAGATATATTTCTTACATTATCTGAAAATTAAATACCTTCGAAGAACTAGATGCCTAATTCCTAACAAATTCTTAGCAAGCTTGTCCCGCCCATGCAAAGTTCAATATCAAGGATAACATATAGTATGCGTCAGTACACGTAAGGAGCATTTGGTTGCTACGAGAAATTATAGAGCTGTTAACACCGAAATTTCGTGTCATAGCACCCAAATTGTTAATATTAAATAAATTTAATCGCGATAAAAACCATAAACTATTACTGACCTGGGGGCCTAAAGCTGTCGTTCTTGAAGAATCGCCGAGTGAAATTGATATGTACATATACTGGTAGATGTAACGCTTTGTATAAATTTCCACTTTATTTTGATGCCTTTCATATCCGTAACAGGAGTCTGCGAAAGGCTGATTTAGAACCCCTGGTGAGAAAAAAAAATGGTGAGGATTTGTGGTTACTACCAGGATATTGTTAAAATTTAATATGTGTAGTTATTAGGAAAATGTGACCTTATTTGTATAAAAATTTGCATAGTGACGAGAATGTAATTAGAATGTTATAAAGACCCTGTATGAATGATTTAATTTAAAGATATGAAAGAACGTCGCATTATATCCCTGACATTTTTCATAGTCAGGAGCATATAATAAACAAATAATTTCATAAAACTGTCCTCGCTATCATTTATGATTTTTTCAGGTTAGCCACAGAAGGCTGTGCAATAAATGGTTTTGTATAAAAAAATCTATTATTGCGCCATATTACCAGTTAGTAGCTAGTAAATTTGGTGTTGTTTTAATATGTATCCTATAGGTTAAGAAATAACGAATTTAGGTTACAACATTCGTTGTAGTGCCACTAAAGGGGTAAATGGAACTTGATGGGTGTGACCGGGGTCTCAATTACCGAACAGTTTGGTTCGTCCTTTTTAGTCTGTAAAATAGTTGGCACATTACGCGATTTAGTTTAGGCCATTTAATTTTTCGTGTACACATAACATAAAGGCTTTTTTTAGCTCCGTAGATAGCATAGCAGTTACGTAACCCATATAAAATAATAATGTTCGTCCATTTATATTTGTAAATACAGATAACACTTTATTGTTCACCAAATACACAGTTATAAAAAAGCAAAAAAATAAATGCGATTACAATATACAATATTATCACGGTAAAAACAATAGGCGGTCTTATCGCTGACAGCAGTCTGTTCCAGGCAAACTAACTTAAGGAATATTATAAAGTAATCTGGTGATGTAGTTCGTGGTCGTTGTAAGTCAGTTATTTTCTTTTAACTATTGGATATGGGTGAAATTTCGTAAGAATATGTGACCTATATACTACTACACGATGTTGTACTGAAGGCAAGATAAAATATAGATAAGGGGTGGCCGCCACACATAACTCAGGGCTGAATAAATTTATTTTCAGCATACAAAGCGGCGTCGGATATCGTTAGTCACATCTTGAAAAATCATATCGATGTTCATCAAAGACTTTTCTATCTATGTAAATTGGTGGCGATATATTCGCTTCTGAAGTAGTAATTTTTTTAACAAAAAAAACCGACTTCTAGCTAGAAAGCATTAAATAAATATTTATCCGACTTCTTTTAACAACATCTCAAAGTCGGTGCCGAGTAAAATCATAAAACAAACTACCATACATCAAAGCAAAATATATTAAAGTAGAATAGATAATACTTTATTGCTTACCAAATATACAATTACAAAAATGCACGATTACAGCCTTATCGCTTAAAGAAATCTCTTCCAGGTAAACTAGCTTAAGGAATAATTCAATCAATAAATGTTAGATGTGAAAGTAGTGTGTAGAAAGAAGTCGGTTAAATATTAATTTCTTTTTTTTTAGTTTGAATTTGGATTTTTGTTGTTAAAAAAAGTACTTTTTAGTTGCGCAAATACTTGAATAACTTAGAAATAATATAAACTTTCCACAGAAATTAAGGGAGCAAAGAAAAGTATCTACATTGTTAGGCGATTTTCAACAGGCTGTAACTTAAAGAAAAATGGTCGTACAGCAAATTAAAAAAAGTAAATTGTAACTAAAACTGTTTAGTTTCGCTGTGAACTTCATTTTTGTTTTACTAATTTCTTTCGAGCAATTTTAAAACTACCGACAAGAAAATCGGGTTATTTGTTTTTCTTTTGGTCTATGGGCTTGGAAACATTTTTCGTGACTTAAGTTGTTTATTCAGCATTAATTTCTTTTTTTAAAGACTCGCATACATACATACAAGCATTTCTCGCTGAGATATTGATCTTTGAATGGAAAAAGATTAATTTACCTTTGATTAGTAATATCTCAAGAATCAATTGTCTCACAGAGAGCTCAGGGTGGGTTTCGAAAACTACAACAAATTGTTAATAAGAGTCAGTCATTGATTTTTCGAAAGAACATTTTTTTTAACATTACATGATTTTGAAAAAGCAACAAAAAAGGGCTCTTCTTGTTTTTTTGGGAATTCAAGCGCCTAATCACAAATATCGAGGAAACCACTAATGTTTAATGTGCCTTTTACAGTTCAATATACCCACAAAAACCACCAATCGATTGAATTTTTGAAAAAATTAAAGGAGCTTGATATTTGCTTTGAAAAGCTAAAAATGAAGCAAAAGCATAAAAGCATCTTTATCAAAATGATAAAAAAATTCTCAGTTTTATATGCATACATAAAATTAAGTGCCTGTAAAAATTGTAATACAGGTATGCGTATACATACAAGTTTGTTTTTTCGAAGAATGTAGGCGCTCGGCACTCTTTCATAAGGATTACTCTCGATATTTCTTGGATCCACTCATCAGATTCTGACTTTGTAACTATGGGACTACCTTGGAAGTATACACTTCAAATATAAAAAATCGGTACACAATTGACTGAGAAATCGCGTAACAAACATAATTTTCGAGAGTTTCTCTAGATGTCCCTGGGATCCACTCATCGGACTTTGACATAGTGACTATGGGACCAATACGGTAGTACACCCTTTAAATTTAAACAAAAAAAAATGATAATGGTCCATACTTGACGTCGCGTAACCAATATACAAAAAAAAAATACAGACGAATTGAGAACCTCCCATAAAATGGAAAATTATGGGAAAACTTGGTATATGTATACTTTAGATAAACGTGATGGTCATAGGATACTTTAAGAATTTAATCGTTTTCGCAAACCAAGAACTTGAATTTTACGTGAGCGAAAAAGCTCTAGTCGATATATATAAGCCTGACGACACTGACAGTAATGGTGACTCAAATAAGAACCATTTAATTGCCAATGAAATGAAAAAGACATAAAATAATTAAAAAAAATACGTGTGCGTCTCGGGTCGCCCGATAGAAGTGATAACTTAAAACTAATTTAAGTTGAACTATTTAATATTGAAATTGTTTAACTTAAGAAAAGCTTAGGTTAGAGTGAGAAAGGAGGAGCCCGCCTACCGCTGCCGTATGCGTGAGGGAAAGGGAAGCCAGACAGACTGGCGCCGTAACGCGTTACGTAACGAAGCGGTTTACCCTCCCATAAGAAGTTATCGCTTCAAAAACATCCTTGCAAAGTACGCGTTTTGAACCGTTATAGATAAAAGATTGTTAATTAAAGGGGTATTATTATCTCTCGGTTATTTATCATGATTGCGAACTGAGAACCTGTCAAACAGGTCTTACTTGCCTACTAATTGTCTCACGACTAGTTCATAACTGTCAACATGTTCTCACGTTATGTTGTAGCGTGAAGTTAATTTGCGGCGAGTGCCTCATCTCTTGTACTCATCACTTTGTTATGTAACTGGCGTTGGATTTTTTAATTACTTGTTTAATGCGCTGTAACAAGTTGCACAAACGTGGCAAGCACGTTGCATTTTGACGTGAGTGCTTAGGCACTTAGCTTTCTTAGGAAAAGAAATGTAATATTTTGTTCACGATAATAGGATAGCATGTGCTGTTAACATTTTGACATAATAATATCTTCCCGCCATTTCAGACAGTTGTACTAGATTGTCCGACGTGAAAGCTTTCGTGGGCAATCTTTGCAAGCCATTGACTATGAAAGTCTGTGTTCTAGTGAAGGCAGGCGGCATAACAAATGCTTGCTATTTTGAGGTGTGTCAGATTGTGGTGGCATATCGAGACATTTGCTATTTTTTTATTGCTGAAGCACAGCAGACACGCTGACGGCCCAACTGTGATGTAAAGTGGTTATCGTCACCTATGGACATTAGCAATAGCAGAGGTCCTGCCAATGTGCTGCCGGCCTTGCAGGAGAAACTGGATTATTATATGTACCTACTTTAAAAATTATCATATATATCAACTGTTATTTATCAACATACTAGCGTGGCTTTAATTGCTTATTATAATATCCGGCATTACTACTATTACTACTTCACATTAATATTAATGATTAATCTCAAGACTATTTTCAAAGTTTGAAATTGTAATAAGATTGAAATATCGCCCAAATCTGTAACACTTCGTAAATTTGAAGATAATTTTAAATTTCGACGGATTATCATATCAAGTGTCTGTTTCAGTACGAGTGTTATTCTTAAAACGGTTTAATAGATAGATAGAGTTCTTGCTATTATTGCTTTTTAAAATATAAACCCATCGATGTGTATGCCTGTGCATATTGTGATGTACATCAGCTGTGTAATTTTAAAAATTAGTAACTGACATTATTTTTATTATGTACGTTTGTGCATTTATCATCTTGATAGGCATTTGCTGATGTATTATACTTACTAAAACTTATAAATGACTATGAAAATTTGGTATCGCTCCTAATAATCTTAATAAATAGTATTTTGAAATAGATAAAATATCGTTGAAGTTTATGACATTTTTATATGTTGTGGTGTAAAATTTCTTAGAATAACCTTGGTAGGTTTTGAAATTGCCCAGCTGACCTATACATACAACATAATATTTGAAATGTAAGAATTATATTATTGGAGCCCTTTCAGTTTCGCCATTGAGTGACTTTGACCTCATAAGAAAAAAATGGTGGAATCAAAAATAAGTGGCCCCGTAAATGTTTTAACGACGCCATTACTACTGTCGTACTAGACGGTTGATGTATTTTTTAGCGTGACCCATATTTTAAGAGATCATTTCACGTTTCATGCGACTTTGTTCAAAGATAGTGCTTTTGCACTTATTTAATTAAAAGCTTTTATTTAACTTGTAATGTTTGTATGCATGTGTGTTATCAGTTATCCCCAACCGATTAATGTGAAACTTTTCATATGTATTAATTTTATTTGTACAATGTCTTTTTATAAAATTAAATCTAGTTATAAAATGAGACTAACAAATATATATATATATATATATATATATATATATATAAACTGGCGTTGTGTTGGATATAATACCGACCCAGTGGCGTAGCGTAGGGAGGGCGGCAGGGCCGACCCACCCCGGGCGGCAAAGTTTCACAATAAATAATATAAATATTTGAACCATTTCATATTTTTATCGCAACTACAAATTCGAACCGATTGAAAAGAGCACGAAATTTTTCATTACTTACTCGCCCGGCTCAACACGGGCTGATTTTTCATTACCACTCCGCTTCTATTGGTCCTAGCGTGATGTTATATAGCCTATAACATTCCTCAATATGTGGGCTTACCAACACAAAAAGAATTTTAGAAATCGGTTCAGTAGATCCAGAGATTAACCCCTACAACGTCACAAACACACAAACTTTATCTCTTTTTTTTTATTTTTTATTTATCTATAATATAAAATTTACATTACAAACAGAGGTAAGGCACCACTTAAACCTATGAGGTTTGCGTGTGATGCAACACACCCTCGCAATTTCAGGAAAATCTTATATACACATACACCTAATCACATCGTATTCGTATGTGCAGGTAACATATACGTAGTCACGAACGCTCATACACACAGGCTGTCATAGCAATTTTTCTAAATAATAGTTTTTTAGTTTTTGTTTTATATTTTTGTAATTTAAAGATTTCTTTAGTGTAGTGGGTAATTGATTGATTAATTTTGGTATTATGTAGTTAGTAGTATACTTGCCATAATGGTTATTGTGGGGTGGGATGTTTAATGTCTGTTTTGAAATTGATCTTGTGTGTGTTTTATGTTGTTTTCTTATTTGTAATTCTTGGTTTTTAAAGTAGTTTTCTTTAAGTATCATATATTCCGTTTTAGTTTGTATTGTTAGAACCCCACAGTGTCGGAATAGCAAACTCTCTTGGTTCCGGTATCGAACTTTGATGTTATGTGGGACGATGACTTTGAGTATTCGGAGTTGAAGAGCGTAAATATTATTTATGTATGTTTTGAATGTCCTTCCGTAACTGCTTAGCCCATATGACACTATGGAGTCTACCATTGCGTTATATAGTAGAAGTCTCATTTTGAATGAAATTTTATTTTTGAGTATACGCATTTTAGCTAAGATAGCTCTTAGTTTGGTGCAAATCTTATCTATATGTGTACCCCAAGTGAGTTTATTGTCGAAAGTTAATCCTAGATATTTATAAAATTTTACTATTTCTATGACTTTACACTTACATGTGTGGCGTTGTGTGTTGTGCAGGCAAGTGTGGGCGTGTCCTTTGAGTTTGATTTAGTAGCTTGTCTTATTGTGTGCTGAGTGTATGTGAAGTAGTTTTGTTTTTTGTGTATTTAGGACGAGCCCTACGTCGTATGACCATTTTTGGATTGTGTCAAAGTCTTCCTGTAGCTTCTTTTCTGCTTCTTCAACGGAGTTTTCGGCTATTAGTAGACAAGTGTCATCAGCAAATTGGTAAGTGGAACAATTCTTCATTAAGTTAGGCAGTGCATTAACATAAATTAAAAAATGCAAAGGTCCACTTACACATCCCTGGGCTGTGCCTTGGGTCATAAGTATTTTGTCACTATAGGTGTTATTTATAATATTATAGTATAGATATAGTATGCATTAAATTGAAATACCTAAATAAAAGGGCGGTAAAATTGTCTTCCGCCCCGGGCGGCCGTCACCCACGCTACGCCGCTGTACCGACTTAACAATAACTTCAGTGCAAAATTTGTTTGCTGAAAATGTTTATTTGTAACTTGAAAGTCTTAATTTCTCTAAATTTTGGACTAATTTGGTTTAAAAAATAACTTAAGCTTAGATGATCAATTTATAGACGTACCCCGCTTAAACAACTGTATCCAATGATGTGAAGCATTTTTTATAAACTTGTGTAATATTACACACGGTTTGATAATAAAAATGTTGCCACTGGAAACTATTCCACCGTTATTGCATATTCATTTACTACTAGTGGTCGCCCGTGCTCGAAATTACCATAATAATTATTGTCAAAGACTATAATACTTCTATAACCACAGATTTCGCCAAAGCTACATTGTTAATTTGACTTGAACAATAAACAAAAGAGTATATATGCGTGTGTGTGTCAAATACATGGTAGTGTATGTAATGTTTTTTTATTGATTTAATATATTTTTTATGCATAAGTTAAAAAACAAAATTAGCATTCGTCGCTTCTTCTCTATATAAAATATAAGTGTGCGAAATTTCATACTCCTCTGTCCGCGTAGTTTTCGTAAAAAAGGTTTGTACCCCTTTTTTTGATTTTGCTTCACGTATATAGATATTTTAAGAATTATAACGTTAAAATGCAAGACAGAAATAACCTGTGGCGCCAATTAGAAAATGTAGGATTTGGGATTTTTAGTTTTCATTTTGCACTGAAACTATGGAACGTCTCCCCCCCTCATGTGACCCGGATAGTCCATTGGGAAATCTTTAAAAGAAGAATTAAAGAGCATTATCTGTCTTAATTAACAGATATATGTATAAGTACTTATACATATAAACTTCGTACACACAACCCTGCCTCTTGTTTCCCACTCTCGTTAGACTCATAGGTTTTTTAGGTTATAGGTAAAAAGAAAACTGTTTTTAACTTTATTTTTCTCTTCTTTTTTTCTTCTCTTGTTTGGGTGAGTTATCAGTTGTATATTATCCATAATAGTAATTTACTTAGATTGGCAATATATTTGTGTTTATTATTACTAATTGTAATATTATACCTATAATTGTACCAAGTTCGTACTATTTTCGTTGTTATTTGAAAGCTTAGCACTCATTTCTCTTGTATAACCAATCCCTCAATACTTTATTAGGATATCCAGGAATATTAACGGCTTTGCTACGATGTCATTCATAAACCCGTCGTGAATGAGCTTTTTTATTCGTCCCAGTGACTAAGGCCCCTCGTATAAAAGCAGATAGAATTCTTAATGTAATAGATATTAGTCTGAAATTTATTAGCGAAATTCTGTTTTCTTTCACATTTTCCCAATAATAATTTACTGCTGGTATAATATGGAATTTTTTTATATATATTTATATTCTTTCATATGTCTTCTATTATCCCAGATACTTTTATGATATCCTTTCTACAATCCATCTACCTCTTTTTTCCGTCGATTTTTTCAATTTAACACAAATTTGTCACATGATTTTCATCTTCTCAATCTTATATAGTCAAGTGGAAAAGAAACTTGAAATGATAATCTTATATGCTCTTTTTTTATCTTATACATTTCAACACCATAATATACATATAACGTTAACATTTTCTTACTCGAAAGAATACGCGCTTGTAGGTACAGCGCCCTTGGCGTTGTGTATAGAGTTACCACCTTTATTTGAAGTGAATATAGTATTTTTGTTTTTAAGCTGCAAAAAAGTAGTACTTTTAGGAAATGTAGGGGAAAATAGTATTAGTATTAATATATAGTACATTTATTTTTCATTATTTAATATATATTTTATTTATTTCATTATTGAATTTTCCATGTGCATTTATTACTACTTTTTGCTTTGGCCAGCAATGATCTATTATTTTTAAAATAATCATAAGAATCTGAACAATAAGCACAACAATTGAATTAGCGACGAAAATATTGTGCATTTTGTACTATATTATTTTTCTATAATATAGCCAGACCTCTGATAAAGGAAATGTTATCCCATTGTCTCTTTGGTGGTGTTACAATAAATTCAAAATTACATAATATGTACAATTTAAAAAAGTTTCGACAACGATTTTGAAATAAACATTATGACCTTAAGCGAAGATTCTTTCTATTAACAATATTGCTAAAATTGATTTTAAAGATAAAAACTATGTAATTTGTTAAATCAGCATAATATTAAACTAACAGACAAAACTGCTCGTAATGATGATAAAATATAGGTATTTTGATAGGGGCTGATATTTCAGGTTTTTTGTTAACAGGCACGTTCGTTCAACTGGAAAACGGTTTAACAGCTATTAAAACCAAATTAGGATGGACTCTACAAGGTCAAGAAGTAAGTATTAGTACAAATAGTACACCAACTAGTACACTATTCTGTGCTAACAATGAAAATGACTTTCCAGCATATTGGTCACTGGAAATGTTAGGTATTAGATACCCTACAGAAGTAAAATCAAAAGTGGAATTGGCAACTGAAGCATTAACAGCATTTGAGGAAACCATAAATATAAATGCTAAGGGGAAGTATGAAAATATGTTACCATTTAAAGTAGGTTATGAAGATTTTCTGTCTAATTTTGATAAGCGAAACAAAGGTTGGAAACTACTACGCAGAAGTTAATATCCAACAGCAAATTTGAAGAATACGATAACATTTTCAAGGAGTGGGTTAGTTTAGGTATAATAGAAGACGTTCTTCCTTCACAAGTCGATCACAATATAGAACGTACCTTGCTCATAAGGCTGTTATCAAGGAGTCTAGTTTGACAACTGCTCTCAGACCAGTGTTCGATGTATCGGCTAGGGATAGAAATGGTATTAGCCTCAATGTCTGTCTTGAGAAAGGCTTAAATTTGTTGGTCTTGATATCTAATCTTTTAATACGTGTCCGTAAAGGAGCTATAGGTATAACGGCTCACATAGCCAAAGCATTTTTACAAATAAGTTTACCTGTAGAACACAGAGATTTTCAAACATTTCTATGGTGGGGAAATAAAACCACTGAAAAATTGTTGTATATAGACATTGCCGAGTAATGCTTGGATTGACATGTAGTCCTTTCTTGTTATCCACTACAATTCAGCACCATTTGACTAAAACTAGTGGTAAGTATCTAGAAACAGCACAATTATTAAAAAAAAGCATTTTATGTAAATAATTGTATTACAAGTTTGGACACAGAGAAGGAAGTTCATAAGTTTATTGAGGAATCCAGAGCTATAAGATGATGACAAAATTTAATTTAAGGCTGTGGGTGACTGCTCCTCTGTCAATAAACGAGACAGGAAAGGAAGTAATATCTGTTCTGGGATTAAATTGGAACACTAAAACCGATAAGCTTTTTTGTAATTTAGACAGTTTGCCTGTCTACAATAAACAATTTACCTTTTTACAATAAACAATTTAGTTTTACTACTTCAGCTATGGTAATTCCTAAATTATTACTTCAAAAAATATGGCAACTAAAATTACTTTGGGATGTACATTTGCCTAAGGACATATTAACAAGATTCAAGGAATGGTATCAATATATAGTTTATTTAAAGGACTATTCCATCCCACGTCGGTTAACCACTGTTATTTTAAAAGATAGTGAACTTAGTCTACATCTTTTTTGTAATGTGAGTAAAAATGGTTTTGGAGCAGGTGTGTGGCTGACAACTCAAAATGGAAACGGAGTTTCAGTACAGTTATTGTCAGCAAGAGCAAGAGTTTCACCACCCAAAAAGATAACCGTTACTAGACTAGAACTGACAGCTGCATTGATAGGTTTGAGATTACTTGCTTATATTAGAGAAAACCTTAAAAGTCCTAATATTCAAGAATACTATTGGACTGACTATGGAGTGACTTTAAGCTGGATTGAAAGAGAACTACCGTTAAATACTTTTGTAGGTAATAGAGTCAAGGAAATTAGACAATTAACTAATATAAAAAATTGGTATCAGATTCCAGGCGAGCATAATTGGGCGGATTTGGCGTCTCGTGGCTGTAATGCAAAAGAATTATTACAATGTTGATGGTGGGAAGGACTAGCCTGGTTACAGCAGCCTCGTGAAAATTGGCCATATTCTAAACTTATTGTTAACGAAAATGAAGTTTACCTAGAAACTAAGAAAACTGTATGTAATAAACATATCATTAATGAAGAAAACATACTCAATAAATTACAAACCTATTTTTCAAAATATACAAAAATAATAATAGGTAAGGCATGGATTTTAAAATTTGTACATAATGTCAAGCATGTAAATAATAAAAAATAGTGTAATTTCATTTGGTGAATATGAGGAAGCTGAAAAGACAATTATTAAAATGTTACAGAGTGAACATAAAGAATATTTAAGCAAAAATGTGAATTTAACAAAGTTTGTCAATGGTGAAGGATTAAATGGATTAAAACTAAATTATTGTTATCAGAAGATTTTCCAGAAAGTATAAAGACACCTTACCTTTTACCGTCAGGAGCTCAAGTAATTCGGACAATGGTGAGACAAAGACATGAATAAATTCAACGTGCTGGAGCCAATCAACTTATTGCTGACTAGCTGATACCCGCGACTTCGTCCACGTGGTGCGGTTTTGCAACTATCCCACGGGAACTCTTTAATTTTTCGGGATCAAAAGTATCCTATATGTTGACCAGGGATATAAGCTACCACCATACAAAATTTCATTTAAATCGGTCTAGTCGTTTCGGAGATTAGCCTGTACAAACAGACAAACAGAGAAACATAAAATAAAAAAAAATCTAAATTAGTTCTATTTCACTTCTTACACCCATTTTTAGCATTTTTTTCATTGTACAGAAATTCGACCTCTACAGTTTTATTATATGTATAGATTTGCGATCAAGATTTTGGATAATAGGCATTAGACGGTTTGTGAAATCGGTTATTTCAAGTTGTATATTTGCAAGCGATATAGATCTCAACGAAACAAGCGCCTACAGCGCCTTTGCCTTTAGAAAGAATTACATGCACAGTGCCATTTAATATAACGGGGTTCGATCTAGCAGATCCATTAGTATTACGTAACAATGATAAATGTTTAATTGTATTGTATACCTGTGCCATATATCAAGCAGTACATTTAGAACTGACTAGATCTTTATCTACGGAAGCTTTTATGATCACATTGAGAAGGTTTCTTGCTTGTCGAGGTCGTGTAAAAACAATTATGTCTGATCAAGGAACTAATTTCATGGGGACAAAAAAAATATTATCTTCTTTAAGATGGGAGGAGATACAAAAGGAGTCAACAGTTCGTCGCATCTCATGGAAAATGAACGCGCCTTTCGCTGCTTTGTGGGGAGGATACTGGGAGTGATTAATTAGAATAATAAAAGATTTACTGCGCAAAATTTTAGGTAAAGCATCTGTTTCTTATGAAGAATTAGAAAATTACCCGTAAATTTACGCGAAGCTGTATGGAAAGCCCTACTTTTATCAATATAAATGTTAAATATGTCATCACCTGTAATAATGCTAGGTGGTAAATTCTAGTCACCGATATAGGCCGGTGACTTCTTACTTATTGATTCTCCAATTAATCCGTTTGTGACGGTATCAAGTATTAAGCTTCTTTGTTAACTACACACTTCTTTACAACCCGTTATTATGCCTTTGGTTTTACTGCTGGTGAACAGCAGAGAGGCTGACAGCCCACTTGATGAGAAATATTTACCGTCGCCTATGGAGATTTGTAACACGAAAGTGCTACCAATGATTTGCCAGCCTCGAAGGGGTATTGGAACTAGGCCACTAATTCTGGAACACACTTCAAGGTTTTTATGGCGGCGTATTTTACACCAGAAGTATTAGGCACCCAGACGGGCAAAAGACACCCCCGCCCGGCTGTGAAATTGTTCAGTCGCCTCGTATGATAGGCTGCCCGGCCGTAGGAAGTAGCATTCTTTCTCCGTTCCTGAACGTATAGAAAATGTCCATACTGCTTGCACCGTTAGAAGGCTGCTGATGGACTTTAAGGACAATCACTAGCCAATACTCGCTAGACATAGAAACACGGACCCGTAATTCCGCGTGCGTCTATCACACTTCGAGCTGATTTTCTATATCTGATCGACCATTCTTTTGCCTTACTATCGGTTAAAATTTGACATAAGCTCAATACAAGTAATGTCGAAATTCAGCCAAGATAAGACAAGTGAATGAATAGTAACAAAATATAGGAACCGGCCATTAATCGCAGTAAGTGCTGATCTCCGGGCAAAATTGAGAGTCCTGTCGTAATAGATGTACTCGAGTTAACACATGCCAGGGTGCAGCCTTTGAGTGGTTGTTTACTATTCTCTGCGAGTCCCAGTCTGCCTCACTAACCCTAACCAGCGGAGTGTGTATAAAATATTTCACTTCCACATAATGAAACTAACGTTACCTTCGTCCATAGTTACTTATCCTTACAGCAATAAACGTTTAATAGGAAGTGTCTTAAGTAACAAAGACGTTTTATTATCTTAGCAAGGCGTTGCCTCGTTTACGATCGCCGTAACAGAGAGGATGTTATGGCTGTTTGACGGGTAAGTTGGGTTATGTCTAACTCCCACACGCCTTTGGTTTCATCGATTGTAATTCTGAAGTTAGAAAATTTCTATGATTATTTTTGTGTATCATGTATGTATTTTTTTAGGTATGATATTTTTATTTTATTACATTTATTTTATTCTTATCTGCATATATTATACATCATTTGCAAAACTTGACCTTTTACTTAGCAACAGATAATGTCTACGTTTTGGCACACAAAATTTAATAGGTATTGCCCAACCCCAACCTCCTACGGTAGAAGAAATAATAAATTTTAACTTTCTACAATCTTCTAGAAATAAATCAGTTCTCATGAGGTTTGGTACTTTACAAATCGAAGTTGAAAATTTGTAACAGATGATTTTTTTCAGTACGACTTCCCAAACTTTACTCCAATGTTATCAATAACACATTATGTAATGTAGATTAGATTTAGAACTTAGCGATAAAATAATCTTACGTTGATACAATTATGGATAAAGTAGCTATATATACAACATTTCGTAGTACTTTTGAATATAGTTCCAATGTGACTCAAGTATTCAATTTATTTGCACTTTCCTTGCCCATAAATAAATAACCTCTTTTGCTTTAGTAAATTATGTCATGCTATTGCAGGAGAATATTAGAAATTCTGGCACGAAGTCTATTTCCTGAAAAAACACTTTTCGCATCATCAAATTTCATTAATCTTTTTTTATACATATTGTTACAACTTAGGCTCCGACAAAGACAAATTCCACGTACAGATCTGTAAAAGCGCATTTTATTACCTGTCGGCATTTGAACTAATTGTAATCCTTTTATGATCGTCTTCTTTTGTTCACTCATTTATTGGCATACGTTTCTAGTTATTGTGGAGAACACGGAGAACAGCCTATTGTCCTATTGTACTCGTTTACGACCGCTGAGGAGTATCATGAGCCACGTGTTGCGGATTATAAGTACAAGCTAATTCTAGGAAATTATGTCGACGTTGCCGGGCGGGCACATTTGCATTTGTGAAGTATAAAAGCTAATATTGATGGACTTTGCGCGTTTTATTGAATTACAACCTTCTGCATTACGTTTGGATTTGTTGCGTTCGGTTATATTTCTACCTGTGCTATACGTGTTTATATAGTTCTAATAAACTCTATAATAATTCTAACGGAATTTTAATTCGAGTCCCACAAACTCGTAACAATATATACACTTAATTAAAGTGCTTTTTATCTGACCTTGTTTTAGGAATATCTTCAATTTGATCATGATGAGCACGTCGCGGTCTACTGGAACCGACTCTACTAGTCACATTGCTGTCTTGTCTACTTATTTTGTGATTCTGTTTTTATTCATTCTCTCTTCATGCCTAAACCACCGTAACATTCCTTCATTTCCTAGGTATTTGATATTATCTACAAAATTATAAGCGTGTTACCGGTTATATTGATTTTAAAAAAATATCATATTTATTTTATTTGTATTAATTTCAAACACTAGACTTTCTAGTTCAATTTTATTTTGTGTAGGTATATAGGTCATTTTTAAGGTTAATTTTAATTTACAAATTAGCAAATATTAAAATTATACTTTCAGTTGTAAAATTTCGAACGGTTTAGAATTTCAAATGCACGAATAAAATGTCATTCGCAAAATTGTTTAGCTTCGATCATTTTAATAGGTTGGGGAAAAAGTCTTTTCGCATATAGTATGTATGAACTTGTAATAAGATCTCTTTGGCTGTACCATTTGTATCTGGCTGGTTTTGGTATCATTAAAAAGTTTTAATTTTAAAGAAGACAATTCCAAATTCAAATTAGGAAAATGTGTGATTTTCATTTGTTTTTTTTATTGTTAAAATGAGTGAATCTAATGAAGAAATTCGATACATTTTAAAATTTTACTACATAAAAAGTAAAAACGCAAAACAAGCCGCGAAAAAATTTTGTGATGTTTATGGACCTAATGCAGTATCTGTGAGAGTAGCGCAAATTTGGTTTAAGCGTTTTCAATACGGAAATTTTGATATCAAAGATGCACGTCGCTCTGGTCACCCTGTTACGGACAAAATTGATGCCATTTTTGAAAAAGTGGAGCAAGATCGGCATATTAGTAGTTACGATGTAGCTGGAGAACTGGGTATTGACCACAAAACGGTTTTGGCGCATTTGAAAAAAGCTGGGTACACAAAAAAGCTCGATATTTGGGTGCCTTATGAGCTCACTGAAAGAAACCTAATGAACCGTGTACTCATTTGTGATTCTTTATTACGACGCAATGAAACCGAAACATTTTTGAAGAAGCTGATAACTGGTGACGAAAAGTGGATCACGTACGACAAGAACGTGCGAAAAAGAGCGTGGTCAAAGACCGGTCAGGCTTCACAGACTGTGGCGAAACCCGGGTTAACTCGCAACAAGGTGATGCTGTGTGTATGGTGGGATTGGAAGGGCATTATTCATTATGAGCTGTTACCGCCAGGCAGGACCATCGATTCTGAACTGTACTGTGAACAACTGATGAGATTAAAGCAAAAAGTTGAGAGAAAGCGGCCGGAATTAATCAACAGAAGGGGTGTGGTTTTTCACCATGATAACGCTAGACCTCACACATCTTTAGCCACTCAGTAAAAATGACGAGAGTTTGGCTGGGAGGTGTTAATGCATCTGCCGTATAGTCCTGACCTTGCACCTTCAGATTTTCATCTGTTTCGGTGTCTGCAGAATTCCTTAGGCAGTGTCAGGTTAACATTACGAGAGGACTGCCAAAACCACTTGTCGCAGTTTGTTGATCAGAAGCCCCAAAATTTTTATAGCAATGGGATCACGTCCCTATCCATAACATGGCAAAAAGTTATCCAAGAAAATGGCACCTACATGCTTTAGTCAAATGTAAATAAACTTTATAAAAAAACGTTTTGAATTTTTATATAAAATGCGAAACTTTTTCCTCAACCTAATATGTATTAGTTCATTTGAGCTCTTAGCGCATATCGTTTCACTGTTCACAACATTTTGTAGTCTGGCGCCTGTTCCTTTCAAAAAATTAACTCATATTCCATTAACGTTACGAATAAAAATAGAAAACAATTAACTTCATTTATTGGAATAACCGTACACTACTGGAATAAGTTTCTGTTTCCTCATTATTATACAAATGCAAACCGCGCATTTAAAGGCGGAGCTGTTGCTATTTGGGTTAATATGATAACGGAATAGGTTAATGAAAAAAAAACAATGTATTTTTGTTATATTAAACACAACAATGTGTCTAGTAGCTGTGTACAGAACATACGTTATTGTATTTAGTGAATAACTGCTGTTTGCTTCTTTGTGGTAGCAGCGATAGTTCTTTTAATTTGTGAAAGTTTTTTTTTCATCGTCGTCTTCCTCTGTCATTAGACAAGGCAGATGTCTGAATATCATTTTATATTCAGTCGATTTTATATTCAGCGGCAGACAACACAAGTCGTTTGCAGTATTGGCCAATAGAAATAATGTGCTCTACAAATACCTATATAACCAAGGCTCATCGGATACTGAACCACATTTGTGAAGTGAACACAGAATTACATATTCTCACGTCTCCCTAAGGGAAACTCAAAGAAAGTGCATTGAAGTGTATAACTAACACAATAGGCTAAGGATAAAGTGTTTACATTGTCGCTTTAGTTGTAAGACTGTTACTGCATTGTACTTGAATGAAATAAATAAATAAAATAGAAAAACAGTATTTTAATACATTTCTAGGTATTACTATTTATTTATGTACACTTACATTTATATCTATCTAGATACTATAATTTTTTACTACAATTATAATTATCTTAAACTCTGAAATGACATATTGACACAATATGTTGATAAAGTATTTTTTTCACGGTAGGCGTCATTACATACGAGTATGTATAACTGTTTTTATGTTACAGCTCAACTAATTAAATAATTTTAGATCAAGATACTGCTGTTGCCCCTATTGCTTAATGCTCACTTCTTTGGCGTTCCCTTACCGCACCAAAAACCAACTA
Source organism: Dendrolimus houi (assembly GCA_039645545.1). Classification (NCBI taxonomy): domain Eukaryota; kingdom Metazoa; phylum Arthropoda; class Insecta; order Lepidoptera; family Lasiocampidae; genus Dendrolimus; species Dendrolimus houi. Next base: position 9,156,793 of record CM077133.1, read on the forward strand.
CTGCACACCTTATGACCGTGTTTCAGTTATTTGCCCACTATTGTGTATATGGTACCAGAGGCTTTAAATTGCCAATGAGAATATTGCATGAGCCATGATAAAAGATTAAATTTGAACTCTGATAGCGAAGTACCAAAAAAAAACATGTGCTTGTATTGTTAGTTATTTTCCATAAGGCGATAGAACAGAAAATATTGAAACTACTTTAATATGTTTTATTTAATTGTATGTAGATATATGTTGTTTTTGAATTAACTATTATTTATAATTAAGTAATTTAAAGTATTTTTTCACGTAGCGCTCGTATAAACTACGAACACACACGAATATTGTTATTTTCATAGATAAAGAGTATTCTTTGTACCCTTTACCGAAAGTATATATATATATATATATATTATGAAAGACATTTTACAAGAGAAAGAACTAGTGTTCGCGAATAAACAAACTATATAAGTGATTGAAAAGGTTTTACTTATCTGCACTTGCCTTGATCCTTAGCATCCCTTATTATCGTAATTGTAATTGTATTATTATTTATATTATTGTATTTATTTAGTTAGATAGTATCATACTATCAATTTAGACCAATAATAGAAATACGGAGATTCGGACTCTTAAACAACACAATATGAAGTACTCGAATTATTACGAATAAATGTGGAACAGTTTGCAGTGGATACATTACTATTAACCACACAGACCCAAACCACGTGTGTACTACATAAGTTTTTAATAAATACATTGGATATCATATCATCATACACATCATTTGACGCATTTTTCACATAGGCTCTGTCTATACTTTTATTTCTATTTAGTATAAAATACTTATAATATTCGTCCTGGTTGTTGTTCTACACACAATAAAGGGACCCTTAAAGGCGGCGTACGTTTAATTTTTTTAATTGGGTTCGAAACCCTAAAAAGCATTTAATAGAAAATAGCCCGATTACGCTGAAAAATCCTGAATTTATTTAATTCGTATCGCGGTAGCCAATATAGTTTTCTTGTTATTACTAAAATAGAACAATATTTATAACTATATAAGTTGAAATATTGAGATCGAATTCATATTTCTTTACAAATTATAACAGAGAAAATATAAAACATATTATGAACTAAAGTGTTAAATAAACTCTCCGTATATATTTACAAGTTTACCCAAAGAACACTTAACGAACCTGTATATATATTAGGTTGGGGAAAAGTTTCTTCGCATTTTATATAAAAATTCAAACGGTTTTTTTATAAAGTTTATTTACATTTAACTAAAGGATGTAAGTGCCGTTTTGTTGGATAACTTTTTGCCATCTTGTAGGTAGGGACGTGATCCCATTGCTATAAAAATTTTGGGGCTTCTGATCAAAAAACTGCGACAAGTGGTTTTGGCAGTCCTCTCGTGATGTTAACCTGACACTGCCTAAGGAATTCTGCAGAGACCGAAACAGATGAAAATCTGAAGGTGCAAGGTCAGGACTATACGGCGGATGCATTAACACCTCCTAGCCAAACTCTCGTAATTTTTGCTGAGTGGCTAAAGGTGTGTGAGGTCTAGCGTTATCATGGTGAAAAACCACACCCCTTCTGTTGATTAATTCCGGCCGCTTTCTCTCAACTTTTTACTTTAATCTCATCAATTGTTCGCAGTACAGTTCAGAATCGATGGTCCTGTCTGGCGGTAACAGCTCATAATGAATAATGCCCTTCCAATCCCACCATACACACAGCATCACCTTGTTGCGAGTTAACCTGGGTTTCGCCACAGTCTGTGAAGCCTGACCGGCCTTTGACCACGCTCTTTTTCACATGTTCTTGTCGTACGTGATCCACTTTCCATCACCAGTTATCAGCTTCTTTAAAAATGGTTCGGTTTCATTACGTCGTAATAAATAAAGAATCACAAATGAGTACACGGTTCATTAGATTTCTTTCAGTGAGCTCATGAGGCACCCAAATATCGAGCTTTTTTGTGAACCCAGCTTTTTTCAAATGCGCGAAAACCGTTTTGTGGTCAATTCCCAGTTCTCCAGCTACATCGTAACTACTAAAATGCCGATGTTGCTCGACTTTTTCAAAAATGGCATGAATTTTGTCCGTAACAGGGCGACCAGAGCGACTTGCATCTTTGATATCAAAATTTCCGTATTGAAAACCCTTAAATCAAGTTTGCGCTACTCTCACAGATACTGCATTAGATCCATAAACATCACAAATTTTTTTCGCGGCTTGTTTTGCATTTTTACCTTTTTTGTAGTAAAATTTTAAAATGTATCGAATTTCTTCATTAGATTCACTCATATTTAACAATAAAAAAAACAAATGAAAATCACACATTTTCCTAAATTGAATTTGGAATTGTCTTCTTTAAAATTAAAACTTTTTAATGATACCAAAACCAGCCAGATGCAAATGGTATAGCCAAAGAGATCTTATTACAAGTTCATACATACTATATGCGAAAAGACTTTTTCCCCAACCTATTCGATATATATGATATATGATAGATGACCTGTATATAGGATAGATATGTTTCCTTCATCGTCAACATGTTGCAATTGTAACCATATGCAAATTGGATCCTAATATTTTGTGACCTAATTTTCATATAGGTTATAATGTAAGGGATGTAGATATGAAAACAGAGAACCGGGATGTGTGGCACGGATTTAGGGAAGCCTACGTTCAGCAGTTGATTGCCTGATGTCGACAAAATCTATAAATATTATAAAATTCTAATAATGCCGTGTCTGTACATTGAAGCTACTTAAAAGAAACTACTGGAATAGACTATATAAATGATGGAGAACACGATACAATTTTTTAGATTTCTTGTCTGTTTATGTTTGTCGGTTTGTGGGTTTGTTCGGGATTCACGTAATAACTACTGGGCCGATTTCGATGCGGTTTTCGTTGATCGACAGCAAATTCTTAAACTTAAAATCTGCGCTACTTTTTATCCTGGGAATCCCCCGGGAAATTTTCTGGCAATGATTTAGAATGGCCAGACAAAAAAGTTGTTCGGTTGCATAAAAATTAGTTTGCCCCGACACAGTTTTTACTAAAACGATAACTGCGGTACGTTGTTTTTCGGGAATCCCGCGGAAATTCAAGTCAAGTGTGGACAAACTCGCGGGCATATCCTAGTAAATTATAAATTTATCATTAGTAAGTATAATATAGACCCAAAAACATACCACAATTATCTATAAATTATGGAAGAAAAAGAAAAAATATTTATTGTAGAGAATGAATGCACATAAAGTTAAAAATACACTGAATAACAGAATATCCTCGTGAAACATAGACATTAGTATTTTATAAAACATATAAACTAATTGTGGCGTGTGGCGCCGACTTGGGAAGGCCTTCGTCCAGCAGTGGACTGTGATTGGCTGACGAGGACCGACTACGACAAACTAGTTAAATAAAATAAATGTTTATAACATTTATGGCAATTGGTAACTCAGCATTATGCTGTGTCGAGAACTAACATAGCGCTGATTTTCAGTATCAATCATAAGTAACCCAAACAAATAACTTTTATTGGCCCTCATAAAGTAACGTTAAAACAATTTTACTTAAATACTAACAAAATGGTTTATAATGTAAAAAAAATATTTAGCATTATGACCTTCAACTTCAAGATAAGGGTTGTCCAAGGCAGATTGGCGTATTTCATACATCCGTAATGTCATGTTCAGGCTACTTGTCTATTTTTTTACATAAATATATGGTAGTAGTACCAATATGTAATCGTAAGCAAAATAAAATTTATGTAAATGGTACGTAGTAAATGTTTTTTAATACAAAATCATTCATTGATATAAGTATTATTATTAGGAAAAAACCAAAATTTCATTTCTCATTCATTTTAAAATGATTTTTCTGACATACTTTTACACGCTATGAAACAAAATGGAACTTTATTCCTATCGATTTTTTAAATAATATATTTTATGGTTAATAAAGTTAATGATTTACTAACATGAGGTCATAATTCGTAATATAATATCCCAACCGTTAAACTATCTAAACGCTCAAGAAATGACATCATTGACACCAATTTTAGACAAAGGACAAAGTGTCGCCTCCATTCAATTAAACGAATGTAAAAGCTCTAAAATCAGCTAATTATGACAGGTTTTGCAATATAAATGTAACAATTAAATTAAAGCAAATAACATATAAAAAATCAACGTTAATTAAAATTAATTTGATATATTTTTACTTTTAAAATTATATAAATAATTTTAATAACTATTTGATTACTAACACGACATTCGACTCTTTAATCTTATGATGTCATAATTCACTACACTTATAGATAGTAAATGAAGAAGACTGTGACGTTTCTTTATTTATTTATTTGGCACACAAAACAAGTAACAGTTGATGTAAGGTACAAAAGAATTGTTTAATTAATAATAATTAATATCCGTGCATGAACAGAGAAAAAATACAATTTCCTGCGGCTCAGGTGGTAGGGTATTTACCCCCCTGGATAGCTACCACCCCTGGTCTAGAGTTAGCCGTCATAACAACCTTGAGTTGAGTTCCAGAATTAGTGGGCAGGTTCCAGTCTCCCTTTAGAGAGCAGCTCCGCATTTGTAGAACTGTTGGTGTTACAAATGTCGATAGGCGATGGTAACCGCTTTCTATCAGGTTGGTCGTCTGCCTGTCTGCTGGATTCGTGTAATAAAAAAATACAAGGTCTAGACTGACATTCTAAATATGTGAGTACATTAATGTAAAATAACGTCGAGAAATTGTTAGTATATATAATGAGTATTACGTAAACAAAGTATTAGGAGTTAGTTTTATTAGTGTTAAAACGTCAGGAAAGCTGCTGCAAATAATAGCCGTAATTTTGCATTTGAACTTAAAAAATAAGGAATTAATTAGAATGTCCTTGCTCCATCTGCGATAATGTTAGTGTTTCACGCAGGTGTAAGTTTTAATGCGTTATTTGTGATGCGACATTGTTAATAATTGTTAATGACGTTAAACATTGACAGGTAAGGTATGTATGTATGTATGTGTATGCACTAATGTAGCTAAATATTAACGTCCTGATTTTTTATACTATAAATAATGACACGTTTTGGCTTCAATAACTATCACTAACATTATTCCAGATGTAGCAGGTACATTACACAGCCACATTGTTCTCATGGCGATGCATACTGTTACTGTGATTTGGCAGTATTAGACAATATCAACATTGTTAGTTATCGTGCCAAAAGTCAGTTGGCAAACTTTTTGATATACCCATGAATGTAGCGGTATATCGGTTTATTATCATTTGTTTCAATCGATGAACTCGTTGCATAATCATATATCTTAAAGTATTGTCGCGAGTGATGGTGGAATGATCTAGTTGTTTTAAGAAATTTCAGAAAAATGTAGAAGATTTTGGAAGAAAAAGACAAGGACAGATACATTTTAGAAGGGGATAGATGATGAACAAAAGAAAATTGAAATGAAGATCGAAATTCTAGAATAGAAGGTTCAGGAAGGAAAAGACAGAGATAGATAGATGTTTAGAAAGGGATAGACAGTAAACAAAAGAATATCGAAATTATGAGTTCCAGAAGATTCTTCCCGGTAAGCGTATGGCGCGCCTACCGGCGAGTTCAGTTGAAGACGGCGAAGCGACAAGTACGATACGAGAAACTTGGAATAGAGAAGTTTAAAAGGAGATAGTGACAAGTTTGGAGAGTTGGAAGAAGAGTTTAGTAGAAGACAATGACGAGTTTAGTGAAGAGTTTAGTGGTGAGTTTAGTGAAAAGTTTAGTGGGCAGTTGAGTGAAGGAGAAGTTTAGCATAGTTGAAAAGGTGATCCAGAAGCGAGCTACGCGCGGTTAATTCGGAGGTGAGCACTGCAGCAGTTGGAGGTGGTATACGCAATATCGGCAACGGTATTGTGAGTGAGACATCTTATCGTCAGGACAGTGCGTTGTTAGTTGTGCGTGTAGGGGCAACCCTGAGAAGAGTCACGTACGGCTGTGTAAGTTAATGAAAGCATTTAGTTAAAAAAAACTGGTGTTTCCTTCCAATCTTACGTGTGTACCCCCGCTCGCAGGTACCTATATACAAATATTGATGTCGTTGCAAATGACTAGCTAATATTTTAAATCCAATCTCATTGTCATCATCAACCGAGCTTTAAATCCTGGTTGCGTTCGGAGCGTTCACTCGGACACCCAGGGTCCGCTATTCTAGTTTTTCTACTCCACTTCGCGCGGTCCTCAGCATCCCATGTTTTGAGACCATTGGTATACATGTCATCCTTCACAACATCAAGTCAGCATTTCTCGGGTGGTCCCCTTTGACCGGAACCTGGCGGTGGCGGCACTGCTAGACATTTGTTACTCGCATAATTAGCCGATCTCCGTAAAACGTGGCCATACCAGCGTAAGCAACACGCTTGCGGTTTGTCTGCATTTTAAATCCAATCTATGCAGTCAAAAACAGCAACGACGATGACATTAATCTAAACGATACAAGAGTGAAGGAAGACTTGTGTCTGAACGCAACATTATTTTGTATTTTTTATTTGGTTCAATATTAGAGATTTTGTGATCACCGTGGTTTTATTCTCTTCGCCTAATTATCCTACGCCCCTACGTAGTCATAAAGTAATGGAGTCTCCTGATCAGTACATGCATATCCACTAACCGCCGTTTGTCGACATATTTCTTTTGGTTTTATCCACTATGTTTTGTTAAACGTACGTTATATCAAGAGGGAAAATTAATATAAATCTCTGATATCATTCGGGGTTTTCTTCATGCCACTAACTCAAATGAAGCGGTTTTCCCTAGACGGCTGAATGCGTAACTTCCGTTGCTTTAACATTTAGCATTAATTTAAGGAAGTCCAACGGAAATTTATCGGCTTCTATTTTTTATTCTCAGTCACCCAGTCATTGACGCTAATCGAAAATATAATGAAAATTCAGATGCATGACTCAGTGGTCCTGGAACGCTACAGTGTAATTGAAGTTACTTTCTCTTCATTTGTTTAAAAGCCCTTCAGTGAATGAATGATTGAAAACGAAATAGCGACAAAAAGCGCTATATGCAAGTTCTGTGGACCATATTACAGAATAATAAAAAATATTTAAGTACCGTAAATAACTTTGGTAATTTCTCGTAAATTTAAAGATTTTTGTTCAATCTAAATGTAACTTACACAATGAAAAAGTAACATGAATTTTATATACCTATATCTGCAACTGCCTTGACTCTGTATCTTCAAATGTTTCTGAGGATTTTAGACGAACATTTATTTTCATTCCACGTTACGGAGATATATTTTAGTTAATTTGTAACAATTGAGTTTTCTGGGAATTGTTGTTGTTGTTTCGGTGTTTAATTTTATATATTAAGAAGTATCTTAATAGCTTTAGTGAAATAATCCAAAAGTGGCTCGATTCCTGAGGCTCCTTGGCCTGTAAGCCGCCATTAATCATAAATGCGTAATACTAGTATTATATAATATAAATAATACAATGTTGCGTTATGCTGTCTGCACCTCCTTTTTGAAGTGAAAATTTCTGTAGGTACTTGGGCGCTTTTGGGAAAGCCATAAAGCACTGAATTCGCGTTACCGTCGCGCCCAGTAGCTTTCACTTCTGACGTGCAGTCCTACGATTGATAATTTTTTTATATTTTCATGTTGAGTGAGAGCTGAGTATTATTCTTCTCTTTTATATATTTCTATTTTGACATACATTCTTTGCCACACCAAAAATCTTGATGTAATCCTTACTAATATATTTTATATACCCTTTATAATCTTCCTTTATCAAATAATTGTCATCCTTTCGAATTTCCAGTCACGCATATAACATTCGGAGATTCTCTTGTGTATTCGTTTCTCAAGTTACACACTCTCGTTAAACCATACATACCATATATCCAACTCAACATTTTTATTTCGGCTGAATGAGGACGTTTTTGGTCTATACAATACATATATAACATGAATATCAGATATATAAATCTGTATTAAGATTTATATACTTAGTCTGGCCATAAATACTGTTACAATTAAAAAGAAACAAAATATTACATTTGAATTTGGAATCTGTCATTTTTATATGATTGTTCATTGTGTTTTCTCATTTTGGCGCCAATACATTGTACAACATTTTGCGATATTAAAATGGAGTGGGGCGATAAAGAGAACCGAATCGCTGTGATTGCGTTACGCAAAGTAAGTATGGAGCCAAATGGAATTTTTAAAACTCCATACGCTTGGTATTAGTCAAATGTTTGTGTACAGGGCTATTAATAGGTACAATGAGACCTCTTCTGTTTGTGACAGAAAAAGATCTGACCGTCCACGTAGTGTTCGTACGAAAAAGGTAGTCAAAGCAGTAAGGGAAAGAATTCGAAGAAATCTTGTCCGAAAGCAAAAGATTTTATCTCGGGAGATGAAAATATCACCTAGAACCATTTTGCGTATTTTAAAAGATGACTTAGGACTTGCAGCCTATAAGAGACGCACTGGTCATTTCTTAACTCATAATTTAAAAAAGAATAGGGTAGTAAAATCGAAACAACTACTGAAGCGGTAAAGGGAGGTCAGAGAAAAATTTTGTTTACGGATGAGAATTTTTTTACAATTGAGCAATGTTTTAACAAACACAATGACAATGACAAAAGCTTCTCAATTAGTCGACATAGTGCAACGTGGGCATATCCGTCTTCAGTGATGGTTTAGTGGGGTGTTAGCTATGAAGAAGTGACTGAGCCATATTTTTGTGAAAAAGGTATCAAAACATCGGCACAAGTGTATCAAGATACCATTCTTGAGAAAGTAGTTAAGCCCCTTAACAACACCATGTACAATAACCAAGAATGGTCCTTCCAGCAAGACTCGGCGCCGGGTCATAAAGCTCGGTCCACGCAGTCTTGGTTGGGAACGAACGTTTCGGACTTCATGAGAGCTGAAGACTGGCCGTCGTCTAGTCCCGTTCTTAATCCGCTGGATTATGATTTATGGTCAGTTTTAGAGAGTACGGCTTGCTCTAAACGCCATAATAATTTGGAGTCCCTAAAACAATCCATACAATTGGCAGTGAAGAATTTTCCCATGGAAAGAGTGCGTGCTTCTATTCGTAACTGGCCTCAACGTTTAAAGGACTGTATTGCAGCCAATGGAGACCACTTCGAATAAACTTTTTATATTTTAAATTGTTTTATATTTATGTATTAAACTAACACACTGTAAAACTTTCAATTTGTATATATTAAGTTTTACTAAATGATACAAACGCCCACAAATTCCGAAAGTTTCAAACTAGGAGATTAATTTCCGCCTACTGCTATATTCGACGTCATCTTATTGCTGGCGGATGAAAATTGTGACCCAGTTATGCCTGTATAGTTGTACACATAATTGCATTAACCATTAACAAACACAAACGGGAATGTGAATAATTTTCTTAAAATTAGATTGTAAGCTTATGGGACAACACTGGACGACATTGGAAGCAAATATCACCTAAAATTATTATTGACTTATATAAAACTTGAAAGATAATGTATTTTTTTTTAAGATGACTTGACCAATGATACTCGTATCACACACGACATTGGAAAGTTTTTTTCAACTATCAGCAAAGTATACAATATGGTATCCATCCCTTATCTAATCCCTATTAATATTATAAATGCGAAAATAACTCTGTATGTATGTCTGTCTGTCTGTCTGTCCGTCTGTCCGTCTGTCCGTCTGTCTGTTCCCTTTTCACGGAAAAACTACTGGACCGACTTGGCTGAAACTCAGTATTTTCGATGCCGAGAATGAACATAGTATACTTTTTATCCCAAAAAATGGGATAGTTTTCGGGATAAAAATATATTTGTCTTTCTGTTTATTATGCTTTTACGGAAAAAATATTGAACCGATTTGGCTGAAATTCGGTATATATGTAATTTTAGTACCGAGGGTGGCCAAGGGATACTTTTTATCCCGGATAATGGGATAGATTTATGTAAAGGTTATCCCGGAAATTAGGATAGATTTCGTGATTCTGTCCATTTCGTTCACTTGGTCCACTTGGTCCACTGCGTTTCCCTGCGTTTCACGGCGTTTCATGGCGTTTCACGGAGTTTCACCGCGTCACTGCGTGCACTGGGTCTACTCGGTCCATGTTATCTATTTTGTCATTTTTGTCAAGTTTTGTCATTTATGTAGTTTATAGATAGACTGGGGATGGTATAGTTTGTGATATAAAATGAAGTGAATCTTCCAGGGGCAATTACATAAAAAATTAATACAATGTAACCTGTACCGCCTTGCTCTTTAAACAAGAGATACGCACTAGAGGTTGACCCGCGACGCAGCCGCGGGGTAAACTCTAGTAATCTTTATATTTTTGGAAATTTCACTACACGTATAAAATACTTCTTTCTGCTAGACCCAGAAGTTTTTGAGAACAATCGAGGTGACATTGTGAGATAAATAGACAGATGAATGACGGACGGTTCCGTTTTCGCCAAAATCGCCGCGGAACCTTAAAAAGAAGTTATCAAAACTCTTAATGAGTTATCTAACGATTTTATCGTTATTTTTATGTAATATTCATAAAAATACTCATGTAACAATCTTACGTACTTTTTTAAGGGTAAGGCAAGGGTATGATGACATAGAAACATGATAGAAGTATATGTATAAACAAAACAATTAAAATATTTAAAAAATATTATGCTTATATTTTTTATTGATCGAGTATTCGATAGAAGGCGATTATCGTCGCCTATGGAAATTTGCAACAAAAAATGTGTGCTGCGGCTCTAAAGACGAGAGAAACACGGGAAACTGGTCCACCGAAACTCTCAATCATAATATGAAACACTTGATTAGCGTAACGCTAAATTTTCACGTCGATATTTTATGAGAGTGTGGTAAGAGCTACCCAAAAGAATTGTTTCAAGTGGCTCCTATGTACATGTCAGTCAATCGCAGTTGACATCTGGACGTAAGCCATCCCAAGTTGGTGCCACATATCCCGGTTCTCCGATTTTCTTAACCAGCGCCTACCAGCGGCTTTACTCAGATCGTGGATCTCATATTCGGTCGGTCGGTAAATAAACGTATCAAATAACCGATGATAGTAATCAACTTTGAATTACAAAATTTGGTTTCTGAACTTCCTTGATTTTGTCTTACCGATATTGATAGGGTTTTGCGAAAAATATTATAGTGAATTACATCATATATAGGTATTGTCATAAATGATCGGAATAGGCATGTATTACATTATTTTCCTTAGAAGATAATTTTGGTATATCACACACGATTTGTGCAATCAATTACACTATTTAATTATGTTTAAACGTATTAGTCAACTTAAGGAATATCTAAAGTTAGATATTAAATTTGAAATGAAGAATGGTTCGACGCCAGCTTTTTCGCCCGTGTGTCACCTTAAGTACTCAAACTTTTGGAAGCGAAGATTTTCGAGGCATAAGTACACGTACTTGCTCGCTTAGTATAAATTTTGTGTCAAAATTGTAAAGACACTTAATAAGGCTTGACTGACTTGGTCATTGAAATCCATTTAAAGAGCTTTTTAGTGTTAGTTTAGGGATGTCCCTAGTAATATTTGCCTATGGATAAGGATAACTATTGATCCTATGTTATTTTTATACATTTAGACCCTCTTGGGCGCCATCCTTGTTAGATTCTGCCGGAAATCACACAAGGATTCAATCTACGCAGGACATATAGTCGCGAGAACCTCAACATATTTCGCGTATTTTACACGTTCTTGGGGTTAATACACTTCAGGCTCAATAATATTTATTGTTTCCAGAGTTAAATTTCTAGATGTCGCACATGACTAAAAAAAGCCGTGATATATTAGGGTTTTTTCTGTCAAAATTTATTTTAGGACTACACCACTGCGTGACCACCGTGGAGTGTGTGACTGAAATAGCGTTTCGGCCATGTCTATTCCAAGTTGTTTTAATTTTTACAAACCTATATAAAGATATCCTAGACGCTTCTCGTATGTACACTGAAACAAAATTTTCATATTCTCAGTTATTTATATGTATGACGGCCACCCCTAATTTTTAGTCTTTTCGCGATTCCACTACAGCATTATGTAACCGCATGTTGAATACATCATGTATAAAATTTTATACGTAAGTACGTAAGTTTCTGAAAAAAATGGTTCTCAAATTTATGCACATAGCCAGATGGATAGGCGAATAAATGAACATGGCGACTTTATAAGAGCTTCATTTTTTGTCAAAATGGTTATAAACCTTAAAAAACAATTCTTCATTATATAACTGAAATACTTTTATATTATTTTTATCCGTTCATTCAACTGCTATTCAAATAAAAAAGAATAATAGAGATATAAATAAATATAGAACAGATTAAATGTTAGTCAGGCGTTTAAATAACTCTTGTATTTTATTATATGACAAATATGTCCGTGACTTCTTTTACGTTAGGCTAATTCTATTCATACTTCTGATCGTACAAGATTCACAATAAAATTCCTGTTTTTAATACCTAAATTGTCTCCATTGGAATCCATTCAGCCATTTCGGAACCTACGCGAGACAAACTTTTCAAACAGAAAATTCTAAACAGCCAAGTATATTATTTATATATATTTATTGTTAAAATCTAAGTGATTTGTGTATACCAGCATCGCCGTTCCCAATCTATAAAATACCTGCCACGGATTGTTTGGAAGAGATCGCTTTTTAGTCTTACTTTTTAGCGATAAGACCGCACTTTGTACACAACCAGAACAGTACTAGCTTGTAAGTTTTCTGTAAAGGTGTACTCCAATTCTCATCTTTAATCATAGATAGATAACACTTCACTGTATGAAGAGTTATCTATCTATGATTAAATATGGTATTAGTAAAAGATTTCACTTACATTTTGGCATTTACTTTAAAATATAAAACTTGTTCTAGTTTCTATTGATCTTAATTTATGCGATAGCGAAGCGAACTAGTGAACATTCATTTAGGAGAATTTATTTCGTCTTATGACTTACAAAACAAGTTTTTTTTAAATACACGAACAAATAATTTTTTTAAATTTTAATAATCCATCCATCGTAATAAAATTTAAGATAAAGATGTTATCTATAATTATCATTATTAAACTTGTCAACGTGTTTATGTAACAAGGCTTGATTTCAAAGGCTGATAATGGCAATTATGGCAGTAAATCAAGCATACCAATGAGGCTTTGTGTTTATCGATAGGTTTAATACCATTAGTAGTGGAGTCAATGATTAATATATATTTATTTTATTAGTAGTATTGATGGTTCTAACGATTTGAATGTTTCTAATAGTCAGAATACGCTTGTTAATAAAAATAATTATTTAGAAATAAAATTATAGAAGAATAATGTGACATAGCAAGAGGGTTTACGTTTGTATCTATGTCTCGTTTTAAGGAATCCGCAGGCTGTAGATACGTATGGCTATGGACTTCCAGAGGCACAGAATGAAGAGTTTCAGACAATTGTAGAAATTATAGAAAAAGTATATATTTAACCAAAAATACCTCCATATCGCAAAAGCAAATGTTCGATGTCGTCAAAACCATTTTCGTTAGTAATATTTTTTGATTTGTATGTGCTTCGATTTTTTCAGAATTTTCCGCTTTACGGTTCCAAATTTAAAGATAGATTTCATTTTTTACCACTTTGTAAACGAATGTCTCACCAACTATTGGCTCAAGTAAAAAAGTCTGTAAAAAGTGGTTGTGATTTTTAAAGATCTGTCTAATGATTGTACGCACTTAGGTAGGTATGTACATATATATCGAAAGTTACGTGTATATCACCTAAACCGAATTTTTATTTTCTCGCAGTTGCACTCGCCATTATGTAGCGGTATATAAATTACATCTTCCTAAATCTCATCCATATAGAGCCAGCTTGAAGAAAAACAACTATGACATATCTATGTATGTCTATCGTTATGTCTGTCTGTCTATACAGACGGACAGACGGACATTAACTCTTACACTACGAAGGATGATAAAGGAACACGTGTATCGAAGCGGTAGCGTAAGTTGCAACAGTAGGGATGATAGATATGATATGGTATTAGTTTATAGTTTTGATGCCTTATGGCGACAAAAAAACAGCTTCGTTATTGAGGAGATTGCGCGGAAGCAACAACAGCATTCTGAAGGAAATAACCGATAAATTTCAAATTCAAATTCATATTATTGCGAATATGGGTAAGATAAAAGGTGTCACAATAGATAGTTAGTACATCTATATTCTACCGATACCGGTGTGTAATATTTTATACTTAAATCTAAATGAAGACAATGTAATCTAGCTTATCATGTCAAATTATTAAAGTTAAACAAAATGGAATTAAATGTATCATAGTGTTAATTCAAATAATGAAAATAGAGTCATAACGATAAGCAGAAAAATAATAATAATACTTTGTGGTAATATCATGTCAAAACTATTACAATAATAATAATAATAATACATACACATAGTGTCACGCCACATTTAGATTAAATTTGTCAAGGGGCCTCTGCGTGTTGGCCTTCTCATGGCCCCTCGCAAGCCTTCCAAAAGTCCGGGCCATTTTTATGGCCCGTGGTCTTCAAAGACATACAAAATAATAATACAATAATAATAAATTTGACTGCCCAGTGCCCACTGATTTGGTCATTTGTTAAGAGGACCGAAATCAGTGTTAGTCATTAATTCATTAATTACTAACATAGATTAAGTAAAAAAATACTACTTGTATTATTGTGTGTGTTTATTTGTGTGTATAACGTGTATATTGTATGTATGTATTAGACTGTGCTGTCTTTTAATAATTAAATTGTATATGATTATTTTTGAAATCTATGAAAAAGGTGAGCCTATGAAAAACCTGTTTACATATATTTTTAAAAGGGATTTATTGAAACTCACATGCTTTTTAGATAATGGTGTGTCCGTGCATTACTATCCATCGGATTATGTTTTCTTTATCTTAATCGAATGTCAACCAGATTAGCACGTTATCATATCTAAACAAACACTGTATGACAATCTGTCATATTTTACAGTATGTATTCAAAGTAAATACATAACGCACCTATGTTTATATGAAAATTCTTTATTGTGTCACGCTCAGAGACACGTAATGGTTTATTAAAACCCTACTCGCGATTGAGTTCCTCGTGTTCCTTATGTAATTTAGATCTCTAAGGCTGATTCTTCATTCTTCAGATAAAATTTATTTTCAAATAGATTACATCTGGACTAAATACAAAAGTGAAATAATTAAGACATCTTTAGTCATACAATTATTATTATGATTTTTAGGGTTCTGTAGCTATGTTGGCAAATACGAAATCCTTATGTAATCATCGGTTCTCCGGCTGTCTGTGTATGTCACGGTCTTTTTTCGGAAACTACTGAATCTAGATATCTTGAAATTTGAGTGGAAAGTATAATTGCAGGGTTCATCAAGCGGATTCATTTGTTTAAGTTTCCCCATACCCCACTGTGAATATCGGTTATTCCAGAATAGATAAATCTTCATCCTTCATCATAATTACGCTGGCGACCCCACATCACTGAGTTAAACCACTGATGTGACCCCACATCACCGAGACAGTAAATTTTCCTTCCGACTGCCACTAGAATTGCACTTGCTCAATCAATTTTGCTTCCTTGATTATCCTTGACTATGCTGATGTTTGCTACCTTAACATCACTCAAGAGCAACTTATTAAACTTGAGCGTCTTCAAAATATTTGTATAAGATTCATATTTGGTTTAAAAAAATATGATCACGTTTATGAATACCGCAAAAAGTTTAAGTGGTTGCCTATCGCACTTCGCCGGAATGCTCATCTTCTTCAATTACTATATCACATTTTATTATACCTTATACCCCTCCTTACCTTAAGGAATGTTTCAACTTCCTTTATACTTCACATACCCTCAATTTGCGCTCTACTAATAATCTCCTGTTAATGGCACCTGCATACTCTTCAACATTTTATTTCAACTCCTTCGCCACGCAGGCTGTCTTCCTTTGGAACTATTTGCCAATAGACACCAGAACAGCTAAAACCTTTGTCATATTGAAAAATCCACCCAGGAAAATTTTTTTTTTTTTTTTTTTACTTGGGGAAATGCATTGCCGCACCATCAGCCGCGCCGGGGAGGTCGCGGCCGGTGTGTGGGGCTCCCCCGACGCCGATTAATCAATACGACCGGCGTCGGGTATACCCACTAAAACCCCAAGGGAGCCTTCTTCCGCCTGAGTGCCGGGGTCACGGTATGTAGCTGTAGCCTTAATCCGCGACCCCGGCGAGCGGTGGGCCGCCTCATGAACAGAGGCGGCCTCTCCTGTGTGCGGGCCGGGGGAAGTGAATTTTCCCCGGCCCTGAGAGGGTCGCGCGGCTGCCTCTCGCGCCCTCTCGCGGCATTGGTGCGGGCGGAGGCCTTTCTAGTCCCCGAGGCCTCGACGCCCGCTGCCGCCCGCCCGTGGCTTTGGCGCCACGGGCTTCTTGCCGCGTTTGGCGACAGCCCTGGTGGTGACCGCCGCGCCCGCGGCTTCCTCCGGCGCTGCCTCCACCGACCGGCTGGCTGGCTGCTGCTGCGGCTTCTTCCTCCTGGTGGTCTTGGGCTTACACGCCCCCCCACCGAGCTGGTGACCAGCTGGCCTGCCCGCGGCCTCGCACAAAGAACAGTGCGGTTTCGCGGTGCAGGGGCCAGTCACCAGGTGACCGGGTTGTCCGCAGCGGTAACAGCTACCACTGCGGTCCACCTCAGAGGTGCAAGCCGCTGCCACGTGACCAGTCTCGTGACAGCGGAAGCACCTCTGAGCTCTGTGCGGGAGGGCCTGGACAGAGGCCGAGGCCCAGCCCACCAGGAGCTTCCTTCCTTCCGCCAGCAGCTTCTTGGCGGCCGCCACCGGACAGGCCACCACCGTCTGGCCCATCCCGTCTGGGCCGGGACGGACCTTCGCCGTCTTGATGCCCCCGAGGGGGCACCCGGTGGTCCGCGCGATGGCGGCGGCCACACCCAGGAAACATTATGTTAACCTTACGCAACAATGCATGTGCTAGTTTACTCGATCAAGAATTGTAATCTGCTATCCATGTATGTCATTATTTTTTTTCATTTTCTTTTTCTTTTTTCATTAATTTTTATTCATTTGATAAGTTAAGAATTTCCTTTTAGTGCATCAGGTTGCCTGGAAGAGATCGCTTTTAGCTATAAGGCCGGCTTTTGTTTACCTAGTATGTAGGTAACTACTGTCTTGCTGTGCATTTTTGTAATTCGTGTTTTGGTGAACAATAAAGTGTTATATCTATCTATCATAATCAGTGAAGGTTAAAACGCCTAAAATTAAGTGTAGGTTATGGTAACAGGGCCGGTTTTATCGTCACATCTGGCATCTAACTCCCTTATTCGGTTCGCTTCTAAGCTGTGGATTTTTGTTTTACTAGGCGCTTTCACTACGTCCTACGGTGGTACCTGATTCTCACTCGTGTGTTTCAACAAGGTCACGATTTTTCATGCTTTCAACATACTTATTATCACGCCTGTTTTCCGTGGGGGTAGGCAGAGATGATGGAACACCATTTGCGGCGATCCTGACAAACAACTTTCGGTTCATCTACTTTCATTAAACTCTTCATACATGCAATTGTATGATACACTCAAGCACTTCATGCCTTCAAGGCTTAGTGTATTTGAAAAACTCGTCAATGAGTTACTTCTTATAATTATTTAGATTCATATTTGTATACATACATTTTGTATTGAATACAAAATTATAATGTCTGGGTAGCCAAAACATGTTCCATACATAGACCATAATATTTGTATTCAGCTAGTCGTGTATTATAAAGCGGCAAGGTCATTATTTGTATGAAAATATGGGTACATTGTATTGAAAACTTAAAACGTGCTATTGAATAGATTTAATAAATACATGAACGGACTAAGTAACACAAATGTTGTACAAAATATTGTTTGGTTATAGAATAACAATTTAACCTGAACTTTGGTAAAGAAGACGGCCTCTGTAGTTGGGCTAAGCTTTGACGGCCTGGCTCACTGAAATACAGAGGTTCCGGGTTCAATCCTTGGGGTGGTAAATTTCGTAAACGAAATTTTCGTTGTTTACTGTATGTGGTTTAGGTGTCTGCGATCGGCCACAGAGTGGTCCATTGTACTATCAGACTAATTGAAACATGACCCACCATAAGGTCATTTTCCTATAGTTGTGAAATACAATTAGGTTGAAATTCGCCTGAACATACATTTCCTTGGTAACGAACTTGTTATCATTTTATTAGGCATTGACAGTTACCGACTACGTTATATTAAACAGATCGGAGAGACTGGACTATACTCGTGTGTAACATCTGACAAATGCTAATACTATCTCTGTCATTAAGTATGTTGGATTAAGGGCCGGTTCCTATATCTTACCGACCGTTTATTTGCCTTACTAACGGTTAAAAATTGACGTAACCTCTATACAAGTATTGTCAAAATTCAACCTATGGTAAGGCAGGGGAGTGAATAGTAAGATATCGGAACCGGCCATAAATCGACAAGCCAAAGGTGACTCAGGCCAAACCTTTGTATATTTGTATAGCAATGCTTTGTATAGCAATTTTTGATATTAGGGTTATCGTTATATGTTAGGTAGCGGAAATACACAAGAAAATAAAACATTAACAATTATAAAATGCAAGGAGAGATTTGGGTAAGAAAGTACCAAATATACCAAATATTAACTATTTGGACAGGGTTTCCCCTTTATTGTTCAGCCTTTGATGTGAATATTCACACAGCACAGTAAGCAATGAACACCATCTACACGCCACTACGCCTTTTATACGAAAATGCTACCCTACAAAACAATAACATTACATCATAGTGTTGCCAGGATCATAAAAACAATTATAATAATTAGTTACTGATGCACTAAATTATCTAGATGATAATTTAGTGGGCTTCTAAAATTAACTAACCGGTAGAAAATGGTAATTTAGTTATAAATCGAATCATCTGATAAATAGACTAAAAATATTATCTATGACGATTGTCTATGTCATATTAATATACACTATGGTTCTCGATGACGACTGTGGTGGATATCTTGTAACACAATATTAATGTAGAAGAATTTAAAAATAATAACTTTTTTTGTTAATTTTATTCATTGGTTTTATTTCAAAGTTAGAAATGGCACCCACTTTACCCTACTTAAAACTAAAACCGGGTATAAGCACCATTGTTTTCAACGACGTCTAATAGTCGATTACGCATCGACCCGATTAGACGATTGCAAATGTCGGTTCCCCTCATGTAATTCCAAATTTCATTACAATGCTGCTCAATGGCTTCTTTTGTCCTCTCGTTTGTGTTATCCCACATTTGAACCATCAAACCCCATAAATTTTCTATTGGGTTGAGGTCTGGTGACCTAGACGGCCATGGAATGAGAGTAATTTCATCTTCATGCTGGGTAAACCAATTCGAGACGATTCTGGCGGTATGTATTCGACAATTGTCGTGATCGTAGGAGAATACAGGGACTTCTTTAAGTGGGTACACTATTCGCACTGTCGGTAACATTGATTCTTCCAACATATCGACATAGTTTAATGCGTTTTGACGAGGAGAAATTTGAACAAGTTCACCTATACCTCCAGTACACATCCAGGCCCACATGTTAGCTGAAATTCGACCAGATAATTGATTAGGCACTACGTGATCCTCTGTGTATCGCGTATTGTTATAACGCCACAAAGTTAAGCGACCATGTTGAGAAGATCTAAATGATTTTTCATCTGAAAATATGGTATTAGTCTTGTTTAAAACGTTTAAGTTTAAAACGTCCTAAGTGCAACACACACGATAAACCTTACTATTTTGACGGTTTGGAAGGAATTATTAGCAAAATGGGTCATAATTTAATTGGTCCGATAGTACATTTCCCATAACAAAAACGTAACTTGGGGATTTCCTTAACTTGGAGATACACAATGTATGTTTGTTTATCGATTATCTATAATATTATAACATTTTAAAAGTGTAGTGTTTTGTTTTTTAGATTTTTTGTGTCTGTTCAGGATTCACATAAAAACTACTGTAAGTTATAGATTTCAGTAATATGGCGTATCAAGCGTTGCTCACAACTATAACAACAAAATAAGCCTGTTTATCCCCGGATGACAAAGATAAATGACTTGATTTTGATAAAAATTTAATAATAGTCAACAGTTATACTATATATATATATATATTATATAAATCATGCGTTAAGCCTTAACTTGCAGCCGAAAATCAGATTCTTCATGGGATTCCGCAAATACGTGGGCATGTCCTATAGAATTAGTGCAGTTCTGTATGCAAAACTGCAAATTGTTTCGCTCCAACAGAATTGTATTTAAAACCACGGAATTCAGCAGGTTAGGTCACTTTCTATGCGTCTATAGCGAGTTAAATAATTTATAACGCAAAATTCTATATTCTGTATGATATCTTTAATACAAATATCATTTAACGTTAAGTGGCTAAATAAATATGTTTTTAAAAATAAAATATACAATTTTGGTGACCATAAAGCGTGAATGTTTGCGTACAAGCGAGCAGTCCCCGAAAAAGCAAATTTAAAAACAGAAATACGTCTGTGATTTTAAAGATAAAATAATAAGTAAGTTTTTTCTTAAATTTAACTTTCAAATGCTTATTTTATTCCAAAATATGCAAAAAATATCTATTTTTAGCAACGGTGAGATAGTCTTGAAAATTAACAAGGTATTTCGAGTTTCTTTAGTTTTTTGTATGTGGTAGGTTAGGTTACTAATCAAAGATCACATCCCGGTAATGATTTTCAAGGTTAATAGTGTTTATAGATTTCAGCTCAGTAATATATTCTCTCGTAAAATTATTGGATATGTGTAATATGATCATCAAAGTAACAAAACAGTATATAATTATACATAGTGTTACGACCTACACGCCGACAAAAGTAGATTCACATCTGCATACCATAAAGCACACTTTATTACCTTTCCGCATTTGGACTTCTTTTGTTTACTTTGTGTTTAAAATTTGTAATTAGAAAACAGCTCATTGTGTATTGTATTGTATCTTTTATGGCAGTCATTAGCCAGGTGTATCGAACTGATTCTAAGAAATTCGGTCTACGCGGTCGGACAACCATATTGTATCGGTGCAGTATAAAACAATGGCCCAATGGAGAGATCGGGAGTCTAGCGATAGCCACAAGCGAAGCAAGACGTTAGTCATGGACTTTGCGCGTGTGATTGAATCGTGCATTACGTTTGAACTGCTTGCGTACAGTTATATTTGTACCTGTGTTATACGTGTTTGTATAGTTCTAATAAATTCTATAAATAATTCCAACGGCATTTTAATTCCAGTCCTGCAACTCGTAAAAATATATACTCCACTTCGATTATAAGGAACCCTTTGGTGACACTCTCATGTCTATCTATAGGCGTGTTACAGCAGATTATCTCAGGAAAACAATAAGGAACAGGATGCCGGGGGCACATATCCCCCGGCAGTGGTTGAGGTCGGAGGGCCACCACCTGCTAGGGCCTCGCGGCGTCGCGCGGCAAGGAACTTGTGGTGCTGACGTAAGGGCGAACGATGGTACTCCAAGGATTCTAGCGGGTATTCCCGACTCGGGGTGGCAATATCACTCCCTAGGAGTGCTAGTGCCACCCCAACGTGGTGAATCCCACATACCCCCGGCGGGTCTTTTCTCCGCGGTGGCTAGAACGTAATCGGATTTCTCCTCATTAAAAATATGGAACAACTAAGGCTCTAGAGATATGAACATGTCACACAGACAAGATTTCTTCTACATGCCTGCGTAAATGTAGCGTAAAATTTACAAAAGAGAAAGTTGAAGTGAAAAGGCATGGGAGGGCTGTTTTTTTCACATTTCAAATTTATCATTGTTAATTTATTTTTCGAATTATAATGAAAATTTCACAAGTAATCACAGGTCAGTAGGGACTGACTATACACGTAACTAACAGCTAAAAAGATAAATTTCGTATTATGTTGCATTATAATATAAAATAATAACAATAATAAAAATTATAACCATGCAGGATTTCCAGACTAGGGATCTTTGCCCTAAAAATTTTTGTTTGCGGTCAGAAATTTTGGGTAAGTATGTATGAAGTTATGTTTCTGGGATGTAATTATTTGGCTAAAATGTATCTAATAATGACGACGGTCTGGATGGCATGTTGCTTCAAGCAAAAAATTAAATTTCCCAAATTTGATGCATCTATCATCAAATTCGGGAATATCCGAAATATAATATAAAGAACCTGAAATAAATTTCTTTGTAACTTTAGTTTTTGAGATAAGGGTATATTTTCCAAGGATTTCGTAGTCAAATGACAAAATTAATGTACGTTGGTCACCTCAGGATTTCTTCATTGTGTGGATTGACATGCATATAACATTTGACGATTTTTAGTACTTTATCGTATAATTTTTTCTATATTATACGATAAAATGTTGTGTCAAACACTCGCTACTCGTGGGCCAGTAAAATGTGGGTATTGGACAGCGCTTACGTGTCTTTCTGTCACACATACAGGCCTAATGGGAGGCGTAGGGACCCACCAATGTAGTGTCGGTATTAATACTATGAAAAAGTAATGGTTCTCGATAAGTGACGCAATGCACGTGTCTCTCCTACTGCTCCAATGTTTTATGGCACCGCGGGTAGTAAGTTTTCGGCACAGCTATAGGTTTGAATTTTTGCTTCACTTATTTTACTTACATTTACAATAGATTATAGTATACATAACTCTAGAATGTCTAGAACGAAGCAACAAAATTGTCAAATAATTGGCAGGCACGTTTAGCAACACGTGTTTGGAATAAACTTCCAAGTCGTAAAGCAAACACATGTTTGGAAAACAATGAAACTGGATTCGTATTATAATGAGGACAGCGCGCAGCTGAATTATTAATTTCATTAATACGAGTAGCGTAGTATATAATTTAATTATTTAGTAAGTAAAATAATAATAGGGATATTTAATACATTATATAACAAAATATGTATTAATAATATCTAGACAGTGAGATACTATATGTTTCAATGAAAATATTTCAGGAGCAGCATTTAAAGTTTCAAATTACCCAAAAAAGTATAATAAATAACTATATACAATACTAAGATATGCCCGCTACTTCGTTCAAGCTTAACTTGAAATTCCCGCGGAATTCTCGAGACACAAAGTACCACAGCATTTAAAAAAGAATGTAAGCTATCGTTTTAGTGAAAACTGTGTCGGAATGAGCAAATTTTTATGTACCAGAAAAACTAAAAATCGCCCCCGACAAAATTCCCCTGGGTTTTCCAGAATAAAAAATATCACATATTTTATTACATAACATTTGCTATCGATCAGTGAAAAAAATAACTTTGATATTGATTTTTTTCAATTTGGCCATTTTAAATCATTCCCCCAGATTCCCAGGATAAAATGTAGCGCAGAGTTTAAGTCTAAGAATTAGCTATCGATCAGCGAAAACAACATCGAAATCGGCCCGGTAGTTTTTACGTGAATCCCGAACAAACGGACAAATCGACAAACAGACAAAAAATCTAAAAAAAATGCATCGTGTTCTCCGTCGTTTATATAGTCTATTCCAGTTCTTTTTTTTAAATAGCTTCAATGAACAGACACGGCTTATTTAAAATTGTATAATATTATAGATAGATTTAAAGTCATGGTAACGTAATGGCTAGCGGACACTTCCCAAACTTAAAGGGTGCGGGTTCGAGTCCCGGCTGGAACGCATGCACCACTTAGGCAGTTTTCTGATCTAATGTGCATATTATTATAATTTTACCACGTGCTAACAACGGTGAAGGAAAACATCTCGATAAAACCTGCATCGAGGTAACCAATATGTTAAAATCTGTTAAGCCGCCTTGGACAAGCGTGGCGGGTATACTGTCTGTTACCCTATAGTGGGAGGCCCGAGCCCAGCAGTGGGTCGTTTATGGGCTGTTATTATATAATATTTAAAAACGAAGAATATCTATAAATCTCAATTAGATACTAGCTTCTTTACCTATAACATGTCCTTAAGTTGGGGCATTAGGATCAAGAAAACCAATTATGTTGAATCTTTCACAAAATGTCGCATACAATAAATAACCTTTCACCCATATCGAGGGGTATAACTGGGATTTTCATTTCTTAAGATTTCATTCACCATGATTTCTATTTTTTCAAAAAGATTTCTTATTATTTTATGTTAACACTAAATAATGAATGCATTATTTGACTCCATTTACTTGTACATAATGATGATATCATAAGTTTGTAATTACAAAATCTATGAGGCAGCAATGTTTTGTTAGATAATAAAAATTGTCTACTACAGAAATCAGAAATTTATAACAAAGTTACACGTCAATTTCTATAGTATAATTAGGGTCTCAATTAAAATTAGGCCATTACATAGGTTATAAACTCTTCATGACTATAGAAGGTGTGCTCGACTAACCATTATACTGTTACAATTGGGCCACCTGCATATTTGTAAACAAAGCACATTTATTACCCACCGTCGGTGTTTGAGCTAATAACATTGAAGCGCTTTTATGACCATCTTCTTTTTTTTACTTATTTATTGGTTGTTGTGGAGAGCAGCCTATTGTACTCGTTTATGGCCGTTCGCAGCCATAATTAGGCAGGTGTGCGGATTAAAATTTCTGAAAAATTGTGTCGACGCTTGCCAGGTAGACATTGCATCGTGCATTGTATAGCAATGCCCCAATGGAGAGATCGGCAGTCAAGCGATAACCACAAGCGAGGCAAGACGTGTGTACATTCGATAATCTATATAGTGACGGACTTTGCGCGTGGCATTATATCTTGTACCTGTGTTATACGTGTTTGTATAGTTCTAATAAATTCTATAGTACTTCTAACGGCATTTTAATTCGAGTCCTGCAACTCGTAATAATACACTACTATATTACTACATTTTCGTTTCACAACAGATTATCCTGCTTATATAAAACAAGCATCATCAATCATATCATTAAAATCAAATTAAGTTATTATCCAAATATTGATCTTTTCAAAGCACAACCAACTGATTAATGATTCTTTATATAATAGATTCGAATGAGTTTGTACAATAAGTACATTAGTGATTTACAAGGCTCGGTCCTTGACCTTACCTAAATTGTTCGATATTAACATTTGTGTGTTGAAAACCAGAATATCTGGATTTCAATTATACGGTTGGTGTTATACTTTTAGGATTCCGTAGCCATTTGGGCAAAAACGGAACTCTAATATCGCCATGATCATATATCCTCTGCCTCTGTGTTGCAACGAGTTAAGCCAGCAAATGCTTAAACATCTCAATTACAGAGGCCGTCAACTTACTTGGTATACGTATTGTTACAAGTTGGGCCACCTGCATACCTATTGTCACATATCGACAAAGAAATGCTGCGCATTTTGTTTGTTGCCCCTCCCGCATTCGGAGTTCTTTTTATTACTTCGTATTTAAAATTTGCAATAAGACAATAGCCTATTGTTATTGTTTTCGACTTAGTTGGCCGTTCGCAGGAATAGATAACCAGGTGTGCAAATTACTATTTCTCGGAAACTCAGTGCGCGCGGCCGATTATTTTTGTACTCTATAGTTAGTATAAAACAATGCCCGATTGGAGGAGTGGGGCAGTCAAGCGACGACTACGATACGAGTAAGACGTTTGTAGTACTCTCGATTAGCGATATAGACGACGGACTTTGCGCGTGTCGAATTGCATTGAATCATGCAGTGTGAACTGGTTGCATCCAGTTTTATTTGTATTTGTTTTATACGTGTTTTTACAGTTCTAATAAATTCTATAGTAGTTCCAACGGCATTTTTAATTCGAGTCCTGAAGCTCGGAACAGTATGTTTGCCGTTTGATATTCCTTCATAAAAATTGATCCTTATAAGTCACACTATGCTTGGTGTAATAATAAAGAATGTGTTTTTTTCATAATCAATAGAGCCGGTTCCTGACTAGGGGACAAATTGGCCCCGAGACCCCTTTGAGTATTTTTCGATATATCTTATAGTTTCTGCTTTAGCCATAGCGGCCCAGTTGAAAAATTCACCGAGTACCTAAGGGTTGATAAAGTTTTATGGTACATATGGGGTGTTTTCGTTTAGCGTTCTGTAACCAAATAATGAAGATAACACTGGACATTGATGACCTCTATGAATTTTTTATTACATGAGAATTCACGGCAAGTGCGTATCTGTGCACTTGCCGTGAATTCAATTGTACGATTTTATATTATACAGTTTATATGTGTATTGTGTTGTGTTTATAGCCGTTATACGCATTTCTATTTTAACGGTTGCGAATGCAGTGTGAAGACTACTCTCGTAAATTGTGAAATGGGAGGATTTTATGACGTGTTAAAATAGCTTTCGAGTCCAGTCGAGATGAAAACGTAGTATTTTCACTGCGATAGAATTTATATGCGGATGTGCATTTACCTGTTAGAGTTGTAGCGCTCGTTGTGCTGTTGCTCCGCAATCCTAGTTTAGGGTGATAAGAGTTTTTAGGTAGTATCTCGCAGTCCCCGCGAGTTTCTCACTGTTTTATTTAAACATGATTTGCTAGAGACATCGGCACATCATTCTCGTTGTGCTTCTTTCTGTTTTTTTATTAATTGTTGTTTTTTTTTATATGATCTTGAATGTATGAATGAATGAAAACTTTTTATTGTTCACCATAACTTAAACCTAGACATTTAATATAAATACATTTCCATTAGAACAATGGGCGGCCTTATCGCTTATAGCGATCTCTTCCCGGGCAACCCGGTGCCAAAGGAAACATTACAAGAAAAATTAAATAATATATTTTTTTTAGTTTGATTCGCAATCTGGCCAACTCAGCTTAATTTTAAACAAAACTAGAACACAGGTAATATGGTTGCTGACTGGCCTTCTTGATGCGAACACAGCATGCATTATATAAAGACATAGAGTACATAGTACATACAAGGAGTGTGAAACTTCTTGATGTACTTAACCGATGCATTGAAAATATCGAGCTCATGGCGGATATTATTGTAGGCAGTACAAAGACGGTAGAGTGGTGAGTGTTGACAGTATACACTGCGATATGATGGTAGAGCGAATATTTAACGATTATGCAAACGGCATCCAGCTTGTGGTACAGCGAATTTTAGTTTCTTGAGAAGTTCGGAACTGTCAATTTTGCTGTTTAAGAGTTTATAAAGAAATAGAATATCAGCAGTCTTGCGTCGCAACTGCAGTGGTACTGCTTTGTAGTATTCCAATTTGAAATCGTAACTATTTGACCTTACAGAAGAATTCCCAGAAAAATTCCCGACATAAAAAGTAGCGCTGATTTTAAGTCTAAGAATTTGCTGTCCATCAGCGAAAACCGCATCGAAACCGGCTCAGTAGTTTTTACTTGAATTCCGAACAAACAGTCAAACCGACAAGCAGACAAGAAATCTAAAAAAATGCATCGTGTTCTCCGTCGTTTATATAGTCTATGCCAGTTGAATTTTTTAAAATAGCTTGAATATACAGACACGACATGTTTAGAGTTTTATAATATTATAGATATCATTAACATTATTCTGTTTTAATATAAAGTAATCAAATGGGCGTTTATTTTCAGTTTGTGCCGCAAAATGTCAAATCGGTAGGCCTGGGGCAAGTGGTTCCGCGATTAATAGATGAATTAAAATTATAAAATAAATATTAGATATTCCTTCTTAAATAGATACATCTAGTGGCGAGTTTTGGTACTAGTTATCGGTTTCATAGTTATCCAACGCTTCCATACAAATTTAGAAACTCAATAAAAGTTAACCTAAGTTTATCTATTACACTAGCTGTCCCCAGCAGACGTTGTCTTGCCCTTAAAAAAGAAAAATCTAGAAACAGATTGCAGCGCCATCTACCTGGTTCAAATTTGAATCTAAACCTTCCCGGGACCCACTTGAACACGCACAAAAATAATTTACCTAAATCAGATAAATGAAAATAAGTTTAAATGCAGACAACATTGTCGAAATCGGCCGGGAAAGATCATAACAAATGAATGGCTAGACTGATGTTGTGACTGATGTTTTTTTAACGATTTTTTTTATTGATAAATATCATATTTTAATACTTATTATCCTTTTCCGGACGAAGACAATTCCAAAAACACAAAAATCATAAAAATTGGTCCAGCCGTTCTTCAGTTATAAATTGGTGTAACTAACACGACTTTGTTTTATATACTTTATATAGATAACTTTATAGACACAATTGTTATTGAACTCATAACTGGTAACCTCAAAAACCGGACATAAAAGAAACAAGATTGAGAATAGAAAACAAAATTAAAGTAAACTATAAATAAAGTAAGCTCTACTTCGGTTTATCATAGTATATTATTAGCTGAAAGCCTAAGTTAAATACCCCGCATTAAGTTTAGTAGCAGGCGGTACCCAAAAAATATAATAAAAAGTTGCATCCAAGAGTTACGTACAACCACCCTTAGTTTTTGCGAATTCTACATATTCTTAATAAATTACTTCCAATAAACCCTGTAGTCGTCGAGATATATGACTGACCGGCTTAATACGGGTTTCTTATTTGCTAAATTAGAAGCCGAATCCTAAAAAGTAACCTAGGAAGGGACATACTGCCTTCCATAGGATTCCAGTTACTATGTACTTTTCCCCAAAATTTATCAAGTAATTTTTCCGTGAAAGCCTAACAGACGGTACTTTCGCCTTTGTGATATAAGCATTGATTATAAATTATTATTTAAACATCGCAAGTAAACTCGATATCCACCCACGACATAACTAATATTGGTTCGGCTTGGAAATTATATTAGACATAAAGTTTATTGGCCGAGCCTTTGATTATATTATACTCGTAATCAATGTTTAATCATACACGTAATGTACAATGTCAGTATTACCTTAATCAAAACCCATGATGTCATCGTGATATTGTAATAACATAAATCTATGTAATGCATGTTCATCGATGTTAATCCTAACATACATGTATATTACAATATGTCACAGTTTGTAGCATTGTCGGGGAGTCACGTCATCAGATCACATGTTTCTGTTTATTTGACATAGAGTTATGGTTCCGTGCGTCCGCATTTAGTAACCATACGACTCATGAACGTATTTGTATGTGGAATAATAGAATAAGCTCTTGTGGTTAACTAACATACAGGTGTTTGTAGATATTATTATTGGTTGCTTGAAGAAGGTAAACAAGCAGACAGCTTTCCAGCAGCAACCTTCATTATTATGCTGATGACAGCACGGGCGAAGCTTTCTACACTGGCCGCGCAAATATTCCTCGTGCAGAAGTCGAGGAGAGCAGAATCCGGCTTTTATCTGAAATCGAGACCTCCCTGGAGCAGATCTTTGAAATGGGTAGACGAAATCTCGTCCTCTTCAACCCCAAAAAGACACAAGTCTGCGCGCTCGCGGTTAAGAAGCCCCATTTTTGTTAGCGCCACAGTTACAGGGCACTCCCCTCAAGATCGGAATCCTGGGCGTTAACATTTCGAGCGAGGTGCAATTTCAGAGTCCTTTGAAGAACAAAGCGAAAATCCTTTCAAAAAACCTTGGGGTGCTCAAGAGGGCTAAGCGGTACTTCACACTGGGACATAGGCTTTTATTATATGAAGCCCAAGTCCCCATGTGGAGTAATGCTCCCATCTCGGGATTGGGGCACCTCAGTACCAGCTGCTCCAACTTGACTCCTTGCAGCGACAAGCGGTCCAGATTGTCGACGATTCCAACCTTACAGACGGTTTAGAACCTTTAAATCTCAGAAGAGACGTTGGCGCTCTAAGCATGTTCTACCGTCTGTACAATGGGGAGCGTATAGGAGGTGGTCGACTATTCTAACGATATTGCAATAGCAGAATTGGGGTGCAGGTCAGTGATGCCTGAACACAAGTAAATTTTTTATGGCGGCATTCATTCTTTAAACCAAGTATGGTAACCACCATGGCTGGCAAATGTCCTACCAATTGGCTGTAGATTTCTGTGTCGTCTTTTACCACAGAGGTTTATTTTTATTTTAGGACAATAAAGAAAATTCTGGAGTTTCAAGTCCATGAGTGAATTTTACATAGATAACTAATACATAGTTATGTACACAATTTCTATAATTTAAACTGAATAAAACTATATATACAAATTATGTACACACACACAAAACTAATACTTTTTAACTAAAAAACAGGCTTTCACATTTATTTATTAATGATTAACGTTTTACATTATCACTATCGGCTGGCGGCCTCTGTGGTTGAGCGGGCTAAGCCTCTGGCGGCTTACTTTACTACAACGCAGAGGTTCCGGGTTCGATTCCTGGTATGGTAGATTTCGGAAACTATTTTTTTTCGTTATTTACTATGGTCTGGGTCTCTCGGATCGGCTCCATAGATAATCCATTGTATATTACCCATAACACAAGTGTAACTTGTTTAATTTGAGGATATACATTGTTGGTCTGCCGATTATTATTTATTCTAATTTTCTATCCCATTTATCGTGATGATGTGGTAACATCTGCGACAATATTTAAGATTTAGATCATGGCCGAAAGCGTGTTATATTAAAAATGTTAAAAAATAACGCCGTTAATGTATATACATACGTTATCTGACAATATTTAACGTCATTAACAATGTTGCATGTCAAATAACGCATTAAACCCATCGCCACATCGACGTAAAAACGCCTTTATCTGTAACTTTGTCGCAGATGAAGCCCCAGTATGAAAGACGATACTGGAAATGACAGTCTAAGTAGTTAGATATTTGAATGTGTTGCCTTGATATTTGTTTCACTGTATTCGCTTTACATATATCAATAGTGTGGATTAATTGTGATTTTACGTAAATAAAATATGTGGATATTTATTGGTTTAGATTGTCTATGTTTAAATCTGGCACATTGTTTTCTTATTAAAATGAAAAGGCATGTAAGAAGTAATA
Source organism: Dendrolimus houi (assembly GCA_039645545.1). Taxonomy (NCBI): domain Eukaryota; kingdom Metazoa; phylum Arthropoda; class Insecta; order Lepidoptera; family Lasiocampidae; genus Dendrolimus; species Dendrolimus houi. The sequence goes on from CM077133.1 coordinate 9,187,901, forward strand.
TTTCATTCAGAAAATAAAATAGTATACAATTAAATTTAATGTATTATAGATTACAAACAGACACTAAATTCTAAATTATATCTATAAGCCGCGCGCAGAAGGTTTGCCGATGACTTCTTACTGTTATTGTTTATACTTATGTAAAGTATATCAATTTAAATAATACATTTATGGCAACAACTATTTATGTAACATCATAAGGCTATCGGTAAACCTTCTGCGGGTAGTACCTACAATATACTTCTTTACTATATATACCTTTACCCTATATACCTTTACACTATAAAATAAAATTAAAAACTTAAATAACAAAAAGTAATATATTTTTAAATATTTGTATTAAAAATGTTGGTTGAAAGTTTTAATGGTATTTTTAAAACAAAAAGTGAGAGGAATGACCAGTGTCGCTCTGGTGAGTAAAAATGTAGAATTTAAAGTATTCTTTTTCCATACATAAATAAATACAATCAATCGGCAGACAAACACATATAATTGTATATCCCCAAATTAAGCAAGTTACAGTTCTATTTTAGGTAATAGACAACGGTCTACTCTGGGGCCGATTCCAGACAGCCAGACCATTGTAAATAACGGAGAAAAATCGTTTCCGAAATTTACCATACTAGGAATCGATCCCAAATACACCATGTTTGTTATCTATGTTATATAGATATGATAAGATATATATATATATACACACATATATATATATATATATATACACACACACATATATATATATATATATAGTCATGTGATACTTGTTATTGCGAAAATTCGTCTTCACGAAATATGAGTTCAAAATGTACGTTAGCAAAATCTAGAAAATATCTCGTATGCATGTATAATAAATCTATGATATTTACAATTTTAAACCTGCCGTGTCTGTACATTGAAGCTATTAAAAAAAAAACGGAATAGACTATATAAACGACGGAGTACACGATGCAATTTTTTTACATTTCTTGTTTGTTTGCCAGTTTGTCTGTTTGTTCGGGATTCACGTTAAAACTACGGGGCCGATTTCAATGCGGTTTTCGCTGATCGACAGCAAATTCTTAGAGTTAAAATCTGCGCTACTTTTGATCCGGAGGATTTTTCTGTGAATGATTTTAAATGCCCAGATTAATGCCCGGTTTCTGAGGTTACCAGTTATGAGTTCAATAACAATTCAGCCCATAAAGTTATGTAATAGATAAACTTAGGTTAACTGTTAATCTACAACTAGTACCAAAACTCGCCACTAGATGGATCTATTTAAGAAGGAATATCTAATATTTATTTACATCAAACAAAAGCGTCAAACAAAAGCGTCAAACACAAAACGTCAAACAAAAAATATAGAATAGATAAACGTCTAATATTGGTCAGTTAAGTTTAACCTGGGTTAACTATCGTACGATGGTGTGTTCAAAAACGCAATTTTATACATTATTGAACCGATAGCGCTAACTAACAGATAAACTACAGTTAAAAGTACCTCAGAAACCAGCCATAAGAAAATCTAATTTTAATGTGGTTTTTTTCACTGATCGATAGCAAATTTTATGTAATGAAATGTGTGACTCTTTTTATCCCGGGAGTTTTCCCGGGAGCGGTTTGTACTGTTCGGGTGCATAAAAATTAGATTATTCCGATACAGTTTTCACTAAAACGATAGCTTACATTATCTTCTAATTTTGCGGTACATTGTGTCCCGGGAATCCAGCGAGAATTTCAAATCAAGTGTGGAGGAGGTCGCGGGCGTATCCAAGTCATTTAGTTAGAAATGAAAACAGTGTATTATTTCTCTAATTTCTTGAAGGCAGGTTGAATGGTGAGTTTTATTTACTTGTAAAAACAATATTAATTTCTAAATCTTAGACGCTGACCCACACTATCCAAGTTTATAATAAAATCCCTAAATATAACTTTTCGATACTACCGTCGTTTGCTGAGTCCGTGCATGTGACACGTGTCTTGGACCGTGTTTTGCTTCAATGTTGTTTATGTTTGTTCAGTTAGAAGTTTATGTCGATTGCTAAATTATTATATTTATTTCTGAAAATGTTGTTTTTTGAATTTAGTAGATATACATAACTGTGGGATTTGTGTCACATACAGAGTTGCAGTTTAGAAAGCTGTAGTAACTGGGAAGATACAATAATATATTAGGCTGAGCCAGATGCAATTCATGTATTCGCTATCGCAGTGACAGGAGGAATGGAAAAAGTAGTTATAGAAAAGTCAATAAAATATTTAAAAATACTTTTCTGAAAATCACCAGTGCCTTGTTAATGTGAAACGTTGGTTTTAACAATAATTGCACAAAGCGAATCGGTAAATATTTTACTAATTATGTGTGTCATAGTAATTTTACGTATGATCTTTTATTCAACGCCAGCAGTTCAGTAGATAGTAATTTTATATTTAAACTAGCTGCGCTCCGCGGTTTCACCCGCGTGGTGATGGAAGATCGTTATATTTTAGATAATTCGCACTATATACTTTATAAATTATATAGTGTGCCTATGTGTTATTATGATGTGTAAGCTATATTATTGTAAAGTTTCATCAAAATCCATTTAGTAGTTTTTGCGTGAAAGAGTAACAAACATACATCTATACATTCTTACAAACTTTCGCGTTTATAATATTAGGATATTAGGATTCAAGAAATAAATTTGTGGCCGATGCTTGTTATATTCCGAAAGAGCCAGGAGGCTGGATGGCAATGACCGTATTTTCAATGCTCGATTATAGTCTTGAGCATAGACGCAAGGTCACTAGACTGTCGACCTTCTATCGGCCACACTTCGGGAAGTGTTCTTTAGAACTGCACGACCTGTTTCCCCCATCCTTTTTTAACAGTGGACAACCAGACGCACTGGTTTGCGCCACCGTGCCATCTTAGAAACACCATTAGTTAGGAGTGTACTGCCGAAGAATGGAATAATTTGCCGGAATCTATTTTCCCTAACAAATACAATCTTCAAATCACGAGTGAATATGTATGTTCTAGGTAAGCGTGCTACATCCTAGACCACGTTATCACTCAACATCAGGTGAGACAGTGGTCAAACGCTAACGTTATACAAACGTAAAAAAAAGATTATCTTGACTAACGCACTGGTCACTTTTCAATAATCGTAATCAAAATCAACGTCAGATTAAAATGCAAAATCGTTAACACTTTATTTATATTTGAATGTTCATTTTAGTATTATATAAATAAATTTGTAAGATTCAACGTCAACATTGCTCTTGAGTTTCCTAAAGTAGAAAATGTCCCAATTTGTGAAAAAGGTCAAATTTTCCACTATTTGTCAACATCGACATGAGAAAAGGTTATGACATGATCAAAGGTAATTGAGGCGTGTTTGCCGTAACGGTGTCCCTTTTTGAGGGATGTCACAGTTGACCGTTACCTGCTCCAAGGGTTGATTTGTGCCACTTTTCAATGGTGCAATCGCGTCACATCTCTTAAGACACGAGGGATGTAACATTGCTCCTGAAAATATCGATGTTTTCAAATCTGAATAGCCAAACTTCTGAGCACCTTCCCGTATATGACGGTGACCTAATCTCAGTATGCTACTTACAGTCCTAAATTATATAAATATTGATATATGAATGATATTTTTTTATAGTGAAGGTGGCAAACCGGCAGACGGCCCATTTCACGGAATGTGGTTACCGTCGTTTATAGACATTTGAAATACTAGGGGTGGAAGCAACGTGTTAAAAATCGTCTATGCCAGCCTTTAGGACGGGATAGAAGGATCTGACAAGAGGAACGGGATAGAGGAGATGGGATATGGGATTGGAATGATAGGATGAGATAGGGAAGATGGAACAGGGGCAGGGAAAGTGGGTCATTGGAAGTCTCACTCATCGCACGAAACACGATTAGTTCAAAACCAACCGTTTCACGTTTCACTCTGTATATAATAGACACATTTTTTTTCAAATATCGACGTATAGTTTGCATTTCTAAAAAGACCTGCATCTCATTGAAATGACCTGGTTTAGATTCTTGGCTCGGGTATGTACCAGTGGAACAGCTTTTATGCATATGTTGTACTTTCAGCATAAACACCGCTCGCTGAATGAATTTGAATTACAACGTGATGTTCGCGTAAATTTTCAATACTCAAGCCTGTTTTGGTTTAAGAAAATCAACCTTTTTTGTCCTCATTATCAAAAGTAGGTAGATTAAATATTTAGTATTTGGTTCACTTCCAAGGTCACGTAGACGAAACAAAAAATATCCTACCTAAATCTCTTTTCCATTGATATGCGAGTATGAGTTTTTAGTTCTCGTTTATTTTTGAGGGCTCAGCTGAGGGCTAATTTTTCAATAACCAGATAAAATTTATTCAAATGATAAAATACAACAAAACAATATAAATTATACGAATAGTTCGACTGATTAAGCTTTGCATTCAATTAGGTTGAAAAAAATATATAACGTCAAAGGTACGAAAATGTTTGCCTACATCAAGTTGGTAGAGAAATGTTTAGGAAAACTATATAGTACGTAAACCACAAAAGCTATTCACGGAAGGTCAATGTTTGTTGTCCCTTACGGTTTGTTAGAGCGATACCAGGAGCTTAGCAAAATACTGATAGAATTGAAGTGTATCTGTGAATTTAAAATAAATTTAAGTAAAATCTGATATTTATACGATGCCTAAACGACAATAAATTACTATCTTTAGACTTTTTGTCTGTCAGTCTGTTTCAAAGTTTGTAAAAAATATACCTAAAATTGGCCTACCTTAATGTAATCCATAGGTCGCTGGTTAAAACCCGGCTCGAAGGACCAAAAAACTGTAATGTATATGTGTATACAGTTTTATTATAGGAGGGAAGGGTAAAATATAAGAAATACCAAACCCAACGAGCGCTGTAATAACACTGATTATATTACCGAAAATATCCGAATATAAATGTGTTGTTAAGCATTAGGGCGTTTATTTGTAAACTGCAGACCATTGTATATAATTTGTATAACATTTATAAGATTTTGTTAAAAATTATTCATATTTTTTAAGAATTTCAATTTTAGTCCAAAGTATAGATCAAAATAAGGTCATCATTCTGATGTTTTCAAGTTTTCCTGATGGTATACTTCGGAGATAAGAAAGGAGGGCACGAAAAGTCTTAGATTACTAGTGGAATGTAACTACGAATATACTGTTACGAGCTACAGGACTCGAATTAAAAATGCCGTTGGAACTATAGAATTTATTAGAACTGTACAAACACGTATAAAACAAATACAAATAAAACTGGATGCAACCAGTTCACACTGCACGATCCAATGCAATTCGACACGCGTAAAGTCCGTCGTCTATATCGCTAATCGAGAGTACTTCAAACGTCTTACTCGTCTCGTAGTCGTCGCTTGACTTTCCACCCCTCCATTTGGGCATTGTCTTATACTCACTACACAGTACAAAGAAATTGATCGCGCGCACTGAGTTTCCGAGAAATAGTAATTTGCACACCTGCGAACGGCCACAAAATCGAAAACAATAACAATAAGGATTAGTTCGACGCTAATGATGGTTATAAAACAAGTAATAAAAACAATAGCATGTTTTTCTTAATTACAAATTCAAAACACAAAAGAATTCCTAATCCGGGAAGACAATAAACTGCGCTTACAACAGGCAGCTGTGCACTTATCTTTGACGGCATGTAACACTACAATAATTTTATTGTTTGGCGTTTGACTAAAACTTACAATTCAGCTAAAGGTCCAGATTTTGTCTGTTACCTGATTGTAGATTATTTCACAAATTAATATTGAAAATTTACTAGACACTAAATTCACAATCCGTGCACAGCTATATTTAAAAGAGATCGCGCCTTAGGATACGATTTATTCTCTATTGAACACGGGGATGCAAATGAATGAACCAAAACCGAGTACGCCTGTTCTAATTAACTGACGGGCGTGCTGCATGCAAAGTGTTGTAATTTGAGTCGGGACCATTTCTATGCTAATGTTATAGAATAGCTCGGGTAACCTTCGAAGAATTTAGAACTCTTTGGTTTACACAAGAATTATTTAATCTCGGGTCTTATGTAAAATCATTATAAACCTAAAACGCTAATTTATAGTTTAAACTACACTGCAAAAGAGAACAAGTCTAATTAGTTATTCTGATGTTTCAAATCGTATTCTGATGTTTTGTTTTGCATTAATTAATTATGTAGTATGTATTTTCTCAAGTTTTTGCTACTAGTATACATAATCAAAACTACGTTTTAACGGTTTGAAGCGCGGCATTTATTTGATTTTCGATATTTATTTCGACGTTTCGGCCACTTTTCAATAGTTGTGAACCCGGTAGACAAAGATCAATAAATAATGTACTAAAAAATGAGTAATGAAATAAAAATCAAATAAATGATGCGCCTAAACACTATCTGACATGATGAAGCCTGTGACAAGCTATCCATCCGTAAGTTACTACACAATAGGCTTACTAGCCATGTAATTAAACACAGATTCTGTGCTCTGTTATGGAGCAAACAAGGAACTTAATAGCACCACAGAATACAGAAGGATTAGTTTTTTAGATTACAAGATTTACAAGATTACAGAAGAAAGAATACAATTTCCTGCGGCCGGGCGGCCTGTCGTAAGAGGCGACTAAACAACCCACAGCCAGGTGGTAGGTATATGCTCGACTGGATGGCGACCACCCCCTGGTCTAGAGTATGCCGCCATAACAACCTTGTGTTGTGTTCCGGTATCAGTGACCAGGTTCCAGTCTCCTTTAAGAGAGCAGCAGCGCATTTATAGCACCTTTGGTGTTGCAAATGTTCATAGGCGACGGTAACCACTTTCCATCAAGTGGGCCGTCTGCCTGTCTGCTGAACTAATGCAATAAAAAAAAAACAAAAAAATATATGTTGAAACAGCGAACTCAGCTAAATTAAGGCTTAATCAAACATAAATTACTTTACTGCCTTGTTACCATGTTCTTTATGCCGCTAATTTTTATAGTATAATAAATACAATTTGTTAAACAGATGTTATTACATCACCGCATTTAAACGCTGCGTTTTGTTTATCGTATACATAGATATAATAGCTCTCGTTAGAAGGCAGTTTATTACAGGTTTCACCGTTGCTTTCGGAAGTTTCGTCAAGTCGTCATGTCTAACATTCCACAATGCTTGAAGACGAAAGTCTTTGACCAGTGCGTCCTACCCGACATACGGTGCCGAGATGTGGACACTGACGGTGGGACTGATCCACAAATTAAAGTCGCTCAACGGACTATGAGCTATCTAGAGTGTGTCTTGTGGATAGAATCAGAAATGAGGAAATCTATAAGGTAACCTGGCAAAATTAGCAAGTTGAAATGGCAGTGGGCCGACTACGTCTGTTGCAGAACCGACGGTGGATGGAGCAAAGGTGTCCTAGGTTGGATACCGCGTCTCGGTAAACATAGAGTACGACGCTCTCTAGACCGGTGGGCGGATGACTTGCGTAAGGTCGCCGGCAGGGGTTGGATGAGGAAGGCAGTAGACCGGGATATGTGGCGCAAACTTGGGGAGATCTACGTGCAACAGTGGACATTGATTGGCTGAAGGAGACAGGTTTTAACAAGCGTTATGCGTACATTCTATACTGTAATCTGTACATTGCATATATAGTTCTTGGTAAGCCTTCTGTATTTATATATTTTGTGATAGGATACTGTAATTAATGGCAAATTGATTGTGAGCATGCGTCAAACAGTAAATTGGGTAACACTTGATCGTTTTAATGGGTTGCTCTGTAAATAAAGTCAGGGGTGTGAAGCTATTAATGCATGGCATTGCTCTGTATTTACTTAGTATTCAAAGATGCCACGAATACTCGACTTCTCTTATTATTCGGCCACTTTTTTAACTGTACAGTATTCGGCCGAGCCGAATATTCGTCTTATCTCTAGTTAAAACATAGTTTAACTGTCAATAATTTGTGATTGAAATATATAAATATTTTTAAGTAATATTCGCGTTTTCTTTTCACTATTTAGTATAGATACAATATTCATCCGAATACGGAATAGAAGCCGAATATTTGTGGCATCTCTCTATTTTGGATATTTGTGGAGTAACTTAACTAGAATCAGATAGTACCTTTACCTGGTGTTAAATCCTAGTTACCTCCTTGTTTAGTTTCAGCTGAGAACCTTAGGATCCTTAGTACTATTTTTACTTTCTTTACTAGAATTCTACTAGCCCGCATAACACCTTTCACGGCGTCAACCTAGCATTTCTTGTACACAACTCCTTTTGCTGGTACCAGACGGTAGCATGGCTCGATCGTTCATGCAAAAACTAATTATATTGTAATCTACGTCAGAAATATGTTATTCTTATTATTTTTAATTTGGACAAAGGGGAAATAAATTAGGTTACGCAGATGTTACGCGCTGGCTAGCACAAGAAAAGAAAAATTGAGACAATCCATCAAACAACATTCCGCCAGAGTTAACACGCTCGGAGTTGTATATAAGTGCTAATGTGCTAATACATTCTGTGACTTCCTTATGCTCTGATTATCTCAACGAAGATTGAGTGACTTATCACTCTCTGCCAGGAGAGTAAATAAAATAGGCGGTTATATTGCCCTGATTATACACTTTGTACATAAATGTAAAACAAGTGAGACTAAGCGTAAAATTAGTCTTAGACAATGATTTGGAAGGAACTTCTCGCTGAGGTTTTCCCTCTGCGCTACGACTTGAGGTCGCTTAAGAAGGGTGTTGTAAAATTTCTTAGAGGCCGGAAACTCATTAGCAACGCCCCTGATGTTGCAAACGTCCATAGGCGACGGTAACCACCTTCCATCAAGTGGGCCGTCTGCCTGTTTGCCTACTTCAGGCCATAAAAAAAGAACATTTACATTAATCGTATAAATGCTCAATGTACTTCCAAAGGTTGAATGAACGAAATCGTAATTAGCGACGAAACCGATTGTTGTTGTCTTCCTGTGATGAATTTATGATGTTACTTGTAGCAATATTTTATACTTGAATTACGAATTACATACAAGTTTCAATTAAGTATTTAGAAATGAATTAATTAATACTTCATACTGTTTAATTGTGACATTATAATTAAGTTCACGATTTTTTTTCTTTTTATTTACGTAATTTTTAAGTAACATTTTATTATTTAATGAATTCGTGCTAAAGGCATTGAGAGTAGTGAAAAGTATGTATATAGGTTGGGGTTTCGAGCAAACGCTCTTTACCCCGGCTTCCACTCATCAGGCTGCAACCCGACTGTAACGGGTGCGTGAGGTCGTTGGACCTACGTCCATGTCTATGGTGTCCCAGCGGCTGTGTTTAAGGTGCACGGCGTAGTATAAGGTGGACCTAAAATATCAACAGTTTAAATTTATCCATAACTCAAGTGAGTATGTATTAGCATTATAATATTGAATCATATGAATCTAATTCCATAACTAAAGAGACATGGCAAATTGCCCGTTGAATTAATACCAAATTCTAAATATATTCTGGTATGTTGATTTAATATCATTTACCTAAACATAATGTAAACATTACTGCGTGTTGTAGCTTTGACTTGTTAACGAAATGTAATTTTAGTTCATAATTGCTTTGAAATATTATTCTAACTATATTTTGAAATAATATTTACCCCGAATTTGCACTCTGAATTGTATAACATATAATAATTTTAATAATAATATATTTATAACTGTCTGCGAAATATCTCAAATAATATTTAAAAATAATATTTGTGTATAAACGATTTCGCTTACAGCGACCGTTATATAGGTGAACATTCAAATTCAAACGTTTTTATTCAACCTAAGTTCCACTGGAATACATTTTTTGAAGGTGGTACATGGTGGAACATATAAGTTCGCTGATTGACAGCTAATTCTTAGACTTAAACTCTGCGTTACTTTTTATTCTGGGAATCCCGCGGGAGTTTTTCTGGGAATGATTTAAGATGACCAGATAAAATGAAAACGAATTCCAATGTGATTTTTTTACTGGTCTAAAGCAAATTTCATGTAATAAAATGTGTGATATTTTTTCATCCCGGTTTTCCCGCAGGAAAATTTCTGAGAGCGGTTTGAAGTTGTTTGGATGCATAAAATTAGCTTCTTCCGACACAGTTTCTACTAAAACGATAGCTTACATTCTCCTTTTAAATGCTGCGATACTTTGTGTCCTGGGAATCCCGCGGGAATTTTAAGTCAAGCGTGGATGAAGTCGCGAGTGTATCTTATTCTATATAAAATTAAGCTTGATTTTTTAATTGTATTTTTAGATACACTAAAAAGTTATATAACATGGACATGTTGTTTAGAAATCTAAAAATATGTTTACCGCGTTTTTCTCGGAACCACCATTTGCAAGTACTGCGTTTGCTATAAGGAGAGTAGTACCTGTTACCGCTACTTAAGGAGAAAAAAACGGCAAGAAACTCCCAACATTTCAGAGCTCCAATGACTTATTAGACTGTGTTCGGGCCTCCCACTATGGGGGAACGGACAATATACCCACCACGCTTGTTCAAGCCGGTTTGGCAGGTTTAACACATCGGTTATCTCGAGGTGCAGGTTTCATCACGACTTTTTCCTTCACCGTTGTTAGCACATGGTAATTGTAACAATATGCACATTAGGTCAGAAAATTGTCTAAGTGATGCATGCGTTCAGGCTAGGATTCGAACCCGCGCCCTTTGAGTTTGGGACTCGAGCGCTAGCCATTACGCTACCATTGCTTAATCTGAGTTTGAAATCGCTTGTGTGCATATAATATGATTTATAGGTAAGGCAGATTGCGATCATACTCCTGTAGGGATGCCTGCCTCTGTGGATCTGGAATATATAAGCATAATTTGACAGGTCCTGATAGATATTAAGTAAATATTGACATTCGTTCGAACGTCAGGCAATGTTGCAATAATCTAGTTAATATATATTTTGTTGTTATCCTTGCCCACTTGGTTGGTTGATTTTTTTTAGGGTAAATTTTGGCAATGGGTGCGTGTTACTGAGATTGGCCTCAGACTTGTATGTTGTTGATCATTAATGTAGGTCTAAGTCTTAGACTTTAAGATATATAATCACTTACTCATTCAGCAGTAAACCGCGTAAGCTTGGGAATAAACTCAATCTTTATTCCCAAGCTTATGCGGCTGTGTATGTGTTCTTCTACTTATTAAAAACATTATAAAATTAAATATGAAAAAGAGTTTTTTTATATATTTTATCTACATGACTTTAAATATCGATCGATTTTTATAAAATATTAAATGTTATAGACGGACTTTGATATATATAGAAGATATTAGAAAAATGCACGATCACAATATTGTTTTGGTAAAAACAATAGGCGGCTTTTTTGCTTCCAGTCTGTAAGAGATTGCTGTAAGTTACAACTATCTCTTCCAAGCAACCTAACATAAGAAAAAAATTAACCTAATCTGACAATGTAGATGGTGCAGATTATTATATAGAACTTGAATAGACAAACTACATATTTTTAAAATTACGTATGTGTATTTACACATACGTAAATTACTTTATAAAGTAATTTTAGTGGTTTATTTAGAACAGTATAAAAATTAGGCATAATCATTTAAAAATAAGTAGTGTTTTCTGAGTGCGTTCTTAAATGTAGGCATGTTTTGACCTCTCCAACAGCTGTTGCTGTACGTTGTCAAACTTTTGAATGCGCTACCTCTCAGGCAGCGTATTCCAAAGTTTGACTGCCTGCACTGTGAAAAGTTATCATAAAAAGATAAAAAATTGTCAAAAAGTGTGGAGTAATTTTTACCAATAGTAACGCAAATAGATAGTAAAATAAAAAAGTACAGATAAATGATGACAATTTTCTATCAATGGCTAAGGCCATTGGTAGAAAATCGATAGTAGAATGGATAGTGAAGATATGTGTATAAACCCAATACTAATATTTTAAGATTATATCCAATTTCCAAACATCAGAGATAGTCTAAAAATATTCCTTATCTTGAAAAATATAAGAATTCAAATTACAAAATACGGAGATGTTTAAACAAATGAAAACGTGGTAAAATCTTGTTTTAGAGATAAGAATCCTGTAATTAAGTATATCTATGTTCAACCTCTTCGATTTCTCTTCAGTTTAAGTCAAGAATAGTAGCGTCCTTCATTAACTCAAGTCACAACTGCTTACAAGGTTGCATGGACTATTTTTATTTTATTGTTATACTTAAATATCTATTTATTAAATGAAAGCTTTTAGGCTGCTAATTTAGGTACATTTTACACATACATTACATTACAGTATTATATAATACATTACAGTTGTAAAATTATATTATGTAACTAGAGTTTACCCTGCGGCTGCACCGTGGGTCGAACTCTAGAGCGTATCTCTTGTTTAAAGAGCAGGCGGTAGAGGTTACAGTCTATTAAATTTTTATGATTTGGCCCCGGAAGATTCACTTCATTTTATATCGCAAACTATACCATCCCCCGTATATGTATAAACTACATAAATGACAAAACTTGACAAAATACACAACATGGACAACATGGACCGAGTGGACCGAGTTGTCCGAGTGGGCGAACGGGACAAAATCACAAAACCTATCCTAGTTTCCGGGATAACCTTTACATAAATCTATCCGTTTATCCGGGATGAAAAGTATCCCTTGGCCACCCTCGGTATTAAAGTTATTTATGTACCGAGTTTCAGCTAAATCGGTCCAATAGTCTTTCCATAAAAGGATAACAAACAGAGAGACAAATATATTTTTATCCCGGAAACTATCCCATTTTTCGGGATAAAAAGTATCCTATGTTCATTCATCCTCAGCATCGAATATATATATTCGAATATATACTGAGTTCCAGTAGTTTTTCTGTGAAAACGGAACAAACAGACAGAGTTACTTTCGCATTTATAATATTAATAGTATTACGAGTCGCAAGACTCGAATTAAAATGCCGTTGGAATTATTATAGAATTTACTAGAACTATACAAACACGTATAACATAGGTACAAATATAACCGAACATAATAAGTCCAAACGTAATGCAGAAAGTCGTATCTCAATAAAACGCGCAAAGTCCGTCACTATTAGATTCCCGATTATAGTACATACATCTTGCTTCGCTCGCGGTTCTCGCTCGACTAACTCTTCCTCAATCGGGCCATTGCTTTATACTGCACAAATGCAAATATGTCTGCCCGGCAAGCGTCGACGCAATTTCCTAGAAATCGTAATCCGCACACATGGCTAATTATGCCTGCAAACGGCCATAAACGATTACAATAGGCTGTTCTCCACAGTAACCAATAAACAAAAGAAGACAATCATAAAAGAATTACAATTAGTTCAAATGCCGACAGGTAATAAAATATGTTTTTATAGATATGCAGGTGGATTTTGTTTACGTCGGAACTTAAGTTGTAACAATAGGGATTCTAGATGTCATCTGTTGTCTAGTGTTCGTGGTTCAGTTAGTTTATGAGAACGTTGATTTCCCGGGACTTTGTTTCTGCCAAAGTAAATTTAGTAACTGGACTTTTTGATATTTACTCAAGTCTGTATGTCGGGTGAAGGCGTTGGTGTTTATAGTTAGAAGTAAGTGAAGCACTTCTTAATTGTTCTTATCATAATAATTATAAAAACGATTCAATTGTAAAATATTATTTTGTACTGCACCAAGATAACTATCTACCTAAGCGCAGTGACGTCAAAGAAACTCCATATGTTTATCAGTTTACACGGGAAGTCAGAAGAAAAGCCGGAAGCGAAACTCATTTAACATGGGTGTCTTATTGCCTTCTATACCCTGTGATAAAACTCGGATGGTATTTTATTTTCTCATAAAACAGAAATAGCATTTAAGTTTGATTATAAAAACATTTATATAGGTATCCTGATAAAACGTGTTAACACCGCAGCTTAGCCTCGGGATATAAAACTCCGGCACGAGATATCAACTTTAAACAGCTATCCCGTTTTCTGCCCTATTTCCCCACCGGCCACTATTAAATCTACGATACTTCTACGGTTTCATTTAAATCCTTTTTATTGCTTTCCATCTATTTTTTATGTTGTTTGGTATTTGCACAATTATTTATTGGTTCTGTGAAAAACCTTAGTTACTAGGGTTTCAAGTCCTGAAAGTATATATAGGAATAGTTGTGAACAACACTTGGTTCACGACGGCTTCTTTAGTGTGTATGTCACTGAATTCCTTCTAAACTCCTGGACCGATCTTGGTGAATTTTTTTGTGTGATCGAGTGAGTACACGGATGGTTTAGATTCACAATTGGACCCGGTTGATAGAAGGCGCTGCGCTCGGGGTCTAAATTTTTTTTTTTTGGCAGTATTACGTTTGCTGGGCCCGCTAGTTATACTGTTTCCAAACGTTTATTTTACTATTTTTAAATTTAAATATACTCTCGTTTGCTAATTTGCCATAAAATAATTCTACAGTCTATAATATTATAAAATTATGCACATGCCGGGTCTGCACATAGAAGCTATTAAAAAAACAACTAGAATAGACTATAATAAACGATGGAGAGCACGATGCAGTTTTATTTAGATTTCTTATCTGTTTGTTCTGGATTCACGTAAAAACTACTAAGTCAATTTCGATGCGGTTTTGGCTGAACGACAGAAAAATTTTAGACTTAAAATCTGCACTACTTTTTATCCTGGAAATCCCGCGAGATATTATTCTGGGAAAGATTTAAAATGGCCAGATTAAAAAATAAATTCGAATTCCAATGTGATTTTTTCACGGATCGCTAGCAAATTGTATGTAATAAAATCTGTGATATTTTTTATCCCGGGAATCCCGCGAGGAATTTTCCTGGTAGCGGTTTGAAGTTGTTCAGGTGCATAAAAATTAGCTTATTCCGACAGTTTTCACTAAAACGATAACTTACATTCTTTTATAAATCCTGAGGTCGCGGAATAAAGTCGCGGGCATATCCTAGTTTAAAATAAAATAAAACGAAAAGATAATATCTTCAGCAAAGACCATTAAAGTGCATTTCGCAATGTCAAGACTTTCTTCCTGGTGTTTGTTACTACCTATAGAATTACAATCCACTCAGCCATTGCGATAAGACTGTTATTTGCAGAGATTTTTTTATTTTTTATTGCATGCGTTCACCAGAAAGGCAGACGTCCCTCCTACCTGATTTCACGATTCATGAAATTTGTATTATTGTGTAAAATTCCATAACTCTAGCCCCAGTAGTAGGTGTCTTAGAAAATCATCCTAGACACGAAAATAGACAAAGGTCGAATTGAGACCAATTAAGGTACCTTTTTACCTGTCTGCCCTAAAATGTACTTAATAATAATAATAAGTCACGCCACATTTACATCAAATTTGTGAAGGGGCCTTTTCGTGTTGGCCTTCTCATGGACGGGCCATTTTTATGGCACATGGTCTTCGAGGACCTACAATTTATAATAATAATTCATTTATTTTATAAAATTGAGTATTTCCACACAATTTGTAATATACACGTAGGAAGCCAAAAGTTAGAGCAAGTCAAAGAAATTGTTTATCTAGGGTGCATGTTTACACCAGGGACGGAAAGTATGAAAGTGACATCGAAAGAAGAGTAATTGCAGATAATAAGGTGAATAGAGCGCTAAACTCTTTTATGAAAAGCCAAAAAGTGTCTGTAAAAGCACGCTTTGCTGTCCATCAAGAGGTGTTGGTGCCAACACTAATGTACGGCAGTGCAAGTTGGGTGTGGCAGAAGAGGCATGAAAGTAGAATAAATGCAGTTGACATGAAAGCTTTGAGAAGTATATGTGAGGTAAGCATGCATGATATGATACAGAACTGTGTAATAAGGGAGCGTTGTGGATTGAAAGAAGATGTAATAACAAGAGTAAAGGAATGTTAAGGTGGTTTGGGCATGTAGAGAGGATGGATGAAAATAGACTCATAAAACAAGTGTATGACGGTATTGTGAATGGTAGAGTTGGTACCGCTAGACCACGACGTACACACAATGATCAAATAAAAGAAGTGTTAAAACGAGGTCAGGTAAAAAGCATATCAAATAAACGTGAATGTATGAAGAGGTTGATGAAAGTAGATGAAGCGAAATTTGTTTGTCAGGATCGTCGCAAGTGGAGAACCTAGCCTCATGCGAAACAGGGGTGATAATATGTATGTATGTATATGTAAGTATTTCCATATTATCAAAGTTCAAATAAAAAGAGTTAAAGCATGTACGCGTCATCTGTTGTAAACAAATTGGTCGTCCTATAACAGGTGTTTTTTTGTATCATCCGAACATAAAATGTGTCCGGTAGATTTACTTCAGTCTGGTTGTAACTCGCTGATACACTAAACAGTTAACAGGTTCACTATTTCAATAAAAAACTTTATTATAGACATTACAAACATTTATATTGGTTTTCCACTGTTATACTATACAATAAACAAACACGTTGTTAGTAGTCTTGTAGTGACCTATATTTCATAGGCGTTGACCTATTTCTTATAGGAGAGGACAGATGAGTTTACAATAAATGTCGTAGCTGGTCGCTCAATTCTGCTTCTTTTTCTTTCACCCTTTCCTAACTATTTGGGGTCGGCAAAATATGTCTTTTCTTTCCACATTCCTCTATTCTGACATATATCCTCTGTCACACCACAAATTATCATATCAGCCTTTACACAATCCATCCATCTTGTTGGTCTTTTATTCCAGCATGGTTTCAAATGGTGTTATATTGGTGAATCCTATTATTAACAAGTGTTTTTTTTTAATACAAAGCTGGCTATACAGACAGACGGTCTAGCTAATGAAAAAATAGTTACCGTCAGCTATAGATGTTTGCAACACCAGGGTTAGTAGCTAACGCGTTGCCGGTCTTTGTAATGGTATAGGAGGGACGGGATAGGAGGGATGGGATAAAAAGGGATGGGACAGCCTCTGTGGTTGACCGGGCTAAGTCTTTGCCGACTTACCTCACTGCAACGCAGAGGCTCCGGGTTCGATTCCTGATATGGTAAATTTCGGAAACGAATTTTCTCCGTTATTTACTATGGTCTGGATGTCTGGGATCGGCCCCAGAGTTAGTCCGTTGTATATTACCAATAACACAGGGGTAACTTGCTTAGTTTGAGGACATACAATGTGTGCGTTTGTCTGCCCATTTAAAAAAGAAAATATGGATATATAAAGTAGATGGGATAGAGGAATGAAATGAATGGAATAGGGAGATGGGATAAGGGAAGGGGAAATGGGCCATTGTAACTCTACTCATCACACGAAACACGATCTGCTCATGCCTAACCGTTTCACGCAGAAAGTCTGTGAGAGCATGGCATCGCGCTGAGAGAGGAGCAGGCCCTAAGAGCTGTAGTCAAGATAATGATTCCAGTATGGCTCTACTGCCATATCACAGTAGGTATGTACTGTGTCGGTAATATTTTAAGCCTAATAAACACATATTCATGGTTAAACGTCGCCCTTTAAGTTTCTGCCAAAAAGTCAATTTATTAATCGATATACCTTTGACAAACACAAATCTTTCACGATCAAAACAATTCGGGGTAAGGTCAATAAAAATCCCGAATTTGCTTTGAACAGGCATGTGTGGTAAATTATGGAGACAAATATATTTCAATAGGAAATAGGCGGATAATGTAAACGGTCATTGTTCCGAAAACTGAAAGTTTCACACTTTCTTATACGTGGAACATCCAGAAAGTTGTGCGAAAATAAAAAAAATGTTCTATAGGTAAATATTTTTTTTATTAAATCTTTTCATAATACTCTCCACCAGCCTACAAAGTTTCATGCGTCTGAATTCGTTTTCGAAACACTTTTTCCAGTCCGCTACAGACACCTCGTTTATAGCTTGCTCGAACGCTGACAGCGCATCTTCCGCCGACGAAAGTTATATCCCTTTGAGCTGATTTTTTATTTTCGGAAATAAAGAAAAGTCACACAATGCTAGGTCAGGGCTGTAAGGAGGGTGACCCAGGAGTTTGACCGGCGTACTGTTCAGGAAGTCCCTCGTTTTGAGCGCGGTATGGGCGGGCGTGTTATCGTGGTGGAGCAGTAGCCCGCGGAGCCCTGTGTCTGGTAGCTTGTTGCTCACAACAGAGAAAACTATTTCTGTCAAGCATTTGGTAGTATACCATACGGCGTTGATGCTTCTTTGATTCCGTAAAAGAATTGACAACAAGTAGCCAGTCAAATTGAAAAACTCGTGATCAAATTCTTTCCCCCCGCTTTTAGATTGCTTCACTTTGGTAGGCGTTGATTCCTTTTGAAACACCCAAACCGTCGAGTGGCGCTTCGTTTCTGGATCGTATTGATAAATCCAGGAATCATCACCTGTAATGGTGTCGTAAACACGCCGAGACGAGCCTGCTTCAAATTTGTTTATCACATCACGGCACCATTCCACCCGGGCCTGCTTCTGAGCATCGGTGAAGTTGTGCGGCACTCAGCGTGAAGCTATCCACCTCACGCGAAGATGCATTTGTATAATCTCATGAAGGCTTCCCGATCTAATCTGCAGTACTAGCTGAATCTCTTGACTCGCTTATTGTCTTGGATTAAATTTTTCACTACTAGCACATTTTCTTCCGTAACAGCCGTTAAATGGCGACCACTTCTTTCTTCATCTCCCAAAGTTAGTCGACCGCGCTTGAATTCATTGTACCAACGATATACGGTTGTCTTAGAAGAGCCTTCATCCATGAATGCCATTTGAAGTCTATCGTACGATTCGTCCGGTTTCAGAATCGTAAAAAATCATAGCGAGAATATGTCCCCGGCGCAGATCCATTTTTCAATGAGACACGATAATTTAAATTAACTCTCAAACAATGTGGATGGAAATATTGAAATTAGAACGTGCCAATTTTTAGTTATAAATTATCATATTTTCAAAATATATAACTGGCCAGTCTCTCATATATAAAAACTTTTTTCACAATACTTTCTGAGTGGCCTGGTACCTCCAAATTTGTCGCTAACTCATATTGGGAACTATATGTTTTTTGCGAATAGGTTTATTTGCAATTTGAAATACATATAGTTCTGAATGATTTATTTAGAAGTAGGTACATTTATGTTTCATTATTTTCGGGGAATTTGATACTTTGGAATTGGGTAAGTACGTATCAGTCCGCATAAAATTAAGAGTTTCGTAGACTTGACTCACGTTCATTGTAAGAAGAAAGATAGGAATACCGAGAGGACACTCATATATACCAAGATATATACTTTATTCTAAACAATGCTCACACTAGTGAGTACAGTATACCGCAAATATTGATATAAAGTGTTTACATTAACGGGTGATTGTTAAAAACGTGTTTCCTGTCGATCACGTGAATGTTAACGACAGTATTATTGATCTTCTGATCTCAAGCCTCTCCGTATCAGTTTTCTCATTTACTGAGGAAAATGCTATTGCATTAGAAAATGTGTTATTTATTTTACTCTCTTATGTTTTACATAACATATATTTGCATAGTTACTATAAGATTATAATTTATATTCGTATTGGTATTGAAATTTAGATAATTAATAAACAACTAAAATTTCAGAATAAACGCTATGATATATCTATGTAGTTTAAAGTATTTTTGTTTCCTTGCTTTGGCACTTTGACGATGGCTTATTAGTTTCATTTAACTTTTAGATAATCTAACATCAATCTAATGATATATTAATTTATATTTGAAAAAGTTACATATGTATTTCGCTTCTTTGTAACTTGTATTTCCCAAAAACATTAATATATTAATACTGTAGGCAGTGTTGAATTAATGTAAGTTGAAAGGTCAAGTTGGTTTCAATTACTCTTCCTCAGAACATGAACAAGATTTACTCGAGAACAAATATTTGTTACAAACTCTATTTGTAGCGCAAATTAAGAGGGAATATGTTTGTGAAGAAAGTAAAGATAAATTAACAATCAAAAGAACTTTCTAACAATTGATATTGAAGACGCCTTTTATCTCATATTATATTAAGTTTAATTTTTGTTCTATTACTGAGATGAGAATCCTCTATTGGCATTTTGTGATCACAATTTTCAGTAATTAGAACTAGGTTGACTAGGTGGGGTTGAGATATGTGTGTTATCATTACTTTGAAACAGAAACCTGATGTATTTAGTATCTTACTCTGAATATGAGTTTTTGGTTGTATAGTACTCTGGGTAACGACAGCAGGATAATGCTGATGTTAGATGGATCACCCATATTGATTGAATTGGTTAAAAGGCACAAAACTGAAAGGACACGACGGACTTAAATCTTCCAAATGTTCGTGCTATATAACAATTTTGAAAAATTGACACTTAATTTAAAGTTTATATAAAGGTTGTTGAACGGTAATAAACATAGTGCACTTTTGTGAGCGGTATTTATTCTTGGTCTTTGTTATACGGTTTTTGTTTGTCTATTAATTGTCCCTTTACGGAATGCAGGAACAGACGTGTATGAAGTTAGTTAAATGGTGCTTCATATTCCATTAGCTCGGCCCGGTTTACATTCCTGGCCATCGAAGGTTTAATTAAAGCTGGAAACTACATGAATCCGGAGCACTTAGACGTAATTGGACCCTGTGCGCGTTTTCCAAATGACTTTCATCGAAGTTTGATTACTGATGTTAAGGGACATCTTCCGAGGTTAAACTATCTTAGGCAATTCAAATTTGTATAAAGCAATTTCAGTTGTACGATTTTTAAACCTAGTAAGTGAATTCCATGAAACACCGCTCTACAATATATGTACATTATGTCTGGAAAATTGTTTAAGCAAAGCACAATGGCCTGTAAAAATTTGAATCCAGAATTTTGTAAATTAATGCATCTGCATGCATGATTATAATTTGTGACCTAATCATTTATCTACTTAAATTAAATTTTACAGTAATACACTTAGGCTCGATTCCCACTGTGATGCTGTTTACGGGTCAAGCCACCCGTTGCGAGCCCGGTCAAATATTCTTACACAAGAAAGAATTAGGGAATTCTCACGATATCTAATTCTCACTACACGAAAGCGAGCCGCTATCGGTTCGACGAAAAGAATATTTGACCAAAGCGAGATCGGACCTGTCATGAACCGTGAACGGCATCACAGTGTGAAACGAGCCTTATTATCATATAGTCCAACAGTATAGAGAGCCGTTGGGAATATATAAAATTTAGTAGATAGTATTCGGTTTTACGAGTTACATGATGTGACATAAGTTCATGTTCAATTTAAATAAGCGACCCTTTTTTATTAGAACCTATTCCCTAAAGATCTATTTCTATAATAGACTACATTATGTGTTAAGATAAATACACTGGTTATGGTAATAAGTAAAGGAATCGCTCCCGGTAAGGATGCTGGCAATTTAGTCTGTTTAAAAATTGATTTTAAATTACTCAATGTAAACTAGAGACCAACTATCTATTTTGTTTCAAACTCTGTAATTTTCAAAAGAACAAAATAATTTTGAATTCAAAGAATTAAAAAAAGTTCTAAAATTATTATTTAATTAATTGCTATTGAATTGTCCTTTTTATGAAATTTCGGTTGTTGAAAAAGAAAATATTTCATGAAATAATAACTCACAATTTCTATCGTATTTTTTCTAAAAAAAAAAGCTTATGTTCGTCTGATTGGCTACCACCTCTGGTCTAGAGTATATCGCCAAAATAATCATATATTGTGTATATCAGCGGCATCAGTGGCCAGATTCCAGTTCCCTCTTCGAAGACGGCAGTACACGGGTAGCATCTTTGGTGTTGCAAATATCGATATGTAACGGTAATTGCATGAGATGGAACGTGCTGCTTGTTTTTTAGGAATAATAAAATATTTTGGAAGAAATTATTATTTTTGTTTGAATGTCATCACACTTCAAAATCCAAACACAGAGCTCTATTTCACATAAAAAACCAAAAACAGCTCCGTTTTGTGTCAATGTGACATGAAAATTACTCCGATTATTTGTATGTAAACGTAAACTTCATTCGATGAGACTCTTTTTCAATTCTAAATTATTCTTATATCAAATAATTTTTAAGCTAAACTTGTATGTTACAATACCTGCCGAACAAAAACAACAGAATCGTCGTGTGTGATGACATCACCGATCAAATAAAATAAAAAAAATAAAAGCTAAAATACGAAAATATTCAAATTATACTCTTATAACAATAGCATTTTATTAAGTAAATGTATAAAAGCAGAGGTGACTTTTAAGACAAGGCCAATCACTGAATACATGTATAATAAGAAATATATTTTTACATCTAGTAAATACACAAGAAATTATATACTTATGTATGATCTCTGCACCATGACTACATACAACTAGAATTTAAAATAATTAAGTTAGTACCTGGCTGCGCTTTTACTCAGAGTGGCATGAGATTAAGGGAAATTGAGTTTAAGGGTATACATACATACACCTTAAAAGACACTAGACCTGTTATTTGGGCTAGGAAACACATTTTTATGGTCCACCGATAAGTTTAGAATGAATGATGGGAAAAACAAAAATACGTTCGATAAACAAGGTTATGCTACTTTTGTTGATAACAAAGTGTGTAGGAATACACTTACGCTTTATATATAAACACTAAGACTGTTTTCGAGTTTAGTAAACAAGTTTTGAATTAGTTTATCGATTTTTAAATACGAAAATATTTTTTTTTGCTTGTATATTACGACGATGGTTACAATCGGTTGTGACACTGGCTGACCACTGCCATGGCACTCTCGCTTGGCTTGTAGGCTTTAGTCGAAAGTCGCGACCAGTGACTGGAATGGTGACTTAGATTAGGTTATGTTAGACTTTAAACCAAAAGAACAGAACAGACTGGTCACCATCGTCGCAATATAACGAAACGAACGAACGAAAAAAAATTATATCTCAAGAACTACATATCTCCTAGACATGGGGGTTGCAGAAGGGAGAAGTAATCCTCACCCTTCCTTCTTTAAAATACATTTAATTTTTATTTATCAACTTTCATGGTTATCGGTCAAATTGTTGGAGTAGAAGAGGTAACTTTTGTAATGTCTTAGAATTTTAAAGTCTGAGTTTAATAATACAATTTGTTCAATGTCTATGAAACCTTCATGAAGAGAGCAGCGACTTAAGCCAATATTGGGTAGTTCATTTCTCTCTTTCAATTTGAACCAATCGACCAAAGTGATCCAAATAAACATAAGCTTGAATCATTTAATGTTATTGACTACCGTCGTTTCCTTTATACTCCACGCCTTTCAACCAAATTGATCAAATTTAGTTGACCGTCTAATATCAGTATTATAAAAGAATGAGAGTACTCTATACCGTACGTTCTTTACGTACGTATACGATTGCCAATATTAAGTTTATTTTCAGATGACAATTTGTAGAGAAAGCATTTTGCATACGAAATACTTTCTTTAGACTTCATTCTTATATTTTAGCATATAAGGATAGGTGGCTTTTATATGGGCAACGCTGTTTATAAAAGACATAAAGAAATACAGAGTATTTTCTTGGATTGTAAAAAAGCGTGCACAAGAAAACTAATAAACACGTATACCTATGGATAAAATTAGGTGCTAAAAATACATATAATGTATTTTAAACTACTTGAATTTGATGATAGAAACAGCTGAACAACTCAAACAGCATAATGGACTTTAAGAAATATCTCTCAAAATGCCTCACCGACTCTTCAGGTGTTCAGAGGGCTAGTGCCTACCACGGACAAATCAATATGGCGATCCAGCAAACTAACATAGGACTGGCACGAATCCCTTAATTTATTCATAACCTAAACGCCTATTTTGTAAAATAAACATTTTAAAAGCTGTAAGTTAAAATTGGTATGTTTCCTCAAACAAACAATTTCAGTTCGTTTAAAGAAAAAATATCAGAGAAACACCACTTTCGAGTAAATGTTGATTGAGTAAGGTAGTATCTCAATTCATTATGAATTATAATAGAAATTCCATTAAGCATTAAATTAAGAATACGTTGAGTCGAGTACCCTAAACCCCGTACCTGTCGAGAAAAATAGTTGTGATGAATGGATGGACACGACGATTATATAATGGTTCCCTTTTTGCCAAAATTACTGCGCTGTCGTAAAAAAAGTCATAAGAATTTTTCTATACAATATTTTACTTTAATATCTACATTTTTGTTTTATTGTATGGAAATTACAAAGTTATTGAACTCATTGTTTCCTTGATTCAGTTGTAAATTAGTCATAATATTACAAAAGTTAAGCAGTTTCATAACTTTTTAGAAGTGTATTACTATAGTAACTTTGAAGTATCTAAATTCCACAGAATAATAATTTTGTTTTTAAGTCATTGAACCCAGTATAGTTTGTACTTCTTGTAATAAACTACCATTTATAAAACATCTGTAAAATGCAAGGAGAGATTTGGGTAAGAAAGTACCAAATATACCAATTATTAACTATTTGGGCAGGGTTTCCCCTTTATTGTTCACAGTACGCAATGAACACAGTTTTTTTTTTATTGGACTTGACTTTATGTTGTTGGTCCGAAGACCTCACAACTTTACCGGGGTTTTCGGGGCGAGTGCCTTTGCGAAGCGAAGGCGCTCGAGCCCGGGGGCCAACTTGCTCGAGGGGGCTCCCTAGGGAGTTTCGCCTCGGCTGGACTGTTGCCATGAGAGGGGGATGAATCTAATGATGCCCACCATAGGGCGACACAATGCACTAATTGAGAGCGGGCGACGGGTAAAATAAGGCCCGAGAGGAAGGATCCCGGCGGACCGGGATCGGCGGTTCGCGGTGGCCTATACTATCTTACTGCAGTTTCGCAACGTGTTATGGTTGGGAGAGAAGAAACGGCGAAAGAAACTTCCCAGCAACACGCCTAGTCTATCCTATGGGGGAGAAGCTGTGTCTCCTGGCGCCCTCGCGGGGACGTGGAGAGATCGTGATTGGCGGCGTCGACGCCGCCGTCTGTGTCTGTCTGTCGGTGCCTGCCAGCCTGCCGTCCTAACCGCGGGCGGGCTGATCCGAACCAGCCGTTTTGTGATATCGTCGACCTTATCCGTGAGGATGTTACGCGGTCGTCGCACGAGAGCCTTTCGTCGAGGCTTATGTCGGACGCGGACACGACGAGGGGATTTCGATGGTGCGGCGCTAGATCGAAATACTTACGCGAGAGCGACGTAATGTAGTTTTTGATGGAGGGAAGCTCCAGATCGCGGTGGATGTCGACGTTACGCATATAGAGGGGAACACCGACGGCTCTGCGCATGAATTTATTCTGAACGATTTGCAGTTTCTTTAAAAGGGAAGGCTTGGCATGGTCGAATACCACACTCGCGTATGTCATGATCGGGCGGATGCATGTTTTATATAGAGTAAGCTTGTGTTTGAGGGACATTTTGCTTCGTTTATCTATCATGGGTGCTAGACGACCCATCACAAATCGCGCTCTATTCCGGACTATAGTGATATGCTCGTTGAAGCGCAAGTTCTGATCTAGGGTGACACCCAGGTATTTGGTGTACTTTGCCCAGGGGATCTCTTGTTCGTAGAGCGAGATGGCTTTTAAGCGACGGCAAGCGCGTTTGGGAGAGCGAAGCGTGCCCGGGGAAAAGAACATTGCTGCGCTTTTCTCCGGGTTTACCTCTATCCTCCATTTGCGAAACCATTCGCCTAGCTCTGTTACAGCTGCCTGTAGCCGGACGCAAGCAATTTGTCGGTTGTGATCTGATGTATAGAGTGCGGTGTTATCCGCGAAGAGGGCCAACTCTACATCTGGAGTTTTTGGGATGTCGCTGGTGTACAGCGTGAAGAGTAGTGGAGACAGGGCCGAGCCCTGTGGTATGAACACAGTCTAAACGCCACTACGCCTTTTATACGAAAAATGCTACCCTACAAAACAATAACATTGCATCATTGCTAAAAATAGCAAATACATCATAGTGTTGCCAGGATCTTAAAAACAATTATAATAATTAGTTACTGATGCACTAAATTACCTAGATGATAATTTAGTGGGCTTATAAAATTAACTAACCGGTTGAAAATGGTAATTTAATTATAAATCGAATTATCTGATAAATCGACTAAAAGTATTATCTATGTCGATTGTCTATGTCATATTAATATACACTATGATTCTCATGACTACTGTGATGGACATCTTGTAACACATCTTTAATATTTTGTTTTAATTATATTATGTGCAAGGATTTTTATTTTTTAGGATTCCATAACCAAATGGTAAAAATCGAAGTCCTATAATTTCGTTATGTCCATCAGTTCATCAGTTCTCTATAATCATAACGTTACCGTTATTGTACTCAGCGACTATTGGCACTATGTTCTTAAAATTTGGGTCGATTGTAGCTTTTATATATCGCTAACGATTGTGTACTGAAATTTAAAAAAAATTTAAATTAGTGGTGGCCTCCGTAAACGAAACTGGGGTGAAAAAACATTCAATGCACGATAGGTATCGTGAGATAAGTTAGGAGAAATCATAGTAATGTTTCAAAATTTATATAATTAGGTAAATAATAAGGTAGGCTAGTGCAATATTATGCATTTATAAAGTATAAATTGGCAAAAACAGTGGACATATGCGCCATGAAGTAACTCTTCACTGTTTGCGGCACATACACACTGGACCGAGTCTAATGTCTAATTCCTCGGTACTTGTGTAGAGGGGGATAAATCGTTTAGAAAGAAAATAATGTTTATTTAGATTTATTTAAATGAGAATTATACATAAAGAGATTAACAAAAACCAAAGGTTATTTTTGGTCTTGTGTAAATAAAAAATAATTCATTAATAATCGATAGTACATACAACTTTATTATATGAAGTTTGTATATGTTGAATCTTTACAGACTTCAAATTATTGTCAATAATACTCCCCACCTCGTTGGAAC
Source organism: Dendrolimus houi (assembly GCA_039645545.1). Classification (NCBI taxonomy): domain Eukaryota; kingdom Metazoa; phylum Arthropoda; class Insecta; order Lepidoptera; family Lasiocampidae; genus Dendrolimus; species Dendrolimus houi. The sequence continues at coordinate 9,214,837 of CM077133.1, forward strand.
TTTACATACACCGCCGGCAAACTTATTTAATCTAGTAGGGATTCATTAGGAGGTGAGTCAATAGGAACCAGCAAGAACAGGGCTTTCACCAGAATTGAAAATCCAAATTTACCACATTATCTCTAAACAGACTTCAAAAAGGAGGAGGTTCTCAATTCGTCTGTATGTTTCTTTTTGTATGCTCGTTACTCGATTTCTCCGTCAATTAGTTAGTTTCTTTGTTATTGTAGTGAACTTTGTAACAAGAAACAGTAAAGTTTTCGGTAAATCAGCAAATTTAATTACTCGTTGTATTTGGCGTTTTTCACGCGGTGTAGCCGTGGGGAAACCTCTAGTTTTTACATGCATGTTACGCGATTTCTCCGTCAATTAGTTAGTTTCTTTGTTATTGTAGTGAACTTTGTAACAAGAAACAGTAAAGTTTTCGGTAAATCAGCAAATTTAATTACTCGTTGTATTTGGCGTTTTTCACGCGGTGTAGCCGTGGGGAAACCTCTAGTTTTTACATGCATGTTACGCGATTTCTCCGTCAATTAGTTAGTTTCTTTGTTATTGTAGTGAACTTTGTAACAAGAAACAGTAAAGTTTTCGGTAAATCAGCAAATTTAATTACTCGTTGTATTTGGCGTTTTTCACGCGGTGTAGCCGTGGGAAACCTCTAGTTTTTACATGCATGTTACGCGATTTCTCCGTCAATTAGTTAGTTTCTTTGTTATTGTAGTGAACTTTGTAACAAGAAACAGTAAAGTTTTCGGTAAATCAGCAAATTTAATTACTCGTTGTATTTGGCGTTTTTCACGCGGTGTAGCCGTGGGAAACCTCTAGTTTTACATGCATGTTACGCGATTTCTCCGTCAATTAGTTAGTTTCTTTGTTATTGTAGTGAACTTTGTAACAAGAAACAGTAAAGTTTTCGGTAAATCAGCAAATTTAATTACTCGTTGTATTTGGCGTTTTTCACGCGGTGTAGCCGTGGGGAAACCTCTAGTTTTTACATGCATGTTACGCGATTTCTCCGTCAATTAGTTAGTTTCTTTGTTATTGTAGTGAACTTTGTAACAAGAAACAGTAAAGTTTTCGGTAAATCAGCAAATTTAATTACTCGTTGTATTTGGCGTTTTTCACGCGGTGTAGCCGTGGGGAAACCTCTAGTTTTTACATGCATGTTACGCGATTTCTCCGTCAATTAGTTAGTTTCTTTGTTATTGTAGTGAACTTTGTAACAAGAAACAGTAAAGTTTTCGGTAAATCAGCAAATTTAATTACTCGTTGTATTTGGCGTTTTTCACGCGGTGTAGCCGTGGGGAAACCTCTAGTTTTTACATGCATGTTACGCGATTTCTCCGTCAATTAGTTAGTTTCTTTGTTATTGTAGTGAACTTTGTAACAAGAAACAGTAAAGTTTTCGGTAAATCAGCAAATTTAATTACTCGTTGTATTTGGCGTTTTTCACGCGGTGTAGCCGTGGGGAAACCTCTAGTTTTTACATGCATGTTACGCGATTTCTCCGTCAATTAGTTAGTTTCTTTGTTATTGTAGTGAACTTTGTAACAAGAAACAGTAAAGTTTTCGGTAAATCAGCAAATTTAATTACTCGTTGTATTTGGCGTTTTTCACGCGGTGTAGCCGTGGGGAAACCTCTAGTTTTACATGCATGTTACGCGATTTCTCCGTCAATTAGTTAGTTTCTTTGTTATTGTAGTGAACTTTGTAACAAGAAACAGTAAAGTTTTCGGTAAATCAGCAAATTTAATTACTCGTTGTATTTGGCGTTTTTCACGCGGTGTAGCCGTGGGGAAACCTCTAGTTTTTACATGCATGTTACGCGATTTCTCCGTCAATGTCGACATTGAATTTTATCTTTATTCATAAGTATACTCCCGAGTCGGTCCCATGGTCACCAAGTCAGGATCTGATAAGTGGATACCAGAGAAATAGAGAGTAAACCTTAATATTTTCTTAAATTTTCGCGACTTGTGTACATATTAAAACTACGTTTTATTGAGAGTAACCCTTATTAAAAAACGCCGAGAGCCGACATTTTTCCAAAAGAAACCTTGTATACTCGTGGTAGTTGTACACTTTGTACAGGCGTTTCATTTTTCTGTATGGGATGTTACGCGATTTATCCGTCAAATGTGGACCGATTTTCAAATTGTTTTTTTTACCTCGCGAGTTTGTCCCGTTAGTCAGAATCAGATTTGTGGGTCGCAAGAAAATCGAGAGCAACCCTCGTTGAAGAGCATACACACCGAAGAGTGAGATGGCAAATTTGTATACGCATGCCAGGTGTAAAATTTCTACAGATGCTTAATATATTATTTCTAAAGTTATCAAAGTATTTGCGCAACTAAAAAGTAATTTTATTTTTAACAAAACAAAACACACACTAAAAACAAAAAAAATAATATTTTCATTACTAATAGTTTATTTTTCACCTTTTGGTAAGACAATAGGCAATGGTATCGTTATAAACAATCTCTATCAGAAAACCAGGGACTGTATAATACTGTTTCATAATGTGAGATATCACTACACTGACTTCGGTCCTATTCTATTTTATAAATATGCAGTACAAAACTATAAATGCTCACTCAGACTATAGTGAAGTGTTTCGTATTCAGTTCAATCGATCTCCTATGAAAGAATAAACGTTTTTAAATTTATGTTAACTAACCTGCTGTTTCTAACGTCTAATCTATAAACGTGAAACAAACGGTTAACGGATGTCATTTGGCGATTTTAACCTCTCGGCCATGCTACGTCGAGCGGAAGATTGCTAAGCGGTTTTACGCCTCAATGATTTGGCAAACGCCCTTGGCTGACTGATCTAGGACTTTACACTTCATGTTTTAAAATTGTAATTGAATAAAAGCTGATCATGAAAAAAATCTATGCTGGATTATAGCGGTCTACGGCCTATCTGATCCGAAGCCACTATTGTCGCTTGTATTTGTAACAGTAGAGGATTGTGGACGTGCTCCTGGCTTCGAAGGAATTTGATAACCACTTTCATTTAAAAAAAACCATCTACAATTCTAAGATTTTTTATAGCTAGAATACAGCAGATAGGGACAGCCCACCTGATGGAAAGCGGTTACCGTCGCCTATGGGCGTTTGCAACACTTTTTAAAAAACACCATATTGTAGCGCTGTGGGAAAACCACGACTGGAAGCTTATTCCAAATCCCCACGGTGCACAAGAGAACCGTTGCGTATAAGAGCTAAGCAGCTCAAGGAAGTGGGGATGAACGCTCAGCCGATGCCGTGCGGTGCGGTGGCAAAAAGAAAAAAAGAAGACGAAGGCACCATTCTGAACAGCTGCTCGGAACACTCCCCATTGTACAGTCGGTAGAGTACGTAGAGAGACGCGAAATCTCTCCGAAGACCAAGCGTCTGTGAGTATGGGATCGTCGACAATGCGAACAGCTCTACGTTGAATACTGTCTAAGATTTAGCTGGTAGGCGGGTGCCCCGGTCCACGAGTGTGAGCAATACTCATACTAATCAGATAACGTCGGCTAAAAGCTTATAGTATAATAAAATTTAATTATTAGAGTTGAGGGTCATGCTGCTCTGCTACTTAGCCAAATGTACTATAAGGATTAGATTATATAATAATAAGGATTAGAATACGAGTATATAAGTGAATTTGCCCTTGCCTCTAGCATACAGTTACTACTCGTCGGACATTTCGGAAATTAAAAAAAAAACTGGTGCTACATTGTAAAGTCGTGGTAGCGTAATGGCTAGCATACGCGTCCCAAACTCAAAGTGCGTGGGTTCGAACCTGGCCGGAACGCATGCACCTCTTAGGCAGTTTTCTGACCTAATGTGCATATTGTTACAATTACCACGTGCTAACAACGGTGAAGGAAAACATCGTAATGCAACCTGCACATCGAGATAACCGATGTGTCAAATCTGCCAAGCCGCCTTGGACAAGCGTGGCGGGTATACTGTCCGTGCCCCTATAGTGGGAGGCCCGAGCCCAGTTGTGGGATATTTATAGGCTGTTAGGCTTACATTGTAAGTACGACAGTTATGTGAATTCAGTTTACATCTAACACTTTATTCTTGAAATGTACAATATGAAGATTTCGCGAAACATCCTGGCGATATTAGATCAGGTAATGAAAGTAGTTTATTTAAAAAAAAAAATCATATTTTTATTGCGAAGCTGACAAATAAGTTGACGGCCCAAATTGAAAGTAGTTACCTTCGTCTAAAGGCGTATGCAATACCAAGGGCGAAACCAACCAGTTGTCACCCTTTAGAATGGGATATGACGGATGGAATAAACCGTATAGAATAGTGGTATCGACATGAGGACTGGGATAGGGCGGACCGGGTAGAGGAAGAGAGAAGTCGGCCATCCGATCTCTCACTCATCGTACAAAACACGATTAGACTTGAGGCTAACTGTTTCACGCCGATATTCTGTGAGAGTGTGGTATTTCATCCGTGCAGGAACGGAGAAAGAATGTCCTGCGGTCAGGCGGCCTGTCGTAAGAGGCGAAAAAACAATCCACAGCCAGGTGGGAGGGTATTTGCCCGACTGGATGGCTACCACCCCTTTAATCCATTGTATTGTGGCGACCGAGAACTTTCTGGCAGTGTAAGCCGGTCTCAAGACTTTTAGCAAAAAGCTAAAAGATTCTGGAAGGAAAAGACAAGGACAGATACACTTTAGAGAAGGATAGATGATGAACAAAAGAATAACGAAATGAAGATCGGAATTCTAAAATAGAAGGTTCAGGAAGGAAAAGACAGAGATACATAGATGTTAACAACGGGTTAGACAGTAAATAAAAGAATAATGAAAAGGAGATCGAAATTATGGGTTCCAGAAGATTCTTCTGGGTATATAAGCAGTAAGGTGCGCCTACGGAGTAGTTCAGTTGAGGATAGCAAAGTGACAAATCCGATACGAGAGAATTGGAAAAGAAGTTAGTGGAAAGTTTAGTGGTGAGTATAGTGAAAAGTTTAGTGAGCAGTTCAGTGAAGAAGGAGTTTTGCGTAATTTAAGAGGAGATCCAGAAACGAGCTACGCGTGGTAAATTCGGAGGTGTTTACCTCAGCAGCAGGAGCAGGAGGTGGTCTACGTAATATCAGCGACGGTATTCTGAGTGAGACATCTCATCGTTGGTTCAGTGCGTCGTTAGTGTGCGTGTAGGGACAATCCCGCGGAGAGGAATCACGTACGACTGTGTACGTTAATAAAAGCATTTAGTTAAAAAACTGGTGTTTCCTTCCAATCCCAAGTGCGTACCCCCCGTCCCCGTCCCCGCCCGCCCGCACGTAACAATATTCATTCTTGCGCAGGTGGCGTTCGAGGATTGTCGTTTTACATGTTAGTGTTTCTATTCAAATATTTTGCGATGCTGCGATTCCAAAAAGTCATGTTTCTTAATTTTTGACATTTTAAAGGCTTTTTGAATGACACGAATTTAAAGTAGTGTTATAAAATAACGATTAAAATATTTAAATAATTACAAAAAATGTTGTAACTAGTGACGGAGAATCTGCGAGATTCACACGAGCTTATCTGCGTGGGAATCTCGTAGATTCTCCGTGTTAATACACAGAGCAAAACTTAAATTTATGCAAGTCGCCTTTGGTTTATCTTTTTCAAGTCCTTGTTTCATGTTTTAAAGAATCTCCGTATTTGATTATTTAAGATTGAATAATCTGAATTTTTTTTTGGTTATATGATCCTTTCTTTTATGAGCGAAAACTTGACCTTTTACTCCATGTTTCGAAATTTGAGTGCTTTAAGTAATGATGCCATCTTCGTTACTTAAAGGCCTTGAGGACAATTAATGTGAACACCACGATACCATTAGTAAAATTGTCATGAAAAGTGCTTAACCATTTCGTGTTTGCTATGACCGTCATTATAATTAAGATTGATTACACTTGATATGTTTTTGACAATAAAGATGACTGAGATCGATGTAAAGTTTGGATAAGTACGATAGCAATTTAAAACCATTATTTATCATGACTTTAAATGATCTGGATCTACATGACACTATAAACAAATCGCAATTGGTTTGATTTATTAGTAAATATTCAAAACATTCAATCGTTTATTAAAATGATAATAATGAAGCATGTTTGTAGTAAGTTTGTAGTTTGTGTTGTAGTTAATAATCTAAATAAGGTATTTTTGTATCTACGGTAGTTTTCACGTTATTGACAAACTAATAAACTGTGTGAAATTCGCGTTCGCTGGTACGGTCACGTTTCATAGAAATCAACTTGTAACAAATATCTAGTTACGCAACATCCGCCTGATTCCGCTAAAAGAATTAGGCCCGAAAAATGGGGGTTATATGCGTTAATGGTGTCAAAATTTCGACACAGAAAACCGTCTAAGTAGAAAAAATCGAACAGGAACAAGGAAAACAAGTTCCGAATCAGACTAGGGTGCAGACTGTTACAATTATTACGTACTGACGATCAAGGATAATATTGTGATGAAACGTATACATCAAGATAATCGATGCGTCAAATTAGCCAGTGCGCGTTTGACAAGCGTAGAGGCTTTTCTGTCAGTTACCTTAAAATAGGGAGGCTCGAGCAGTTGTGGGATATTTATGGGCTGTTATTATAAAGTATTACATAAGTTTTGCTTCATAAGTTCAGTTTCCTTTACAAGTTAGGTTTTACGTTTTAAACGCCGAAATAATCTTTTTTAACAAACACGCTAATATAATGAGTGAGTTGAGATTTTTATAAAAATATGAAATAAACATGTGGGTAAATAAAATAAACTAGATAAATGTAGTCAGTGAAAATGTACACTGTCACAGTAATTCGTGCCAAAGCAGCTGTTAAAGGAACATAAAACAATTTGAATACAGGAAACTAGAGCGTTAATTTTCTCAATAGCTAAAAGGAGAGGTTTAGTAAAACTTCTTTGAAAATCTTGTCAATAAACTGTGAGATCTTTGCATAAATTATTTTATAGATACTGAACTTATATGAATTGTAAATTAATAATTTATTTGTTCGACTAATAACAATAGAGAAGTTATTTTCAATTTTACACAGATACAAAATATAGAAATTACCAATGCACATTAACACAGTTAGTCCGATGTACAAATAATACTGTATATTCTACTTTTACAAACACTGTGGAAATCATTAACTGCGTCTATAGTCTTTGATGTAACATTTTGTAGGTGTTTCTTCAGTGATTAAGAATCTCCTTGTTTTTCTAAAATTATTCAATGATGAATGACCGTCGCTACGGTGCACGCTTATAGATCCTAAGAATATTTATTTTGTAAGAAGAAAGTCGTATATATTTGAACTCGCCACTTATGTTTTTACATCACAAATAATCTGAATACAAACATGTTTATTCTTTTAGAAAATGTTAATATCTTTATTTGTAACTATAACACACTTAAACATTTGGTTCTTTTAGTTATGAAGCATAGCTTATTACTTCTTATTCTTAAAAATTTCCGCTTGCGTCTATACCCACATTATTAACGGTGCAGCAGCGCCATCTGCGGAAAGAATAACCGCTTCAAGAAAAAGCTAAATCCACTATATTCATAGATCAGCACCGAGTGACGCCTTCTTCATTATGCCTCATGCTGAATATTGGTTTTCTACAAATGATTTCAGTATAAAGCAAGGGTCTTAAGTTGACTTCTGGTCTGCTACAAATGCTTCTGGAGAAAACCAGAGGTCTTAAGGAGTAAGATGTGTTTGCTAAATCGGTGTTCAAGTGAGAGAAGCAAACGAACCCACCTTTTTTGCAGTGCTATGGTGCTAGGTTTTAATAACATCCGCAACAAAAGCGAGTATATTATCTTAAGTACTATTATTATATATTAAGGTTATATTCACAAGTTATAGACAAATCAACTTCTTAATCTCATCTCAATTTCGCTACGTGTCATAGTTTCAACACATGCAAAGATAATTTCCAGCTTGAAATGGCTTAACAATCTTTAATCATTGCCAAAGTTAATTAAACTACTAACTCAAAGTTAATAAATTATACAATGTACACCTGGAAAGAAGTTTCTTATTTAAACTAAATTCTGACAAGTTTTGTGTAGTTCATACATGAGTACTTACATAAGATATTTCCTGATCTATTTACTTCATAACGTGTAATGAACACTTCATCAAAAGAATTAGCTTAGATTTAAGTCCGCGTTGTGTGAATGCTCATGTTTGAGTTCAACTCGTACAAGGCGGCTTGTAATCATTTTATATTTGTTACTTGGAATAATAACTTTTATGTTCCTCTTCTTTGATTTTTTACGCGTGTGGGGTTTGAGCTAAGTCAACATAACTTTCCTAAATAACCAGTATTTATGGATTTCATATCTAACTATTTCATTTACTGATAAGACCGCCTATTGTTTTCTGTACTTAAACTTCTTGAACCGTATCTTAATATTATGCAATAATAGTAGATTATGATACAAGTGTGCTAAGTTGGTCACTAAAGTCGAGACGGGATTGCAGCCCGAGCCGTGAGGCGAGAGCGTAATTGAGCCGAGAGTGTAATGATCAATGCACACGCTTTTCATTCGACGTTTTTCAACACCTTTTCGGAAAAAAATACGTGTTTTACTAAAATAATTAAACCTATTGAATTCGTAGAAAAATTGGGCATTGTTTTTGATTTTCCATACTATGTAATTATCATATTATACCCTTAGGTATTTTTCTTTTGATTTCGGAGGCAACAAGCTATCAGCCGCATTTTGTGCCTCACTAAGTATTTCCAAAGGTGTTAATACTATATGTACATATATCTTTTTAATTACTGGAACTCGACTTTTTTTTAAATAATTACACCACCAGAGCCGCTAGAAATTAAGCAATTTTTATATAAAACGGCGCAGGGATTTTGCAAATTCTTTGCGCTCCTAACTTTGGTTGAACGAAAGCGCGCCACAGATCACTAATAACCAACGAATGCGCGCGCAGGTGACAGATAACGTTGGCGAAGGCGCAACTGTCAAGCATCCTTATATTAAAAAGATGTAAGATCTATAATATGTAATAACTGTATATTTGTTAAATAATTTAATAATCAAAGTTAATGTTAATTAGTTGACAAAAATAAATAATTTCATAAAACTGGGTGTTTGTTTATACATCGCGTTTTATGCGCCACATTTAATTACATTACTAAATAAAACTAATATTGTACCTTTTACAGAAAAACTCTTTATTGAAATTAAAAAATAACTGTAATGAAAAGGCATTGGTGCGATGATGTAAAGTAAAAAGCACGCGTGTTTTATAAGGCTGTTTACGGCCATAAAACAGTGCAATAAGTGCCACTTTACTAGCAAGTGTGTTGAAAAGTATATTCTATCCACCTGTTTTGATAAACTCTTTAAGCACATAAATATATATATATATATATATATATATATATCTAATATTATGTTATTCAAACGAAATACTTCAATTTGTGAAGCAATTCTCCGTGGCTTTTGTCGGATGTATCTACGCTTAAGAATACAAAGAGGCAGTGTTCCCGGCAATTTGTTTAGTATACTTTTTATTCAGTTCGCGTTTTAGGCAAAGGAAACGCTCATCAGACTGCCTTGTGTCTTGAATTTTTAAAAATGGAACCATTTTATTCTTGATGCCTTACATTATTTCCTTTGGAAAACGAAGTTTATTTTTATAGACATTTTGGCGAGAAAATTTAGAATGAACCTTAAGACTCATCATCATCATCCGAGCGTTAAATCCCGGTTGCATTCGGAGCCTTCACTCCGACGCCCAGGGTCCGCTTTCCTACTTTTTCTACTCCACTTCGCGCGGTCTTCAGCATCCCCCGTTTTGAGACCATTCGTACGCATGTCATCCTTCACAACGTCAAGTCAACATTTCTTGGGTCTTCCCCTTCGACCCGGACCTGGCGGAGGTGGCATGGCTAGACATTTGTTCCCCACATAATTAGCCGGTCTCCGTAAAACGTGGCCGTACCAGCGTAAGCGACACTCTTGCAGTTTGTCTGCTATGTCACGGACATGAAGCCTGCCACATGGAGTTCCTGATCCGGTCTTTCCGCGTCACTCCACACATCCATCGCAGCATATTTATGTCCGTAACACGCAGTTCTTGCTTGTGTCGCTCAAGTACAGGCCACGATTCACTGCCATACAAAAGGACAGGTCTAATGATGGATTTATAGACCTGTCCTTTTAATTAATTTAACCGGCATTTTGGGGTCACAAATGACACCTGTCACTTAACGCCACTTGGCCCAAGCTGCTGTGATACGGGCCTTGACGTCGTCGTGGTCGATATCCCCGGATGCACTAAGTACAGATCCCAAGTACTTAAACTGATCCGTGCGCTCGACCATATCTTCGCCTATGCGCACGGATGTGGGATCTGTAGTGTTGCAGGCCAAGTACTTAGTCTTGGTCACATTTAGCTTCAGACCACCGTTCTCTAGCGACCTCTTCCACGCATTTACACGTCGCACCAGGCGCCCTCTGTCCGAATCTGCCAGCGCGATATCGTCAGCATATATGTGCAACCATGGAGGTTGCTCATGCGCATCTCTGATGCTGTTAGACACTTCGTCTAATATCACGCTAAACAGAAAGGGGCTAAGGACAGATCCCTGGTGCACTCCTACGGTTATGGGGAAGGGTGTGGTGTCGCCAACAGCTGTCCGAACTATGGAATCGGAATCACGGTACATGTCCGGAATAACGTCAATATAGGTTTCTGTCACCCTTTTGGACTTCAGTGCCCACCAGATCACCACGCGAGGAACACAGTCGAAGGCCTTGTGCAGATCCAAAAACAGGAAATGCAGAGGCGTATTCTTCGTCCTGTATTTCTCCATGATGATCCATAGGGCAAAAAAAGGGTCCATGGTACCATGCCTGGGGCGAATATTGACACCCCGAGACAGTGCACTCCTGCCGGATCCGAGAGTCGATTATGCGCTCAAAGAGCTTCATGGTGTGGGACATTACCTTTATTCTGGTACACTATACTGGGGTGATAACACTCAGTCTCCATTAGCTCGGGATGTTTCCGGTGAGGAGCATGCGGTTAAAAAGGTTTGTTACAATACCCACACTACGAGGACCCATTGCCTTCCAGGCTTCGATGGGGACTCCCATCGGCTCCGACAGCTTTCCGATTCCTCATGCGGCGAAGAGCCCTATGGACTTCTTCAGGCGTTATCGGTAGCACCAGTCCTTGATTCGGAGGGAGGTTCGGTGGCTGTACCTCTTTGTGCTGCTTATTCAGTAGCTCGTGGAAGTACGACCGCCATCTCCCCTTCATGGTGAGGTCGTCGCATAACAGGTTACCGCCAGGATCTTTAACACAGCGGCACTTGGAAATATCCTGTGCCGCTCTGATCATGGAACGTGCCAACTTATAAATGAGTTTCTGCCCCTCAGACGATTCCAACTTATCGTAAAATAATCGAAAGTGGTCTCGTCTGGCTCTACAGCTCTTTTAGTGGCACATTTTGCGGCCCTATATGCGTCGCGATCTTCAGGAGATCTGGACGCTTGCCACTTTTTGAACAGGGTTTTCTTCACCCTAACCTCCCTCTGGACTGTGTCGTTCCACCACCAAGTCTCCTTATCACACTTGCGACCACCCTTAGACACACCCAGCACTGCCTTGGCCGCTTTAGTAATGGCTACCTGGATCTTGTCCCAGTGGCTCTGGACTAATTCGCTGTCAGCTCCGACACACATCTCGACGGATGCTGAAGCGAAATCCTGGGATTTGCCTTCATCAAGCAGCCTTTGTTTGTCTTTGGGTTTTACGCAGAGGTCCATGACAAGGAGACGGTGCTGTGCCGTAAGACTCTCCGGGTATGACCTTGCAATTGGCTACTTAGCCGATGTGGTTTCTCCCGGTGAGCAGGTAGTCGATCTGGGTAGCATGCCTCCCGCTCTTGTAGGTGATTAAGTGTTCGGATTTCTTTTTGAAATACGTGTTAGCGATGGCAAGATCGGCAGCCGCACCCATTCAGAGGATGCCCTCCCCTTCTGCGTTGCGGCTTCCGTATCCGAAGCCACCGTGAACTCGCTCAAATTCCTCCCACTTCTCATCGTACATGACCGTTCAGATCACCACCCAGAATGACCCCCTGTGATAACGGGATGCCACACAGTATTTCACCGATTTGATCCCAAAACCTCATTCTGTCAGTGTCGCTACAACCAGCCTGTGGCGCGTAGGCACTTATCAAATGGGTCACAACCCCTTCGATAAGAACCGACACGGCCATAAGCCGGTCGCTGAAGCGTTTCACAGAATGTTGTTTTGGAACTCCTCGGAGAGCACCACAGCAACCCCGTTTTCCTCACCAGGAGCACCCGTGTAAATCAGCTTGTAGCCATTCCCAATGAACCGGGATCTGCAGCCTTTCCACCGAGTCTCCTGCAAGAACGCCACGGCCACCCTCCGCCTGGAGAGTACTTCGGCCAGCTCCCTTGCACGTCAGGTCAGCGTACCAATATTCCACGTCGCGAAGCGGAGTTTCCTGTTCTGAGTGTGGATTCGCATCATTAGCCGTGCCCGCCCTTGACACGGTAGCCCTTGCCCACTTGTTGCAGGTGTAGGGCGATGTGCCTGCGCGTCGTTTTGCGGCGACGCCCTAGCCATACCCAGCGTTCTTATATGACTATCCATGAATGATGTAGGGAATTATGGTTTTTAGTGGAGCGGCTGCCGCCCGACCTACACAACCCATATAGGGAAACCAGGAATGGATAGTGGTATGTGGGAAGGAGTAAAGATGAAGGATACTAGGATGGGGAGAAGGGGGGACACCATTGTCATGGAGCAAAGGGAAAGTAACAGTGGCCACGTGGAGGACCTCGGGCTTGCGTACCCCTGTGCGCTATAAAAAACCGGACAGGCATTTTACAGGAGGCACCCCCCCTAAGGCAGGATGATCCTTAAGACTACTGTTAATTTCACTTACGTACAAAACACAAATAAAACGCACACACACACACTCGTTATGAAACTTATATTGCCACCGCCGTGGCCACAAAAAGCGAACCAGTTTTGTGAAAAATATCCGAAGTCCAAAGAGGTGGCGATCTTTAAACCATTGTGTGTATTTTAAATGAACAACGCCATCTAGTGACGTACATAGCAATCAGAAATGAGATTTAAATAATGACATCAGACTTTCTTGTTTTAATTATAAATATATGATAATTTCGACAACTACAGAGGCCAAAAGTTTTTTTAATCTGAAATTTTATTACAATGGAACAGTGGGTCTAGGATTAGATTCTTTTTAAATTATTTAAGATTAGATTTCACACTATTTTTTTTAAGCTCTACTACCTAGAATTCCTCACAATTATACACGACAGTTTAAAAGTTACAAGGCAAACAATCACACACATTGTATATCCTCAAACTAAGCAAGTTAAGCTTGTGTTATGGGTAATATACAAAGGACGATTCTGGGGCCGATCCCAGACACCCAGACCATGGTAAATAACGAAGAAAATTTATTTCCGATATTTACCATATCAGGAATCGAACCCGGAGCCTCTGCGTTGCATTGAGATAAGCCGGCAAAGGCTTAGGCCGCTCAGTCACAAAGGCCGTCAAGAGGGGGTAATACATTTCACAATTTTGGAACCGAATATCTTCCCATCTGTAAATTTAAATGAAAAAACGTTCAGAAACCACAATGAATGTATTAAAATCTATGTAACAATTTCCCACACCCTTAAGTGGGTACAATGAAAGAAAATAATGTTTCTTTGCAAAAGTTACAGGTATAGCGGTTAGTTAGAGATGACACGAATAGTGGCTAGGCCGAATACCGCGGACCTAATAATCGGCCACGCTCTCGGCTGAAGCGCCGAATATTCGGCTACCGAATGTTCGGCGTAAGATATGTGCATTTCGCACATAGCAGGTTATTATTGAAGCAATACATTGTGAAGTATTTTCTTACGTTCTCGCGAATGATAGGTAAAAACATAATTAAAACTATGTTTTAACCGCTTTAAGCGCGATTTTAAATGATTATTTTTTTGATTGTGACATTTTAAAAACCGAAACATAATATTTAAAAAAAATCGCTTTTAAAACTGTTAAAACGTAGTTTAACTATCAATTTTGCGTTGTGCGTTTTTTTCACGATTTGGTATATTCGGGAATCGGCCGAATAGTAGGCACAGTATTAGACTGAATACCGAATGTTTAAAAAAGTGGCCGAATAGTCCGAATATCGAATAGCAGCCGAATATTCGTAGCATGTCTAGTGGCTACTTTAATTTTTCGATCTTAAAACATCTCTGTGAAAGGTGGTCGAATATTAAGAGAGGCCCTAAGAAAGCCCAATTGCCCGAACCAACAATCCAAGACCTTATTTATGTCTTGGCGCAGCAAAGTCAGGAGACCCGACACTAAATAATGGGATAAGGAGTGGAAGAAAGAGAATACTGTGAAATAACGGTATAATAATATCACACTCTTTCTGTGAAAATTAATTTCTATAGATCGAGAAGTTTTTGAGAAAAATGTCTGTAAAATACTTAAATAGATGTCCGAAGATGACGATTTTATACACGTATGCTTTTATTTATTTGGTAGTAACATATCATTGTGGGAGACAAATTAAAAGTACAATACTAAAATTAGTGAGTAATCTATTAAAAACAAACACAGCTTAGTTTGAAAATAATAAGGACAAACAAACTTAGACATACACATTTCCATTAATATAATAAATACACAAACACGAGCACAAATTTATAACTTAAATAAGGATTATTCAAACAAAGAAATTAGTGACGATATCTCATGTGGAAGCATATTGTGCAATATTTGGCGACCTTAGGTAAGTGAATTGACAAATATATCTGAAGTGGAGTTATCATTTTGCCATAACCCTACAATCTTAATTTGGTTTAGAGTGAATTATAGTTGTAGCATATTGATTCTGATCATGCAATCATTTTGTACAACTCATTATTAACTGTGACTTCGAATTGGCAATTTGACTCCGCTGCTTCCTATCAGTTAAAGACCTTTTTTTCAATTTACCTATTCCCCTACTCCACCTGCGATAGTGTTAATGCCTATGACCAAATATAATAAGTAAGTTTATTACTTATAGCGTTAAAAATAACGCTGTTAATCTTTTGTTGTATTAGTGTATACTTATATACATGAGTTAACTGTCAATGTTTTATTAACATTAACGCATTAGACCCTTGGCTACATCTGAGTGACATAGTCCGTAACACTAAAATTATCCCAGGTGCTACACCTGTCTATAAACTGTCTGTCTTGTCTATAAACGTTACATCAACTAGATGGTTAATTAAAAGAGCATTCATTTAAGTATTTTCCTTATCATTCGAAAATTAATGAATACGAGGTAAGTCCATTTCCATATAAACATCGTTTAATATAATACATTTCCTTGTTGTACTACCTTATAATAATAATTTTATAAATAACAAAGTGCCACTTGATTTTATAGGTACCAGTTATTTTTAATATACGTACATATTGCGTCAGTCCGTAACAAAGCAAAGATTAAATTGTAAACTTCACTTTTAATATTTCCTTTTAATGTAGATAATCTAAATTGGTTTGAAATATGTAATTTTATAAGATCTTATGTGTTAAGATATTATGGTTCCGTTCATGTTCCACCTTTAAAAGCATATAAAATTTGTAGTTCTTTGGAATTGAAGCTACAATTTATAGTGATATGTTTAATTTTATGTGTGCTCGCGAGTTCATTCGCCTGGGCTTACGTAATCTGTAGTTTGTAATTATCGTCGATAACACCGGCCCATAAAAAAAGTGTTCTGTACTTTGACTAGACCCTTTTACTATTATGTATTTCGATGAGCTGAATCCGAATCTGGGGTCAGTTTGGTCCATACATCCTCAAAACTTTACGGGACCTATAGTACGGACCAAATTGCTCAGATTCGGATTCAGCGCATCGAAATACATAAGAATAGATGGGTCTGGCCAAAAGAACAGACCGCTTTTTTTGTAGGCCGGTGTAATTATTGTTACTAAAATGACATTTGAAAATACAGGTTTCTACTATTTTTTAAACATAAATAAGTCTTTTTTGTTCTGTTAGCTTCTCGATAGTTCCATTAATTCTCGGTAAAATTATGTAAAATATTTATTTGTAAAAAAGTAGGTTATTTGTGTTGTTATGGCATACATATAAAAGAATAACGTAGATGCTTAAGGTAGCGAAAACATTAAACAATAATACCCTATATTACAAAAAATATCGATCTCATTCAAACTAAGTGCTCATAATAAGAATTTAGTTTGAATAAATATTTTTGAATTTAAAATCTTAAAATATGTGCTAAAAATTCTCTTATGATTAATTATCACCGTTATCAAAAGTGCGTAATAATACATACTAATTAATATAGAATTTTATAAAAATCAATTTATGCCTAACGCTGTAAAAAAGAAAATATATTACATGTGTTCAAATAAACTCGTTTTCCTAATCTATTAAATTCTTACATTCAAATAATTTTCCACGAAAATATAATAATTATAATTGTGTTTACAGTATGAAGATGTACGTTTAGAAATCTTTTGAGAAACTTTAAGAAATTCTTATATCGCGCCATCTAGTGGCTTATACAGGTATTGGTTTATCAGAAAGGTGCTATGCTACGTGGAAATGGTTTTCCACGCACCATGGTGAATTATGTTTAGCGCAAAGTTTTCTTAGTTCCATCAAATGCCGCTAGATGTCGCTAGGTGATTTTCACTTTTTTATATACACTTTATTTTATGTTATTATTCAATTATGCAGCGTATAAAAAGTAACTGTATATATATAGTGTATAAAAGTAAAATAAATTAATTGTTAAATATGTATCTAATAATAATATACCTACTTATAAACTGAAAATGCTTACATACTTACATATTATACCTTAAAGGCTGGTCAATTGTGGACTGCGTAATACTTACCGATCTTATGAGTAGTATTAGGGATTTTTACTGGTATACCCAAACAAAACATTTGTTGATGAATCCAATGAGTCTAAATTTTCACCCTAAAAAGTATATAATAATAATAGTACATATTGTGTTTTTGTTACAGGTGACGGCATCAAGCTGGCATCGTCGGGCTCCGGTAGCCCGGCGCCTCCGCCGGTGCAGTGGCGAATGCGGAGGAAGCCAGGTGAATTGCCTTTACGCATTTTAAAATAACATAATCACAAGTTATGGATTATAGGATAAAACAGCTTCGGTTTAGTTTTTTTATACTTTTACCATGTAAAAAGTATACTTCTTCCATGCCTTTACCAAATAGTTTTCATGGAAAAAAAATTCATTCTAACATTTCATGTTCTGATATATTTTCTAAGGCTATTTGCAAGATTTATAAATGGATATTTATTATCTAAAAAAGAACGAAAATATAAATGTAAACATTACATTTAGATTTCAAATTAAGTAATTTTTATTGAAAATATCCAGGTCGTTGTATAGGTACAAAAAATATAATAAATTTCTTTAAACATCATTAAAATTATAATAACCTTATCGTTTACAGGGAACGACAAAATACCAGGATTCTAATACCAATCAAGAATTTTTTCTTATAATATTATTAGATCTAAAGGTAGTTCGAACCTTATCTGCGGGACTAGTTGTGTAAAAAGTTTAAGTATCAAAATATCATAAATATATAATAATGTGGTGGTAGGTTTGTGAATAAGGCAATTTTGTCTCTGTAAAAAAACATCACGAGGAAACCTTGCGATGCGTGAACCCTACTAGTACACTTCGGACAAGTGCGGCGGTAATACCCTCCATTCCCTTATGAAAATGGAGAGACCTAAACCCAGTAGCGACAACAGTTTCATATTATGTTTTCTTGTTCATTCTAAAAGCGTATGAAACGATTTTCATGTCATTTATTCGTAGAATATTTATATGTTTCCAACATCGAAAATGAACTTATTATAGGACACTTTATGCATCGAAAAACTCATTTCCTCTTCAAGCTTTAAATTTCGAAGCTCTAAAAAATATTGCAATTTTAGTTGTTGACTTTTTACCCTTACAGACATAAAGAGAGTCGTTCAACAGTTATGCAAATGAAATCTGCGTCTAGTACCTGTCTGTGCCAGTATATGCTAATTTATATACGCATACAGTCTACAATGCAGGTGGTTGTCGCTCTTACTATCTGGCGGGCATGTTGTCCTTATGCTGCTATTGCATGTCAGTATATGGCTTAACGTCGTCATAATATTATACTGGACGTAATAAACTCAGTTTATGGCTAATGGAAGTTAATTTGAGCAGTATATAATCATGAACTTAATATTGATTCACAATATTACAAATACCAGTTGTATATCTAAGCTTGGAAATTATATTATGCGAATTTGTGCGCTCATCTATATATTGTTACAAGTTGGGCCACCTGTATACCTATTGTCACATATCGACAAAGAAATGCTGCGCATCTTGTTTATTGCCCTTCCCGCATTCGGAGTTCTTTTTATTACTTCGTATTTAAAATTTGCAACTAGACAATAGCCTATTGTTATTGTTTTCGACTTTGTTGGCCTTTCGCAGGAATAGATAACCAGGTGTGCAAATTACTATTTCTCGGAAACTCAGTGCGCGCGGCTGATTTTTTGTACTGTATAGTTAGTATAAAACAATGCCCGAATGGAGGGGTGGAGCAGTCAAGCGACGACTACGATACGAGTAAGACGTTTGTAATACTCTTGATTAGCGATATAGACGACGGACTTTGCGCGTGTCGAATTGCATTGAATCGTGCAGTGTGAACTGGTTGCATCCAGTTTTATTTGTATTAGTTTTATACATGTTTGTACAGTTCTAATAATTTCTATAGTAGTTCCAACGGCATTTTTAATTCGAGTCCTGTAACTCGTAACAATATCAATAAAATTCAAAAACTAGAAATTTTAGTGTTTCTTAAGTTTTCGCGACTAACACACATTTAAAAGTACATTTTAACGGTTTTAGGCGCGGGATTTTATTTCATCTTTATTTCGACGTTTCGGCCACTTTTCAAGCAGCCGTGATCACGCAAGACAAAGATGTCAAGTGGCAATGAGTAACGTTAAAGTTATTATTTAACCTAATCCCAACTTGTTCATTACAATTATTTAATTTTAATTAATTAATGTATTTGTTTCTTTTGAAGAATTAATTAATTTTGAATTGGGTAGTCCTTTTTACTCAAATGATAAAATCAAATCCTTTATAGTTTTATTGCGTCCGTGCGTCAGTCTGTCTGCCCGTCTGTTTTATTATATAACAGTAATTATATAAAGAGACTTGATATTGTATAAATGAAATTAGGAAGGTGTATTTATTCAATAAAAGGTGAATGCCCACTACATTCACCTTAGGGAAAATACCACAAATATGAAACTCAGAGATTTTCAGCTTTTTCAAGTAATAGACTGAAGACAAAGATAAAAAAAATCAATAATAAACATCAACAGTACAAACACAGATATGTGTATGGGACCTTAGACAGTCTTGAGAAACGATAATGTTAACAGAATGAAAATATTTTAATATTCTCTGTAAATTAAAACGAGGTACTTAAAAAGTCTTATCAGTTTAATGTGTGTGTGATTTTGTTAAACTATATAAAACTAGAGTTTACCCCGCAGCCGTGCCGCGGGTCAACCCTTACTGCGTCTCTCTTGTTTAAAGAGCAGGCGTACAGGTTACATTGTTACACTATACCATCCGCCGTCTATCTGTAAATTACATAAATGACAAAACTTGACAAAAATGACAAAATAGACAACATGGACGAAATGGACAAAATCACCAAATTTATCCTGGTTTCCGGGAGAACCTTTACATAAATCTATTCCATTAACCGGGATGAAAAGTATCCCTTGGACACCCTCGGTATTATAATTACATATGTACCGAGTTTCAGCCAAATTGGTCTAATAGTATTTCCATAAAAGCATAAAAAGCAGAGAGACAAATATATTTTTATCCCGGAAATTATCCCATTTTTCGGGATAAAAAATCCTATGTTCATCCTCGGCATCGAATATATATATATACTGAGTTTCAACCAAATCGGTCGCGTAGTTTTTCCTTGAAAACGGAACAAACAGAGGGACATACAGACAGAGTTACTTTCGCATTTATAATATTAATAAGAATTAAAAATAATAAGGTGGTAAAATTTAAAATCGGCAAGGAGTAGTATGTCACTTCATACACAGTTGAAAATTAAAAAAAAATTCACGTTTCTTTGTGAAAAATAAGGAATAGACCCTAATTAAATACGCTGAAGTTTGCGTACACAAAATACGTACAAAAATTATACAAACCATTATAGTTTAGAGAAACTATAATGGTTTGTATAATTTTTGTATAAATCTATTAAAACATCCACTAAGATTAGAGAATCTTAGTGGATGTTTTAATAGATTGCACGTTTTTATACTGAATCATGTACGATTCTCATGAAATGATGATTGTGATAAATAAAATCGTAAAACCGGCCAACGATTTCCTCTAGAATTGTTTAATGAGTCATAGAATCCTTTTCTAGATATCTGTTATGATCACCATGCAGATTATTATGTTACTTGATTGCCATGAATGGACTAACAATAAGATAATTTACAGTCAAATCAACTCCGTCTCCTTGCAGGACCGGAAAAAAATACAATTTTCTGCGGCCGGGCGGCCTGTAGTAAGAGGCGACAAAACAACCCACAGCCAGGTGGTAGGGTATTTGCCCGACTGGATGGCTACCACTCCTAGTCTAGAGTATGCCGCCATAACAGTGAGTTGTTTTCCGGCATTGGTGGCCAGGTTCCAGTCTCCCTTTAGAGAGCAGCAGCGCATTTGTAGCACTTTTGGTGTTACGAACGTCTATGGGCGATAGTAACCGCTTTCCGCCAGTGGGCCGTCTGCTTGTCTATTGAACTCATAGAATAAAAAAGTACAAAGCAAGTGTAATAAAACTATGTTTTAACGGTTTTAAGCGCGGTAATTTATTTGATTATATTATATAAATCAAATAAATTACCATGCTTAAAACCGTTAAAACGTACTAGTTTTATTATGTATACTAGTCGCGAAAACTTTAGGAAATATTATATAAAGTAAGTGTTCGAGAAAAAAATATTTTAATAGCGTATTGTTTTCTTAAAAGAGAAATAGAAACTGTATTTCAACAGCCTTATAATTAAGGGGTCTTATGTTATACAGTTCAACAAACATTGTTTTGGGTCTCTATTTAAATTTATACATTTTGATCCTTTACGCATAATAACTGAAATATTCGTTGATTGGGGTTCCGTAGCCATTTTGGCAAAAGCAGAATGTAATGTAACCTTTACGTAATAATCATGTAATTATGTCCAGCTGTCTGCCTGTCTCAATGTATAGTCAGTTATTTTTCTCGAAAATTACGGGGTCAAAAATTATCGATACAATTTTTCAGGTTGATGTAGTCTATTTAACGTTACACAGTTATGTAGTGAAATTGGTAAAAATAAAGGGTGGGATGTGGGTAGTCGCCATATGCCATAAGCTTAGATTTTATTTTCAGTTACACCGATATCGTTGGTTAGATCTTGTTGAGTCAAACTGCTTATTAACTATTGTTTAAACTATAATTAACATTATTTTTGTAATGAACTATTTAAAGTAAGATAACAAGATATTTTGGTGCCTGCTCTTTTATATAATAACTATTTTAGAATTTATTGTAATATGTGTTAAACACCCAATTAGGTGGTAAGACGTTAGCTCTCAAATGCGTTAAAGTTGTGCCTCCTCCCCTCACTCTAATTTTTAAACTATGATGAAGAAAATTTTGAAAATCAAGGTAATATTTAAAAAATAATTTCAACAAAAGTTATTATCCAAAATTTTCGTTTACATATTTTTTTACAATTTCGTAGCCTAATAACGAAAAACAGGAGGCGTGTGTTACCCGCACAGTCTACGGAACCATTCCTTCTGCGCGGACTGCCAAGCGCTTTCTCTTCAACTAGTATTACTGTAATAAAACTACGTTTTAACAGTTTTAAGCGCGGTGATAACAAAAATCAAATAAATTACCGCGCTTAATACCGTTAAAACGTAGTTTTATTATGTATACAAGTAGCGAAAACTTAAGAAAATATTAGTATTACTGTCTTTGGGTTAGATATTTCTAAAATTAATCAACCTATCATTTTTATAGTATTACGTCCTTTGACATATTTTTTATTTTAAACGTTAAAGTTAGTTAGTTTATAAGTTTTTCTATTCCTTCTGCAGGGCCTATAATTATGGTAAATTCGTTAGTATGAGTTTCAATAACGGGTATAAACTTAGGATACATTTCATGCCAAAATGTATGCTCTGTGCGAAATCGATACGCACGTAAGTGAAGCCACATGGAAAGTTCAACAACATAAGAAATTAAACTAATGGTATTATCAATTGTTCCCCGAAGTAAAATCGCTTTTAGCTCCAATACACATAATGGGTTTCCATCTAGATAAGATCTTATGGTTATGTTCGATGGCGGCAGTCGTCCCCTGAGTCATTACGTGTGACAACTGCTAATCTCCATTGCGTGATAGGAATTTCCCCTTCTACGTCATTGCTGCCAATGAGAAAAATCTATTTCAATGAATAAAATTAAAGCTTGTGTATAAGTAAAAACTGCAATTTATACGAAGCTTAATCAATGCTAATAAATGAATATTTTTTCTGTGTGTTGGTCTGAAAGTTTGTCTCGAATTGGGTCCGAAACGGCTCAACTGTTTTCAATGAAAATTTTGAGCCTTGCCACTTGAAAACTTTAAGCTATCTTCAGATGATTTGAATGACGTCAAAGATCCGCGCAAACGAAGTTTCAGGCATTGCTAAACGACAATTAAGACCTCAAATATTATAATTATTATTATATGTAGTATTTGTTTTTAGATTATTATTGACATTATATTTATATATAGTAAAATATTATAAATGCTAATTTAAATTGTTCAATTTTAAAACATAAAATATAATATTAATATATTTAATATTTTCGTAAATTGGATTGCACAATAAACAAAAGAGCATTTTATCTCTTCAAATATTCTTAATTGCTGGGGCATAACCTAATCGTCTTCGACCTAACCTTTGTCCGTCTAATCTATAATTATTGTTTCGGAGGTACTTTATGATTTTTCAGTTAAAAAGGCTCTAATTGCTATATAGACAATTTGGTGTACACCTTTAATAAAACCAATATTCAATCCATTCAATATTTGTTAAGTTAGTTACTCTCCTACACTATTGTTTCGACGGCGATTATGGAGCAGTAGTCTAAGCATGGACCTTGGTTTACTAGAACTGACTAAGAGCCGGTATCAACACCCGACAGGGTATTTTGTAAACGAGCTTTCAGTTATTTATTCTTATCTGGTTGTTACTGATGCGGCCCCAAAGTGAATGCAAGAAAGGATTTAGGTGTTCATAAATAAAATAAGCTAAAAATAGATGTCTTAATGTTTCGCTCCTTAACCCGATTTTCCTTGAAGTGTTGTTGTTGTATTCGATATTCCTAATTCGTTTATAGTGTTGCCAGCCGTACTCGTTTCCCAAATCATCCTGCTTTTTTATTAAAATCAATCTAAAGTCATAGGTCTATAGGCCCTATGACTTGAAAACACTATCTATTAGCGCTTTTATTTTCTATTGCGTTTGTAATAGTGTACGGTCATTACATAAATAAATAAACTAAATTTTTTATTATATTTATAGGCAGGTACTTAATATAAAACGATATTAAAATAATAAATATTAATATTATACATAATTTTTAACACTAAATTCCTTCAACTCCAGACATTTCGTACTCATCCTCATTTTGTCATACGATGAATCATTCGTGTTAATTCTAATTCGTTCTGATATTATATCTAAAGCTGATGCTTTAGATATAATATCAGAACGAATCTCTTCCCTGAAATTTCTTTTTCCTCTTCAATAGGACGTAGACAAACATTTTCTTATTCCTCTGCAGTTATGCTATTAATTTTTTCCTTCGGGAGTCATAATACTTTTGGGTTGTGGGCTGGCAGAGTAAAATAAGTTTTATAATGCACAGTGGATATTTGATCACGGATTTTACAATGATTTTAGGAAACACTTTTATTTAACGTGGACACAGCGAGACATCGGTAACTTGACAACACATGACACAGAGAAAACATAGACGGCGATATAGACATTGTCATTTACTTTTTAATTAAAGGCATGAATGCCAGATTAAATTCTAACAAATACTGCTCCGATTGCTATTGTACTAATTTTCGAAATATTTGTACAAATTATACAAAACTTCTTTAGTTTGGGAAATCAATGGCTTACTTCGACCACGTTTCAACATCGGAACAATTTTTAATTAACAACTTTTAAATCAAATAACAAAAATTAGCAACAGATAATAACACTAAATAGTAAATAACAAGAATGAACCACAAATAAACTCAATTAATTGTCAAACTAAAACTAAATATTCAGACTTCACAACAATTAGTAATTAATTATTATTTATTGGACTTTCACCATTGACTTTTGATCGTAAATATATTTTCTTCTTCAAAATGTAACGAACCTCTTTTTGCTGATTGTACAAGGAAATTTAAATTTCAAGTTTAGAATCCCTGTAAATGTACAAATACTATTACAAACGCAAAAACATCTCGGAGCTAATTTATCTGTAATTGTAGTAAAGGCCCGGCAACACTGGCTGACACTTCCCAAAATATGATGAGACTGTCAGAACTTTCCAGAAATAAGACTGTAATGGAGAGAGGTTTTGCAGAAATTTGTTTGGCATTACGCTCGATATTGCTCCTTGAGCTCCTTTTCGGAAGATTATTTATAGTTGAAGATTATAAGTTCCCGGAGAATTTATATTATATAATATTAAATTAATTGCTAAAAAAAATGTGGATTTCTTTGTTAGGGTACGGTCATATAGAAAAGAAGTTGGATCAAAGTATGTAACAACTAGCTGTACCCCCGACTTCACATAGGATTGATATTTATCGTAATATTTTGGCCAGTCCTAAAATCGATTTATCCTCGTCAAAAAAGGGAAGAAGGAACAAAAAATCTTCCTACCAAATTCTTGCCTTAATTTTTATGCCCAGAATATAAATCTTATTAATTAACCTTTAAAATAACATTAGTTTATTTTGATATGCTAAAAAGAAATATAAATTATGAGTTCTTATGATATGGATGACATGATGTAGAAATTTAGATGAAAACAAAATATATGCGTCAACATTTTAAGATTTAAAATCCATTGACCTTGCCTCTTGAGAAATAGATTTTTTTATTATTGCATGAGTTCAGCAGACAGGCAGATGGCGCACTTGATGTAAAGAGGTTACCATCGCCAATGGACATTTGCAACAGCAAAGTGCTACAAATGCGCTGCTGCTCTCTTAAGGGAGACTGGAACCTGGTTACTAATTCCGGAACACAACTCAAGGTTGTTATGGCGACATACTTTAGACCAGGGATGGTAGCCATCCAATCGGGCAAACACCCTACCACCTGGCTGTGGGTTGTTTTGTCGCCTCTTACGACAGGCCTCCCGGCCGCAGGAAATTATATTCTTTCTCCGTTCCTGCACGGATAAAATAAAATAGATGTGATATAAGTTTATTTGTATATAATAGACCTGTATGTATTTACGATATGTATAACACCAGAGTTATTTACCTCTGTTGTATCTTGTTTAATAAAATTTCTACCACATAAATTTGGGATAAAATAAAGACTTGGAAATACTAATAAAATATGTTACGCAGAGCAGGCTCGCAATTTTCTTACCTTACTTTTATAGGTGTTAAATTAAGCCCTTTCACTGAATTGTAGAGAGAGTGCTCTGAGAATTCATTTGGACAGGAATTCCGTTTAATTGTTTCAGTGAGGATGACAAGACTGTAAATTCAGTAGGACAGTTCATTAAGGGATTTTTTCGAACTTGGTTATAAATGAGTTTCACTTCAGGAAACGTTGCGTCTTTTTTGTTTGTATAGGTTGGCCTTTGACCACTGTCTCACCTGATGTTGAGTGATGACGCGGTTTAGAATGAAGCACGCTTAGCCAGAAGGTACTTTTTCACTCTTGACTTGAAGATTCCTAGATTGTGTTTGTCTGGAAAAACAGACTCCGGCAAATTATTTTATTATTCGGCAGTGCGCACTAGAAAAGATGAAGCGAAGCGCTTTGTCCTAACTGCTGGTGTTTCCATGAAGTAATGGCGCAAACCATTGCGTCTGGTTGTCCGATGGCAAAACGAGGATGGAAGAACCAACCCGTGCAAGTACTAAGGAACACTCCGAATTACTAAGGTTTTAAATGAATCCATTTTATAACACACTGAAGCCAGCAGCCAAACCAATAAGTAACATTAGTTATATACTTTGTATACGACGTCAAGCCTGAAAGCATTAATAGTATGAACTGAGCCAAACTATGCGATTTAGGTAGCACCACATTTAACGCATTGTTCTAGCAAATTATGTGTGGTTTGGTCACAGTTTAAATTAATTTGAAAAGTTGCCACTATTAACATTTTGTGGTTAACGCTAAATTTTGCGATTGAATGAGTTTTATGTAGGTTTTAAAGTGGACTGCTTAAGTGTCCTTGGCAATTTGTATGACTTAATTCTTAATTGCTGGCGCTTTGTAATCCGTAGCTAAATTCATCAGTCACCGTTTCATACTACATTGATATGTATGTTACATTGTTTAATTTCTTTGTTGAGACTATCACTACCTAGTACGATATTAGCAATGATTTTAACGAATACGATGCAACTCAAAGAGCACATTGCACTTCTGTAAAATATTTTTTTTACGTTTCTGAAAAAACACGAATTCAAATACATTAAATTATAAACTAGTTTGAAGTAAACTTAATTTATATTGTAATTAACCTATAATTCCTTTTCATTTTTAAATATTTTTTTCTATTTATATTCATTTTTAGCAAAACAAAAATTTTATATGATTTAGCTAGTTGGATGCATTTAGTGCTCCATTACATAAGATTCATAATTTATTACATGATTTACTAATTTGAAGCTTGCATAAAAAAACATATAACTGTTTATATGTAACTTATTTCCAGTTTCTAGGAGAAGGAAGGAAGGAGGAGAAACTAGAACCTAGCCACTAATGCCGGAACACAACTCAAAGTTTATGCAATAAATGATATTCTATTTTATTCTAAAGTTATTATGACGGCATATTCTAGACCAGGGGTGGTAGCCATCCAAACGGGCAAATACCCTACCACCTGGCTGTGGGTTGTTTTGACATCTCGTACGACAAGCCGCCCGGCCGCAGGAATTAGTATTCTTTATCCGTTCCTACATGGTTAAAATGGTGCATGATATAGGTGGGCTAAATTTAAAAAAATTTAAATACCTCAAAATTAATAACAGAACACAGAAGTTATTTTACAAAGCCTCGAAGAGCTATAAGCAAAATCGAAATGTGTGCTGGAACACATAGTAGACGTGAAACTTCAACGGACAAGTGGAAAAACGAATGGCAAAGGACAAGTGGCAAAACAAATCTCAACAATATTTTAACTTAATGTTTTACGGGCAGGTTTGCCAACTTGATAACGTATTTGTTACTGAACTACTGCTATGGTTGCGTAAATCGCGATTGCAGCGTCAGCTTTTTTACTAATCCGTCTATTTTACGGAAACGACGTGACTTATTGGGATAAAATATATCCTAACAATGGACTCTGGTTATCAGTCAGCTCTGTATCGAGTTTTATTCATATACGTCAAGTAGTTTCCAAAAAAAAATGCGATGGCAGCGACATCTTTTTCGTTATTTTTGTCTATACCACAAGAAGGACATTATTCATCGGGATAAAAATATCCAAGTTACGCCCCATCATATAAGTTAGCTCCATTTCGAGTTTCATTTAAATCCGTTCAGCAGTTTTTACGTGATGCTCTAACAGACAGACAGACAAAAATTCAAAAAGTTACATTGTTGTAATCTGCTGGTCCGAATTAGCTCCCCTTTTTTTCACATTTTTAAACGCAATATACAACAAACTCGAACCATTTACAGATTATTATAATATAGATAAATAAGTTATACAATTTTTTACCATTTTACAGTAGTCAAAAAATAACAAAGATAAATGAAGAATTCCGTAGATGCGATATTAAAGCTTATGACCGAAAATAAATCATATTATCTATAAAATTACTCGACATACGTATCTTGTTCAAATAAATTTTAATTGAAGGCATTGATGTTTTTTGTAGAATTTGCTACCCTATAGTTCAATAGGAGAAGCTACAAAGCAACAACACGGATAAAAGGCGTGTTGTTGATAAGTTTCTTATTTCTTCGTCTATTTAGATCAATATAATATTCGGCAATAAATACCCTATTAGTTTACAAAATTTTAATGTTGTCATTCGGTTATTAAAATTGTGAAAAAGAGAGAAGTTGTCTCATAGGGATGTGACAGCTTCTAAAAATACGTTAAAATAATAAGACCTTTACAGATAAACACTATATCAGTGTTAACACGTTCCAAAGCATTCTCAGAATACATTAAACTAGGAATTAGATGTACTTAACTTTAGATTTTCAGAACATATTCTTCATCAAAATTTATTTAGAATATAAAACATAATTTAGATACAAAGTTACAAACATGAGTCCATTATTTTTCTGTACTTTTATGCAAAATTTCGTAGGGCCTTTGGGAATTACACGCATTGAACAAACTGGT
Source organism: Dendrolimus houi (assembly GCA_039645545.1). Taxonomy (NCBI): domain Eukaryota; kingdom Metazoa; phylum Arthropoda; class Insecta; order Lepidoptera; family Lasiocampidae; genus Dendrolimus; species Dendrolimus houi. The sequence continues at coordinate 9,243,680 of CM077133.1, forward strand.
TGGTTAGCTCCGGCAAAATGTGTATTAGATGGGAAAAAATAAATCTATTTTCAGAATATTTCTTATGTTTGTACTCCTTAAGGAAATTTATTTTGATTTAGCATCATTGAAAAGTATGTACTGATTTCTCACCTTATCCATTCTCTTTACACCAAACATCCTTCTCACATAATAAATTTGTACATACTATGTTAAATCAGCTGAACCTATCTTTTAACAGTTACTATCTTAAGTGATCGATTATGTTTTTGCTGAAGATCAAAAGAAGGTTTCTTTTGTATCTTTCGTTTCGCAATATATCAAAAGCTTGAAATATCTATAACTGTGCGAACGTTGACCAGCCATTACTCTGGGTAGTATTATAATGGATAATGATGAATGAGTTGCCTTTAACGATTCATCATGATTTCCAGTGACAGAGGATTTTCATCCCTTACGCACGTTTATTCGCAAGCCAAATGGCTTGGCTTATTCGTCAAGGAATTTATGTTATGTATACAAATTATACTTATGTTTGTAATAAATACTGTACACCAATTACCGTTAATCTCCACTATGGCTGAACAAATTGGGATGTTCTTTTCAGTGTTTATGAAGAACAAAGATATCTATGTTTATTTAGAACTTTTATACAAATTGCTTTTTATTTAATAGATATATATGATTCTTGTGATTGTATGTCATTTATTATGTTCACTTCTTTTCTCTTTATTTTAAATATATAAATTGTATAACAACATTAAATGATTGATAATGATAATATTAATGAACAAAAGTATTTTAATTTGAATAATATTGTTGCGAACCTATAATAATCCTTTACAAGTGTTTTATTACCCCTTGGAAAATGAATTATCTATAGCTCTTTTGTGGTAGCCTTATTTATTCAGTCTTTATTCGCGTTATTCCCTTTGTATTGACTCGCAGTAAGATTTCATAAATCCTTTCTTCTATTGTTCAAATGACTTGAATTCTTAGAAGCCATTATTAAGCATACACGTTCAAAAACCAAGTAATAGTAACCAACCAGTAATGTTGCTAGGAGGTCATGTCCATTTTATAGATATACAAGGTTGGTCAGTTGGGACTTAGTTAATTGAGTTTCAATTGCGATCGAAGGCTTAACCAGTGTTTTTTCGGAACAAGTATCTTATAACGACGGATATTCCTCGATTTATGTCACTAAGATTTTCCGCTTTACGGGTTGGACTTTTTGTATTTGGGTGTATTTGTAAGCACTGAATTACGTGTGTGTACTTCTAATAAACTTTGTGATAATTCCAACAGCATTTTAATTAGTATCCCGCAAATACGTAACAATGTAATCAGTCATATATTCTCTTTTTTATTGCGGTGTAGATTTGCGTTTGGCCACAATCTCGCCCGATGTGGAGCGAAGATTTTTTTTTTTTATTTATTGCCTGAGGCAGGCAAACAGGCGGACGGCCCACTTGATGGAAGGTGGTTACCGTCGCCTATGGACGTTTGCAACGCCAGGGAGATAGCTAGCGCGTTGCCGGCCTCTAAGAAATTTTATAACGGCCTTAAACGACCCCATGTCGTAGCGCAAAGGGAAAACCTCGGCGGGAAGTTCTCTCCAGATCATTGTTGTACGCGGAATAAACGTTCTAGAGAACCGTTGCGTAGTTGAGCGTGGGAGCTCCAGGAAATGGGGGTGAACATCCCGTCGATGGCGAGTGGTGCGGTTCTAAAAATGAGGCGTTGGTACCAGATCAAACAGTTCCTTGGAACACTCTCCGTTGTACAGGCAGTAGATATGATCTACGTTGGACCACGCTTACCTAGAAGGTACCTATTCACACGGGACTCGAAGACACCCAGGTTGTAAATATCAGGAAAGACAGACTCCGGCAATGAGTTCCACTCCTTGCGCATGATGAAGCTAGACGTAAAGCGCTTCGTTCTTATAGAGCCACCTATAATCATTATATATTCACCATATATCGGTGCCGCATGCCAATGCGTCTGGTTGTCCAATGATGGAAGGGAGATGGCCGGATCAAATCAAAAAGCTCCATCTCAGCTACACACTCTCCAAAGTGTATCTGATAGAAAACCGATAAGCTGGCAACCCTGCGTCGACGTTCGAGACTAAGTTTTATCGTCGTTTAGTTTTATATTTAACCTGTTTTATACATTCGTATCCACAAATAGGTATTTGGTTCTTGAAACCTTTTGAGTCCCTACGTGATACGTTGAAAAATGAACCTGTGTCGACAATCCAAATAGCTATCTCTAAACCTCAAAGGTTACCTCTTCGAGTGTCTAGACATGTGGTCATTATCTTTTTGTTTTACGTTTTTATTTGAACGTGACTTTTTATACATTTTTAGGCTACGTCGACTTTTTATTTCAACTATATTTCATAAGACCTTACAGAATGTTACAGATTTATCCACTGTTGGTATTTAACTTCAAGGTATACTTTAAAATTAAATTCTTGTCCGTAACCCAGCATTTTGTACTTAGAATCTCGAATAGTTAAAAATTATTACGCTTCGTCTGGGGTTCGTTTATCATACTTGAAATGGCAAATTTGCTCAATTTTGAATGGTTTGAAATAATCGTTTTTAAATATTAAATAAATTATGCACAATAATCCGACTTAGCTGGAACTTTGAATATCAAAAACGTTAACTTTGTAAATCTAAAAAAGTGATTGCAAGTTGATTGCTCTAACATGATTTATGACTTAAAAAGTTTTAAACTCAAACATAAGTTCTCAAAACTTGGTATTCAAAACAATTTTTATAAAATGAAGAAACTTTTAAATTCTTTAAACATTCTTTTAAATTGAATTTAAAGCGTTACAAAATTAAATAGGTGTTAAAACTGCATTTTTTCAATTAAGTGCTTGAAAATATTTTCAAAAGACCTTAATAGATTTTTTTCATTATTAGAACATGTATAAAAATAATCTGAAATTGTGTTTCTTCGGGTGTTGTTTTTTCCTTCACGACTTTGGAAAATATCAACTTATTTCTTGCCAAAAGTAGGTACATAGGGAGACGGCGCACTTCACCACCATCGCCTATGGACGTATGCAACAAAATGGGCTTTGGCAACACATATTTAAAATGTTCTTCAGATTTTATGATGCTGTTCTTGGTGCAAATGGAAAACCTTTGCGAAATTGCTTTTAAGTGTTTATTGTCCGCGAAACAAACAAAAACCATTGCGTCGGTATGCGCGGTATCTTAAGAAATGGGAATAAACATCCCGATGGCGAGCAGGGCGTTTGCGAAAGGCGTGAAAAACAGGTCAAATAATTTCTCAAACATGTCTCTCCGAAGACTAATGGCCCGTTCCTATATCGTGCCAACCGTTTATTTGTCTTACTATGGGTTAAATTTGACATCAGCTCCTTACAAATAATGTTAAAATTCAACCAATGGTAAGGCGAGTGAATGAATAGTAAATAAGACATAGGAACCTGCCACAAGCGAATCTAAATCATCTGTTGGATAGGATCAGTGTGACGTTTAAGTATAGTTTAAAATTTAAATTATGTACATGGTTTTGATAATCTAGATAAACATAAACATTTTTAATTCTAGATAACAGTTCAGTTTTGAAGCCTATGGCATAATAATAATATTTTACTGTAGTCCGTAAAATATTATTGAATTGATTATTATTTCCGTATTTTGGTATGATATTGAAAACGAATAACATTGGTAAAAATGCCATTAATCAAATAACACAATCGATGATAATGTGGAACCATTTAAATATCCTGTCTATCAAATGTTTCTTTCTAACTATCGATCGACATTGTCAAATATAGAAACTCAATTTTTCATTTCATCATTATCATGTTAGATTAAATTGACAACTTTTAGCTTTGATATAATGCTCATATTACATGAATCAACCAAATTGATTCGTTTGGTTGAAAGGCTAAAACTTAAAGACATGACGTTATTCAATGACATTGAATAATTCAAGTCCATGTTTATATGGATCACTTTGGTTGATTAATCCAATTTGAGAGGCAGAATTGAACCATCGATTATCGGTTTAATGAATCATGTCACAAGTCCCTACCCAATCACGTGACGATCGTGAAATATCTTAAACTCTGCACACTTGCTGTTTATAACAGTACTTTTCTTACTAAACAAAGGAATCGAGTCGAGTGAATACAAATTCATATTTAGATAAACGTATAGCAATAAATCGTGTAACATTGAGAAAATTGCAAAAGATTTCACCGGAAATATTTAATACAAAACAACTCAGACTTATATAACGTTGTTGGAACGATTTGTCTAGGTAAGGTTTCCATTTGTATTGAACTCCAAGTGCCACGAAATTTTGAAACTACACAATAAAGAATGCGAGGTCTCTCCTTTGTCCCTATTCTGTAAAGTAAACGCTTTTTCCGAGATGGACCAAGAGTTAAATTGTTTTCCAAGTGTTTACACAACTCGAATTTGTGAACTTTTTGTAATTTTTAAGGTTATACAGATAATCCTTATTAATTTTATAAATGCGGAAGTAACTCTGTCTGTCTGTCTGTTCCGTTTTCACGAAAAAACTATAGAATCGATTTGGCTGAAACTCAGTATATATATATTTTCGATGCCGAGGTTGAACATAGGATACTTTTTTATCCCGAAAAATGGGATAGTTTCCGGGATAAAAATATATTTATCTCTCCGTTTGTTATCCTTTTATGGAAAGACTATTGGACCGAATATATTTGGCTGAAACTCGGTACATATGTAATTTTAATACCGAGGGTGGCCAAGGGATACTTTTCATCCCGGATAATGGGATAGATTTATGTAAAGGTTATCCCGGAAAGTAGGATAGATTTGGTGATTTTGTCCATTTCGTCCACTTGGCCCACTTGGTTCACTTGTTCCACTTGGTCTACTTGTTCCACTTGGTCTGCTGGGTCCACTGGGTCCACTGGGTCCACTTTGTCATTTTTGTCAAGTTTTGTCATTTATATCGTTTACAGATAGACGGGGGATGGTATAGTTTGCGATATAAAATGAAGTGAATCTTCCGGGGGCAAATACTTAAAAAATTAATACAACGTAAACTGTACCGCCTGCTCTTTAAACGAGATACGCACTAGAGGTTGATCCGCGGGCCGCGAGGTAAACTCTAATTCTCTGATAAATCTTTTTTATTGCGAGACTGGTAAACAAGCAAACGGCCTAGCTAATGAAAAATGGTTATCGTCGCCTATAGAAGACGGTTGCAACACCAGAGACGAAGCCAATGCTTTGCTAGCCTTTAGTATAGGATAAAGCGAATGAGACAGAGGAATCCTAACCCTAATAAAATATATAGTATCGTACTATATTTTAGCCAATTGTACTATATATTATAGAAATATAATATAGTACGAAATGTAATATATTTTCTTCGTTAATTTAATTGTCGCGCTTTTTGTTCTGAAACTTATTTATGTTTTGAAAAAAAAAATAGATCTCTGCGAGCCAAAGTATAAAGTAGTAATAAAACACATGGAAAATTCAATAATGGAATAAATAAAATATAAAATGGATAACGAAACCTAAATATGTACTATATTTTCCCCAAAATTTCCCGAAAGTACTATATTCTTACAGCTTAATAACAAAAATACTATATTTTTTTTAAAAAACAAGGTGGCAACACCTACAGGAGGAATAAGAGAATGGGATATAGGATTGGAATACGGAGATGGGATAGGGAAGATAAGAAAAACGGGATGGGGAGAAGTGGGCCCTCGGAGCTCTCACTCAGCACCAAACACGATTAGCGAAAGCTAACCGCTTCATGCCGATATCCTATGAGTGTATGATATCACACCGATCGAGCCGACTCTAAGTGCTGTAATCTAGATAACGATTCCAGCAGGGCTCTACCACGTATGTAGCAGGATTACAGGAAATCTGGATAGTAAGGAGGTAAAGCTACTTTGTTATAAAAAAATCTGCTTGCCGACTGAGTTCGGATCCGCTGGAGTCTTCCCCGCCTAACGATGGCCTCTCAAGTGATCTTGTTGGCCAATTTGCAACATAAATACAAAAGTAAACAGTTTCAGAAGATTATGCCGCAATCGAGATACGTTTTATAAATAGTAGTAAGGATACAGACTTTTTTTTAATGAATTCTAATATTTCTAAATATAAAAGAGCAGGCGGTAAAATAACCTCAACTTTTAAAATATCATGATAAAAATAAATTTAATTACTTTCAAATAATAATTAATGCGCTTTTTGACTCATTTTACTAAATATTAAAAAAAATAAAAAATCTACTTATCATGTCATAAGTAGGTACGCTCGTACAAAATCTTAAGGATGCGACTTTCTGCGAGTTTCTAAAAAAGTATCTCAGTTTATTTGACTATCCGCTCTCCTATTATAATTATTAGGGAATATATGTTTCCCGAGGCATGTTATTTTACAATGTCAGGCGTGTACAATATTTGTAGAGACTGGAGGATACAGTAATGTGTATTCGATTGTTTTCACAAATGTAGATCTTGCAAGGTTACACTTATTTACAAGGTACTGTGAAATATTTGAATGGAAATTTTTGGCCATTTTCAATTTGAATAGAATTTACAATTGTGTTAGTTCGTCATACTAGACATAATGTATACATCCCCAAACTAAAGAAAGTATGTAATTGGCACATATTTGGTAAAGAAGAATGAAAAAGATGTATTGACTTAAATCGATTTTAATTTATATGCGTAATCGACTGTTTAGGTGCTCAAGGGGACGTACCTAGAGTGAGATAATCAGTCTATGTACATGGGCTTTACCCATAAAAGTGACTGACCTAGGCTTAATATTCAACTTATAATATTAAGGGATTATAGGTAGTATACAATATAACTAATAGCTATTAATTAATACGGTTTATTTAGGTTAAGTTTGCGTTGTATGTATTATATATTTTTTTATTGCGAAGCTGGTAAACAGGCAAATAGCCCACCTAACATGGGTAGTATCGCCTATAGACCGATGCAATACCAGGGCGAAGCACTGCGTTGCCAGCCTTAGGATGGGATAGGATAGAGGGATCATACAGGAGAAATGGGATAGAGAGAGAGGAAAGTAAGCCGTCATTCTTGAATGGAATAGAATATACTTTATAACAATAAGATACAGTTCAAGAACTTTTGAATACATAAAACAATAGGCGGTCTTATCACTAAAAGCAATTTCTTCATGACAACCTTAGGACGGATTAGAAAAAATTGTGTAATATGTGAATTTTGCAATATACCTGGAATAAAAATATATATATATATAATTTTGAAATAGCAAGTAAACTAAACATGGAAATACGACAAATATGATTTTGTTTCTATTATCATACCTGTATCATTTTGGTCAATCAGATCATCTTTGCATTTAACCGATACATCAGTTGAGAGGAAACATATACAACGACCTTTTGCAACGACGCCACGTAACGATATTTTCCTATTATCAGATTACATTTAAATACGCAATTAGAGAAAATTATCTTCTGATAATATTTTCTAAAAAAAACCTTGAAGAGCACTCGTTCTCAGAGTGATAGTTCGTGGTGGACCTTTCACCACACGCGCTTATTTGTGTCTGTATAATTCCACATGACGTCCCCACTATGAGCGGCCGATCCAATCCAAACATACGCCTGGTGCTGCCACATCTAAAGTTTCAGAAACCTTCACACATATAAAAGGTGGGTTTTAAGTATTTTAAGTAAGTTATTACGATACACATATTTAAAGTGTATCACTTCTTGTAGACTTTTCAGCTCTTAATCTATCCATCTGCTTAACTCCAGAGAACTTAATGTAAGCTAAGTAAGTGTACATAGTAATAAGTGTAAGTAGATGTCACGAAATAAATACAAATTTTCGTCTTCTATTTTAGTCTTAAGAATACAGGTAGAATACAATATAACTAAGTTTTGTTTATTGTATAATATTAGTTTATAATATTTTAGTTTAATAAAGTTTATTATTAATATAAAAAAATTGTTTAAGTAGTATGTATGTTTAAGATAAAGATAAAATAATTTTTTGTGGAATCTATCTGCAGGAAAACAAATATTTTATTAAGGGTTTTAATTGGGAATTGAAAAATCAGCCTGAATCGTATGTATATTTTTTGTTTTCTTAATTTAAAATATTTTTCCTGTGCTAAGAACATCTACTACTATAAACTGAGTTGCTCGCCTGTAAAATTGAGATTTTACGTTAAAGTTATGCATCTGGAAACATTACTATTCACATTCATATTTAGATACGGCAATATTCACCTCACACAGTACTTAAGATTTATTGGATATTTGGTTACAATTTCGATATAGTCCAGATGTTTTGTCGTCAACGTAACATGAATCAACTGTTATCCTTTTCTTCAAAAGTTATGAATTGATCAGGGAGCTTCTAATTTGTTTTTATTTATATATCTACATTTTATTTTAAAATTAGTGAAGTGCATATCATTGCACGTAGTGTGAAAGGTTCCGTAGATATGACAGACTTCCACTATCTTTGTTATTGTAGTACGAAACCCTAACAATGTATTTGATGATTAATTTTATATGGAACTGAATAATTTGCGAGTTAATGTAATTGTAATATTGCGATTTCATTACGGTTATTATAATGAAATTGCGATATTATGCTATAGATGTGAAAATAATTCTTTTCTTTGTTACATTAATAAAATTTAATTTAATTAATGTTTTTTTTGGAGATAAAAGAAAATACCTTGACAACCACACGTAATATATATTGTTACAACTTAAGTTCCGACGAAAACAAAATCCACCTGCATATCTATAAAAACGTATTTTATTACCTGTCGGCATTTGAACCGATTGTAATCCTTTTATGATTGTCTTCTTTTGTTTACTTATTTATTGATTATTGTGGAGAACAGCCTATTGTACTTGATTATGGTCGTTTGCAGGCATAATTAGCCAGGTGTGCGGATTACGATTTCTAGGAAATTGCGTCAACGCTCACCGGGCCGATATATTTGCATTTGTGCAGCATAAAAAAACGGCCCGATTGAGGAAGAGTCGAGCGAGAACCACGAGCGAAGCAAGACGTGTGTACTACAATCGGGAATCTAAAAGTGACGGACTTTGCGCGTTTTATAGTGTAATGACCTCCTGCATTACGTTTGGACTTGTTATGTTCGGTTATATTTGTACCTGTGTTATACGTGTTTGTATAGTTCTAATAAACTCTATAATAATTGCAACGGCATTTTAATTCGAGTCCTGCGACTCGTAACAGTATTATAAAATTCAAAAAATACTATATCTGTACATTAAAGCTATTTAAAAAAAACCAACTGGAATAGACTATATAAACGATACAGACCACGATGCAATTATTTTTAGAGATCTTGTCTATTTGTCTGTTTGTTAGGGATTCACGTAAAAAGTACTGGGCCGATTTCGACGCTGTTTTCGCTAACCCACAGCAAACTTTTAGACTTAAAATCTGCGCTACTTTTTATCTCAGCAATCCCGCAGGAATTTTTATAGAATGCCTTTTAAAATGGCCAGTTTAAAAAAAAAATGGAAATTCAATGTGATTTTTTCACTGATCGATAGCAAAATTGATGTAGTAAAATGTATCTGTCCCATAGAGATCTAGTTTCTGTGATCAGAGATCTTTCCCCTTCACTAACTTTTAAAGTATGAAGTGGAAAATCTATCTATCTATATCTATACATATAATAAAACTGTAAAGGTCGAATTTCTGTATAATGAAAAAAAATGCTAAAAACAAAGTCAGGGCGATGTAAGAAGTGAAAGAGGACTAATTTAGATTTGTATTAAATTTTATTGTTTCTCTGTTTGTCTATCCGTTTGTACCGGCTAATCTCCGAAACAACTGGACCGATTTAAATGAAATTTTATATGGTGGTAGCTTATATCCCTGGTCAACATATAGGATACTTTTGATCCCGAAAAATTAAACAGTTCCCGTTGGATAGTTAAAAATCCGCACCACGCGGACGAAGTCGCGGGCATCAGCTAGTTATGAAAATGAAAATCAAGGTATTAGAGCTTTAAAAATAATTTCAATAAAAATTGGTTAACAAGATCCATTAAGTAGTTTTTGAGATATCAGGTATTTATGATTAAATACTTTTTTAGCCAAGGGACAAAAACAGTTCATGGAAGGATGCCCTTCAGTGTGCGTGGTCCGACACGTACTTAGCCGATTTTAACAACTCATGAACCCTTTTGCAAGTAATTAATGGTCTATTTGAATTCAAAAACGGCATTATAGCTGTCTCGCGTCGTGTGGTGCATGTTGACACAAAATTAATTAGTCCTTGTAGCTTGCCAAGGCTGGGAACGTGAAACGAATTGCGGTAAGTTAAAATAACATCAAGCACTCATTTCGAGTATGTGAGGGGTTATTTTAAATGAATTTGTGTTTTATGGTTTTGTACATTACGTAGCAGCTAAGTATTATTAATTATTAAACGAAATTATGAGAAGATTTATTTATATACGTACCTTTGTGGAGTTAACAGTTCAAAGGCTAATCGGGATTAAGGTTGGGACGAATGAAAACATTTCAGAGAGCACTTAGTCCTTCGTCTTATTAGATTTGAATTAATTCTAAGATAAAATCTTTTTACATAATATTTTCCTCAGTTTTCGCGACTAGTATACATAATAAAACTACGTTATAACTGTTCGCGTTATAACTGTTTTCGTTATAAGCGCGGAAATTTCTTTTATCATTCCTACGTTTCGGCCACTTTTCAGTAGCCGTGATCACGGAAGACAAAGATGTCACGTGTCAATGAGTATTGTTAAAGTTTTATTTAGCCTACCGCCAACTTATTCATTTTAAATATTTAGTTTTCATTTTGTTTATGGTTATTATTTACTCTACGGGAGCCTAATCTAATTTACCACCGCTTCGCAATATGTTGTGGCTTGAAGAGAAGAGGCGGCGCAAGAAACTCTTCAGCAACATACCGTGCTCTAATCTATAATATTATAAAATTCTAAACATCCGTGTTTGTACATTGAAGCTATTACAAAAAAAAAGCCACTGGAATATATAAACGATGGAGAACACGATGCAATTTTTTTAGATTTCTTGTAAGTTTGTCGGTTTCTCTGTTTATTCGGGATTCACGTAAAAACTACTGGGCCGATTTCGATACGGTTTTCGATGATCTACAGCAAATTCTTGGACTTAACTTTTTGTCTCGGGAATCCCGTGGGAATTTTTCTGGGAATGATTTAAAATTGCCAGATTGAAAAAAATCGAATTCCAATGTGACTTTTTCATTGATAGATAGCAAGTATTATGTAATAAAGTATGCGATATTTTTTATCCCGGGAATTCCACGGGAACTTTCTCGAGAGCGATTTGAAGTTGTTCGGGTGCATAAAAATTAGCTTATTCCGACACAGTTTTCACTAAAACTATAGCTTACATTCTTTTTTAAATGCTGCTGTACTTAGTGTTCCAGGAATCCCGCAGGAATTTCAAGTCAAGCGTGGACGAAGTCGCGGGCATATCCTAGTAATTTTATATAATATTAAAAAGGGTGGGAGGTAAAATAAAAACAAATTGTCAATCAAGTTGGTTTGTGTTACGGTGCACGCTGAAAGAGCTCCACTGTGGAGCTCTTTCTGCGTGCATGCGTCTTGAGGTATGGCAGTTGGTTTTTACTTGATTTGGGTCTTAATAATTTGGATGATCGGATCTCAAACAGGTGGTACTTGTCAACAATCTTCTCTATTGAAATTCGTCATAGGAATAATAAAAATCAAATAAAATAATGTGTTTAAAACCGTTAAAATTTAGTGTTATTATATTAATCTGTTTATTTGAATACCTACTATTTTGTGACCGTTTATTTGAACATTAATTTATTCGAAGTTCTTTTAAAAAATATTATTATTAGTGTAAGAGGTAATAATAATATTTTTAATACTCGTACCTTGTATAATAAATAGGTTGGGGAAAAGGTCTTTTCGCATATAGTATGTATGAACTTGTAATAAGATCTCTTTGGCTATACCATTTGTATCTGGCTGGATTTGGTATCATTAAAAAGTTTTAATTTTAAAGAAGACAATTGCAAATACAAACTTGGAAAATGTGTGATTTTCATTTGTTTTCTTATTGTTAAAATGACAGAATTTAATGAAGAAATTTGATACATTTTAAAATTTTACTACAAAAAAGTTAAAAATGCAACACAAGCCGCGAAAAAAATTTGTGATTTTTATGGACCTAATGCAATATCTGTGAGAGTAGCGCAAATTTGGTTTAAGCGTTTTCAATCCGGAAATTTTGATATCAAAGATGCACGTCGCTCTGATCGCTCTGTTACGAACAAAATTGATGCTATTTTTGAAAAAGTGGAGCAAGATCGGCATATTAGTAGTTACGATGTAGCTGGAGTACTGGGAATTAACCACAAAACGGTTTTGGCGCATTTGGAGAAAGCTGGGTACACAAAAAAGCTCGATATTTGGGTGCCTCGTGAGCTCACTGAAAGAAACCTAATGAACCGTGTACTCATTTGTGATTCTTTATTACGACGTAATGAAACCGAACCATTTTTGAAGAATCTGATAACTGGTGATGAAAAGTGAATCACGTACGACAACAACGTGCGAAAAAGATCGTGGTCAAAGGCCGGTCAGGCTTCACAGACTGTGGTGAATCCTGGGTTAACTCGCAACAAGGTGATGCTGTGTGTATGGTGGGATTGGAAAGGCATTATTCATTATGAGCTGTTACCGCCAGACAGGAACATCGATTCTGAACTGTACTGCGAACAACTGATGAGATTAAAGCAAAAAGTTGAGAGAAAGCGGCCGGAATTAATCAACTGAAAGGGTGTGGTTTTTCACCATGATAACGCTAGACCTCACACATCTTTAGCCACTCAGCAAAAATTACGAGAGTTTGGCTGGGAGGTGTTAATGCAGCCGCCGTATAGTCCTGATCTTGCACCTTCAGATTTTCACCTGTTTCGGTCTCTGCAGAATTCCTTAGGCAGTGTCAGGTTAACATCACGAGAGGACTGCCAAAACCACTTGTCGCAGTTTTTTGATCAGAGGCCCCAAAATTTTTATAGCAATGGGATCACGTCCCTACCTACAAGATGGCAAAAAGTTATCCAACAAAATGGCACTTACATACTTTAGTCAAATGTAAATAAACTTTATAAAAAAACCTTTTGAATTTTTATATAAAATGCGAAGAAACTTTTTCCCCAACCTTATACATACAACTGTTCGTTATGTTAGAGCCTTAATAGCAGAATAGTAACTTTAAATATTAATGTTTTAAGTGAAACTGTCATTAATAAGTATTCATTGTTAAAATACTTGGATATATGTATATTGACACTATAGAGACTATGAATAAAACAATATATTTATATCTCCAACATTTTACAGGACCTAACTTTACGCAAGCGATATTACGCAAAAAGTTCTAGTTAACAAATAAAACGTATTTTCCAAATAAATTACTTACATTATAATTTAAGCTTTTAACTGACGGATGTCTGCAGTATAGTTTTAAATAAACCCACTTTTTACACATTCAAAACAGTTCACAGAAACATTAAAGAGCAGGCATGCAAAAACAAACCATAAACTCTTCCAAAAGTACAAAAGCTTATGACGTTAGGAAAACACATTTACTACGTAACTTTAAATTACTATGAAAATTGCTTCTGAGATGTAACAACGTATTTATCTCAGTACTCAGTATGAATGATAATTCTCTATGAGTCATGAAATATTTATCATCACTTGTATCTAAAGAAACATCCTTGTAAGCCAATCTAAACATCGTAGTCCGTTAATTACTGTGTTGGGAATCTAACAATCTTAATTAATACGAGCAATCTTTCTTTAATTGCTAGTACCATATATTGATATTAGGATTCCCATACCGGCTCTTTGCGTTAACTTCGTTTGATTTTCTATTCAGAGGAAAATATCGCATTCTCCTAAAAAAATAAATGTGTGTGCAGTTTACACGCAGTAGAAGTGAAACTTCAGAGAATATAATCACAGATATAAATTTTCTCTAATTTTTATTATTATAAATATAATTCCTTTAGCCTATATCCGTCAACATATTATAATTCAATATAAACTTCTAAAATAAATATCACTTCCAATTTTACACTGTTTTAGTCTAAAAAATATTATTATCAGTTTTATTTCGGTCCAAATTGGGCCTATGTTTAATTATCGGTCTTATTGACTTTTTAATCTGTGTTGCACAAAGTAAAACTCGTATCTCATTCTCTCTCTTGGTCCTATAGATTTGTGTTATCTCACTTTAGTGTCGCTTTTTCACAAATCACAAAGATTCTAAAGAAGTTTCACTTCAAAAAAAGTAAGAAACGTAACTCTGAACAGCCTGTTCTTAAACACCTATGTCTAGACGATACCAGGTCTCACTTTCTTGACTTTGTGACATTTTCGTATTGAAAATATATTTTAAGACAAAATCATTTTATAGTTCAATGTTATAATAAGGTTTATTTAAATTTTTGACTGATTTGGATCCCGTAACATGGCACTGATCAAACTACAAATTATTCTAATGACAAGGCGTTACTAGCGTAATAATTATCTATCTTGTCAAAAATACCTTCTATATTTTTAGTTTAGAAATGATTTATAATTTCAGTAGTAACTACGAGTATACGTTTTTACGAAATGAATAGCTAAAGTACGGTTTCGCAATGCCAATAAATTTATTTTTGATGTAAAACCAAAAATCATAGAAATTATTATCATCTCAAGAGTGCTATGCCGTGCCTTTCTGTATTCGACTAGCGGTTGACTGGAAATATTGTTTTCGATAGTATATTAGTTAGGTTCTTTGATTGATTGAGCATAGGCCAATGCGGAGGAGTAAGATGTCAACACTTTTGAGTCTGACTTATGACCGGTTCCTATATCTTACTATGCATTAACTTACATTACTATCGGTTGAATTTTAGCATTAGATGTATGAAGCGTATATATATTCATTTTTTAATCGGCAGACAAACACAGACGCTATATATTCCTAAGCTAAGCAAGTTACGCTTGTAACGTATTTATTGTTGGTTTTATTAAAATTTATTTATTTGTTTTACTAATTAAATATTACGTAAGTAGAATTAGTTTAATTAATAATAATTATTATTTAATTAACAAAATTGTGTCGTTTTGGTCTTACGCCAAAAGGAAGGTTTGCACTGAAAATCAGCGTTGTGTCGGATATAATTCCGGCACAGCAATATGCCGAGTGCAAACCTTGTTTGCTGAAAATGCGGCGCACAAATTCTCAAAATATGCTCTGTGTATAATAATGTATAAGGAATGTAATTACGTCGCCATTTCTTCGAATAAAATTTTTCTTTCTTTCCTTTTCTTTTGTATTATTATGGGTAATGTATAACAGACTACTCTGGGGCCGATCCCAGACACCCAGGCCATGGTAAATAATGGAAAAATCGTTTCCGAAATTTATCATGCCAGGAATCGAACCCGGAGCCTCTGCGTTGCAGTGAGTAGGCTGGCAAAGGCTCAGCCCGCTCAACTACAAAGGCCGCCATATGTCAAAATTTAACCGATAGTAAATGATAGTACGGCAAATGAACGGTTGGTTAGAAATAGGAACGGGATATTACTCACGCCCTAAGATAAGTGATTGTTAATCCTAGCTTACTCATGTTTACATCATTTGATCACGGTGCTCAGTATCTATCAGCTGTTTCGTTTGCATTGCATTACGCTAGAGGGGTCGCCAACCCACATCTCATACGCGTACTGATGACACCATTCCAACCGCGAACTCATTGCCAAAAATACATTCGTGAATGAATCAATCCCGCCAATGCCTAACAATTTTGAATCCGCCGTGGAAAATTTCACATCCGGCATACGGTCGGGTATAGCATATGTACTTTTACACGAATTCTCTTTATATCCCGGAGAGAAAGCTAAAAAGAGTATGCCACATCTAAAGTATACATATTACTTTACATAATGCATTAAGAATGGATAATCATTAAGGTGTGAAATTAAAATTGGGATGAAAATTCACCATTTCAAACCCAAGTGATTTTTTGTGCTTTTACAAGGCTTATCTTATTTGTTCCTGTTATTGGACAGCTGATATGTACCTCAGTCACCGGTCAGTGCTATATTATGGCAATTGAACGAGATAATGTTCGGACGTTTCAAGCACCTCAGCACCTTACCTATACTGACAATCTTATGGAACTATAGGTAGAATGTATATATATAGTAGTAATAGGGACGGAGAGTATACCCGCCACGCTTGTCCAAGGCGGCTTGGCAGGTTAGATACATCGGTTATCTCGATGTGTAAGGTTGCATCACGATATTTTGCTTCACCGTTATAAGCACGTGGTAATTGTAACATTATATCAGAAAACTGTCTTGGGGGGGCATGCGTTCCGGCCAGGATCGAACCCGCGCCCTTTGAGTTTGGGACGCGTGCGGTAGACATTACGCTACTACGACTTTAAACGGTAGAATACATAACTAAACTTAATTAATCGGGTTGTTGGATTTAATTTTTGCTTGTTGATATTTTAATGTAAAATATTTTGATCATTACAGTAACACTGTTGACTCTTATAGTCAAAATATGCATTTATTTTACAAAAGCTATTTAAAACATGCTACCTGTTTACAATGAATAAAATTCTAAGTAATCCATTGAAATGGATTAACGGATTTCAATTAAAATTTTAAAAACGATCACATTAATTTAGACTTCATTTTTTGTGTGAAGCTTGAAGAAAAATATATGAAGAACATTTTTGTAAAATAAACTTAGGTTAAATCTATATATACATCAGGGTGATTCAGAAAAAAAATCTTTTTTTTCGGAACCATGCTCAAAAGCTTCTGTTAGGTGTCAAAATAGGCCTTGTAAAATATGAGCCCTTAATACTAATATTAAGATTTCCCATAAGAATAACACAGGAAAAATGGCTTTTTTCTTCAGATTTTTATATCTAATGAACGATACGTTTTACTATAAAGGTCTTGAAATATTTTTACTGAGAATTGAACGCGCTACAAAAAAGGTGTGAAGTAATGTTTTATTGAGTGAACTCCGTCAAAATTTATTCGAGGTCAAAGTCAAATTATTTAGTTTGACAACATTTAAAAGTATTTACATTCAAAAGGTGGTAAGAAGTTATATCTCCATAATTTCCGTGTCGGAATCGCAAATGTCAGTAATTTGCCGGGAACGCTCCGTCTGGTGAGACGAGAAGCTTAATATTCGATTTGGTGATCGCGATTTGCAGAATTGTAAGGTGTGTGCAAAAGTAAACTACACTAAAACTTTCTTCTCTATTGGATCTAGAGGAATAAACTTGTTTTCAGATAACAATTCGTCTATCATCTTTATGTTTGCGGTTACAAAGTTTTTGCATCTATTTCAGAAAGACACTGGAACTATTATTTCAGTATATTATATTGATGAAATGAAATTATTCAAAATATATTTTGGGGTCGTTGGCCGATCAATCGTTAATGTTATTTACAAGTCAACTATTACATTACATAGAGATTTTGTTTGATAAAAAGGAAAACTAAAGTTAAAATCTTAATATCTAAATACAAAGCTAATTATTAAAAATGGATAAAATTTATTACTTGGACTGACGAATCCCACACGCGTCCACCCTGCTTCCCCTGCTGTGTTAAGACCTTGATCAGATTTTCTTTTGTTAAAAAAAAGCTCCCTGTCCATAACTTACGTTTCTACAAATAGAACATTATACACGTTATAAAATCGCAGCGGTAGTATTAAATGTTTACACCCATAAAGCACTTAAGAAATTAAACACGGAACAAGTTTTGGATTCCAGATTCATACGATACATAGTCTATAAAAATCTGTCCTGGTGTGCCCAATTCTGCTATTTCAATATCTTGGCTTCCGAAGTTATTTAAAATACGATTCTAGTGCGATAGTGTCAAAAATATGTATCTTTTCGATATCATCCCGTCAGAATAATAGTAGAAAAAAATTGGTATTACCACTAGCAAAAATGGTGTTAGCCGAAAAGAATATAAAAAATCTATCAAAATTATATTCAAATTCAAATTCAATTTTTTTTATTCGAAATAAGTTCTACTGGAGAACACTTTTTGAAGGTCATAGATATAAGTTAAAATTTAATTTTTCTTCCTATTCTATGTAAGTACACCGCTTCGCAACGCGTTATTGCTGATAAGGAGAAGAAGCGGCAAGAAACTCCCCAGCAACGCGTCTAGCTAAATATTGTTTTTCTTTATATTTCTTATTCTATTTATTTCTCAAGTTCACTTGTTTTTTAATAAGTTGTACACAGAAGTATGTTACACAATTACTTTTTGAAGAATTAATGGAGTTGTAGCAAACAGTGCATACTCAATAAGACCAAGACACAATAAAAGGAAAGAAAAATACTATAGTTATAATAATGACATGACGTACTAAAATGTTATACTGCAATATATCTCCATAAAACATATATACATTTATTTCGCGAGTTTTCGCTTATAAATATGTATTTATAAAACCAGAGTGGCGTGCTGTGGGCATGCCATTGGAATTAACAGAATACCCAAATCAGGCAAACCTATGGTTGAGACGATAGTGTCCGGCGATTTTTACGAGATAGTAATAGCAGAATTGGGCCCTTGCTTCTCATCTTGAGGAGATAAATATCTGAAATAAAATGCAAGATAGTAGTAATATCTATATACAAGTGGTAGATAGTAACTATAGATATAGCTACATATTATCTATATCAATATATCTATTTCATATACATACATAGATATAGATATATCCACTATCTTGATTTAATATTTTTTCCTCAACTACCTATAATATTTTTAATATTATGAAATCTTAAACGTCTGTTTCGTTTGATCAATGAATGGTTGGTTTTTTATTTGGCCATAAAACTTAAAAATTGTAACCAAATTAACGTTGACTTTTTCTTTTCCAGTACCGCTTCTCTACTGGAATAAAGGTAAAGTACGAAATCCGTGTGTTAGCTTGTTGGAATTAATCGCTTTTGTTTTGTTCTAAACGTGTGTTGTGATTGGTAAAAGAGGTTATGCAGTCCTCATGAAAAATAACATTTTTTACACACCTACATATTGTGTGTGTTGACGTTTTCACCAGCTATAAACTGCGCCTATGTCGGCAAATGGTGAGCGAACCCAGAGCGTGGCAGGTCTATAAATGAGTATTTATACTTTAGTAGAGATTCGCAACCGCACCACTCTCACCGTCATCGGGAACGGTTTCCGACAAACCGTACCCCTATAATTAAAGGGACTAATCAAACTTAAATATCTAAATTTATATTAACTTATACTATATATACTGTATTACATAAGTATTAATGTCCTAAATTATTTCGAGCTGATGGCTCTTTGAGCATCAGAGGGCTGTTGCCTACCTCGTACAACGGAGCAGTACGGCTATCCAGTGAGGAAACGTGGCCAGCTTTCTGGGTACCTTACCCATAGAAGATGGCGATCTAGGCTCAGTATTTTACTTATAGTCTTGAGGGACTATGGGTAGAATACAATATTAATAAGTTTTATTTTATTGTATTACTTTATAACGTCTTAGTTCTATTATACTATTAAATAAAAAAGCTTTAATAAAAAATAATGTTTATAGTTAGAATAATCAATTGCCTTATTTTTTTTGTTATAATTTCCTTTCTGAAAAAATAAACGTAAAGAAAGTATACATTTACATTTAAAAGACTTGTTCTAACAACCTTTCGGGATAAAAATATATTTGTCTCTTTGTTTTGTTATGCCTTTACGAAAAAGGTACTAGATGATTTGGCTGAAATTTGGTATATATATTATGTAATTTTAATATCGAGGGTGGACAAGGAATACTTTTTATCCCGGATAATGGGATAGATTTATGTAAAGGTTGTCCCAGAAAGCAAGATAGGTTTAGTTTTTTGTGATTTGCTATTTCCGTAATTTTCATTATTTTGGTCAATTTGGTCATTTTGGTCATATTTGTCCATTTTTTCCTTTTAATCCTTATTGTCCTTTTTGGCATTATTGCCCTTTTTATACTTTTTGTCATTACTGTTATTTGTGTAGTTTTCATAGACGGGGTATAGATAAATAAAACTAGGACGGTTTGAAACAGAGGATGAAAGTTTGTATGAGACCAATCATTTCTCAAGTTTACAAATATAAAAATTCATCATCTATAAAAGATGCGATAGTAACTCGATATGTTTTTCTGTTAAACTTTCACGGAGAACTACTAGGAATACTGGACCGGTTTTGATATAATTTTGTTTAAATGTAGTTTCCATACCGAAAATCGACATAAATACTTTTCATGCCGAGAGTTGAGATAGTTTGCTATATAAAATGAAATTAATCTTCCGGGTGCAAATAGCACTAACATAAAAATTTAGTAGAAGTATTAACGAAAAACTTTAAAACATTTCCAACTCTCTATCTATATGAGCATAGTATTTAAACTATTAAATAAATATAATGAAATCTCTGTCATTCTGTCGCTGGCTTAGTCCTATAGAGTTGTGTATCCCTTTTAATTATCGCTTTTTCGTTTCATCGAATTTTAAATAACAACGATTCTATATAAGTTTCACTTCAACAATGCGCTTAAACTTCACTCAATCATAATTAACAATCAAAAATAAATTCAATTTAAAAACCAGCTTGGTTTAGACTCTGTTCCAAAAATATTTAAACCGGTCATTAAACTGTCAAATACATGCATAGTTTTTCGAGCGTAATAATTATTTATATTTTACTTGCATCTGTTTTAAATAGAATGATTTTTAAATGAATTAAATCAGTAATGTCTCTCATCCAACTGGAAATATGTTAGTGTTAGTGGCCAAATGCGTATTGTTAATAGCGGTAAAAATATCATCGTTAACGATTAGCTACATAAGTGTAAATACATGCATTATCTGTCAACGTTTAACGTCATTAACTATTACTAACAATGTCGCATCACAAACAGTGCATTAAAGCCATCGCTATATCTGAGTGAGACGATCAATAACACCAACATGGAACAGGGACATGAGATTTTCCAACATACACATGAAGAGATATCGTATTTCCAATTTCAATTTATCGTATTTGTAGAAAGAAAAGTCATTTATAAAGCACTTTAAGCGTGTATGTAGGAAGATATTAATAAAAGTTGAAGAAGCGGAAGGTGTTTGTCAGGATCGTCGCAGGTGGATATCCGTCGTCTTTACCTACACCAATGGGAAACATGCGTGACAATATGAATGTATGTATATTTGTAGCAAAGCATTCGATCAAAAACCAGATAAAAACTTCAAATAATGTAACCGGAGAAAATATCGGCGATCATTTATTAAGGATCCTGACTAAGACGTACAACGACCGTGGACTTAAGCCGGGATAAATGACATTAATTTATTTAAACGATATTATTTCTAAAGGAGTCTAAAGAATCCTTGTAAAACGACTAGCCGGCGACAGTCGTTATTTACTTTGGAACCTTATTAAATATCGCCGCTGGTACTTATTTTAAGATTTATTAAGTAATCTTAGCTCAAAAAATGTCGCTCCAGTAAATGGATGTCGCGTAGTTTTTGGTTTATAAATTACAAAATTAATTTGAAAAAGAAGGTAAGAAATCTGTGGCTCCTACATACATAATTTCAAGCATAATTAATACTGATGAAAATGTAATAATATTACTACTTTTTATTCTGGGAATCCCGCGAGAATTTTACCGAGAGCGGTTTGTCAGGGGCATAAAAATTAGCTTATTTCTACAAAGTTTTCATTACAGCGATAGCTACATTTGTTTGTAAATGCTGCGGTACTTTGTGTCCCAGGAATCCCGCGGGACTTTCAAGAGTGTCAAGTCAAGTGTGGACAAATCTTGGGCATCTCCTAGTATTCAAATAAGTTTTTACATACTCGCGCTGCTTCGCTCGCCAATTTCTTACTTGCTGCTGTAAAAGTGAATTTAATATAAACTAGACATTAAGTTTATGCCGCAATTTGAAGGCTTATGGGGGTTGTGGTCTAGTCTAAGTGTCGGCCCGTCTGTTTCACTAGAACGCACATATGAAAGTCGCTTCTCTGCAGGGTAAATGTAAGTTAACATTACATTATTTACTTTGACCTGGAAGTGGAGAGATATCCGCAATATGTTGTTATTCACTAACACAAGTGCATCTTGCTTAATTTGTGAATAAACAAAGTTCAGACATATGGTGGAAAAGAAAAAAAACATAACTTCTGTAATACTTGCAACAACCAACAACTGGTCACTATACTTATAACCAGAGAACCTTACGGCTTAAATACATTTCATACACTGAACTGAGACACTGAACAGACATTTTTAGAACACCTCGCTATCCATCTAACAATTTTACAGTAGAATAAACTTAAGAAAATTGGCACAACCGATTTGATTGAAGTCATTAATAAACAATTTTAATTAAAAATGTTATGAATGACAATAATGTGTTACATTATTGTTTGAAATTTTAGATAATATTTTAAAATATAAATAAATAATTAAATTTTATTATTAGAATATACCTATGGTGTAAATTATGTTACAAATGAGTTAAATCACATATTATTCAAATACTATAAAAAAATATTAAAAAAAATATGCTTGTTAAAATTAATGAAAGTATAGTGATTAATTAATCGATGACATAAATATTAATTGTAATTATGTAGGTAACAAATGTTATTGTACGCTCTCAGCGGGCCAACTATTGCTTATTCATTCTGTTTATGTAGTACACCTTTATGCACTACCTTTATGTACACAGTTTAACAATAAAGTATTTTATTCTATTCTATATAAGATATTATATCAAATATTATATGTAAAGTCTTCTAATTAAATAAATTGAACACAGTAAAAATCTACCACTTCTGCCAACATGAAAATAAAATATAGTGAATACCGTCTATATACAATTGAGAGATTTTACATTATAATCTACACAATTACCACATCATATTAGAGATGAATATTGTTACATAATTATGGTAAACCTCTAGTGCGCATCTCTTGTTTAAAGATGTTACAAGATGTCCACCACAGTAGTCATAAGAATCATAGTGTATATTAATATGACATAGACAATCGTCATAGATAATATTTTTAGTCGATTTATCAGACGATTCGATTTATAATTAAATTACTATTTTCTACCGGTTAGTTAATTTTATAAGCCCACTAAATTATCGTCTAGATAATTTAGTGCATCAGTAACTAATTATTATAATTGTTTTTATGATCCTGGCAACACTATGATGTAATTGCTATTTTTAGCAATGATGCAATGTTGTTGTTTTGTAGGGTAGCATTTTCGTATAAAAGGCGTAGTGGCGTGTAGACGGTGTTCATTGCTTACTGTGCTGTGTGAATATTCACATCAAAGGCTGAACAATAAAGGGGAAACCCTGTCCAAATAGTTAATATTTGGTACTTTGTTACCCAAATCTCTCCTTGCATTTTACAAAGAGCAGGCGGTACAGGTTACATTCTATTAAATTTTTATGTATTTGCCCGCGGAAGATTCACTTAATTTTATATCGCAAACTATACATACCATGCCCCGTCTATCTGTAAACTACATAAATGACAAAACTTGACAAAAATGACAAGGTGAACCAAATGGGCCAAGGGGTCCAAAGCGACCAAAGTGGACCAACGGGTCAAATGGGACCAAAGTGACAAACGGGACCAAGTGGACCAACGGGACCTACGGGGCCAAAGAGACCAACGGGACCAAAAAGACAAACGGGGACCAAGTTCACCAACGGCACCAACGGGACCAAGTGGATGAAATGGACAAAATCACAAAACCTATCCTAGTTTCCGGGATAACCTTTCCATAAATCTATCCCATTATCCGGGATGAAAAGTATCCCCTAACCACCCTCGGTATTAAAATTACATATGTACCGAGTTCCAGCCAAATCGGTCCAATAGTCTTTCCATTCAAGGAAAACAAACAGAGAGGCAAATATATTTTTATCCTGGAAACTATCCCATTGTTCGGGATAAAAAAGTATCCTATGTTCATCCTCGGTATCGAAAATATATATTAGGTT
The DNA here is from genome assembly GCA_039645545.1 of Dendrolimus houi. Classification (NCBI taxonomy): domain Eukaryota; kingdom Metazoa; phylum Arthropoda; class Insecta; order Lepidoptera; family Lasiocampidae; genus Dendrolimus; species Dendrolimus houi. The sequence goes on from CM077133.1 coordinate 9,267,866, forward strand.
GGGGAAAAAGTTTCTTCGCATTTTATATAAAAATTCAAAAGGTTTTTTTATAAAGTTTATTTACATTTGACTAAAGTATGTAGGTGCCATTTTGTTGGATAACTTTTTGCCATCTTGTAGGTAGGGACGTGATCCCATTGCTATAAAAATTTTTGGGCTTCTGATCAAAAACTGCGACAAGTGGTTTTGGCAGTCCTCTCGTGATGTTAACCTGACACTGCCTAAGGAATTCTGCAGAGACCGAAACAGATGAAAATCTGAAGGTGCAAGGTCAGGACTATACGGCGGATGCATTAACACCTCCTAGCCAAACTCTCGTAATTTTTGCTAAGTGGCTAAAGATGTGTGAGGTCTAGCGTTATCATGGTGAAAAACCACACCCCTTCTGTTGATTAATTCCGGCCGCTTTCTCTCAACTTTTTGCTTTAATCTCATCAGTTGTTCGCAGTACAGTTCAGAATCGATGGTCCTGTCTGGCGGTAACAGCTCATAATGAATAATGCCCTTCCAATCCCACCATACACACAGCATCACCTTGTTGCGAGTTAACCTGGGTTTCGCCACAGTCTGTGAAGCCTGACCGGCCTTTGACCACGCTCTTTTTCGCATGTTCTTGTCGTACGTGATCCACTTTCCATTACCAGTTATCAGCTTCTTTAAAAATGGTTCGGTTTCATTACTTCATAATAAATAAAGAATCACAAATGAGTACACGGTTCATTAGGTTCCTTTCAGTGAGCTCATGAGGCACCCAAATATTGAGCTTTTTTGTGTACCCAGCTTTTTTCAAATGCGCCAAAACCATTTTGTGGTCAATTCCCAGTTCTCCAGCTACATCGTAACTACTAATATATCTTGCTTCACGTTTTCAAAAATGGCATCAATTTTTGGCGACCAGAGCGACGTGCATCTTTGATATCAAAATTTCCGGATTGAAAACGCTTAAACCAAATTTGCGCTACTCTCACAGATACTGCATTAGGTCCATAAACATCACAAATTTTTTTCGCGACTTGTGTTGCATTTTTACCTTTTTTGTAGTAAAATTTTAAAATGTATCGAATATATTCATTAGATTCACTCATTTTAACAATAAGAAAAACAAATGGAAATCACACATTTGCCTAATTTGAATTTGGAATTCTCTTCTTTAAAATTAAAACTTTTTAATGATACCAAAACCAGCCATATACAAATGGTATAGCCAAAGAGGTCTTATTACAAGTTCATACATACTATATGCGAAAAGACTTTTTCCCTAACCTATTATATACTGAGTTTCAGCCAAATCTGTCCAGTAGTTTTTCCGTGAAAACAGAACAGACAGCGTGCCTTTCGCATTTATAATATTAATAGGGATAATAGGGATACAGGCGCTAATCACAGAATAAATAAAAATATAACAACACTATTATTCAATTAAGGAAATGGCTGATTGTATCGTTTAGAAATAAGAGGGTACGTAACAAAATTAATTGTTAATATTAAAAAGAAACCTGACTAGAACAACTATGTAAATAACTAAATGTAACACTTCATTGGCTAGAAATAACATTAATAAATAAAACGATTTAGAAGCTGATATTGCTTGTTTCATGTAATCTTGTATGGTAATATATTATGAATGAGATAGAAATCAGATGTGAGCTAGCACGTTTTAGTTGGAGCATGATAAATGTCCTAAACAATGCCAACATTGTGTTGGAATCTCCAACAAAAAATGACTTGCCACAAAATATGCTCCCGCCCGTGGTACGCACTATGGTCGGGAGGGAGGGAGGGAGCCCATCAGGATGGGACGCCGTCTCCTCCTTCTGCGAGCTCGTCATACTTGCGAAGGAGGAGGCGGAGCGGGAGCGTGAGCGCACATCACTGCTCCGCTTCAGGTCCGCTCGAGGTTCAGCCTGGACCTTCGGCCACAGTAAGCGGGCGGCGCGGGTGGAGTCCCTTGGGGTATAAGGGTTCTCACTCACCTGCTCAGGATGCCGTCGAGATAGGGGCGCGGCGTGTTCCGGCGCGCGCTCACCTCTCCTCCCGTGGGGCGCCTTCCATAACGCCCCACGCTTAGAGAGCTGGATGATGCCGGGGGATAAAAGAAAGTCCCCCGGCAGTGGAAGTGGCCTCGTGAGGTCCACACCTGCCAGGGCTGTAGAGAGGCTAGGTCATATACCCGTAGCCCTGGCATAAGGCGAAGGACGGAACACCTAGGGGTTTTAGTGGGCATACCTAACTGGGTAGTGGCAATAGCATGGCTCTAGTTCTGACTGGCCATGCTAGTGTCACCCCTAATCTGGCGAAACCCACACACGAGTCGCAAATTATCCTCCCAAGGTGTACAGTGAAACCGAACACTGCATACAATGCATTTTTACTTTACTTTATTAATTTATATCAACAAATAGTCAGTACACGAGTAGCGGCCACCGTGTGTGCTCCCTCGCTCCTTTATTACCCCTATCTTTGGTCAATTGAATAAATTTTTTATAGATTTATCCTTTAAAGCGAAACCCTACCGCTTTCACAAGGTTCTGCCCTTGTAGCGGCTTAGGTCCTCAATCGGATATTCCCTGGTAAAAAAAATGGCCACAAAATATAGGTAATGTTTAAATTTAGAATTACATTACTTTTTGTTCCAATCTCTAAGGTTCTTATTCATATTGAGTTAAAGTAAGTTTGTACTTATTTTAAATAAATATGAATAGGACTATAAATATTTACAGTCCACTAAAAAAATTAACAATAAAAGAGGTCTTTATTTAACACATTCCACTAACATTTTGTTTCATCTTCAAATCTTGACAGATACAATATACGTACAATGTGTGACTCTTAGATTATTTACTCTTTAACGCTTTTGAGTTTCGGTGGCTTTAAAATCGTTTTTAGCAATCTATAGGTAGATATAAAAAAGCGGTCGCGTTTTTTCCAATGACGTGAGTTCGTAAAAAGCATGCACTGTTACAATCACCACGTGTTGGCAAGAAAAAAAATGTGATTATGATAAACGCCTTCGATAACCGTGGCTGGTGTACACTCCGCTTTTCTCGAATAGAGGTGGTCCATTCCTAGAAATGGGACGTTTTAAGTAGTCTATAGTCAAATAGACCTCATAATTACGTCTAATAAATAAAAATATTAGTTTTAAAAATTCATATTTTTAACAGACTTCCAAAACGAGGAGGTTCTCGATACGATTGTATGTTCTTTTTTGTATGTTTTGTATGTAAACCGATTTTAATTTTTTTTTCGAAAGAGTACATTCCTGAGGTTGTCCCGTTGTCACCACGTCAGGATCTGATGAGTGGATCCCAGGGAAAACGAGACAAACCGTCGAATATTGTTTGTTACGCGATATCTCCGTCGTTTGTGGACCGATTACCATTTTTTTTATTCGAAAGAGTGTACTCTTGAAGTGTTATCATTGTTACCAAGCCAGGATCTGATGGGTGGATCTTGGAGAAATCGAGAGCAACCCTCAAATATTATATTCACGTACAACGTGTTTCACATATCTTTTTCTAAAGCTATTCAAGTATGTGCGTAACTAAAAAGTAGAAAATATTTTAACAAAAATCAACACTGAGTTCAAATATTACAACTTTAGTTATTTTACAAATTACTATATTTTACAAATTTGTAAAATATAGTAGTATTTTTAATTTTCGCACCGACTTCAAGATGTAGAAAAAAAATTGCTTTTTAGTTTGAAGTCGGTTTTGATTTCTGTAAAAAAACTTTTTTGTTATTAATTTGTTAAATTTAAAAATGTTATAATTATAACTAGAATAGAATATACTTTATTCCACAAAAATGCTACATAAAATTAAGAACATTAATTATTCAAGTTAATCGGCGGTCGTATCGCCTATGGTGGTTTCTTCCTCGATACTACTTAATATAACTTGAGCAGAATATTATAGTGCAGAAACAAAATTACATCGCTCCGTTTACCCCCGATACTGTTCGGGTATCTGAGATGAAGAAAGAAAGAAAATAATTTTTATTTAGTTATTTAAAATGGAATTTATACATAAGTTTAACAAAAGCCAAAGGTTAACTAATTCTAAACAAGCCCTAACTCAGCAAATACTGGTTGATAACAACCATGCATATTAGGTTTGTCTAATACTACTTATAACTAATTAAAATCTATTTTAAAATTGTAAAAGTTGTATAAATAAATCTGTAATATAATAAAATAGACATAAATATCTATAAAGAGCCAGTCCACCATGACTACGACTGTTTATCCATCGTTTGATGACGCAACACGGTGGCTGAGAAATAAATCGACGGAATGATAAAACATTACTTCGATTTATTCCTCCTCACGGCGTCCTCCACCACCTTAATACAAAAGGCTTCCAACCAGAACCCAGACTCTTTACCAGGCAATATCCTGCATAATGTTGACGATGTCAACTCTATTATTGTTGCAGCTTCCAGGTCGTGTCTGGATATATACGTTTAATAATAATATTAGAGATTGATATTTGTTATTGATTGATACCTAATCTAGCATCCAAGTTTTTTGTAAGTAAAATATTTGAAGTAACATTAAGGAGGCCATCGATTTAGGAAAATAACAAATTATTTTTAATTAAGTAATCTTATTAAAGAGTAGGTGAAGTATTTTTACAAAGATACTGCAATACAAAAAAGAAAACCTTTTTATTAGTTGCCAGCTGACCTACATCTAGGAATGTAATCGAATAAGACTGATTTCGCAGTAGATTTCTGTGCCAAAAGTGGTGGAACTGAAATTTAATACTTTGGAATTCATTTTAAAATTATATTCCAAGTATAGGTGTAAGCAGTATCTTTATAAATTCTATTTTCAAGTCATGAAACAGCGCCATGTAGGTGTTCCTACAAATATTTAAAGGAAATCAATTTACTTTATATATTAAAAAGATGTTTTCTATTCCACGTGTAATTAAGATTTTAACTAACAACGATGTCACATATAAATAAAGTTTAATTATCTATTGCAAACAAGTATTGAATGTGTTTTATTGAGCCAAAATTTGGAGAGTAACTTGGTTGGAGCAATGTAATTTTATTTACCATCCGATACAGTTCAGCTGGTGCCTTAGATTTATGTGCTAAAATACAATAAATAGTCTACAATATCCTTGCAAAGTGCCCCATTTAAAAACAATTAGGCTTCGACTTAGTTAACAGTTTGTTTCGAATTGTTCTAATGATTGGTTTTTAGCTAGAAGTTTTCAAAACATGTTTACATATACGCATCGAGGAGTGTAGGCTATTTGTTTTAAGAGATACATGTGAATATGCATTTGTTGACCTGTTTTGCAAACTCTACTATTTACCACGAAATACAATTAGTTTTTTTTTGTTCTTATTAAATTTCTTCTTATAAAAGGGACTTTCATTTATAATAATGTATCTAGCCCATTGTACCTTATTTCTAAATACAAGCAAATTATTAAACATAGTTCTATTTAAAAAAATATCTAGTCTACCTTAAAGATTAAATTACACCATTCAATATAAAAAAAGAAGTAAATATAAAAAATTAGGCTAAACAACATTATTGTTGTATTTATTTGACTATGTTGGAAAAAATACAATTATTCCTATATCAACTCTACCAATTTTAAAGATCTACTTTAATGTATTCCTCATTTAATTAGTTCTAACACATTCCGCTAATAAGTGCGGCACATCATCGACAAGGTCGCAAACTTCTGTTTGGTACAATTTGTGGATGACTATCAGCTATTCACGTTATAATAATAACACATTAGTGATAGTGAGCTTTTAACAAGTCACGACAGATAGAAATAAATTAAGATATCTCATCAGATATCAGAGAACTAAAAAATTGTGTGTCTGCAGTTCACACGAAGTAGCAGTGAAACTTCAGAGAATCATATACTCACAGATAATTCTTGTCTAACTTTTATTAATATAAATATATTTTCTTTAGCCTAGGCCTACATACGTCAACATAAATTATAATTCAAAATAAACTTCTTAAGTATCACTTTAAATTTTTCACTGTTTTAGTTAAAAAAATATTATTATCAGTTTTATTTCGGTCCAAATCGGACCTATGTTTAATCATCGGTCTTATTGACTCTCTAATCTGTGCTGCACAATGTAAAATTCGTACCTTATACTCTCATAGGCTTAGTCATATAGATTTATGTGTTTATCTCTTTTTAATGTCGCTTTTTCATGTCATCGAGTTTCAAATCACAACCATTCTAAAGAAATTTCTCTTCAAAAACAGAGAAAAAAAATAGCAACTAAAACTTGAAAAATTAATCTAACATACTAAGTAAGATAAGTTGCATATTACACACTAAAATTCAAAATATAAATTATAGAGTTTATTCCTTAAACTGGACACCGAGGTACCCGTTATATCCAAATCATAGCTGCGAATTAATTAATTATATGTGGTACACGATTAATACAGAAAACTATTTCGGGTGATGGTTCGTGTCAACCTATAATGGAAAGAGTAGAGAGTAACTATATATAATAATATAATTATAATAATATAATAGAGTAAATATATATATATATATATATATATATATTGTTCAGTAATTCATGCCAATCGAATTTGTGGGACTTAGCAATACGAGCTAAGAAGGTTAAATCAACGATATTGCGACGCTGTGTGAGTTTCAGAAAATGGTGATTCTTACATGATATAGTAAAATCTTTTAATTTGGAGTTGGTCCTAAAATTTTAATATTTAATAAATTTTACTTGTATCCTTTCTATTCATATCTTGGATTCTAGACTTGTGAAGCATATTCTAAATGAGGTCGAACATATGTAGAATATAGAATTTTGAAGGTTTTAGCCTGAGTAAAATCTTTTGAGAAACGCATAATAAAGGAACCTAGTGCTCTAGAAGCTTTATTAGTAGATAATAGCAGTGACATGCCTATGCGTAAGGTAGTCAAATTTATTACCTCCTCGTATACCTTGGATCCATTATATTGAGTTAAATATAAGTAGACCCCTTTTGGTTTTATATATATAGCGCATAGATTAAGATTCGGACACAAATATGTTTTAAAACTAAATACAATAATAATTTACATAAAGGACTTACAATTAGAGTATTATAATATAAGTAAAGCCTTATCACTTACAATAATTAAAGTTTATAATTATCGAGCACTAGAGCTTTCCATGCGGCTTCATTAGTATAAATCTGAACAAAACTATTCTGCATTCATGTGTGTTAGTTATCAAAAGTTCATCTATACTACATTTTATAATAATCAATTAGTTACGAATCCGTTTACGCAGATACGTCTAGAAATCCATGTCATTTTCTCTATGACTGTGGTGAAATATAGATAATATGGTCCAAAAAATTATTCCCCTCTCCTCTTACTATTAAACTATATAATTGAAAATTATGAAAAGGTTCATTGTATTAAAGCTCAAAGAATACTTTCAACGAAAGTGTGTTTACACAAAATACGTTCGGTATGAAATGTGGGATATTTCCACTAAATGTTTTTTTAGTATCCCGTACCGAAACAATAAAGATCGTAGACATTTTTAACTTGTATGGAACTCGTCATCTTGCTTGTGGTTATCTTCACGGTTTGTGGACCAAGATGATTAATTAGTCATCATTTTCATTTTGGTATACATTATCCGTAAACCAATTAAAAAAATATTTTTGGGATGATTTAATTTGTTTTTATTGAAAGTGAATAGTTTAACAAGGTATAGAAAAAGGAAAACTTACAAGAAGATTGAAATTATTTCCAACATTATATTTATCTATCAGAAGTATATCGAAATATAATAAATAGCTTTTACTAATACCATACGTTGAAATTGAATTTCTGGAAGACTCCGTAAATGGAGAAGTTTCGAGTGAGGATTTTTTCGGCCCGAAAATAAACCCATATAGACTTTCTATTTTTAGAGCACACAGTCGTCATAACATGAATCTCTTAGGTGCTTGAAGTGGTTTAATTTCGTAATTTGATCTTAGATGATTTATTGAGACGGCATGAAAGTAATTTCGATTTTTAGTGTGAAATAAAAACATTTTTTTTTGTTTTTTATTGCATGAGCTCGGCAGACAGGCAGCTGGCCCACCTGATGGAAAGTGGTTACCATCGCCTATGGACATTCGTAACACTAAAGGTGTTACCAATGTGAGGTCGCTCTCTAAAGGAAGACTGAATGGAACCTGGTCACAAATTCCTGACCAAAACTCAAGATTGTTATGGCGGCATACTGTAGACCACGGGTAGTAGCCATCCAGACATGTAAATACACTACCAGCTCTCTGTGGGTTCTTTTGTCGCCTCTTAAGACAGGCCGCAGGAAACTGTATTGTTTCTCCGTTCCTGCACGGGGTATAATAAATAAATTTAATCATTCAAATATCTACCATTCTAAGGGTTTAAACTAGAAACTTCTTACTCTCAAACGTCTTTTGTAGTTCGTTTTCGTTTTAAAACTTTTTGTTGTTTGTTTTTTATATTTAAGTACATTTTCCATTGTATGTTCTATTTATATTTGTGTTATATAGACTATGTTAGTTTAGTTTTAAAGAAATCTTTGTTTGTTCCAGAATAAGTCCTTTGTTCATAATTACGAGTGATCATTGTGAGAGCCTCTCATATGATAGACTACATTTGAAATCATTGAAAAAATGAAGATCCACGTCTTGCATTATCGAATTATCATTTATTTTTTTGTATATTACAAACATTCACGAGGTTTAAAATTTCAATGATAAGGATGTCTTCGAATCAGACTTGTTTGATTTTTGACTTTCAACTAAAAGTTTATAAGCATGGAAACAAACCTACCTGAAAGTTGTCAAAAAGGTCACTGAACAGAATAAAATAATTAAAATTATTTTTTTCTACAGAACTTATTTTCTTTCCAAACATCCTTCATTAAATTTCCATTTCTCAAACCTTTTGTGAAGTAGGCAAGAAGTCTTCGCCTCGAAAAACTTGAATGGATTATTTGTTCACATTTCAAGGTTTTTGCTGTTAAGCCTATTAACAAAAACTGCATCTTCTGTATTGTACATCATATTAATAAGTGAAACACAATGCAACACCATCTATCCTGATCTATCGATAGGCGTGACTCTATGTTAATATAATGATCTCAGTCCGGATGCGAGCCGTTGACCTTTGCGTGTCGAGTAGAACGCTTAACCACAGTATAAGGAATAATAGAATAACACCACCGATTTTAATGATTCCGGAAAAGCGTTTAAATGTCGCTTAAGTATCTGTGGAGAACACGTATACTGAATAAGATTACTTGGAAATGAAGTAACACGATTTTTCTTATTATATTGTGACGGATACGCATAGCGGAATTTCTTCCCCTTAGGAAAGGAGCCTTCGCCTTAACAATAACACAATACAATGTTGCATATACAAAGTAACACGAAAGAGTAAGATAGAAATATAGGGCCAGACAAATGTTAAAACGAAATAGATATACTCGTGAAGAAACTGGAATAAACTCGTAGTAAGTAACACGGACGGGAGTATTTGTTGGATAAGGATAGACATATAATTGAATGACGTAATAAGGTTCATTTTAGAGCGTCGACCGGATATATAAGCGCGACAATCTGCGCACGGAGGTAGACTCGCACGGGCTAGCTACGAAGCTAAAGCAAAGAGTCGGAAGGAGTGCCGAAGCGAAAGGAAGAAGAACAGGACGGCCCAGCTGAGTGGAAGGGGAGTCTCGGAGGCAAGTACCGGTCTACGCGCTGGGGCTGCAGCGGGTCGTCGGCGGGTTCCACGGGCAGATGAAGAGGAACCTGGTACGAATTTCGGAGGGGAGTACCGCTGAGTGCGCTGAAGCTGTGGGACGGTCAGTGGAGGTTGCAGACGGACGTTGTGGACAGTCCGCAAGCGTCGAATTTGGAAGCGCCGGAGGTCACGCGGAAGGAATTACAGGTGGATCCTGGAACGAGTCTTGGAGCAGAGCACCATGGGTTTGCCGAGGCTACGCATGGGGTCATCGGGAGCGGAGCAGAAGGCGATGCGGCAGGGTAACTCGTTGGAGAGCATCGGGCATCCTCCCGAGTGTCGCATCGGTGAGTTAGCGCTGGAATGGACATGCGCGAAGATGGAGTCGCGCATGCCAAGGAAGAAGACTTGTAGTCGTGGAAGCATTGTAGGAGTCCCGCGTTAGAGTTAAGCGACGTACACCGGATAAGAATAAAGAAGCCTACGAGCTGGTTTGTGTTATCTAAAGATTCGTGACTGTCGTCGAGTGTAGTTTTATCCCGGACTTTGACAACGTATCAGACTGACTATTCGGTGTGAGTTATACTTGCATTGGCTTAAATAAAGGCATATTCTTTTAGATCGGTGTTTCCTTCCAATCCCGGTACCCAGAGCTCCTAACAATATTAATATTGATTACACAACGGTTACAATCGCAATGACAAATATAGAGTGAAAAAACAAAAAAAGTGCGCTAGAAATGTCAAACTATAAAAAGTAAATCAACTGAAGAAGTTGATTCCAACTGTGTCGTCGATGCTGTCGCCGGACGACATTTTTTGTGTGTTATATTGATACCATTGATCTATGACCATTTCATCTTTCTTTACTGGCTGATTCCTATATCTTACTAGTTATTTATTCACTTGCCTGAACATCGGCAGAAATTTGACATTACTTGTATGGCGCTTATGTCAAATTTTAACCGTAATAAAGCAAATGAATGGTGAAACGAACGGTTAGTAATATAGATAGAAACTCGCCACAAGTAACATTAACGCGTAATTCGAATGTTAATCTTTCATTAGTTTTTTATGCGTAAACATGCTACTAGGATCATGTAAAATACAAACTTGCAAATAATTTGAAGGCGTGTCTGGGTGCGTAAGTGATTAATTATTGGAATAGTTTCGTGTTTAATCTCTTCTGAAAACGTAGTAAATATAATGTGCGGTGTTTCAACGCGTTTAAACCTGTTAAAATATAGTTTAATTCCTATTGTTTGCTAAACGATGCATACTATTTAATTGGTAAAGATCATCAATTTAAGTCGCATTTAGGATAATCTATACTGCTGCGAATCCGGGATGAATACTGAGAGGTTAATTAGATACTTTTCGAGCTAAACAATAGTTTAGACATAAGCAATTAAGTAGTTTTCCAGGGCAAACTGCCACGGCAGGGCATTTGCCCTTCTGGTTGGTTACAATCCCCCTTCGAGGCCAGCAGCGTATTAGCAACGCTTCTAGTGTTGGTGTTGGTGTCTATATGGTACGTTAACCAATTTCCATCCATCAATAAGCATTCAAAATGTGACGACTTTTTCGCATCCTTCTCCACAACTCTCCCATTCCCACATTGAACTACTGGTTCTACCACAGACAGCGTCATTGAACTACTGGTGTTATTATTTTTATACTGTGTCCTCACTATAAGACATTGTGGAAAAGTTTCACTAACAACATGAAGGGTCACACGCTTGACATGGAATAATGGAACTTTGTATTTCTAAACTTACGTACATAAAATATGGATCCTCTAGTATCAAGTTTTTGCAGGACCAAACATTAATGATTTTCTTTTATTTTCTAGCTGTTTCAATATCACCTTATTTCGAAATGATTGAGTTTTAACCTGCCATACCTAAGCGAGAGTTGATCGAAAAATCACATACATACAAACAAACGTATTAGATATGTGACCTTGTTCTGGTTTTTTCTCGGTGTTTTCTTTACTGATAGAGTGATGCAAATTATTTCGCGTACCCACTAGATGATCATACATATGTACAGTCGTGGTACGAAAAGGTTCGCCAGTTTTCAAATTGATATTTTAATATTTCGCGAACACATGTTACCATTTCAAACTAAGTCACAGAACAGACTCTTCCACAAAAAATTATGTTGTAACTGTTTGACAATAAAGTTTAAAATTACTTAGACTAAAGTTGTTTGACATCCTATCTTGTCTAAGAATATTGTTTAGAGAATTAAACCTTTTTATTGGTGTTAATATTTATAGTAGTAGCGTAGTGATTATATCCTCTTTATTTCTTATTGTTAATCTCAAGTGTCTGTCATTCTCAACATTGCAATTTGCTTTTTGCACCTTTCTATATTTTATAATTATTAAAATATTGGCTGTTTCTTGTATTGATGAAAGCAAAAGTAGACTTTCAAGTGACGAATCTTTTCATTCTGCGATTATCACGCCTATATGTTACAAGGATAGACAAAGATATTGAATCTCCACTTGTCATCTTGGTACACCACACCTCTTGTTTTATATCCTTTCATTAATCTCATAAATCGTGTTTTGGATAATTTTATTAATATTATATGAGACCAGAACATCGTGTGTGTCGAAATGTTTAATGTTTATTTAAAAATTAACAAACCATTTGTACATATATCTCCAATCTAACCATGCTTGTATTATAAACAATATACAACAGACATCTCTGTGCCCGATCCTAAACATACAAATCAGAGTAAATAACGAAAATTTCGTCTACTAAATTATCCCTATTTTGAATCGAACTCAGCTTTGCATTCGACTATACTAGGCGGACGAACGCCTAAACCAATAAATAGTCCACAGAGGACACCCGATCCTTGTACTTAAAAGCTAAGCTAAAATGTTTAACCGTTTATAATTTATTAAGTTGTTATCCTAGATTTCTTCAATCTCATTTCAGGTAATTTATCAACCAATCGCCAAACATGCGGATTCTATGCATGTAAGTATGATTTTGTTTAATCTGATTAACTTTTTACGACGTAATAATGATAATATTATCAAACACTCATCTTCTAAAGTCATTGTAAGATGTCATTAGTGGTCCTTAATTAATATGTTGCATAACTAATATAATAATGATGCAGCCGGAATTGTTTCATAAATGTTTTTTTGTTCTTATCTACGGCCATATTGACGTCCTTGGAAATTATTTCAATGTAATACAAAATTAGAAACCTATACTGTACTAACTCACTGTTGTTTTTTTCTTATTTCTGCTTTTCTGTATACAATAAAAAGTTATCTGCAAGTTTTGATGTAAATTTTATTTGTTACTATTAATTTCTTTATATTCAAAAACGTATAATTTTAGATTAAAATGAAATGAAATTAATCATTGTGCAATATCGATTACTTTTATGTAAGAGTTGTGTTAAGTTTGTAAAATAATTGTTTTTTCCAACATGCCAAGAAGAATTTAGATGAAATATGTGTTATATGCGTTCGGTTTTGTCAGGTGTGTATTAAATTGGAGATAATTCTAAAAAAATCATCTATAAGTACATATAATAAAACTGTAGAGCTCGAATTTCTTTACAATTAAAAAAAATACTAAAAACCGAGTCAGGGTGATGTAAGAAGTGAAATAGAAGTAATTAAAAATTTTTCAATATTTTTTTCTCTCTTTGTATGTTTGTCTGTCTGTTTGTATCGGCTAATCTCGGAAACGACTGGACCGATTTAAATGAAATTTTGTATGGCGGTAGCTTATATCTCTGGTCAACATATAGGATACTTTTGATCCAGAAAAAATAAATAGTTCCCGTGGAATAGTTAAAAAACCGCACCACGCGGACGAAGTCGCGAGCATCAGCTAGTATTATATATAATACTTAACACTGATTACATATTCAAACTGTTCAGAGCCTTATATAAAAAAGAAGGCAAAACAGAGTTGTTTTTTTCGTCTATGATTCGGTGACTTTTCATATAACTAGTTCGTAGGTGTAAAGCAATACAAATTACAGTCAGACTCCAAACCCAAGATTTCTTTAATCTGTTGGCCGATACGTTTAAACCATACTGTATGTAGATGATCATGCAACAGACCAATACCGAATTGCCAAGATGATATCAGTATGAATATAAACCAGTCATTGTAGAAATATGGGGTAAGTACAGTATTATAGACAATGGCAATGGATGTTTCGCCAGATATTTACTAACGGTATTATTCATATTGAGTTAGAATGAGTTTGTAGGCTTCTTTAAGGATCTTAATGAGAAAGACTACAAACTTACTCTATCTCAATATGAATAAGACCGTAAGTAAATAGGGTGGGTATAGCTTAAGACTTTTATATCTCAAAAGAATTTACAATTCACTTACAGGGAAATATGCATTTAATACAAATAACCCAATTAGCGCATCTGTCCATTTATTGTTGTAATATTGAACGTAGTTTTCAATATGAATATAATATGAATTTGCCATAGAATATAGTTTTAACAATCTGACAAACCTGTCAATTTGACGTTTGTATCCTCCATGATAAACTTATAGTCGTTCTTTTTTAGCAGCTGATGGCTGCGTAATATACAGCTTTGCTGACGAAATAATTAGTTTGAAAAGGCCATTAAGTTTGACGCGGGCTAATATGATATCCATATTTTCTTTCGTTTAAATAACTAATGCGATATTATTTTTTTATTTCATGAGTTCAGCAGACAGGCAGACAGCCCATCTGACGGAAAGCGGTTACCATCGCCTATAGACATTGGCAACACCAAAGGTGCTACAAATGCGCGTCTGCTCTCTTAAGGGTAATCGGAACCTAGCCACTAATGCCGGAACACATCTCAAGATTGTTATGGCGGCATACTCTTCTAGACCGTCCAGACGGGTAAATACCCTCCTACCAGGTTGTGAGTTGTTTTGTCGTCTCTTACGATAGGCTGCCCGGCCGCGGGAAATTGTAATCCTAATGAATGATTACCTCCATTTATACTTTTTCTATAATGATGATATTAGACGGATCAACTGAATTGAATCGATTTGGTTGAGAGTCCCAGAACTGAAAGGACACGACGGTATTCAAGAACATTGAATGATTGAAGTTAAAGTTTATGTGGATCACTTTGGTTGATTCATCCGAATTCAAAAGCAGAAATGAACCGTTTAATATGGGTTTAAGACTAAAGTTTAATAAAAAAAAATATATCGGTCCGACGTTATAATTACCGTTTAAAAATGAAATTGATCTCACAAAGATTTCATTCATTGAATCTAGTGCCGTCTCCTATCGCGTCTACTACTGATAACGGTGTATCTACATGACATGAGCCCTCACCCACATGCGCGGCCGCAATTGATACTGTCTTTGCTGTACGGTATACGTTCATATCTCAGTTTATTATACGTATTTCCCCACTATCTGACTACAAGATCTGAGAGCACACGTCTCTCAGAAATCTGTTTTGCAAATCCACTCCATTGCCATTATTGTTTGCTTTTTGTCGTTCAGATTAGTCATCTATTAAGACATCCTCAGGACTCGTAATGCGGCGGCCTCCGACAACATCCGCCCCTGCAGGCATAGCGAGCAGTGCGGCGAACACACATCAAGCAGGAAAACGTGCTATGTTTATATTATGTGCAGTTGCAAACTGATGTTGTGTTTTTGTACTACTGTTTATCAGTCTCGGATTGTGGGTCTGTGTTGATCGGTGCGAGTAGCATGCATGTGTTTACGATGCGCACTTTGAATGTGTGCGAGCTGCGTGTCGGTGTGGGTGTTCCTGTGTGCGCGCGGCGCGGCGGTCGTGGCGCGCGCTCGCCGAGTTGACTTGACTCGTCCACCGGCGCCCCAGTCCACTGCTGAGCGTCACGGGGTTGCCGCGCTCTCGCCGCGTAGAGCCCTCGCTCGCGATCCCAATAACTTTGTGCACTGGAAACTTTTCAAAGAGATTCCAGGCATATCCGATGGTCGCGCGTTTTCGTTTCGTATTTCGAGTCGTGCTGTGATTTTACAACGTGCAAGCGAATATAGTTGCGTGTATATGCGAGTTGGTCGGTCTATTTTTGATTATTCTCTAAACGCTTCACCGCGAAGTTTTCGAAACGTAACCCGCCGGAGCCGGGTTAACGGCCGCAGCATATGCAGCACGACTGCATCACCTCCCTTGTGTTTTTGTTGATGGATTTTTGTTATTTACCTCGACAGTTTTAACCGAGAACCATTATCTGTAAGTATGACCCCGGTTGATTTACGATACTGGCTTAGTTGTCTCGCATTAATGTTCATTACTGTTAATTAATGAATTTGAATATTATTTTGTTACTCTTTCTTTTGAAATCAGCTGTTCTAATGTTACTTGTCTGATATGCACATTAAGGTGCACAATACGTTTAGAAAAATAAATTAGAATTTATGCTATCGACGGGCGTACATGTGTCGAACGACAACATGTATAGGTTCGTGTATAATAATAATAATAAAATGTGTACGCACACAATCATAAATCATGATACCTACCTACGTAATGTGTATTTTGTTCTGCGCCTATACAAATAATATTATAATAAACATTTATTATGCGATCCTTTATACGTAATTGTGGTGTTGTATTACATGAATTTACATGTTCTGCATAATAATACCATTGTATGCTAGATTGTCTTAGAAATCATAGACCTCTAAAAAAGTGACTAAGTACTTAAAATTAAATTTTCATATGTATACTAAGCACATAACTTTATTATTCTATAAACAAATGTAACTATATAGTAGGGTACAAGAGTAAATACATAATAACAATAATCAAACTAATCAGTAGGTATTTTGATTTCTACTTTTTTCTATTCTGGGCACACTTAGCAACCATTTTATATAAACAAAGGACGTATCGACTTACATATTATACGACCTCAGAAGTCAGATAAAACCGCATAACTACCACATGTGACTATAAAAGGTCAACCGTGCTACAAAGAGGCATAGTAGGTACCTAAATACATGGAATACAAAAGTGTATTCCTTTTTCAAAGGGCCACTAACATTTAAATTATGAGCACAATCCACTGTATTTTTTGACTCTCACAATTGTTCTATTGCATTGAACTATGGTGTATTCCTTCCACTACATATTTTTATAATCAACTAGCTGCATAAGAAGTGGCGTAAACCTATGATTACTTGGGCTTTCTTCCTGGTTATTTACAAGGTTGTATGTTTTATTTTCATTTTCCTATCCTTTGTAGGTTTTTGTACGCATATTAACAAAAACAGAACCATCATAAAGCCATGTCCATATGTCAGTCTATATATATATAATATTATGTATGTGCCTAATATATATTGTTTTTCCTTATAATATCATTCTGATACAACACACATACACAATTGACAACCTAAACCCCAAGATACGGGTGCAAACCTAGATTGGGGGTTAGGGAAATTACGTTGTTAAATTTATATACCTACATAATATGTGTAAATTAATTTTAAAATGATTTTATCACTGTATCTGGCTTTTTACAATAAGGTAGTATTGTTATTTTTGCAATCCATTACATTATTCATTGATGATTAAATATGTTAGTTTTTAGATATCAAAGTAGAAATTAATAAATTAAGTAAATGAATCATCTAAACACAATTTAATGACATTTTTATTCAACCATTTGTCAAGTAAGAAAGAACAGGATTTATTTATGTCACAGTAATTTTCCTCTAAAGTTACTAGGTCTTTATGGGTGTTATTTGGTTATACGTTTGCAAAGCCAAGAAGAGTGTCCTGGCACTTTTAACCTTTGAACTAATAAAGTGAAAAGTTCTGAAAAATAACAAGATTAATGAAATACTTTTAACGAAAACTGACTTTATCAAGATGTTATGAGATTTTTTTAGACCTGTATAATCCACTTTGTGAGACTTTTCAACACTTGTATATTCTATATAATCTGTTGGTTTAAGGGTTCCGTAGACATTTTATCAAAAACGGAATCCTTATATAAATAATCGCCATATTCGTTTGTCTATTGTCCATCTGATAAGTTCTGGGTCTATATTGATGGAATTTAGTACAAATATGTAATTTATGTGCCACTATATAATGCTGTAGTGAAATCGGATAATAAAAATTTTCGCGAATCGCAATATACATGTAATGTAATAATAATACATACATATTGTCATGTTTTCCATGGGGTAGACAAAGACGATGGATTTCCACTTGCTACGATTTTGACATACATAATATAATAATGGGTGGTCAAAATGAATAGTACTCTAAGAAGACAAAAAATATTCACTTTCGAAAACAAAAGTTAAACAGTTAAGTTGTGCATAAACCATTTAACAACTTTTCCTCGTATTTTTAACAACAACGAGTGTTTTAATTGTTTATCATAGCTAAATATTACGAAATAAAGTTAACACGAGCAATCAGTAAGTTATCGCATATTGTATGACGTTTCGCACGGCATATAAACACATGGCAACCAAACCAGGAATCGCAAACTTTCTTACATACCGGACCAATATATTTTGCCTTAAAACTTCGTCGTAACGTTTATAAACTAGCTATAATCGTATTTCTGCCTTAAAGCAAATGGTCATTCATATTTTTTCCTGTTGTATTTTTGTCATAACAAAATCTTGTTTTATTTAAACATTTTCGCATAAAATCTAAAGTCTTATAGTAGTCTATGTTACCTTAGTTATATAAAATAATTCAAAGAACATAAAATATAAATAAATATTATGCAAGCCTCAGAATTTGGATGAAAAACGTTTTTATAAGCTGTTGACCTAATGGATAAAACCAACCTTTTAGTTTTTTTTGGGTTATGATAACTTCTAAATATTAGGTTGGGGAAAAAGTTTCTTCGCATTTTATATAAAAATTCAAACGGTTTTTTTATAAAGTTTATTTACATTTGACCAAAGTATGTAGATGCCATTTTGTTGGATAACTTTTTGCCATCTTGTAGGTAGGGACGTGATCCCACTGGTATAAAAATTTTGGGGCTTCTGATCAAAAAACTGCGACAAGTGGTTTTGGCAGTCCTCTCGTGATGTTAACCTGACACTGCCTAAGGAATTCTGCAGAGACCGAAACAGATGAAAATCTGAAGGTGCAAGGTCAGGACTATACGGCGGATGCATTAACACCTCCCAGCCAAACTCTCGTAATTTTTGCTGAGTGGCCAAATATGTGTGAGGTCTAGTCAGTTATCATGGTGAAAAACCACACCCCTTCTGTTGATTAATTCCGGCCGCTTTCTCTCAACTTTTTGCTTTAATCTCATCAGTTGTTCGCAGTACAGTTCAGAATCGATGTTCCTGCCTGGCGGTAACAGCTCATAATGAATAATGCCCTTCCAATCCCACCATACACACAGCATCACCTTGTTGCGATTTAACCCGGGTTTCGCCACAGTCTGTGAAGCCTGACCGGTCATTGACCACGATCTTTTTCACACGTTCTTGTCGTACTTGATCCACTTTTCATCACCAGTTATCAGCTTCTTCAAAAATGGTTCGGTTTCATTACGTCGTAATAAAGAATCACAAATAAGTACACGATTCATTAGGTTTCTTTTAGTGAGCTCATAAGACACCCAAATATCGAGCGTTTTTGTGTACCCAGCTTTTTTCAAATGCACCAAAATCATTTTGTGGTCAATTCCCAGTTCTCCAGCTACATCGTAACTACTAATATGCCGATCTTGCTCCACTTTTTCAAAAATGGCAACAATTTTGTCCGTAACAGGGCGACCAGAGCGACGTGCATCTTTGATATCAAAATTTCCGGATTGAAAACGCTTAAACCAAATTTGCGCTATTCTCACAGATACTGCATTAGGTCCATAAACATCACAAATTTTTTTCGCGGCTTGTGTTACATTTTTACCTTTTTTGTAGTAATATTTTAAAATGTATCGAATTTCTTCATTAGATTCGCTCATTTTTACAATAAGAAAAACAAATGAAGATCACTCATTTTTCTAATTTGAATTTGGAATTGTCTTCTTTAAAATTAAAACTTTATAATGATACCAAAACCAGCCAGATACAAATGGTATAGCCAAAGAGATCTTATTACAAGTTCATATATACTATATGCGAAAAGACTTTTCCCCAACCTATTATATTAATTATCATCATTTAAAAATTTTTCGGGAAGAGATACAAAATTACAGACCGATTTTTCAACCATCAGATAAAAGTTTGCAGTGGAATGAATAATAACCTGACTGAATTCAAAAGTGAAACAATTAAATGTGTCATTCACGCTACAGTCATTTTTAATTTTACTATGTTGCGCTTTATTCTATGAATAACTTTTATCTGGTGATTGAAAAATCGGCTGTTAGTCTACTTATTTTGCTAGTACTAATCAAAATAGAAATAATTAACCGATGGCATCACCGCAGATGAACAAATCTGATAGATTTGAATTTTGAGACACAGTACTTGATATGCGAACCAATTGACTAACAACTGAGGATTTCGAAGCCAAAACATACCTATATATATAGTTAGGCATTGTAGTAATAGCCAGGCTTAATAGTTGGTTGTAAGAAAGGTGGCAGCCCTATATGAACCCAAACACTTCCAGTCTAACGCTCACTGTTTAGCGTTTTATCAATCGTGTACAACATAAGTTGTGTAATACAGCATACGAACACATATACACAGCGCTCATAGTTGTTTATGTGTGTAAGTCATGATTGGATGGACCCTGCCTCCCTTTAAGGTCATTCGAGTCAAATAACATTGTGTTGATTTTTTTTTGTATAGGTAAATGAATTGAATTATGTTCGTAATGATAAGGGTCGTTAATTTGGATGCTGGACAAATTAGAGTATCAAAGCACGTGTATGGTATCGTATTAAGTACTAGCCGTGTCCACGACTTCATTCGTGCGCCATTACATATTATATTCATATAATATCCATCTTTTTTATTGTGAAAGTACTATCGACCCACTTGATGGAAAGCAGTTACCGTCGCCTATGGATATTTGCGACACCAGAGGTTGTTACCAATGCACTACTGGCTTCAAAGAAATTTTAAGACACCCTTTTTGAAAAATCCCATATCGTACCCCTGTGGGAAAACCTCAGCATCCTCATTCCAAATCCTCAAGGCGTGCAAGAGGAACGTTCAAGAGAACCGTCGCGTCTTTTGAACCTTGTATGATATCGTTGTGAAACAAGAAAGTTTAAATATAAAAATGTACTTTGACAATTAAAATATTCTTTGAAAACCGTTAAGCCGTTTTGAGCCTCCTAGACAAACGTTTACACAGACTGATATCCAAATATTTTAATAACTGTTATTTATGTTGAGACATCACAATTTTATGTAAATAGTAATTTTCAGTTTTTTTTAAATTTATTTATTCAAACAAAAACATACATTTTTACATATCTACATTTTAAAACACAAAAGGGTTTGACGAAGATGCTAAAGTCTGCGCTTTATGTACAATTAGCAAATATGAGGTAATTTGAATTTTTACATCTACCCTTTCTCCAATTCTAGTATCAAGTGAGCAAACATTAATACGTGACCTTGTACTCTATTTTTGTTATGTACAGAATGAGTACCTATGTAGTGTGTTATATTTTTTTGAAGTGAATATATTAATTTAGAATAAATAATATAAATATACCTATACGCACATCCACATATATATACTTAGATGTGTATTATAATTTTATATGTATACTGGAATTAATATTGATAAAAATAAATATTTGTCTACGTTTATTTTAAGTAATATTTTCTCCTATGGATTTAATTATAGTTTTCATATTATTGAAGATTATTTTATTTCTTGTTTCAACCGGTATCTGATTTTTTAGTCTTGGCACTAGATGATCTGTTGTTCTTGTTCCATAAAAAATTGTGGCGGTATTAGATATTATTTTTTTATGTATGACGTGTAGCGTGAGCTATTTCATTTTCGTAGGAAAAATAGTTTTCAATTAGAAGCTGTATATTAACTTTATTATGGATAGGGGTCACATTACAGAATTTAAATAGGCCATCTAATCTAGGTCTGTTTTGTATTTCGCTCGTATATTTTTGGTACGATGGTTTTTAGTATTCTTATTTGTAGGTTCAATATTCGATCTAGATAAGTTAAGTTTTGCATTTATTTGTTTAATTTCTCATAGCAATTTGCTTAATATAATTCAACTAGTCTACTTGCTACAAGCAAGAGCGTGCCAGCCCAAGAACTATGAAGAATACCGTAGAAGTGCGACTGTTCGCTATCTTCATGATTTTAAAATTTTCTAAATGGATCTTGTTTAAAGCAAATTACATTGAGAGTATGTATTTTTATTATAAACTCTTCTACCTTGATTTATTTTTACAATTTGCCACTTCAAAGTAAAACACTCAAACTCAGTTTGCGTTTCGTTTCCTGTATGTATTACTTATTATACACTAGAGTTTACCCCGCGGCTGCGCGCGGGTCAACCTCTAGTGCGTATCTCTTGTAAACAATGTAACCTGTACCGCCTGCTTTAAAGAACAGCCGGTACAGGTTACATTGTATTTAATATTTTATGTATTTGCCCCCAGAAGGTTCACTTCATTTTATATCGCAAACTATACCATTCCCCATCTATCTGTAAAGTACGTTATCCGTCTAAGTGACAAAACTTGACAAAAATGACAAAAGTGAACCAAGTGAACCAAGTGGACCAAGGGGACCAAGTGGATGAAATGGACAAAATCACAAAAAACCTATCCCATTTTTTGGGATAACCTTTACATAAATCTATATCAAAATCTAACCCATTATCCGGGATGAAAAGTATCCCTTGGCCACCCTTGCTATTAAAATTACATATGTACCGAGTTTCAGCTAAATCGGTCCAATAGTCTTTCCATAAAAGGATAACAAACAGAGAGACAAATATATTTTTATCCCGGACTATCCCATTTTTCGACATAAAAAGTATCCTATGTTCATCCTCGGCATCGAATATATTTCACGGGAAAACTACTGGACCGATTTGACTGAAAGTATGTATATTTATATATATATATATATATATATATACTAGCCGTCCCCGCCCGCTTCGCTGGGCGAATTTTCAAAGGAAATAAATTAAATTTTATACATCATTTTTTTATTTTTTTGCTTTTTTTGTTAATTTTTTTTTTATTTATATAATTTTTTTTGCTTTTTTTTGTTAATTTTTATTTTTTAGTATTCATTTTTTTTGCTTTTTTGTTAATTTTTTTTTTTCTGAAATTTAAAATATTTTTCAAAGAAGAGTCAAATTCACTTAAAATAAAATTTATTGATATAATAAATTATTATTATAATAAAAATAAATGTTGATGAACAACAAAACAAAGAATAAATGGAGAAATTAGTCAATAGAAATGGTCCGATTCATGGAGAAATGAGTATTAATCTTCCTCCATCTCACATTCGACGACTCGCCGCTCGTAAGTTGAGTTTGCCGGGACGTAAAACATACTCGTTAACATAACGAAGTTGAAACTAAAAACTCGAAATTCAAACGGCGAGTCATTTTGACCGACATCAAAGCTCCGACCATACTGGCAGACCACGCGAACCATCAGCACCTTCAAAAAGTAAAAAAAAAATATTATTATATTAAGTTCCAGATGGCATCTGTAACGCGATATGATATTTGAAAAAGAAATATCATAAAATGTTTTAATGGAAATGGTTAAACGTATAACCACTGCGGACCAATACGGTGAGCAGAGAGTACGTTTAACCCTTAGACCATTCAACCAAGGTCTAAGGTTTAACCACAACCTTTTTTTTTAACCTGATTTATTTCGATAATCGACTCAAGCTCATGTTGATTATCGACAATCATTATAACATGATCCCCAGACCGATCACGGATACCAAATGGAAAATTGTCGGTAAAGAGTAATTCACGGTACCCGAAAAGCTCCTGAACGTACCCAGTGAACCTGAAAAAAATAATCAATAATTTATAAAATAAACAAAAAGATTTTAAATTCAATTAAAAATTATAAAAAAGACATACTCATAACGACGCCCTTGCCGGAAGAATGGTGGCCGTTGAAAATTCATGAAGTTGATGTTGATAGTAGCGTTGATGACAGATGAATGGTCTAAATGTTTATTTGCTTATTTTTTTTAATAGCAAAAAACAATGAACCTAGTAACTATTCAATTTTTTTTGTTGTTTATTTATTAACTTCATGTTTATCGTTGCAACGAACATTATAAACGTATAACTAAATATTAGTAAACGTTATGTCTTCTATATCAACATGTAATGTACATATTCACTCTATCTCATCGAATTATGAAACGGATTACTTTGCCAGGCGAATGACATAGATTTATTTAACCTTTTTTTAATTATTAATATTCTTTGTTCTGAAACGGTTCCTTCCGGATATTGTTGGGAAAAAGTTGTAATTGTTGCCTATATGTGGTCATGTCGGTCTCTAATTTGGTTATGTGAAAATAAGTACGCATGATAAATGTATTCACATCTTTGCTCCATTTCATGCGTACTCGTGATTTCCCAGCCTTGGTGGACACGGGTAAGAAGGAACTTGCTTCCCATGCAACATTCAAGACTGGTATGGGTGGATCTGGGTTAAAAGAGAGTGTTTGGGGTGACGATGATACGGAAGGTGAAGATGATCTGGAGGGTGTGTACGATACAGTACTTGGGCTATATGGTTCTATTGGAGTGTTTGTTCTGACTGTTAAACTATCACCATCGTCACGGATTTCGGCTGTAGCTTCTTTGTCGGTGGGAGCCCGCCTGTTCAACTCCTCACCGCTGACAATTCGCATGCTGAAACACCCAGCGTCAGCTCCAGGTGTGCCCCGGCGATCGCCCCCGGGCAGCGGTCCTATACGTTTACGTTTAGATCGTAACTCCATTTTTGATGGGTTTCCAGAGCCACGTTAGCCACGCCACTAATTTCTCATTCGTGTGTCCGCCTCCCACGTGATTAGGTTTTCAATCAGGACGTGTGGTTGTATTAGGGGGCTTATTGTTATTATTATTATCAATATCATTATTATCTTCATTATTAATATCATTGTTGTCATTGATATTATTTTCTCTAATTTATTCATTATTTATATCGTTGTCGTTGACAATATTTTCGTCAATTGCTTCATCGACAAATTGTTGTGAACGTACTATTTTTTGTCTTTTCGTTGTACGTGTCGATCGGCCAATTTCAGCTTTTCTTTTTTGCGCCATAATTTTACTATTTTTACATAATTTATAAATATTTAATATTCGATTTATAAATACACTTATTATCACAAATGATAAAATAAAATATATATCTTATTAAAAGATAAATAAATATTATAACTAAAAATATAATGAATATACGTATCTTCTTTATGAACTGATTATAAACTTCTTCTTCATTCAACTAACCTTAAAATTATATTATGTTATTTTTGTTTTTAAAAAAAGACGATCGATTTAATAACAGACTAACATAACCAAAGAAAACAAATGATAAAACAAAAGACTATCTATTAAATGACAGATTGATATAACCTGTGAAAGTTGAATAACCATGATAACGTCGTAAACTTAATCAGGGACTCATTTATTATTATTCATCCAAATGACGGATACTTTTATAGAAGAAATAACAGGTATAAAAATAATTAAATAGATAACGAATAGACACATTACGTAAATTTACATTTATCGATTCAGTTTTCGTGGTTATGTAGAAGAAATATATGGTTTTCAAACTTATGGAGGAAGAAATTACTACGTTTTTATTTTAACGGGAATGCGTTCATATAATTATCTGTTTGCAGTTGAAAATGCTCCACTTCGTCATTGTTTAAGAATAAACAAACATCAAGTAATGTCTAAGCAAAGTTCTACCGTCATTTAAATTATTTTTTTCTTCTCAATTTAATCGCATCCATTTTGAATTTATATAAAAAAAATTGATCATTAATATAGATTGTGACGATCTCAAATGCTGCGGATTTTGTTTGTCACTTCCCAACTATCAATGATCAATTTCTATCCGACTCAAAATTTAGAATATTCTTCGATCAAATCACTTTCTCGAACGAATTCGTAGTTGAAGAGTTACCAATTCTTGCAATCCATAAGATGATTATTGAAGATGAAGATGAAGATTAAATATTATGTGTTAATATATTAATAAACTTTTTTTTTATAAATTAACTACCAAATTTAGAGTCTATAGAGGTTACAGTTTGGAAATAGAAATTTCACATTTTAACACCCACTACCGCAATCTTTTTCGGCGGTGGGCTGTTGTAAAATCCGCTCTTAAATCATTTCTGCATCACATATAGACGACTCTAGCTAAATTGGGAGTCTGTAGGAGCACGGCTTAAAAAATAAAAATTTTCATTGTTAAACCACCCCCGCAACCCCCTGTGGGGTGAGCTACCGTAAAATTCGTTCATAGACTATTTCTACATCTCTTACAGAAGATTCCTACCAAATTTAGAATTTATAGGAGCTATAGTTTAAAAACGGGAATTGTTCATTGTTAACGCTCCCGCAATCCCCTTTTGGGGATGAATTTCTTAAAATCCGTTTTTAGTTGACTTCTACACAACGAAAGTAATATTCCTACCAAGTTTCACATTTCTAAGTCCTATAGTTCTCGAGATTTCGTGATGAGTAACTATAGAAATTGGAATACTTCGATTATCATCGAAATTCTTAACGTTTTAGCAGACTTTTTTAAAATTTTCTTACATATAAACCTTCTCCTGACAATTATGAAGACAACAAAAAAAAAATTAACCCAATCGGTCCAGCCGTTCTCGAGTGATACTCGATCATAGATACGGCATTTTATTTTTATCAAAAAATGAGAGTGGGTGTGCAGGGGTGCGTGGGAGTTGGTGGGTGGATGCGTGGAAGTTTGTAAGTAGATTCTTAGCTGAATGTAAAAGAACATAATCCGTTTAGTAAACTCCGTTGAAATCCATGAAAACAAAAGAATCAAGAGAAAACGCTTGTCTTTTGTTCTTATTAGCGGGATAAATGTTCATGAAAGTAAAACAGCAATAAAAAAAATGAAGGAACGTCAGAATTCGAAAAATAAATAGCCATAAACCATCTAGGAAACATTTCGCATCGAATGGTGGTAGTTTCATGTCGATACGATCAGTGGTTTAGGCGTGATTGAGCCTCAAACGAAGGCCATTTTCATTATATATATGTAAATGATAAATGAAGCTCTCTTAAACTTCATTTATTTTGAATTTCCCGCGCATCAACTTGGACTGCATACGTTATCTGTGTTGATAGCAGACCTGCACTATGCGCGTTCGTTTCGTGATTGGAAAAATTCTCTTTGGATTGATAGAAAAATATGTGAACGTTTTTATGAAGATATTCTTCAAATTATAGAAATACTATTGAAGCAATAGCATTTAATGTTGTTTCTCTTTACAGGTTAGTAACAGTGACTTTAATGTAGAAATAAGTTGTGTTTTTAAAAGTTTGTATGGTTCACACTTTGTAAGATTTTTCTTTAAAATAAACTCCTCTCTTTACAGAGCAATAACCTAAGCAGTTGTTTCAATAAACAACATATTACATATATATAGATATATATATATATATACTTTCAGTCAAATCGGTCCAGTAGTTTTCCCGTGAAAACAGAACAGACAGACAGATAGAGTTACTTTCGCATTTATAATATTAATAGAGATTTTACCATTCAAATGTCTTTAAAATATGACTAGGTTTTTATGTCATTTGATAATGCTCTAGGTATGTAGGTATACAAATAGCGGACACTTTCGTGCTAATGGAATCTGGCCAAAAAGTGCCAAACACTTAGTAAAAGACTAACATCGTCCAGTAAAATTGTCACGCATTTTCTTCTAAAATGAAAGAAAGGTTGTGAAATATGATAACAGTTAAAAACTTTTCGGCCATGGGACGAATTGTTTCAGTCAAGAAATTTCTCACTCATATTTCATGTATTTTTATTATTTACAGGAAAAAAATATTATATATATCCACTAAATGTCCTTTCATTTCTTTTTTTGTGTAACAATTTCATTGTAAATAGTAGACGCCAGTGTGCCTAAATTTGATTTCTCAGCAGAAAATTACCTTGTCAATAGGGATTAATCAACTTGGGGAGGCTTTCAATCACGCGTATCATTCAAGGATCTTTCTATTTTTAGATTCATTTTGCTCTGATATAGATTTTTTTTATCTATGAAAGTAATAAGCGAAAACTAAATCTAGAACTATCTTTTTTAGGGTTATCTAACAAACTGTCAAAAACGAATTCCCTTTTAATTTTTGTTGTGTATGCTTGTCCTAACCTAAGCTTTTTCTCAAAGAATTCTTAAAAATTTACCTACATAATTGATAAATTAATACAATGGAGAAAAGTAAATCTAAATAAACCTAATTAATGAAATCATTAATCTTAATAAGCCTAGCTAATGAAAGAAGTTTCTATATAGATACGATCTGAAAGATAGAGGTCTTCTTTCTGCGGCTGTACAATGATGTACTGAGCTTGTTTAGCATGTAACATGTAACTAAGGGATGAAAAAATATTTCGGTATAGATAGGCATATAGGGCATTATATGTAGCTAGCCAGATGTTGAAATATTATGACGATGTTCTTTAGTATTTTTTTTAAATCAATAGCTGGACATGGACATTCAAGGCCATAAAGATTGTGAAGTGTTACGTCTTTGTAAAATTTAGCTTTTGCTCTATAACATGGAAAATTCTAAACGAACAAATTAAAGTTGATCGAAAGTTTATTTGAACGAAATCCGTTGAGATTTTTTTGAGATATATACTCAAATGACGAAAACAGTGGCCGTTGGTCACTTCTACAGAGCTCTTCCTAGTTCCTGAACTACGAAAGAGATCTGTATGGTATATTATAAGGGAGTTGTGGATGGGACGACTGCTTAGCGAAGTACAACGTATTGTAATCACACCACTAGAAAAGGTTGCTGAAATAGCTGATGCTGTCGTTGAAGCACCTTCTTTCTCTTGTTACACACTGTTTCCTCATCTTCATCAGAACTCGAGGCTTTAAAGAGGCAGATAGATGCAAACGCTAACTCAACAATTTAAGAGTTTTATTTGACACTTGCGCTCTAACTCATGGTCCTACTCTAAGAACAGATCGCGCTCTTCTTCTCCGAAACAATTGCATGTATTTTTTCTCATAAATATTAAAGCTACTCGGGCATAAAATCGAAGATAAGAATAGGCGTAGGCGTGACGTTAATCCAGTGTCGTTTAAATGTTTTAATTGACAAATTGTTCTAGTCCTACTTTAATTGATTCGACGATTAAGTTTTATTACTCTGAACATCAGTAAATATTGATACAAAGATATTCGCGTGCCATCGCAAATGTGTGTTTTGCGGTTCCGCCAGTATTCCCTAAGCGTTTTTTGATGACATCATTGCGTTTTTGGGTAATTTTGTTATGTCTATATAGTTAAATTTAATATTTGTTTATGAATTAATTTAAAGGGTGTACCAATTTATTTCTAATTAAACCCAAATTAATCTTTTATTACTTAATTAATTTTTGTATGTATTTTTAATCCAGGTTTAATTGTCACTAATTAACTTATTAGTGGTTATTTATTAGTGATTATGAATTATGGATATGTTTTCGGATTTCCTGTCGAAGTTTTACCAAAGTCATTTTACATAGTAATATAACAGGCCAGAGTATAGGAATTCATTTTTAATTTATATTATCTATAATAATGTGTCATTTATATTGTTCATTATGCCGGTATTAGACGAATCAACCAAATTGATTTAATTTGGTTGAAAAGCACAAAGCTGACAGGAGACAACGGTATTCAATGACATTGAATTATTCAAGTTTAAGTTTTAGGTGAAGCACTTTTGTTTATTCATCCAAATTGAAAGACAGAAATGATCCGTCTGTTGTCGGATTGATCAATATTGGCAAATTTTAATAATAATTAGTATTTTATGTGCGATTATTCTGTTCTTGACTTTATTTAAACCAATTAGGTATGCCGCTACTTAGTCTTCCTGCTATGTTTGATTACGGCCCCTATTGTTTCAGTCCAGAACATTCATAATGTATAAAGGAAGATAAATGAGGTGGTAACTACCCATTGATAGTTACCACCAGTAACATGGGTGGTATGTTACTGGTGGTAACTACCAATGGGCAACCAATGATAAAAGTTTTGAAATTTATCGATATCACTCCAATCATCTGAGCCAGAAGACTACTATCCTGTCGTCGCAACGGCCTTGTAGTCTGCGAGAGAATTGCTTTCCAGCTTCACTTTGAAATATAATAGTTTGAAACTTTCCATTTAGCGTGAGCATATGTTGTCAGCGACTTTTCTTTTTAATAGCTGATGCAAGCGGAATGATAATGATAGACGCCGTTAGAACACGAGTCACGCAAGCTCTGAGTACAATTGATAATTCTTGAGCAAATTTTCTACAAAGAAAAAATTGTTTGGTTGTTCGTAAAAAAATCACCTAACGAGCAAATTGCTTAATGACTTTACTTATAGACATACTAACGTTACACCTACTTGATAATAATAATACTAATATTCTAAAAGAAACTTTTAGTTTTATCTAGTACTAGAGAATACATAAAAAACTTAAAACAAGGAACAGATTATATTATTAAATATCAGTCTTAGATTTGACTAAGAAAGAGCATTCTTAGGTACAGAGCGTACGCGAGCGAAACTAAAAGTCTCTTTTAGAATATTAGATATTAATATCTTTATTCTATATAATATCGAATAGTGACTTTTTAATGCTTTTTTGTTCATTATTTACGACTTTAGCAATGAATTGATTATAATAATGTTTTAAATAGTTATGTAAGTATGTACTATGTACGTACTTGCTTTTCCTGGCCGTAAAAGCATGCCTACTTAGGTAACCCTTTGTAGCTTAGTGGTTAACGCACTTGTGTGCCAACCTCAAGTGACGTGGTTTCAAATCTTGGCTAGCAAAACATGCACCGCTTAGGCAAATTTCTAATCTGATGTGCAGATTGTAAAATTACCACGTACTGACGGTGAGGTAAAGACACGTGATGAAACCTGCATACAGAGATAAACGATGTATCAAACCCGCCAAGCCATCTTTGACAAGCCTGTCGGGCGTAAGTACTGTCCATTCCCCTGAGAAATCGGGAGACTTGAGCCGAACAGTGGACCAATTAGGGGCTGTTGTTATTATTATATGTACGTAAACTTTAAATAACGTGATTGAACATCAAAAATATCCCGAAAGAATGTTCAAAGTCGAACCATACAGTAGCTTATTATAGTAACTATAGATAGCCCTTGATGTTATTCTTTGAACGAGAAATATGTTTATAACGTATGATTTTGTGCTTATTTATATTAATTAAACCTAGACAATAATAATCAAAATTAAGTGTTATTTATTATAAAGTAAGTTCAATTTCAGAAATATGTAGACTTGTTACAAATTCTTAGAGATCAAGTATTTGTAACACGTACTATAATTGAATAACTTACTTGTTGAAACAATAATTGAGTGATTTATTAGAACTCAAACTAAATATTAAAATTTGAATCATGAAACTTTTATTACATGTATGTAATGTACTGTTACGAGTTGCAGGACTCGAATTAAAATGCCATTGGAGTTATTATAGAGTTTATTAGAACTATACAAACATAACCGAACGTAATAAGTCCAAACGTAATGCAGAAGAACGTAATTCAAATACACGCACAAAGTCCGTCACTAAATAGATTACTGAATGTACACAAGTCTTGCTTCGCTCGTGGTTATCGTCCGACTCCCTGATCTCTCCATTGGGGCATTGCTTTATACTGCACAGATGTAATATGTCTTCCCGACCGCGTGGACCGAATTTCTTAGAATTCGTAATCCGCACACCTGGCTAATTATGCCTGCCATAAAAGATTACAATACACAATGGGCTGTTTTCTAATCACAAACTTTAAATACAAAGTAAACAAAAGAAGTCCAAATGTCGAAAGGTAATAAAATGTGTTTCTACAGGTATGCAGGTGTGAATTTGTCTTTATCGGCGTCTAGGTCGTAACAGTACTTTGTAATTTCAACTACAGTTATGTTGCGTTTTGTAAGTCTCAACTTGTTATTCGAGAGTTATACGTATTTATTTACCATTTTTTCAATCTAAAGTTTGCCTTTTCTGTTATATTAGTTTCAACTTTATAAACTTGTCTAGAACCCATATAACAAATATATTTAAAAGGAACGTGCTGAATTTTTATAGTAAAGTATATAACACATTAACCAAGTGGCGAACAATCAGGGGTAAATTTCAAAATCCATCAATCAAAATTAGATTAACTGCAGAAAGCGACTAAATACATGATTTCGTATAAAAAGCGTCGTGGTTATCATGTAATAATAATGAAGTATATTTAATTTTAACATTTCAAAATATTCTTGTGCATAATATAGATTAAAACTTGTATTTTAATATTTATTTATTAAGTATGTATTCAGTTTATGTCAATCATCACTTACGGGCAACATGTATACAGTTCTGGGAAATGAGATGTTGCCAATGTACGTTAAAATACTGAGAATATCGAATATTAATCTTAATACCTATATGACAACAACAGTATCAGTTTCTACACTCTTTATTGATTATAATTATAGATAACATATCTCGACTTACATCGTAGTTATAAAATATTATAATTAATTGTGTATGATTTTTACATTTTTGAGAAATTGATTTCAATAGTGTAATTAATAGCAAAATTTTAAGTGAAATATTTTATATCACCATATTAACAAACGTGGCAGGCAGGCTCCTAGAGTTTGTCTGAGTGTTGTGTTATGACTTTATAATTCTAACAAGTCCAATAGCTTGAGCCGCCTTAAGAAGCCACTTTTGAAGTTTTATATAAAAGCTGACGAATTTTGTAACAGTATCAAAATATTTTTTATCTAATTATAACACCACAAGTAGCTTATTACTTTAGACATGTAACAGTGGCGTGACGTAGATATTGAAGTTTTACCATAAATCGTAATTAAGTTATGCATATTTTCTTTCTTAAAGATAACAGAGGCAACGAAGTTAGAACAGTAATTTTACTTTTTCAGTTTATACTCTTTTTGCCCTCAACTAAGTGATGTAAAACTCATTATATATTTAAAATAATCAGTCGTTTTATTTTAATCGATTTGGTAATGTTTGACACCCTATATCGATTCCAATTTTTAATCGTATCATCATTGGTAGTTCAAGTAACTAGGAAAATCTGTTCGATAGATGCCAAATGTGGCTTTATAGAACGGCGGAACTAGTAATTGTTTAATATGAATTAAAATTTATTTTAAAAGTTACCCGCTTTTTATTTTTTAATAGATAAATTTTAATACATAAGTGATTAGGTAACAATAAAACACTATTAAATTGCATTCAGATTATTTTTTTTCTTAAAATCAAACATTTGGCACCTTTATTTTAAACATCTGTTGTAGTGAGTTACGAATAGTACGTACCTCGAAAGAACTAAATCAACTATCTCTATAATGACATAAATCACAAATCTTTGTGATAAGCTTATTAAAATAATGAAATATAAATTAAATATAGAAAGTTATCAAGTATAAGTAAATCAGTTTTATAAAAATGAAATAATAAAAAGTAACAGTTACGGCAAAGTCTTACTAAGAATTAGTAAGAAAGTTGAGATCCGTATCCGTATTCGCAGATCTAGACATTAATGATCAGGCGCATATATAATATAAGGTTTGCCGATGACTACTTACTATTATTGTATTGCATTACTTACTATTATTGTATATACTTATGTAAAGTATACAGAATAAAAAAATCAAAATAATAAATTTATTGTAACAACTATTTATGTAACCTTTTTTGTCAACCCTACTGACGACCATCGACGCGTGACATCATGAGGCTACCGGCAAACCTTCTGTGTACGTGTAGTGTATACATATATTTGAAGGCAAGAAATCAAATTTTACGCAAGCTAAGCCACATGGCAAGCCCTAGTTTTCTATTTAGCGTAAAATACGATACATATAATAAAATTTTAACAAGAATGCCGTCCGTGCGTTTGTAGCTGAACTTGTTTTGATGTGATTTTCAGTTTAGTTATGTATTGAGTTATAACTTCGCACATGGTGCTTCATTTCATAACATTAACTCATTAACTCTATTTTATTTGAAATCTATTGATAAATTTAAAATTCTTTATCTCATCTTCTCAATCCTATATCTCATCCCCCAACGCCATTGCCCCATCTGACCCCCTTAATCCCATCCCTCTTATCCCATGACCTCTATCTCATCCTAAAAGTTGGATTGCGTATGATTGCCCCTGGTATTGCCAACGTATATTAGGAGACAGTAACCATTTTCCGTTAATTGGACCATCTGCCTGTTAGCCTGCTTTACAATAAAAATCCGATATTTTTTTTATATTAGATAGCTAAATGACACTTATGCGCGAATAAGTTCGCAGGCACTCTAGTAAAAATTAATACGTTAACGTCTGCATCGTCTACAGTCTGTTATCTCATCCATGGCGTATATCTGGCGCCTATTAATTGCTTCACACTAATAATTATTATCAGTTTGTGTGCGGTGCCCCGCCCTCTAGCCAACAACTAAGATACGCAGTAATGCTTTTATATACTATGTACGACAACACTTGCCGTGCTTCCCCTGGGTACACTTGTGACGGTCACGCGGATCGCGTCACGTGTATCAACGAAAAGGTCATTTTTTTGAACAAGCCAGAAAAAGTAAATGTCAATAAACATTACGTATGTATTTAAAAGTGTGGCACTCAATTTTTTGTTTCATTTACTAAAAACTTAAAAAAGTAGGGTTCATTATTCGTGGTATCCTGTTACCTAATTGTGTTTACTTCGAAATTCAGTCTTGATGAAGTATCGAAGTCATCGGTACCTATAGTTGTTACAGATGTTTATGGACCTGTAACCGTTAATCTCACCCATTCACCTCACTCACACACCTCACTCACTTACTTCACTCACTCTCTCACACAATCATTTGGACCGACTACCCATTTATCGAAAAAAGTAAAACAGCGGCAGCGGTCATCAAGTTTCGGGATAAAAATTGCTCTTGTTCAGAGATATAAAAGCTGTTTTTATTCAGAATTCATCTTGCATTTGTTATGAGATGCGCAGTCATAAATAGATAACTACTGGTTCTGAATAGTTTCCCGGTATATGTATTTAAATTTAATATTTACTTTTCAAGACAAACTTCTCTAACCGCTAAACTTATCTTACAATGATTAAAAATTGATTAAGAGATCAATTTTTAGTCTTAGATCATTGAAATGTTACTTTTTTATATTTAAGATAAATAATTAGTTTTCGACTTTATACGTTTACGTACCTCCTTCAATAAATACTCATAGTGCGTTGAAATAAATAAACTACTTAATATGAAATTACGTTTCGATTATAGGATTGCCTCCACTGATTGTTTTTTGTGGTTTTCAAGCCAACACTTTAAAGTAACACATTAAATGTAGCGTTCTCAGTCACGTAAGAGTCCTCAAAAGCCAAAGTCAATTATCATAAAACCGTACATTTTTTATTGTTTATGTGGAGTTTGTTGAGGAAACCAAGATTAAGCATCACTAAGGCATTACTTAGCGAGACGTGCCATTAATTATTTAACGGGTGAATAACCTTTGGTGGTCTCCAAGACGTCTTGTCTGGAATAGTAATTATTATTGTTGCTTTGAAAACTTTACTATGCTCTAGTGTTTTAAGTCAACGACCAAATAAATTACAGCACTTTGAGGAAATCTTGGGTCGTTTATGTTGGCTGCCTTTGTTACCAATATATAAAAATTCCGAATCGGTTTCAATTTAAGACGGCAAAGGTTGCTTGCTATAAATTTATATATTCGCATGGTACATATCTTTCAAAAAAATAGGTTCCATCTATTTCAACTTTTTAAATATTACTCGTGAAAAATGATAGTAAGATTTCAGTTTGATTTTACTAGGTAATAATAATAATAACAAGCGATTAAAATCCTACTATTAGACACTTACCTTCTGATATTAGAGGATCGGAAAGTAAACCTGTTCGTTCAGCACATGGTAGATAAAAATAAATGACAACAGACTAGAAGTGGCCCCTGATTGAGCGTGTGAGAGTATGGTGATGCAGGGATATGTAAAATAATTATACCATACAATACGGATATTAGAAGTCATACGATCCAACTTTTTTTAACAAATAAGATTCGAAGGCTCTGACCCTCGCTGGCCGCTGTCGCTGTAAGTAATACAAGCACGGGCACCGGTACTATAAAATATAACACTTGCGCGCGTGTCCAAGCGGTTACCACTACATTACTGTTTTTTTTTAATTTTAATTAAATTACATAAATAAGTTTTTTATTACTTAAGCCCAGCAGAGAGTCTAACGGCCCCACTGTGACGGAAAGTGGTTACCGTTGCCTATGGACATTAGGAATACCAGCGGTATTCCCAATGTGTTGCCACTTGCCAGCCTCGAAGGAGACACTGTATAATAATATGTAGAGTAATTCAAAAGCTTATAAGAAACTATGAATATTATTGTTAAGCAATATACGTGGACCGCCTTGTTATAAGTACTTGGAAAATAATTCTATTATTTCTTGTTCAAAATACAGATCGCTTCGGGAATTTGCTCTATTTTTATACCTTTGATGGGATTAGCTATTTTTATTACTTGATAATAATGTTCATGAATTAGTAAAGTTGATAAATTATTCATTGAAATACATTTTTAACAGCGTAGCTTAATGGAATTAACATAACATTTTTAGTATCGAAAGTAACTTGTTTAAAACTACATTTTCCTGTTAATAAATTGGCTTGATTTGTTAGTTACTTCAGTTATAATCTGGCTTTATATTCCGTTCGTGAAATTAAATTATATATTTTTACGTTTAGTCCGAGTCTTATTGCGTTCACTTTTAAATCTTTTATACTTTATTCCGGAAAATGTGATAGTTCCCTCGGAATACGGACCCGAAGTTTACGTGAACAAAGAAACATGGAAAGCTCTAGTAATTAAATGAGAAGAACAATAAAATAAATAATCATTATCAAAACTGGCAGCGCATTCATTTCAATACAATAAGCTTATTCTCTCTTTTTGATATTATTGCAAAATTTTCAAATATCACCTGATATTTACAAAGCACCTTTGATCATGCACATAAAAGACAAGTATGATTAATTATATACTAATGAAAATAGACGATATGTTAACAATGATGTGATACATCCAATATTAATAATAAAAAAAGAGTTCTTTAATATATACCTACTAGAGTTTCCCCGCGGCTATGCCGCGGGTCAACCTCTGGTGTGTGCGTCTCGTTTAAAGAGGTTACATACAACATAGGTTACACTTACATTATACGACATGTTAATTTATAATTTTTAGTCTTGATTAATAGAAAATTATTATGAATATGGAATTTTGTCTGAATGTCATACGAAAATTTTGTTTTTAAAGCTTTCAAAATTAACTGAATGTCCTATAAATGACTTAAAGCAATAAAGAACTAAATTTTATTTGAAACAATAACTTTAATGAAATAATTCATAAACATTTATTATTTTTAAAATAATAATCCATATTTATCATTTCGAGGTTTTAAGATTCTTAAAATGTTCCTGAAAAACTAGAGGTATGTATGGTTGTAAACACATACTATCTTTATGTTTTTCTTCCGTTACTGGTCTAATGGTGGTGTATAATGGAAGTAGTGTAATATTTCCGTAAATTTTTGGTCTTCCTCTTTTAGGTGAAAAATCCAAAACGTGGAATTTAGAATCAACTAAAGAAGTTTTATAGAATATTTTATAAGGTTCATTTTTTAAGAATCTCATCCATTGAATTTGCAGCAAAGAGACAGATTCACCCGCGGTATTTTTTACTCATGTTATCGATTCTTCTAGTGATTTCGTTGAAATAAAATCCGGCTGCGTTATTAGTTTTATCGAAAATGTATTTCTTCTTCTACACTTTTCTATCATTTCATAATAATGCTCAGGGTTGTATAAGTAATTTGCTTTTTTCTTTTATTTTACCGGATTATTATGCAGTTCAGAAACGTGTCAAAAGGGCCACGCGCCATTTTCAAGTTATGTTTATGTGATTTCTCTTTTTGGGATAATTTTTATATAAGTCTATCTTGAAACTTATGCCGTTATCCGGGATGAAAAGTATCCCTTGGTATTAAAATTACATATATACCGAATTTCAGCCAAATCGGTCCACTAGTTTTCCGTGAAAACGGAAAAGTCAGATAGAGCTTTCGCATTTATAACATTAATAAGGATATATTGAAATGAAATCTTAATTCTTGCATAAGTAGTTTTTACACGATATAGGCCTTACTTGTGTTGTTCTTAATTTGTTGTTTATCGTTCAGTACATTTTACCAAAGTATTAGTCGTGTACAAGCTATAATTCTAACAGTTCATATTTATTTTATTTCTAGAGTTTTCTCGGTTCAAGCCTAAACGCCTTATGCTATCGAGTTAAGAGTAAGTTGGCTCCTTTAAGGTTCGTAAAGAACCCTACAAACTAACTCAATATGAATAAGACCGCTAGTGATTAGCTTTATTTTACTTACAAAAAAACTTGATTATATATATAGTAAACCATTTTTAAAATTCGTTGCGTTGTTTAGGAGGAGTTAGCGAATATACAGATGCAGAAAGCGACTTTGTTTTATACTATATAAAGATGTGCCTATTATATCATTTGAATAATATTTATTACCTTCATTTATTAATTTTATAACATATACCTCGTTAAGTAGAGTTCGCGGAATAAATATTCTAGAAAATCGTTGTGTAGTTGAGCTTGGGGGAGCTGAAGGAAATGGGGGTAAACATCCAGTCTCTAGCGAGCGGTGCGGTTGTAAATAATTCCTTGGAACATTCCCCGTTGTACAGGAGGAAAAATACGCAAAAGGAACGCAGCCTCTTCGAAGGCTAAGCGATTCTAAACCGCCTAATAGTATGAGATCGTCAACGATACGAACGGCGCGACGCTGGGGTCGGTCTCGAGGGGTCAGTCTGGTAAGCGAGTGCTCTGGCCCACAGATGTGAGCAGTACTCCATATGCGGTCTGATTTGTGTTTTGTTAACTTAATCCTGTATGAGATTATTCATAGATCAGACAATAAAATTGCCTTTTGGTTACTTTAGGACCTAAGAGATTTTAATACCTAAAACACGCATAAATCTGAACCTTACCTATAGATATAATATTATGTGTAATACTTGCAACAACTCAGGGTTTATGGTAATAAAAGAACAGCAGCTGGTCACTACATTTGTAATCGGAGAACCTTTTAACATATATTTTACACCGACACTTCCCACTCGACAAGCATTTTTAGAACACCTATCTCCTTCCAATTTTACAGTCTAAGAAAGGGTATAATAGCAGGGTTTCAATTAAAAACTGCCCCCAGCGCGTTTTCTACTTTTACTATGAGGATCGTTTTGTTATTTTAAGTGGTGGAATAATAAAAAAAATATATTTTTTTCGTAACCTTGTGTTCTATCGAACTGATATTCTTTTGATTCTTAGCTCATAACACATACTCTTTGAGAAGACTTTAAAATAATAAATTTCGTTACTTTTGTTAAAAAATAATACATTATAAATTATAGAAAGTTTCTATATGGTTAAGAATAATTTTTTGATGTTAATGTATTGGATAGAAATCGATAGATATTTTGTACGGATGTGAGGCTTGGACCCTAACACTTAGAGTACATGACAAGAACAACTATGCTATTAAATAACTAACATATGATATCTTTTATTTATGAACATATTTTTTAATTCGATTCGTGAATATTTTTCATAGAATATAGCATTGGAATTCGATTTATTTTTCAATCTGATCATTTTAAATCATTCTCAGACAAATTCCCGTGGTATTCCTAGTATAAAAAGTAGCGCAGATTTTGAGTCTAAGATTTTTAGACGGGCTAACGACCTAACTGTGATGGAAAGTGGTTACCGTCGCCTATTAGCAATACCAGAGGTGCTGCCAATGTGCTACGGCCTTGAAGGAAAAACTGTAACCTGGCCTCTGATGCCGGAACACGGCTCAAAGTTGTTATGGCGGCATACTTTAGATTAGGGGTGGTATACATCCAGTCGGGCAAATACCCTACCGTCGGCAAGACAATTTGCCGGGTTGTCTGGAAGAGATCGCTCTAAAGCGATAAGGCCGCCCTTTGTTCATGCCTTGACATTAAAAAAAAATGAAATGACTAAATTATTTACTTTATGTGTATGTGGTGAACAGTAAAGTATTTTCTAACTCTAATTTGCTGTCGATCATGAAAACCGCATCGAAATCAGAATCGAAGGAAAGCAGAATCACAAAACAAGACATCACAAATCACAAATCAACATATATGACAGCAATGTGTCTGATAGAGTCTATTTATTATTACTGGATCATTTTAATAAAATACGAGTTTAAGAAGGTTATGATACGGTCTATTCGCCACCAGCAAAGCGTTGGTGACGATATCTGGTGTTGCGAAATTCCAAGAGCGACACCAAGGGCGACAGGTACCATTTGCCGCCTGTCATACCGTCAAATAATACATGTAGGTATATAATACAAGTACTTTTTACTACTACTATAATACAAGTACTTTTTACTACTACCTACGACTGCGGTTTATAATATTTTTAATTTATTACAGAGGAGAGTTGTGATGATTATCTTTATTATTAGTGAGTGTATCGCACTATTTCACCCATGTCAAAAATGAATTATGCATCTAGTTGGACACCCCATTCGTAAACCTCCAGGCTTGTCCCGCCATTCGACGCCAAAGAGAATGTTCCTACAAGGAAAACCGCTGTACGCAGCTATTAGTAGACAGATTTTATTAACTAATTTTCAAATGTGACTAACCTAATATTAGCACATTCTAACATTAAAATAAATTGTTCAGCACTAGCATACTTATTATTATAAACAGTAATCGCAGTGCAATAAGCAAAATCTGTGACGTACTTATCAAGATCAAATGCAGGCAAGATTTTTGAATGAAAGGTGTGCATCAAGATCATAGCAAGTGGAAATTTATCGTTTCTGCCTACCGTTATGGGTAAGAGGTTTGGTAATATGTATGTAGCCACCTGGTAGAGCCATGCTAGAATCGCTATTACAGCTCTTAGGGCTGGCTCGATCGGTGTGATACCACGCTCTCATAGAATATCGACGTGAAACGATTGGTCTTGAGCTAATCGTGTTTCTGTATGATAAGCGACAGTTTCGATGGCCCAATTCCCCCTCCTATATCCCGTCTCTTCTCCATCCCAGCTCCCTATTTCTTACTCTATCCCATCGCCTCTATCTCACCATAAAGACTGGCCAACATCTTAGCTTTTCTGGAGTGTCGCAAACATCTATAGGTTAAAATAACCACCTATTAGACAGACCCTCTCCCTGATTTCCAGTTTCGTAGTAAATGAAGATATGTATCTGAAGAAAAACATAAAATTTTGTCAACATTATTTTAAAAGCGTATGTTTGAATTTAATTTGAAGCGGTATTTAAACAGTACAATTGTAAGCGTCATCGAAACTTCGCAAAATAAACCAATAAACACTTATATCGTAGCCACAGAAACAACAGAAATTCTAATGATTTGATAGCAAGAAATTTGGATATAGAACCAAGATGACATAAAGAATGGGCCCAACCTGGCCCTGTGACCTCCGAATCCCCTTACAGTCACCCCGTTCCTCACAATTTCAACAACTCACTATTTTAAAGTCTTTATATCATATCAATGTTATACACATTCAAATACTCAAATATATATATAACTTACTCAGTTTACTGAAGATCGTAGCGCCTGGCGAATGATAGAACAACTGAGTCTGCCACTCCTCACTCACCGCTTAAATACTATAAATTACTTGAAACTACCGTCAATTAAACGTTCGCAATCTAATATGTCCAGCAACTTATTTAATACCTGTTACAAATGCCACCAATACGTTTAGTAAATATAACAGTATCGTATTCACTAATTAACCTTGTTATCCACTGCAATATATCAATAAACATCCGCCTTAAAATAGCTATGGTTTCGTGATACCTGACAAAATCTATTAAATTATGACATCATATACGAGTAATTACTACAACTATATCTTCATAATATCTCCTATAAACACATATTAGCTGCCATAAATTTATGTTGCCAACACAGTATTATGAATTAATTTAAATCGTGTTGGTTGAATAACAAAGCCTGTAATAAAGTTAAGAACAACGCACAATAGTTACGTCAAACAGAAATTATTCATGAAATTGTTAAAGTAAACTATTGTAGTTCACGCGTGAAATAGAAACAGTTTAGTATTGAAGTTTATGTATTTAATCATTAGTTAGAAAATAATAATCCTTTTTATTGTATCGTATTTAAAAGGCTAACAGTAGTAGTAAGTACCTACTTCTTTATTAAGTAAAGTTTATGTTTTATGTACTTACATATTTGTACAATTGTCGTCGGGTAGATTCAAACTTAAAATTATTGCGAAGCATTATTAGTTAACACCATGGTGTGACCACGGTCAATTGCGAGCCTGTGTTATTATAATAAATTGGCCAAGTGCAACTCACTACGCAAAATTAAAGATTTCGTAAAAGTGACTACGAGTCCCTATCTTTTTTCGTCTTCCTACAAAATCCTATAGAAGAAACATTTAATTATATACTATATATTTTTCGGAATTTCCCCACATTGTTTTATAACAATATGCAGAATGTATATTCATTCCTCTCTAGTTTCTGAGAAAAATTACTGAGACATATGTAGATAGGCGTACATGACGATTCTACGTGCTCCGGTGTTGTCAAAGTGGCCACGGAATTGTAAAAAGTGCTTTGTCGCTTTACTATCAATGTAAAAAGGTAATTATATACGGGTTCGCAATGTGTGACTTTGATTACAAGTTTGAGAAGTACCTAACACTAAGATAGGTTCACTAAGAAATAAATTAAATTTTAATCATCAATCATTAGAAATAATCGCTTCACGAGTAATGATTTTAATCTCAGAATAAGAATTGCCTACATTTCTGTAAAAAGCTGTAGTACTTAACTGTTGATAATTTTTAGGTTAACGGTGTTTGTTATTCATATTGAGTTATAGTAAGTTTGAAGGTTTTTTATAGTTCTTAAAGAAATCTCAAACTTACTCTAACTCCATATGAATAAAACCGTAAGAGTTTAGTTCAAACTGTTATACTTTATTATTTAAGTGAAGAAAAACAAATATAAACATAATATTATAAAAGAATTAAATGTTTCGGTGTTGCCGATTGGATATTGTTAAGAATTGAAAAATAGATTTAATAGTAACTTCTCCGACATCAAAACAATTGTGAAACGTTTTACAGCTGCTACAAAAGCTATTATCAAAAACAGTAGTTTATATGGCTTTTAGTCCGTTCCTAGTCGTCCGTAAGTAGCTTTGTTGGGAGAAGTAGTTATTGTTTATTATATCAAAGTTACTTATTTACAATACAGGTGCGAGTTCTGAGTAGATGTGTAATAGGAGCAATATATTAATGCCTCTCATTTTCTTTACTATAATAGCTGAGTCACGGGTTTTACTTTAGTTGGTTGAGCTTCACTTTTCACTTCATTGTACATGCAGCGTGATCTAACCGACGTTGGTTAGCATCTGAATATTGCTTTTTACTTGTGGGTTGTATATCTACTACAGCTTTCCATGCGATTTCAACAACATAAAGTTCAAACTCTATTTCTATTCTAAAGATATTTCTCTATTTTATGAAAAGACAAACATAAATATCTAAACAGACTTTCATTTTTGTATGTTTGGATAAACTTCCTGAGAAAACGAGCTTGCAACGCAATTTTTCTTTACTATTATTAGCTAACAACACAAACGTATCATCAAAAAGATACTGTTATAATTATAGATAGTACAGTCATAGATTTTGTTCATATTTAATACAATACGTCTAGGAAAACATACAACAAAGAATTCCATTAGACTAAGAATACGAACTGAGTTAAAGAATGTGTGAAATACAAAAATGCTTCCTATGTGGGACTATGATTGATGGCTGAACCATTTATATCAATATACTTGATTGCAAATTTTAGAGCGATGGATTTCATATTTCTTGAGGGCTGTAACAAACGAGTTGCTTGTTCCATACGAAAAGATGCTCGAATACTAATCTTTACTTTCTCATAAAGGGATTTGTTCATAAGACATCGTTATTTACCTGCGGTATTAAATCTCCGAGGGGATCATTGAAGACAATAATTCTATCAACACTAGTAAATCCGACGTTGTATTCACTCAGTACTCGACGATCAATTTATTCTTCTTACAATTTGTATTGACGAATAAAAATTTTAAACGAGACTAAACTGCGCATTTAATTAGAGCTATCATCCTCTTTCATTTTATAAATTTCTAATACTTTAGGGCAGGCACAGTAAATTCTTTTTTACTTTTCTATTCTGGCATACCTTTCTACGTAGCAACCAACATAAACCTATACAATCTATCTCCTTTTTGGCCTATCTCCTTATTATATTCGTTAATTTTATAGTTTTATCCAAAATACTAAATATCTGTCCCGTGTATTTTTTTAAAACTAAATTTTCTTATATTCACCTTATTTCATTATAGTCATCTGGGTTGAGAGGGGGCAATTTTGGTTTATAGCATTAGCGGCTCAAGATTCGCACCCGTATAACATGTCCAGGCTTATTGCTGATTCTCGAATAACGTATCCATAAAGTTGTACAAAAAATGAACGACTATTGTCCCTGAATCATAAATGGGCCATTAAACGTCCT
Organism: Dendrolimus houi; assembly: GCA_039645545.1. Taxonomy (NCBI): domain Eukaryota; kingdom Metazoa; phylum Arthropoda; class Insecta; order Lepidoptera; family Lasiocampidae; genus Dendrolimus; species Dendrolimus houi. Next base: position 9,312,622 of record CM077133.1, read on the forward strand.
TTAAACTGTAAACTGTGCCTTTTGAACCACATAGACTATTCTACACACGGACCACACGTGCGCCCACATCTCATTAATGCAATCGATACGCCCTCACTAAAAAACATAATGTTACTTACTTTATAGCACTACTTTATTGCCGTATAAACCGGCTGAATTCAGATGCTTTATCTCACTAGCTACGGCTATCGTGGAAACAGGCTGTTTAAATGTTCGTAGTCTAGCGATTATCAATACTTGCGTTGGATAAATATCTTGTTCTTCGTATTGTGTATCTTATTATATGAAACCTGCTCTATTTACGCCACGAAACAAAACCACAAAGCTGATTTATTATTACAATATTCTTGCAAAGACATGGATATTTTTGAATAAAAGATACAATATCGTAGTGCAGTCTCTAAATTGAAAATGTGCACTGAAGTACCATATTAAGAACAATTTGGCACTATTGCCCAGCTGAGTCGGCCGAGTGTGTAGAAGGTAGCTGTATTTAAGGCATATTATCAATGCAGTAGTAGCAAAGAAGGTAAATTATATCCTATAATTTTATTTAATTATAATTTTATAAATTCCTAGAGCACTCTGAATGGATTTGCTTCCGCAAACTTTAACTTATCACATTTTTCGGGATTAAAACATTCTATTTGATATAGTTTTAACCTTGTACTGCATTCCTATTTTTAAAATATTCAATCTTAAATATAATCTAGTCTTTAATTTTAGGAACAAGCAATGAGGCAAAAAATAGACTGTATGACAATGTTGATCTTCAGCAAATTTCAGTTCATATTGTTGCCCAATGGGAGTCGTGCGAGGGCACGACCTATGCTGTGACGTCACCATTCGGATGAATGAACATCCCCCAACTCCCAATAACACCTATTCACCACAAAACGGTCAGTTTTATACTAGCTATGAGCTCTAATATCTCACCCCAAACATCTGCCGGTTAGTGTCTGGTTTAGTATTTTATACTGTGACTAGACCCCATTAATCATTTTGCAAATGAAACTAGTATTTGAAAGAACTCTATACGACGATGACTTGTGAAAGGTTGTTCACATCGGTATTTTTTTAAGATACAGTTGAAATAGATAATTCTACATAAATAATAAAATATTAAATAGATTTTCTGTTTGTTGACATATTCATATAATTATGTTTATCTCAGAAAGTACCAATCCGATATTAACATATATTTTCTTTGGGCATCCTGTTAAAAGTTTTATATTTATTCACTAGAATAGAGTAAAAAATATACTTTATTGCATAGGTCTTAAAATTATAACAATACTTGTACATAGTTTCTCGATTTTTTTTTGTCGAGAACAGCATATATTGTGGTATCTGGCCTTACAGAAGGTCCGGAAGTTGTTCCGGACAATTTTTGCACGGCATATAAAATATTTTATTATTCAGTTTTATATTTTACTTAGATATAGGCATTCGGGTGGCTTACAGTTTCTTCTACATACTTGATACATTCCTGTGTTACCGGATATATCCGAAAATTCCTGACGTATCGTGAGTGAATACGTAGATATCTCGATATACGTTTATTTAAAGATAAGTTTATATTACAAAACCTAAAACAAATTTAGTTTATTTCTTATCATTTTCGATACATTGCATAATGTTATTCTTACTTTAAGTTAGAAGATAGTAATTATAAAAATATTTTGATTTTTCTAATATCCTGAACATCAAAATTGTGATTCTGAAAATCGTTTGAACTAATGCTTCTTACTCATACAAGAAGATAATCAATTAAGACTCTCACTAATTGAAGACAGATCGTTGTTTTCGGTCATACAACGTTGGTAAAACAGTGAATCCTGCTTAGTACCAAGTTGCAACACGTTCTAGGGTCTTGGTCAAGTTCCATATTTGGTTAGCGGTGAGTCACCGAGTACCTGTGTGCTGTATGCACACAAGGAGCGAACCCGAGCTAACTGTTGCCACACCGAGGCCGTGTTAGGCTCGGCACAATTTACAGATTGTGGTTGCATAAACTGTTTTCTAAATAGCAAGTTGGTTTAAATAAATTGTGCACCACATAGATGGTGGGATAGTGGCAGCCGGTCAAGAATGCGACGGTCTTTCTTGCCATCGTAGTGTTGGTAGATGGTTTACATCACGCTATTTTGAATGATGTCTTACAGAGGGCTCTTTTACCGTTAATGTGCCGGCTCTACTGGAACCAAGAGGATCGAAAGTTTATTCTCTTGTATACTCTCTCTTGAATGGGAGGGATAATGAGGCGATTTCATTTCAATGACTTCGATTTGAATTTTGATCGGGAGCCATGCAACTCTCAGGCACATTTTGTGGCATAATGATTTACAATTACAACGTACTGACGATGAAAGATAACATTATTATGAAACCCGGATATAAGGATAACTAATGTTTGAAAGCCCCGAATACACTTTGACAAGCGTGGCAGGTATACTGTCCGTTCTCTTATAAACGAAAAAATCCTTACAGTGAGACGTTTATGCAGTAATATAAACTATACCAATGTTCACACCCCTATTAATAATTGGTATCCTATACATTTATTAAAAACATTAAGAAATCTTAATATTTTATTTTTATTTTGTACACATACAACGATAAATTAAATGGCTACTAAATAAAAAATATTAAAATTTCTTAATATTTTGAATAAATTGACACCGTTGTTGATATCCCACCAGTGATTGGCAATCACTGGTGGGATATCAACAACGGTGTAGTTTCCCCTATGTACTATGGAAAACGGTGATAAAGGAACATAGTATGATCGTTTTCATGGGATTGTGGTCTGATCTATAGTGGCAAAGTTCTTGTAACTTACAAACCAATAAACTCGTATAAATCGTGATTTTGTGCTAGGCCTTAAAGAGAATCAGAATCGATTGTAGAATGGCAGGGGGAGCGTTGATAGATGAACGTTCGGTAACCTCGTGCGGTTCCCTATCTGTCATACAGACAGATACTTGTAGGAATCCCGCCGGTTGTCCGTCATGTCAATGATGATTTGTGAAGGTTTATGTCTTGAATGTAAATTGATTTGATCCAACATTTTTATTCACACCTTTCCCTAGCTACGCAGTTGTTAGAAGTTTGCTACACGGAATGAAACGAGTTTATATTTTTTTCATATTAACATGATCATATAATATTTGATTATAAGCGATAATATTTATTCACACCTGAGTTCGGGCCTCCCCGCGTAAATATTATTTGAACTGTACAAATAAAAATAGACTTAAATTATAATAATAATAACTCCTATGTTAATAAAATAACGTATTCACTTAATACCTTAGCACTTACTGGGGGTGCGCGTACTCTAGTTGAAAATTCCGATTATCATTTTCATATATCTCTCTTATTCACACCACCCTGATTTAGAGAAAAGGTCCCATAATTAGAGTAGAGTATCTAATAACCGCTTTAGCTAAGAAAAAATATTACGCATAAGCATATCTCAACTGAAGCTAATCGTACCATATTAAATACTTACAAGTAAATAAATAATTGGTTTCGTAGTTACCTGTATGGGCGTCAGCAGAGGATACGCATCGATGAAACTTACTCGTCATGGCAAAGTCTAACTGCTGGCGTTTTATCTCCGCTTCTAATTGCTATTTTTATTAATACAATCTCTTACACTTTATCTTCATCCTATCATCTCTATGCAGACGATTTGAAGATTTACGCGCAAGCTAGAGTAGAAAATATTAAAGACGCTATAAACACAATTAATTGATGACTTGGGCCGCATACTTGATTGGAGTCGAACACACGGCCTAAAAGTGAATCCTAGTAAAACCCAGGGCATCATAATTGGAAGCTCACGTATGATCTCCAAGATGAAAAGGTCTTCAGTACCGGACTTATTATTTGATGGGACGCGTCTTCATATTAGCAATAAAGTTAAAAATGTGGGCGTAATCATCGATAGGGAACTGTCTTGGTGGCCTCACATCACAGAACTGAGTCGTAGGGTCTTTGCTTCTTCTGCATCGCTTAGGAGGTTAAAATACTTTCTACCGACCGCTATCAAGGTTACACTTGCTCAATTGCTTTTACTGTCGATCCTTGACTATGCGGACGCCTGTTATTTTGACCTTACCGTGGAACAACTCAATAAACTTGAGCGATTTCAAAATTTTTGCATCAGGTTTATATTTGGTTTAAAGAAATATGACCAAATCTTTGAATATCGCTAAAAGCTCAAGTGGTTGTCAATCTCACTTCGCCGGAATGCTCATCTTCTCAATCTGCTGTATAGCATATTATTTATTCCTTCTACTCCTTCCTATCTTAAGGAACGTTTTGATTTTCCCCGTACATCTCACACCCTTAATTTGTGCTCTTCTCATAATCTTGCTTTAAAAACACTTGCATACGTTTCTACTTTCTACACCAAATCCTTAGCTGTGCAGGTTGTCCGGTTGTGGAATTCATTGTCCGAAAACATAAGACAGGGAAAGTCACTCCCCATTTTTAAAAACCGGTCCGAGAATAATATCTCACTTTATAATAAATATTTAATACCTAATTACATGTACGTTTATTTATTAGTGTATTTGTATATTAATATTATGTATATTAGTATATATAATATTAATATATCATGTATTAATACTATTATTAATATTGTATAGCTATTGCTGTTGCTATACACATATTAATGATGTATATATTAGTATATATATAATATTAATATGTGTTATTGATTATTCTATATTTTATTTTTATTCATTTTAGGTATATGTATTGTGTGATATTTATATATCCTATTTATATATTATGTATGTATTTAATTTGCACACCACCGTGATACAGTTGGGAATCTCCTATTCATAAAATCCTTAGCCTGAGTTGTCTAGAAGAGATCGCTCTAAAGCGATAAGGCCGCCCATTGCTCCTACTTTTACTGTTTAATGTGACTACTGTAAATTGTTTATTTTATGCGTATGTGGTGAACAATAAAGTGTTTTCTATTCTAATCTATTCTAAATAAATTTCAAGAATGAAATTAGTTCTAACAGCGATGATTACTTCTGGTAAAAAAAAACAGATTGAATTGTATCATTCTGTAAAATTATGATGATCATCATACAATGTAACAATATTAATATATATAACATATATAGTAATCAGAAGCCAGATTTAAATTAAATAAAGTTCTTTTAACATTTTAGCCAACAAAGAAAAATAATTAAACAATAAACGAAAATTTTATGCGAAAAAGTTGATGTATGAAAAGTATGCTGAACGTATAAGGGTTAATATTATATTATGTATTGGGTCTATATTGACACACAATATATAAATTTTCGCAGAAATAGTTCCTTGTTCGCCCGTTGCATTAAGAACGTCTATTTCTAAAGAAATAATGGAGCTCGCACGAAGCGTTCTTAGTAAACATTTACAAAGTAACTTTAAGTAACTGTCTCATGAATTTCTTGTAAGACTACATTAGTAATAAACCCATACATAGGTATTAGGTATTTATACATGAAAGTAAGGGTGTGTGGTCCTTTACTCTTAGTCTTTGCGATGGATCCTTTATTATAAACTTTAGTATAAATATTAGTATGGGTCCCGCGTGCAAGCTTACGATACGCATGCTGTCGAGGACCTCAAATTTTACGGGATTAAAAGCATCTTATGTTCACCACTATTATTATCTAAATTCCTTATATATTGTCAAAATTTGTTCTATGTTTTTGTCGTTAAAACATAAAAAGATAGATAAAAGCTACTTTTGCTTTGTAATATATATAATTATGTATATGTTTTCTGTCTGTTATGTTTTTGTTTGTCGTGTGTATGTTAAATTTGGAAGTAAATATTTTCATTCAATTTATGTATAGATAATATTAGTATAAATTGAAAACAAAACATATTTTTTATTTGCCCTTTATTGCTGCAATGGCAACTTGATACCTAAATTACATTTTGTTTAATTTTGATTACATACATGCAGCATGTGTCTTTTTTATCATCTATCTAGGAGGTGTACCTAATTATGTACTTGCTTTTTGTAAATACAATAGAAAATGGGGCTTGAATTAATAACGTTGTAACACATGCATCTTCTCAAAGTAAAGGAAAATGGCGAAAAATTATTCGTTAACTTTCTGAACTTTGCGACGTAATATCAGAAATAATAATTTTTGATTTATTAGTTTTGTTAATAAACGCTCAGTCAAATGTAAAATTTAATTCTAATTGAATCGAATACCGTTAATGAAGAATTTGCTGTCATACAAATCAAGCAAGCAATAATAAAGTAAACGGAAGCATGATAAGGCTGTCCTTTAGAAACGTGCCTCTGTATTAGTGTGTATGGCTGTATGTTATAACCAACATTTTTTTTTTTTTTTAAGGCGTGTGATATGCATTTCGCACATACCGGGTCCTTTGCTAGGGATTAGACCGTTGTTGATCATGGAGGCTTTCCACTGAGGCAATCCAAACAATAATCAACCGGCTTGTGTGGAGACTCGACTAATCAATACCCCACTAAAACCACCCTCCTCCCATGTGCCCCGCGCTTATGGTAGGAAAGGCGTGAGATACAGAACGTAGTTACGCCCACACCGATCCTAGCGCACAAGTGCTTGAGAATGCCCCGGGAGAGGCAAACTCACTTCGTCAACAGGGGTGAAGACTCCTCTGCTCCCTAGATGCTAGAGGGCCCCTGCAGCGGTATTTCAGGGAGGGATGTCATGCGCATACCTGCGCCTCCGGGCTCCCGACTGACGTCGGCGCCAGCGAGACGCATGCGCACTACCATCTCTCTCCCTATCTCGTTCCGCGGCCTCCTTATGAGACACTACCGTCTCGCAGAAATTGGCCGCACCCACCCACTAATCGTCGTTGTGCAGCATGGCTTGCACCAGATCGCCCAGCGATTCGATCGGTCCTACAAGTGTCTCGAGTTCAAACCTCTGAGGTGCCCATGCTGCGCACTCGACTAGCGTGTGTAACGCCGTGTCCAGCGCGCCACATTGGCGGGCCACATTGGCGGCATTGGGGTGAAGGCAAGCAGCCCGCAATCTGACACAGATACTTATCGAAGCAACCGTGCCCGGTAAGTATCTGTGTCATTCTGAAGGTCAGGGTCCCGCGTTTCCGCGAGAGCCATCGCAACAGCTGCGGTCGAACCGCTTCTACCGTGTCAATGCCAGCAACAGGGTTTTCCAACTCTACTGACCAAGATTGGATCATGGCCGCGGTTTCCCGCGTCCTGATCACCTGGAGTTCGGCCAGGTGGGGCGGCCAGGGCGAGGGCATCCTGTCAGGAGCGCCGAACTTTGACTATCACGTCCGCCTGGAGAGGCCAACGCGGATCGCCTGCCAAGAGTGTCGACGCCGTCCACGAAACTGTACGGTATCCTCGGATGGTCCTCACCGCCAGGACCCGTTGTGCGCGGCACAACAAAGTCCTATTGTGGCGGTGAAGTGCAGTGGACCATACGGGTGCACCGTACAGGGCCATACTCCTAAGGATGCCCATATAGAGTTTCCTAGTCGTCGTCCCCCGGTCCCCCCACGTTGGGAAGAAGCCGAGAGAGGGCGCCTGCGGACCTCACGAGCTTGGGAACTAGCTGCTCAAAGTGCGCTTTGAACAGCCATTTCCCATCGAGAATTAGCCCCAGATATTTAATCTGGGGGCCTACACGAATGTCCACCCCTTGGACTGTAACGGACAAGTCCGCGGGGGGGTTACGAAACCGCCTATGGAACATGATAGCCTCCGTTTTCGCGGGGGAGACCTTCAAGAATCGGGGGAATTCGGGGGAGACCGAAGAATAGGTAGGCTGGGCTTGAAGCCCAGCCTACCTATTCTTCGGACCACGATCGCCAACCCGGCGTTGGCGAGGTCCACGGATTCCGCGATGTTATAACCAACATGCCTTGACCTTCCGCAGCCGGTCTGTGACCGCACACATCAAAAATTTCGCTTACAATCATCTCTGTTGGCATGATGATTGTCACATAAACATTTTGCTCTCTTTACCCATGTACGTCGGCATTTTTATCTACTTGTGGTATTTTCCATTATGTCTACATTAGTTTAAAAATATTCATAGGCGACGGTAACCGCTTTCGATCAGGTAAAAAAACTGTTTTTCACCTTACGTTCCTGCTAAATCTGGGATTACGTTCGCGTTAGTGACTGTGGTGAAATACCGTCTTAAACTAGACGGTATTTCGCCACAGTCACTAACGTCACAAGTGTTAAAAATATCACCATTAATGTTCAGCTGCATTATTGTATATACATACGTTATCTATCATTGTTAAACGTCATTAACAATTAATATCAATGTCGCATCACAAATAACGTATTAAACCCTAAACTACGTCTACGTGACACAGTCACTAGCACTAACATTATCCCAGATGGAAGAGGCATTAGAACATTATATGGAGAAATCCCTTAGTTTATTCTCCAGGTTTAAAACATAGATTAATATATTATAATAATATTATTACAATTAATAGATAATAAAGTCAAAAAAATATCAGAGATTCACACGCCTCCATGGCCAGACGTTTTTGCATTTGGGTACCCGGTTTTTCAATGTCAAATGTTTGAGTTTTTATTATTAAAATTTATTCTAATTTCGATTTTTTAATGTATCATTATATATAAACAAAAGTTTTATCTATGATCACTATCAGGTTTCCATAAACAATGTAGAGGTAAAATCGAGTTCTATCTTAAGAATCATTTTCAAAAACGTTAAATTAAAAAAGCTAATGAGGTACTGTATATTAAATTATGCAAGTTAATTAAATGCTTATATGAATTAAACCATATAACAATATAAATAACACTAAGCTATTTAAATCACAAGAATTGTAGTAGTGATTAAATTATCAAATAACAGACAATAATTATGCTTCTTCAAGGAAATCTAACGGCTGCGGAGTGCGTGGATCCGTAGGTATATGTCAAAAATGAAACAATAAGGAAGGCATGAGAAAATGCCAAAATTTTGACTCGCTACGAATTTCTTTAAACGGGTACCTACCCCTAACTTTATAACTGAAATTTCACTTTTTGTTATTTAAAACATATTTCTTTATACGAAACAGGTCATAAAATGAAAATTCTTAGTAAATTTCATTTAAATTTTTTAATGATTTTTATAGTTAATGCATTCTGTTACTATCCTTCCGATATACTTATTTTTTTTTACAATTCAAATGAGTCTTATATATATGTTGTTGTCTATTTTTTCCCTATTTCCATTCATTTATTCATGGCTTTCATATTTTACATTTTTACTTCGAGTATTCAAGTTTTTATTACGTTTGTAATTCTTTCATATTGTGATTATAAATTATACTTATTATATGAATTCAAGATAATTTATATTTGTCTTCTTAATTATATTCATAACTAAACATTTTAATAATAAAAGATTGATAAGAGCGAAAGAATAGTGGTTAGAACCACACCTAGAAAAAATTATACTGTATACGACTAGATAGATCTAGGATTTCAATCTTTTCAGAATTGTGTTTTATTGCGAGATTAACAGTTCTGGTATTCTTCCATGCTTGGTTGAGTTAGTTGCAAATAAGGTCAGTCAGCATCTCCGTCTCCGTGATCTAAAAGTCCTGAGTGTGTTTGTCTAGGATCAGCACTTGTTACCATATCAAAATATCGGATAATGCTATTACAAACCTGTTTTGAATCTGGCCCATATGGTGCGATCACACAAGTGACCAAGGCTTTAGACAAATATTTAAAACTAATTGTCTTTTTCATACTTCGCTATTATATTGACGGCCTCTGTGGTTGAGCGGGCTAAGCCTTTGTCGGCTTACCTCACTGCAACGCAGAGGCTCCGGGTTTGATTCGATTTCGGAAACGTATTTTCTCCGTTATTTACTATGTTCTGGGTGTCTGGGATCGGCCCAAGAATGGTCCATTGTATATTACCCATAACACAAGCGTAACTTGCTTAATTTAGGGATATACAGTGTGTGTGTTTGTCAGCCGATTTAAAAAAAAAACATTGCTAGGCTAGCTGTGCCCGCGACTTCGTCCGCGTGGATTTTTTTTTGCTGAACCCTAATAAAAGTAGCCTAAGTTACTTATAACAACAGCTATCTGCCAGTGAAAGGCCCAACAAAATAGGTCCAGCCATTTCAGAGATTAGCCGGTACATCCAAACAGAAAGACAAAAATGTTAAAAATTGGATTTTCGGAATCTTCTGGTCCGAAGCTAATGTTATCCTACACAGGTTGTACGTACAATAATCCTGTCCTAGATTTTAATCAAAAGAAATATTACTAGTATATACTTCTTTATTGATTTTGATCAATAAGTTTTACTGAAAGCGTCCCTTGTCCTGTCAGTCTAATGGTTGGATACTGGAGACTTTCACTTTCATAATATCTATAACGGCACAAAAGCAGTAAGCATCGCCTAGTGTCGCCGTTTAAATAGCTGTTTTTCTATTCTTACGAGACGAACAAAATTGAAATCAGATTTAACTGTTTCAAATATATCTCTGTCGCGCTTCAGTCGAGAGCGCATCTAATGCCATGTCTATTGTTTTTGTTTTGTTACTGGTAGGGATTTCAAACTATAGTTTTCGTTTTTTTCTTTTTCAGTTACATTACCGAGGTGTATCGCCTATATATTCTTTCACCGTACCGGTGATGGCTCCGGATGAAATTGTTATTGTGGTTTGTTTTTGTGAATTGTGTCAGTGAGTGATCAGTTGTGTCTGGTGTTCATAACTTCAGCGTTAGTGGTGTTACAAGTGATTCTAGTGATGTGACGGTCTATGGCAGCGTCAGAGTGCGCTCGGAATGTTCACGAAACACGATAAGGCCGCTGAGCGGTGCCATCATTCGCAAAGGGGCGGTAAGAAGAAGAAACAAGCCCCGCACACACCGTGGAAGTACTTGATGAATTGCCCACTCGTTAGAAAATGTTTTGGTACGATATGTTTTATTTTATTTATTTTGTTTTATTTTTTATTAACCGTGTTGTTTATTAAGGTCAAGGTTTTGTGTATGGAAATAGATACTCTAGAAATAGTATAGTGTATGGCTCCAAGTCGATAACTGGCAAGAAACTGCACCGGACAGAAAAAGGTGGCGTTGTTTCCGAGGCCAAGAAACATTTTGGACCGCTGAGCCAACGGAGTTAGTTAGAAATATTATATCAATATAACTGATCTGAAATTGTACTATAGCTATGATTATTGAAGTATTCAATATTCTGATTTCATAAAGATAGGAAATTAATGTGAAAAATCTGATACAGTTATCTTTGTTTATGTTATCAAGACAAATATGGGAGTTAGCGACGATAAGATAAAGAGATCACTTGAAAACGTTTTGAAACATGACGAGACAACTGGATGTTTAGTATGTGCTATAGTGATAGTGCTATTAAAATGAAATCAATGCTCCAATGTTTCATTACAAATGGGATAAAGTTCGCTAAAGTCTTGGGACAGATGGATTGCGCCATTAAAGGTTTGAATGTTTGGAATTGCCAATTGATAGCAATCTGAAGTGGATTAGTTCGACAGAGTTGACTTAAATGGGTGTTGACGCGCTTGTATTTGTCTAAATTCTTGTCTTAATAGTGTTTGTTTAAATTGTCCAATAGTTTGCATCTCTTACTCAAGGTTTTTTATAAGCTAAACAGATTAGTGCCATAATCTTATCAAGGCCCCCGACAAGTATGTATTATGGTAATCTTCTAAAACATAAAAGATATAGCTTATAAATATGTATCAAAACAGGTCTAAAGTATAATGATAAATTATTTACAAATTCCCCGCTAATGCTTAGGTTACTAGAGCTTTTCTCCGGCGTTTTCATTCGCGTAACTATACTTCTTACAATTTCCGAGGTAAAAAGTATTTATTATATATTTATATCTACGTGTGTGTATGAAGAGGTTAATGGAATTAGTTGAAGAGAAAGCTGTTTGTCAGGATCGTAGCAAGTGCAGATCATCGTCTCTGCGCACCCCTATAGGAAAAAGGGTTTACAATTTGTATGATCATATAATTAAAACTTTTTTAACGGTTTTAAGCGTGGCATTTATTTGATTTTTATTTTATTTATTTTATTCTTATTCCGACGTTTCGGTCACTTTTCAGTAGCCGTGACGTAGTTTTAATTAAATATATAAATCTATCTAATAAATAATAAAAATAATCGGCAGACCTACACACATATTGTATATCCCCAAATTAAACAAGTTACGCTTGTGTTACGGGTAATATACAACGGTCTACTCTGGTGCCGTTTCCAGACACCCAGACCATAATAAATATCGGAGAAATTTACCATACCACGAATCAAAGTGAGGTAGTCCGGCAAAGGCTTAACCCGCTCAACATAGAGGAATTATGTTTACTAGTCGCGAAAACATAAGAAAATACTATATATGTTCGTATCTCTAATTTGCTAACTATTTATTCACAAAGTCACTTTTATATACATTTTATAAAATTGCATGTGGTGTATGTCGAAAGTAGTGAAACCATTGTTTTTTTTTGTTCCTTGGCCATTTTAGCAAAAACGGAACTCTTAATAAATCATCATAATTCCTCAGAAGATCCGTCTGTATTTCACAGGCATTATTCCCGAAAACGGAGGCCATATGAATGAAATTTAATAATAGCTAATAATGAAGGAGGAAGGGGTTGTCACCATACATGTAACTGAGAGTTGATGTTTTTATCGGTGTATATAGTCGTGTTTGATATCGTTACAAAAATCATAAAGATGGTCATAAAACCAGATATATACAATGTACATATAGAAAAACACAAACTAATTTTCACATTAATGTATATATCTTACGGATTAAAAATGTACCAGCTAATTACCTGTGACAATTATATGTAGAATCTTTTAACCTTGAACTTATCGTCGCATTGTCGGGGTTTTTCGTTATCAAAAGTAGGTATAATACCTTTCAAAATTACTGAAAAGTAATCAATGCACTATGTAAGATAGTGAAAACAATTAATTAAAAGTAATTTCTGTAATCTTTTTGATAAAACTGCTTACGTATCACACCACGTGTGTGGTCATGTATTTTATATGATTTGAACAAGATAACTTGGTTTACTTAACCACAATAAAATAAATACAGCTCTGCATTTATATTAATGTAACTCTTCCGTGGCGTTGAGTGCAATATCTATTTATTATCTAAAGGATATATAAATTTGAAAAATAGTTAAAATATCTGTTACATCTTTCTTCATGGTTTTGGTAATGAATCACTGCTCTCTGTAATTGATACTAGCATGAGTAACTTTCAAAATTTAGTTCATTAGGACTGTTAATAACTTGTCCTGGCAGTAGTAATAGTAAAGATAGCGGAATGACATGTAGAATGACAGGATTATTGGGAGAATCTCTCGTGCGCTTCATTCGCCGCAACCAAATTTTTTATAATGCCCCATCTATATCTTAAGATTTTTGGTTTTATTAGATTTAGGGTCAATCATCAAACAAAAGTTATCTGTGGAATAAATTATAACCTGACTGAATTCAAAAGGGACCTAACTCAATAGTTTTATTCACACAACAGTCATTTTTAATTTTTTCCATGTTGTATTTTATTCAATAAAGAATTAATTATCTGATAATTGAAAAATCGGCTCTTATAACACTCAAAGTAAACCTATCATGATATTTCCATTGTAGATTTCCAAAAACGGCGGTGAAAATGTTAATTTTTATCCCAAATAATGGCATTGTTTACATGTGATACAGTTACAAAGTTTCGAGCTAGTTTGAAAGCGATAATTTAAAGATATATCCTATAAATCGTTGTGGGAGTTTATATTTGCTTTCCATTTTCAACGCTTGCGAACCAATTATGAACCTTTTTATTCATGATACAAGTTGTATATGTAAATTTACCGTATAAATGAATGCGATTCACATCAGACTTGGTTTCGAGATTTTTGTTTAATAATTTAATTTATGGAAATGAAATACGCTATTGTGAGTAAAAATACGAGTTTTTTTTTACGTTATGTTGTTATGTCGACATTGATATAATCTCAAACTAAATTTGGGCTAATTTAAATTTTAGTTAAATTGTTTTAAAAATATATAGGTATTAAAATCTGGTAGACTTCCATTTAAATATTTGGCCAAGCTGTTTGCAGATAAATATTTTTGGTTAAAAACTATAAATGACTATCTATTGGTTTTTATTATTTGTAAGAAAAAGATAAATACACAGAAATTTAAACCGTTTAAAAACTGCTTTAAATACTGTTGATTCGACGTTAGATATTTAAAATACATTATTATTTTATTGAACAAAAACAGATATTTTCATTAAAATATTTCTTGTTTAATTTAATAAAACTTATGATTCTATTCTACCAATACTTTCTAGTCTTTGAGATAATTTTATTTGTTGTTTAAGGTAAAGGACGCATCAAGCATAACTCCCACTAATACCAATAGTTCTGGACGTTATTACAATTTAATTGAATCAATAAAATAATATATGTGTACATAATTGTTTTGATTCATTCGGCAAATACAAGTTATTATAGGAGAAAATAAGACATTAAATTACCGTTGCGTGAACACAATAATTTCGCTTTCATTTTCACTTTCATTTTCATGTCGGTAATTTTTAGTTTTATCGGTAATTTTTAGTTATCTATAAGTTTGATGTCGATAAAATAGCTCAAAACGGCGACTATCTGAAAAAGGAATAGTAAATTTAATTTAATTCGGGTTCAAATTAAATTAAATTTTCGCCTTGGTATCTAACTTGAATTAAATGCTGCTATAAAACTAGTAGTACATAGGACTAACGTGGAGAGACCCTAATTGATGTACGGCCATGAACGTACCCGACCTTGCAGCATTCTTCCAACACATACCTCCTGACGGCACGACGAGTCTGCCGTGATTACAACCGCTTATGTTTACGAGAGGCTCATATGTTGCTATTAGAGGTGTGTTTAGCGGTAGCATATTAGATATAATTTTGTTTTGTTATTCTGTAAAATCGCTGTGAATTGCTTGATAGCCAAAGTCCAGCGGCGGAGCGGTGGCAGCGCGGTGACGGTATCATGTAGACACGCGCTAAGCTATTTTTATAATATGTAACACTTTCACTAGTTGAGACTGTCATACTTTCGAATGCACTTATTGGTACAATCAGAGAGGTCAAAACATAATCTACTATTTTAAGAATTTACTCCTCCGAAGCTCTACTTGTCCTTAAATAAATATACCAAAACAGTAATACAATTAAGTAATATTTTGTTTTATTAGTGTGTTCATATTAAATTTATAAATTAAGTATAAATTATAATTAAAAAAAAACACATACGTATAAGTATATTAGCGTATAAATGTGTCACTACATTGCTAATTTTAGAGGAACTAATGCAAATATAAAAAATAGTTTAGTAGGTGACGCATGCTCTACCAGAATTCATATACTCGTCATTAATATAAGATGCCGTCCTCCTCTATGTTACTACGATAAAATTAGATCTCCTATTTTATTTTTATGTACTGTGTGTGTATGTATAAATGTAAAATTGACTTTGTTTTAATGTTAGATACTTTGTTTCTGCTCCAGGGTGTTTAATATAGACCAATTATAATGAAATTTTGTTTGTATGCTTTCTCTAATAAATATAACATACTTTTTATTCCAAAACATTTGGCTAGTGTCTTAGCGAACGAAGCCGCGTGATATGCTCTAGTATTATTAGTTTTGTACGTCGTTGCAGACCACGGGCCACAAGAATGATTACAACATAGGCGATTTAAAAATGACTGGGATTAGGTCTAACGAATTAGAAATAACAGTAATACATATCTATGTGGATTGATTTAAAGAAACCAATTTGAAAGGTTATAAGAAACTAGCTGTGCCCGCGACGTCGTCCGCGTGGAATTTTTTTTCAAATCCTCCCGATTTTGAAACATTTTTCATTGATGCTCCGCTCCTATTGGTCTTAGCGTGATCATATATAACCTATAGCCTTCCTCGATAAATGGGCTATCTAATACTAACTGAAATAATTTTTCAAATCAGACCAGTAGTTCCTGAGATTAGCGTGTTCAATCAAACAAACATACAAACAAACAAACTCTTCAGCTTTATATATTAGTATAAGATACGATAAATTACATCAAGCGCCTGGTCTATACTGTGATTGGTGTGTGCGCTGTGCGAGTATGGACTGTGGATCTAAAGCTGATTTACATTGAGTCAACTACTGACTTCAAATTCGAAGGAAGCCAGTGCTGATTTCATACCGGTATCGTGTAAATGATTTGAAGTCAGTACAGCGCTACCAAGTTTGACTGACTTCAATATTCCCGCTTGAATATTTTAAAGTCAGTCCGCTCCCCAAATCAGTAACCGGATCAATGTAAATCACAATCACTCTTTAGAATCAGAACAGTCCCGCGCCGCGATTCTTACCGCGAAGAGAGACAAGTATTACACAGTAATTCATGTGTGGAGTATAATGAAACACATTTCTAAATATATTAATTAATAACCATCTATCTAATTGTGGAAAATCAGTGTTGAACTCTTATTAATGAAAATATATTATTCAACTCGATTCCTTTTTGGTTTTGCTCATTTATGTTTTTGTCTTGACTCATCAAATATTCGTCGTAACACAGAATACCCAAGCTAGTAAGCTCCAGAGAATGTTGATTAAAAAGTTAGAGCTAACTTTCATGATTCGGTTGATCAGGTGAATTAAAAGTTTGTTTTAACTCTACTAACCTGAATGTTCTACATTTCGCTTACCTACCTACATTGCTGTGAATGTTTATGAATTAAAATAGTATGTGGGTTCAATAGTAAACATTAAATATCTCAATATTCCGTTTTAACACAGTGACTCAGTTTGTTGTGGGTGTTCTCTGCTGATTGGTGTCAACGGTTCAATGGCTTTGTAAAATCGGTCACATTTGCTCTGCAAATTATTTTGCATGAAAAATGAGGGCAGCAACAGCTTAGGTCTTGTTAGTGTATTTTTTGTGCAATGAGTTTAGGCGCCGGAAACATAAGAAGCATGTTGTATGCAGTATGTACTAGTGTCTGTAAAAAAAAGTAAAATTGTTCCATATTTAAAAACTGCAAAAGCACGTGAACAAGGCATATCAAGAAGCATTAAATAAGGCTTCCAATCGTAACCAGTGGATAAGCACCGCGAGCTAGTTCTTCTGACCTAATATTCATATTGCTTGACGGTCTCTGTATTCTAAGCTTTAGCTCGTCTAGTTCACTGGAACGCACAGGTCGTGGATGTGATTTTTAACACAGCTAATTTTATAAACAAATTTTCCCTTATTTAGTCCATTAAGATATCTGGGATCGATCCTAGAATTGTCTGCTGTTTAACACATGTGTCGGTCGCATAATCTATAACACAATCGTGATTTAAGCAATTCACACTTAGGGAAATATAAGAGAGAGAGATAATACTTTATTGCACACCAAAATACACAATTACAAAAACAAACCATATTTACAATATTTTCTAGGCAATACAATAGGCAGCCTTATCGCTCAAAGGGATCTCTACTAGGCAACCTAAATAAAAAAAAATTGAATGAGGCGATGTAGGTGGTGCAGTAAAAAGGCAATAGATACATAAATACTCAAACTAATTTAAGAAATAAATATACAAATACATATATATATATATATATATATATATATATATATATATACACATATACAATAATATATTTCAAAATACATAAGTTAGTATAATAAATGTATTAGAATGATTATATTGTGTTAATCAGACAGCTATTTATGGACAAATAGCTTTTTCTGAGTAAATTTCTAAATGTTGGTAATGATTTGGCCTCTCTGACAGTAAGAGGCAGCATATTCCAAAGTTTGACAGGTTGCACTGTAAAAGAATTATGATAAAAAAATATGTATAATAATGTATAGATTTTTCGGCTGAATTATAAAACAAATATTATTTAATTATCATACACATAGTGTTACAAACACTACATATTGCTGATAAACGAAAACATCGCGAGGAAACTTGCATTTGGAGATTTAGTGATGTGTAACAAGCCAAAGCCAAACCAAATATTGCGGGTTATCAGTGAGACGTTTATAAGCCTATATTATGTTATTAGGTATCTTATTACTCGTTTATTATTAATTTAATTTGACATTCAACGAGGAAACTTTTACCTTACCTATACAAGACCGACCTAGGCTCAGTATTCTACTCATTATAGTCTTGAGGGATTATAGGTAATATATAATATGACTAAGTAAAATTTTCTGTATTGTATTAGTTTATAAAGTTTTAGGTTTATTAGTATTATACATAGACATAGAGACATGGACACCATATATGTTAACCAAAACAAAAATACACAAGACAATTGTTACTTGGTAAAATAAAAGGCGGCCTTATCGCTAAGAGCGATCTCTTCCAGGCAACCTTACTCAAAAGAAATTCTTAAATTATCTATAATTATTATGCAACAAAGAAAAAGGTAAAAAAAATATTAACATACATGGACATCAGATTACAGTTTAAAGTATAGTAGACTAGCACATACATTATTGCATTATGTGTATGTTATAGTATTATATATACTTGTTATACATTAATCTGGCAACCATGCCATTAATTAAAAAGTAAAAGACAAAGTCTACGGTCTATGTTTTCTCTGTGTCATTGTTATTAAGTTACCGTTGTCTCGCTGTGTCCACGTTAAATAAAAGTGTTTCCTGAAATCATTGTAAAACCCGTGATTAAATATCCACTGTGCATTATAAAACTTATTTTACTCTGCCAGCCCGCAACCCAAAAATACTATATATAGTATTATGTGTATGTTAATAAATATGTTATATACACCACAGAATATTACATATAAAACTGATCTGAAAGTAATTGCTCAGTTGTTTGTATTTTTTTATTGATTCATTTAGCATTGAAATTCCTTTTCGACAACATCGCACACAATGGCCCGTTACAATAATTTCTGTCGTCCACTAAGATAATACATATGACATCTTCGTGCTGGTAATTTCGTGGGCCATTTCGGCATGCTCTAAAAGGTCGTCATTGTTCATTGTTTTATTAAATTGTATGGAACAATGAACCTTTTATTCCTAAAAGGAAGCATAGTGCCAAGGAAAAGTTTGATACAACAGAGGGAACAGACCGTGTTAAATCGCCTGACCGTTAGATAAGAAGTTCATAAAGTCTACTTAGAGCTGTGGTTCAGTGTATTACTGTCGATTACATGGATGTGGTATATACTGCTAACTGTAAATGACTAAACAGAAAAATAAACATCTTGATACTAAGTACAAGATTATTATTAAATAGTAATAGGATCGAGTATATTTTTATAAAATTAAACGTAATGTTTATTTCATAGGAAAATTTACGATAACGCTACAAGTTACGTTTTATGGATGTGTTAGCCATACAGACCTATTTGAAAGCGTCGATAATGTTGTAGTGAGATCACGGATGAAATCAAAATTTAATTTATAGTTATTAACTTCCAAGCTTGTTTAAAGTTTGCCTTTTTTGAACCATGATGTAAAATATTTAAAAATAGGTTCGAATAAGATGCTTTGTATAACTGAGTAGCTAATTGTTGCAGTAGAAATAGTTTTTTAATTAAATCCTTTTAGGGCTAAGATTTTTAACTGTCGCTAATAAAAGTGGAATTATTTAACTATAATAACTTAAATTTATTCTATAATAATTTTTAAAGGAACATAACCTGTAAAGAGTATTTTAAAATAATGTGTTATCCGCTATATTAGTCGTCAGACAAGTTCAGCCAGTTACACCGACCACATGGTAGCAAACAAAAAATCAGTTAAATGCAACTCGTATTTTACAGATACTAAAAGTCGATTACTCAAAAGATGACAATGCGAACGAAGTTTCTCTGACACTAATCTATATATATATATATATATATATATATATATATATATATATATATTACTTGACCTCACTGACTAACTTTACAACGCACACCCAAACTACTGGAGTTAGAACCGTGAAAATTTTCATGCGGTTTCTTTCTATACTGTAGGTTCGCAAAAAGAAAAGATTTTTTAACAATCAACCCTTAAGAGGGTTAAAAAGGGATTGAAAGTTTGTATGAAAATCTGTCATTTTCCAAGTAAGAAGCACCAAATTTTATATACCTGCTTCTGGTTAAAAATATCAGGTTGGGGAAAAAGTTTCTTCGCATTTTATATAAAAATTCAAAAGGTTTTTTTATAAAGTTTATTTACATTTGACTAAAGTGTGTAGGTGCCATTTTGTTGGATAACATTTGCCATCTTGTAGGTAGGGACGTGATCCCATTGCTATAAAAATTTTGGGGCTTCTGATCAAAAAAATACGACATGTGGTTTTGGCAGTCCTCTCGTAATGTTAACCTGACACTGCCGAAGGAATTCAGCAGAGACCGAAACAGGTGAAAATCTGAAGGTGCAAGGTCAGGAATATACAGCGGATGCATTAACACCTCCCAGCCAAACTCTCGTAATTTTTGCTGAGTGGCTAAAGATGTGTGAGGTCTAGCTTTATCATGGTGAAAAATCACACCCCTTCAGTTGATTAATTCCGTCCGCTTTCTCTCAACTTTTTGTTTAATCTCATCAGTTGTTCGCAGTACTTCAGAATCGATGGTGCTGCCTGGCGGTAACAGCTCATAATGAATAATGCCCTTCCAATCCCACCATACACACAGCATCGCCTTGTTGCGAGTTAACCCGGGTTTCGCCACAGTCTGTGAAGCCTGACCGTCTTTGACCACGATCTTTTTCACATGTTCTTGTCGTACGTGATCCACTTTTCACCACCAGTTATCAGCTTCTTCAAAAATGGTTCGGTTTCATTATGTCGTAATAAAGAATCACAAATGAGTACACAGTTCATTAGGTTTCTTTTAGTGAGCTCATGAGGCACCCAAATATCGAGCTTTTTTGTGTACTCAGCTTTTTTCAAATGCGCCAAAACCGTTTTGTGGTCACTTCCCAGTTCGCCAGCTATATCGTAACTACTAATAAGCCGATCTTGCTCCACTTTTTCAAAAATGGCATCATTTTTGTCCGTAACAGGGCGACCAGAGCGACGTGCATCTTTGATATCAAAATTTCCGAATTGAAAACGCTTAAACCAAATTTTGCTCTACTCTCACAGATACTGCATTAGGTCCATAAACATCACAATTTTTTTTTGCGGCTTGTGTTACATTTTTATCTTTTTTGTAGTAAAATTTTAAAATGTATCGAATTTCTTCATTAGATTCACTCATTTTAACAATAAGAAAATCAAATGAACATCACACATTTTCCTAATTTGAATTTGGAATTGTCTTCTTTAAAATTGAAACTTTTTAATGATACCAAAACCAGCCAGATACAAATGATATAGCCAAAGAGATCTTATTACAAATTCATACATACTATATGCGAAAAGACTTTTTCCCCAACCTATTAAATTTACATGTGCGTCAGAATTTTTGGAGAACAACCCCTAACCAAGGTGGTGAAAAAACAGTTACCTTTTTTGACTATTCAAACTATGACTATCTTTATTCTACACGAGCGAAGCCGCGGGTAGCAGTTAGTATGGTAGTTGAATATATTTGAAATAAAATTCTATGCTATAATGCTTGGTATTCAATATGTGCGTCATAGATTCTTTATTAGTTACCAGGTTAATAAAGAAATCCTATGAGCTCCTTTTATTGATACTTCCAACTGAGTAATAAAGCTGCTTAAAGTTCATTACTCCCCTAGGTTTCCAACTAATTCACTTCGTACACAGAACAGAAAGGCGTGATGATGAACTATGTGTATGTATTGTGCTTTAGCAAAAGCGACAATCGTATTTATTAATTTAATCTTATAACATTTTCCTTATTAACACGCTTTTATTAACTTGACCCGTGAGTGGGGCTGCCATACGTCCGGAATTGTCCGACATATCCGATCTTTTTTCGGCATATGGGGGTTTCCAAACCGTCTGGAATTTCCATAATTTAAGTAAACAAATAATTATAAAATCTATACATTATATTCAATTGGTTATTAGCAATGGACTAATAGCAGTGGTCATTAACGTTGGCGTAAGCTCAGACTGGTGAAGCAGGCGTGAGCGGCAGGGTAGAGAGAAATGCCCTCCTCCATCTGCGATCATTCAAATACATACAATGTGAAGTGTTCGCGCATGAGAATTTTCTAGACTTAGCTTCGTTTTCTTAGATAACAGCAATAATGATTATTGACGTTAAATTTTACAAGACAGTCCAGAATTGACCCCAAAAATCTGGAATTTACTCGGGAATTTGATTTACTGATTTGGTAACCCTGCTTGTGGGGGTATATTTGTATAAACAATCAATGTAACGAAGTCTTGACAAAATATTCAATTACGCTTATACTTCAGATTAATTTGAAAATGTATTCACGTGTTAATAACCGATCACAATACAGTAATTTTAAAACTATCAGTTGTTTTTGTTTATAAAGAATAATAATATTAAGTAAATAATTTTATTTATCTATTCGGAAAACATATGCTACACGATTTTCGGAGTTTTGTCGGGAATTTTAAGGGTTGTTAATATTGTGTTAGAAAAGTCAGAAAGTGCGTGTGGCACCACACACTTTTGTTTCCGTAGAGGCAACAAACATCCTGTTTTTTTAATTTGACCACGAAATACTAATAAAATATTAAATCTGATTGCGCAGAATTTTATGCGAATCTATGCGAAAAACGGTGAGTTGGCCAGGAGTGCAAATCTTACGAGTAGTCAACTCACCTTGCGAAAAGCGGGTTTCAAGTCCAATGGTAGGCGCCGGCTCCATCCTTTGTGGACACAATTTTAGTTCAAAACGAGTAGTTTCCACAGCACTCGCGACGAGGATGCAGCACTGACACACTGGATGGCGAAGGTTGCGAATATTTCCACAAAATACGAAATACGTCTCTTTTGATGCGAATTCAACGAACAAAACTTGCTAATGTGTCCATAAATGATAACCACAGCGAGTGATTGTCGCCACAATTTTTTCCCTCACTGGCTCGCACGACAAAAAAACAATACTAATCTAATCCGAACAAAAACTGTCGCTAATTAAACGAATATGAACAAATTTAAATTATTAAATCAAATACAAATTATATAAAACTAATAAAAAGAGGACCGTTTAAACACTAATATACTAAAAATTACTAGGTACTCATTATTTTTTCTATATTTAAATATTATGCTCAATTTCTAATTATATGCACTAATGGAATGCTGAGCTGAGTATAGAAGCAATTAAAATAGCCACTCGTAAAAGAAATCAAAAGATCCTTTCGTTATTTATGTTCTACGGGACTTCATTTGACTTATATGGTTGGAACTACGCGGTTCCACGGCCAATGTTGGAAAACATTTTAACGAGATTTTAATGTTTTAGCTTTAAATTTATTGCCGCCTAGAACGCTGTACTTTAACGATTTACAGCTGTATTTAATTTACCCTTGGTATATATGTATTTACATTAAGTTTTAATGTTCTTTTTTAACTAAAAAACCTTGATAAAACTTGTTTAATATGTAGTCAAAATTCCAAATTGGTTTTTCGGAATAATTATGAAGTTAATTTTTAATCTATGATGAATTATAGTCATACAATTTGCATTTGAAATTTGACTTTTGATCTTTGTCTTGAAAAATTATTACATTTTAATAAAATGATTCAAAATTTATCTTTAAAAGAATTGAATTTATTATTTATTCTGTAATTGCTATCTACTTAACTTGTTTATATGAAATATTCCAAATCACCATAAAACTTTTGTTTACAGAACAGTTCTACTTGTAAGGAGACCAATCTATACTACTACTTAAAAATTTGAATGAGACTTTGTCTGGATTTTTGTTAGTTTTTGTTTTTCGATATATAAAATAATTTATTTGCTCAAAACATAGTAAACATTATATGACGATATGCTATTTGATATTTTAGACATTATTTTCCTTTCAGGCATGCAAATAGTAAATAAAAGACTTTTTAAAAATCATTTAGTTTCGGGCTCGATATTTACGCGAGTGAAACTACAAGTAAATCAATCGATTTCTATGAAATTTACTCTATACATGGTATTCGATTAAGGGTTGATTTTTCACCAGATAAAAGTCATTCATAGAATAAATTATAACACGAAAAAAATAAAAATGTCAATTGCACGAGTAAAACAGTCGAATGGTTTCACTTTGAATTTGCTCAGGTTATAATTTATTCGATTAATAACTTTTATCTGATGAAAAATTGGCCCTAAGTCAGGTTACTGTTAATAACGCGGGTAACTGTAATTCTTTTATAATGGAATGGTTTCTAAATAGGTATATAATCCGAAGTTAACGCGAGCTACGTTGTATGAAATGCATTTCTATTTCCTTTCAGCCTTTCCCTAATCATTTCGGGTCGGCACAATGTTTCTTTTCTTTCCATATGCTCTCTTGTCTCCTCTGTCACGGCACCTATCTTTAAGTCATCCTTCAAGCAATATATTCTTCTCCTATATGGTCCACCCTTATAAATCTATAAATCTTCTACTTTAATATTCTTTTTATCACATGATTTTTACTCTTTTCATCACATACCCATACCACCTTAATCTTCTTCCTAGTCAGTTGATGACGCAAGGTATCTATAAAGCATGTCATCAACCCAAAAATAACACACAACTATTCTATTTCTATAGAGAAAAATAACATAAGGGTTATTTGTACGTAAAATGAGTTTCTGTTCGGAGACGGCCGTGCTTAACCAAACAAGATCGGAAATTGGTTTCTTCACGTGACTCCATTAGATTACATACGTTATTGACATCATATCGAGGTTAAGTTAGTATATTTTCTTATTGAACTATCTTTATCAGATAATAATGGCCCAAAGGCCAGAATCTGCACTACAGATATTATCATCGTATTAAATTTTTGCCTAAATTTTAGTTTGGCTGTAGGAAAGTTGATTATATTTTTTATATACTAACCCCTTATTCAAAATAGTTATACGACGTTTAGAGGCTGGTTAAAAAGGTCAAATCGGGTTTTTCATAATCGAATTCAGAATGCGATTGTGAAAAATCCTTTTTTAACGAGCCTATAAACCTCATACACCAATTACGAATAAGGAGGTTTATATAAAACAAACATCTACATTGTTTCAAACTTAAACATACATATATAAGCTGTCTGCTGTAGCGCATAGGAACACGTAATCAAAATGAATGTGTAAGTATAGTGAACATAAAAGAGACGGAAAAAATTGGATCACATAATAGACCGAGTGTAGACATAAAATAAAAACAGGACAAATAACCATTGATGCCAGGGAAAATGCAATAAAACAAAAAAGAAACTATAATTGTGTAAAAAAGTTTAGCACGAAGCTTATTTAGCTAAAGCTCATTTTGATGAACTTTGAAAGACAAAAAGACCAATATTTCGCACTGCAATCTGGTGTGTACTGTTGCTTGTTCAGCGTCAAGTAGAAATGTAAAAGTTCCGTAGGGTTTAATTCAATTATTTATATTTATCTTAAAGTAACACGCCTTTCACTTCTTTGAAGTGAAATCATTATTATAAAATAAATTTAATATTTTAAAGTAAAATCTCCTTTCGTTATCGTTTGATTAATTGGCTTTTTCGTTTTTACGTGTGATGTGTTGTACACTTAACAATGTAAATGGAAATGTACCCTGTTTGTTACTATTTTCTAGCCCTTATTGCACTGAATCCAACGAAATGGAATTTATTATTAATATTATCTAAGGCCGAAAAATGAACGTAGTAACAACGAGAAGAAGAGTTACAACAAAGTTAATATTTTTATCACTCAAAATACTAAGAGTCCACAGGTAAAGTTCGAAACTGACGACAACGAAGCCTCGGTTACCTGTAATTTTAACAAGATATTAAATTTTATAGCAGTATCCAATTTGCGACACAATTGACCCGATTGCTTTGATGCCTTGAAACAGAAACTGCTATTAATTTGGTATTAGGCCTTCGTTGCGACCTAAAACTTGCCAAAACGAGAACAACAATAAGGAACGTGACATAATCATCTTTCCGATACTGCTTGCCAGTGGCGTAGTAGGAAGCATTTAAACTTGGAAGCTCGAAAGGTTTAATATAGTATTGACACAGTTGGTAGTTCCAGAAGGTTCGCAATTTACAAAAGAAAAAATCTTTGAAGGTTACAACCATAGTAGTGAAGATCATTAGCAAGAAAGAGGGTAGTCTAGTGCTCATATTATTCGAGTGCCGTGATTGTAGTGGTGGTGGCGCACTCAAACGGGGGCGGCGGTGCCATACTTTCACTTCTCGCGCGACTTCCGAGTGAATCGGACGTTTATTAGGCTTATCGTACGAATAGACGAATTGATAATATTTGCATCTTATGTACAGGATTGGGTTATTATTATAATAGCGGTTTGTTCAAATTTTAACCTAAAAGCTGTCTTGATTGTTTTCTTGTAAATTAAATTCACATTTGTTATGTGAATCTTCGTTCATTTTAATTTTTTTTCCTAGTTCATAAAATATGCTATTTTCAGATCCTAGGTCTCTAGAATATCTATAATACACTTTTTTACAATTAATTCAAGGACTTGCCGAAGACGTATAATTTTCTTCAGCAACTTTATGCTTCTAAAGACTACGTTGCTAGAGTGCCTTGAAAAAAAAACGATGGCTGGATGGCATAAACAGTATTTTAATGTCGACATTTACGAAAAGTGAAGGAGAATGATTAGAAACACTAATCCGTAGTCCGAATGAATAATGGCCAAACAAAAATAAACCTGTGAAATCTAACAAATGTACAGAGAAACTTTTTCAATATTAGTGTAGATTTGTACCTCTAATAGACAGAAAGAATGGCATAGAATTTTTACATTCTGTTCTTATTCCGTACTACATGGAGCAAGGCACGATTTTTCCCAGATTAATACATTACCCCTACTTAGTATTCCAGTTTGGTGTCCCGGATTGCGTTAACTTGTCACCTCGAGCGCTGCATTGCATATTGTAACACCTGTAGATGAACTACTTTATAGAACCGATTTATGCACCTTTATACGCCTCATTTAAGTTTTACATGAACGTGGTTACATGGTGGCATAATATTAGCACATCATGACAAAAACACTCCTAACTCTCTTCAGAATTCGAATTAAATCAACTTGTTGGCGAATGTTCACACATAACTATAATAAAGTGGTAAACAGATGAATAGTTTTTCTACTATTTTGTGAACTCTTGCACACTTATCTCAGAAACTACTAATCTCATTTGAAATTCGCCGGTGACACTAAAGCCTAGTAGATAAATTAGTTGTAAATGGCAATACAAATGTGTAATTCCTAAAAATCGTCAAACAAGTTTATGTGGATGGCTAACATTTGCATGATTTGAAAATGTAAACACCTATTCAATTGAAAATTCCCGTATCCGACCAACATTTGAATTATGCATGAACTCATCATATGCCCGGATGCTGGGAAATAATCATGTTTATTACCAATGCGTATATTAATGTAAATTGTTTCTGAAGTAAAACTTAATAACTGTAAACTGTATACATTCTATTTTAGTACAAAAAGCGTGTAGTCTTATGGCCGGTTCCTGTATGTTACTATTCAATGACTTGCTTTACCATCGGTTGTATTTTGACATTGTATGGAGTTTATGTCAAATTTTAACCGATAGTATGGCAAATAAACGGTCGATAAGATGTAAGAACTGCCTTTAATAGCTCAGACACGCGCGTCACATTGCAATAAAACGAGCTCGACATTTGAAAGAATGAATGAATGAAAACACTTTATTGTTCACCAAAAATTAAAACTACGTTCTTAAAACTAGGTACAGTAAATGTTGAACAAAGGGCAGCCTTATCGCTTAAAGCGATCTCTTCATTTGGTAGAGAGCAAGCACAACTTAGGTAGTTTTATTTCGTCTTATGCGTCATTATTCTAGTGCTAAATCCCAGTTGCGATTGAAACATCCGGTTCTAAACACGAAGGTTGCTTTCTTACTATTTCTCACTTTAATTATTTAATTATTGTGAGACTATTGTTACTCATATCATCCTCACGACGTCAAAAAGTATTTTTGAGTACATCTTTTCTACTGAGGTGGTGGAGACGCAATGTGAACATTATTATAGTGTACTAATATATTCTGTTATGTAAATAAATAAAATGCAGGAAGTTAATAAATTTGATACCAGACTTCTTCTTATAAAATATAATTTATTGTGAACATTTTTCATCCTCTCTACTTAAACTATTTCTTATACCATTTTGTTTTTGGTTTGATACTAATAGGCTAGTAGCCAAAACCTTATAATATGATAAAATAACTGTAATAATAATTTAATAATAGATATTTCGAAGGGCTAAATGAAGCAATTAAAATTATTTATTCAAAAGGGTTGATGCGAATTTGATGAGCCTGAGAAATGCCGTTCATAGGTAACATCTTGAAGCTTGCAACAAATTATGTACCAAGATACTTTCTTTCAGAAACTAATTTCAATTAAACCGTTTTTAATTAAAACAGGTCTTTGAGGTCGTTGAAGTGTTTTATAAAGCAAATTCTTCAGCGAACAAGCTCATTATTCACTTCAAGAATCTTTAGACTCAACTGAGCGATATAACAAATATATGAGCTCTTTAAATGTGTTCATTACTTTACGTTTACTTGTGTAGTAGTAATTTTTTATTAAGGTGTAGCAGTGTCGATTATAATAATATACTAAATTGCGTCAACATAAATATTAACGGTCTTACTCATATTGAGTTAGTAAGTTTCATTAAGGTTCTTAAAGAAGCATACAAACTTAATCTAACTCAATATGAATAAGACCGTAAAACACCTACATTGCTTTATATTATTCTTTATGTAAAGTAATCGAGCGTACCAGTTTCCAAATAAAATCAATAACTAATAATGTTACGGGTATAACTTTAATTTTATTTAATTATTTACATTTATATAATTTCCATTGATTTTATTTATATATCTACCTATACAGTTATAAAAAGTTAGAATTATCAACAAAAAGCTCTATCTTTGGAAATATTTATTAGTTTTTACTCTAGATAAGACTTAACAACGAAATATATAAGAAGATTTAAGAGCTGTCTGTTATATTAACAGTCTCATATATCTTCTGTGATTTAAGTAAGAGTAATTTCATTCCGGAGCCTCATTATTAAACGAAAGTTTACTTTATCAAAGGACCCCTGCGCAAAGCTAATTGAGGCTTGATTCTCAAACAAAATTTGGGAGTACAAAGCGTTAAATAATAATTAAAGTAAATTATAACCTTTGATGTAAATCTACACGTTTGAGCTTTTTTTTTGATGATAATAACTATCTGTTGGTACGTCAATGATCGGAAAACTATAACAGGCCCTGTACTCCTAAAACTACTAAAATTAAAAAGTAAATTAAAGAGTTATGGAAGCACCTAAATTTAAGTGATTTGTTAGATTCGAGTAAACCGTTAAAATAAAAATCTAGTATATTTTTTTAGGTTTTTGTGTTTTCCATGGCGTACGTTAAATCTTGGGAATGTAAATAAAAAAAGTCAAATTGAATCAAAATTCAATTTTTTTTATTTACATATAATATCACGCTATAACCTATTTGAAGGGAGCGTTAATGTTACGTGGGGCGAAATGGTGAAATACAGACCTGTTGATATTTATTAGTAGTCCCAATGATTATAAGTAATTACTTAGAAAAAAATACTTTTTCCATTTACTTATGGGTGTTTGAGTTATATAAAACTTACAAACTGTGTAATTCCTTATTGCATAGTTAAGAAAAAAACGATTTTTTGCTATGTAAATAATGTGAGAGGATTTCACAAGCGTTTTAAATCTCGATTACCTAAATCTCGGGACGTTTGCAAAACATGGGCCTAAATCCGCACTAGAGCCAGTTAATCCGGGACTTTAGAGGCCCTTTGGGGAGATTCACGACGTACTAGGACGAGTTTAGTGTTGCCTGCAGTAGTGATTTAAAAGCATGGGTAAAATTGACTGAGAATTATAAAGTTATAGTTACAATAAAAAAAGTATTACACATAACAACTGCGTTGCATATTGCCTACAGTAAATAATATCTTACTGTATATAGTATAATTTATGAATATATTTAATTCTTTTAATATTAACTTATTTTGAGTTGTGGGCTGGCAGAGTCAAACAATAGTTTTACAACGCACAATGGTTGGTATATTTAATAATGGTTTGTTACAGTGATACTTGAAAAATATGTCATATGGTGGATGTAGCAAAACAGCGGTAACAACTTGTCAAATATTTGACAGAGACAAACAGACCAACCACAGATGTTGTTATTTTACTTTTAATTAACGGCATGTTTGCCAGAATAATATCTAACAACTCTTTTTCTCGCTTTACTATTTATTCATCTTTATCTTCATTTTTTATTTCTTTTAATTATTCTGTAAACATATAAGTTTTTTGTACCTTTGATATTTATGTTAATATTAGAATATTTCTAAATCCTATCTGAGATTGAATAATTTGATTTGAATTGAGTTAAAATCTTACTGGTTGATAGGTTTTTATGTAACACTGATTACATTTATTTAGTTAATATTGTATTATTTATTTTTAATCATAATTGCGTATTTTGAGTTAGATAGTCAGATCACATCAAATCCCTATTAAAAACTAATATTAAAGTTATCGGAATATTTTTATTAGAAAAGAAAGCAAATACGCGGATGGTCTACCTGAGGGCAACTGGCGATTGCTACCTTGTTTGAAAGATATAGCACTAGGTAAACAAACTTGTGAGCCTAATGATACAAGCTACCAGGCAACTCATCTGGTATTAGGGATTAAGATAGAACTAGGCGAGAATGTGAATAAAAGAAATAACAAAAGGGATGTAAGTTTATCGGCAAGAGAAAATAATCCTCTGACACTCTCAGTTATACTAGAGAACATTATTAGCTAAAAAAGCCGACTTTAACACTTGCAAATAATTATAATTTCACTGTGACTGAAGTAAAGTTAGAAATTGTAGTACAGCTGGTAACCTTAGGCGAAAAAGAGGATGAGGAATAAGCCCCCGTTGTTTCGGATTTGTTCATTCGCTTTGGGATTTCCGGTTAAGGAGATCAGTTGCTTGTTTACAGAGCCAAAGACTGGTTTTATTTTCATGATATATGCACCAATATTGTGAGAATCCAATTTTTAAGTCTTACTTGATATACGTGTAAACATGAGATGTTTGTGTAAAGGATTGCAATTCCAAACAATTGGTGATGAAACTGGCTGAATTTTTATAGCGACCTTAAAATTGCCATTTTATTAGTAGTTTTGGAAACATTAATGTTGTTTTTTAAATAAAAAACCATGTCATTTATTATACATTAATATAATTACCCGATGTTATTTACATGGAAATAAGACTTTTATCTAATTAAATTATCCTAAAAAAGGAATGATGTTATATATGTGGCTGCCTGGAAGAGATCGCTTTAGCGACAAGTCTGTCTACTATGTTTCATAAAATATATCATTATCTATATATATATATATATATATATATATATATATATATATATATATATATATATATATATTCTTCTGTACGTGTGTTGACAATGAACTCCTCCTAAATGGCGGGACCGATTTTGATGATATTTGTTTTGTGTGTTTGAATGGGTCCCCGGATGGTTTAGATTCACAATTAGAACCGGTAGGTGGCGCTGAGATCGGGTTCTAGAATCCTCCTAATCACCTGGAGCGATTTTGGCAATTTTGTTTTTGTGTGTTTGAGTGGCTTACCGGATGGTTTAGATTTGCAATTAGAACCGGTAGGTGGCGCTGAGATCGGGTTCTAGAATCCTCCTAATCACTTGGACCGATTTTGATTTTGTTTTTGTGTCATGAAACAAAGTCTTTTAGGAATTCAGAAAATATGGCGGTACGAAGTTTGCCGGGTTAGCTAGTATTTGTATATTTTTTTATCTGTTTAACTTCCGTAAGGTAGATGACATAAAAGAACATTTGTTGATAAAAATATTATCGATATAAGTGTACATAGTCGTGTTATTATAAGTTTAATAAATAAAATAAATGAAGAGGACCTGATTAATATATAAGTTTCTGTATCAATCAAATATCAATGTATAAGTTTCAAATAAATAACTAAAAAAAATTACCCGATTCAACTGGATGACCTTGTAATCTTATTAATATTGCATATTGACAGCGTATGAAATCAAAATAATGCGAACATGTTTTTGCCAAATCCTGCATGCATTTCACATAGGTAAAAAAAAATCGCGCTGATGTTTATACCAAGTATTAATAAATTATTTTAACATTTTCTTGAATCAATAGCTCTTACGTTGACGTCTGAATAGAATAACCTTTTACCTAATGTGTTGACTATTATTCTATTTAATACATTTTATCTGTTTTCCATCGAATTAAATTTTCATAAAAGCGCCGAAAAATTAACTTTGGTTGTCAAAAACGCCCCTTTGGGGCTTTTAAGGTTTGCTGGATTGGAAATAAATCAGGCGAGATAACAATTTGCGTCAAGACTGAGCAATTAATGTCCCTGTATAAACAAATATTTATAATTAGCAAAGATTTATTACACCCCCAAAAGGATCGTATCATATTCATCAAGGGCTTTGTAATCTTAACTGAATTTCAGTCAAACCATCTATGACGCAGTGTCGGGTTCGCATTATTCTAAATGCCTTGTGATAAAATATATTGGACGAATGGATTTTACATAAGGAAATTAGATTTCAAATGTAAGGACGGTGGTATACATATTGTTACATGCCGTCAAAGATAAGCGCACAGCTGTCTGTCGTAAGCGCAGTTTATTGTCTTCCCGGATTTAGGAATTCTTTTGTGTTTTGAATTTGTAATTAAGAAAAACATGCTATTGTTTTTCTTCTTGTTTTATAACCATCATTAGCGTCGAACTAATCCTTATTGTTATTGTTTTCGACTTTGTTAGCCGTCCGCAGGTGTGCAAATTACTATTTCTCGGAAAGTCAGTGCGCGCGACCAATTTTTTGTACTGTGTAGTTGGTATAAGACAATGCCCGAATGTAGGGGTGGGCAGTCAAGCGACGATTACGAGACGAGTAAGACGTTTGTAGTACTCTCGATTAGCGATATAGACGACGGACTTTGCGCGTGTTGAATTGCATTGAATCGTGCAGTGTGAACTGGTTACATACAGTTTTATTTGTATTTGTTTTATATGTGTTTGTACAGTTATAATAAATTCTATAGTAGTTCCAACGGCATTTTTAATTCGAGTCCTATAGCTCGTAACAATATCATACGATATATAATTTATTTCGTTATTTATTTAATAATAAATTTGTAAATAAACTGTAAACTATATAACGACACTGAAGGGACTGTGCATTTTATGGCGTTATAGAGAGTTGTCGTTAAATCGAGTGATGTTACATGGAGTTTACACTGCATATAATAAATATATACATTTAAAAACTTTAATTTATATAACCTATCTCCGTATCGAATTTTATTTTAACCCGTTCTGCAGTTTTCACGTTTGCTCTGACAGACACACAAAAATTCTAAAAGTTGCATTTTCGGAATCTGCGTATCAGAATTATCCTCCTTTTTTCACATTAATGTAAACGAATTGTACAAACTCGAAACATTTACAAATCTATATTATAAAATTCTAAAAATGCCGTGTCTGTACATTGAAGCTGTTAAAAAAACCAACTGGAATAAACTATATATAAACGATAGAGAATACGATGCAATATTTTTTTTTTGTCTGTTCGGGATTCACGTAAAAACTACCGGGCCGAATTCAGTGCCGTTTTCGCTGATCGACAGCAAATTCTTAAAATCTGCGTTATTTTTTATACTGGGAAACCCGTGGAAAATTTTCCGGGAATGATATAAAATGTCCAAATTAAAAAAAATCGAATTCCAATATAATTTTTTCACTGATCGATGGCAAATTTTATGTAACAAAATGTGTGATACTTTTTATCCCGGGAATTTTTCCGGACGCGGTTGGTATTTGCTCCGGTGCATAAAAATCAGCTTATTCCGACACAGTTTTCACTAAAACGATAGCTTACATTGTTTGTTTAATGCTGCGGTATTTTGTATCCCGGGAATTTCAAGTAAACGGTGGACGAAGTCGCGGACACATCCTAGTTTACTATATTATTGATGTACTTACTAGGCACATATAAATACAGCTATTGATGTTACATAATATATAATTATTATTTTTATTTCCATTCAAATAGGTTGTTGCACTCTTCCAATGTCAGTTCTTTATCATTCATAAACATTACATTGTTGCAATTTTGTTACAATATATTATTCATAAATCGTGTATATACATATATTTTTCTTTTTTTATTCTGAGGCTGGCAAACAGGCACGTAAGAAATGGGACGTAATGAAAAGTGGTTACCGTCGCCTATACCATAGGCCATAGACGTTTGCAACGCCAAGGGCGAATCTAATCTAATCCTTTGAGATAGGTGGGATGGGATAAAGGGACGGGATAGAAGTATCAGACAAAAGGAATGATATAGAAGGGATGGAATAAGGGAGTGGGTACAACAGATATAGGTATTAGGATATTATTAGATATAGGTTAGGAGTGGAAAGATATTATATTATTCCCTGATATTTGATGTTTATCTTTGCACATCAATAAAATTGAAGTGTCTGTTTGTAATGTCAAAAGAAAAATGTGAAAAAAATCAGTCCAGGCGATTCCAAAAATGTTTTTTTTAGAATTTTTGTCTGTCTGTCTGTCTAGATTTTCCGTTTAATTTCTGAAACGGCTAGACCGATATTGACGGGACTGTCTCTGGCAGATACTACTACTAAACTACATTTTTAAGGTCCCGCGAAAAAAAAAATCAAGCAGACGTAATCCCGGTCACAGCTAGCTGAAATTAAGTCTTTATTATTACGTAGCACTGTATTCGTAGGTTAGACATTTTTGACAAAGTGAATAGAACGATAGTCATAGGCAAATGTGTGGGATGCCGAACTTTAGAAAAACACAATGCACGATATTAACACTTTATTTCACTTTCCATAAGAATTCTAAACACAATTCCAATAACCGTCTTTCCACTTCGATTTGACCTTTACTGGTATACAGATCACGATCGAATTATAGTTTCCAACAAACATCAGCCGTTTTTTATATTTTTGCGCTAAAACTAACCGATTTCCGTAAACGGTCGATATATCAAGTGGCGCTATCTTTAAACAGCCAATGTTCGCGGGAACAAGGTTTTCATATCAATATAACTACTTAATTTCACAACTGTTAAAGTTATACATCGTATACAATTACTTACATAGTTTCATATAATCTAATAAATTATGACATTATTATAGGAGTAATTACTACAACTATAATTCCATGACATCTCCTATAAATACATATTAGCTGCCATAAATTTTAGGATGCAATCACATGCCTAATTACACCTAAAAAATAGAGTGGTGTGGACGTCCCTTTAACTTTAACTATTTCAACATTCTCTTTAGTAAGTTGCGTTTGTGTTATGGGTAATATACAATACAACGGATAACCCAGGTGTTGCCCCCGGATATTCAGACCAAAGCAAATAGCGGAAAGTTGGAAAGTTCGACTACAAAATTTGTCATTCTGGAAGTTGAATCCGGGATCCCTCTACATTTCAGTTAACCTGTTAATAGCGCACTGGAGCTAATACTTTGTCTTAAATTAAACTAAGACTTTTATTTGTGTACTAGTATATGCCCTGGACTGCGTCCACGCTTGACAAGTAACGTAGATTACAGTTATAAACCGCGCGCAGAAAGTTTGCTGATGACTACTTACTATTATTGTATATACTTATGTAAAGTATATACAATAATAAATTTATTGCAACAACTATTTATGTAAACTTTTTTATCAACCCTACTGACCATCGACGCGTGACATCATGACGCTTTCGGCAAACCTTCTGCGCAAGGGTAGTATTTTGCCGATATATCAATTTAAAGGGTACTTTCAGCAGGGCAACGGATTTTTTAGTATGAAAATACTAAGTGAATAATGAATTTCGAATATTCCCCTAAAAACCCGAGATAAGTAATGTTACTCAAGACATACATAACTATATATGTTCTACTAAAGATGTCTATTAAATGTAGAAACTAGCATATTAAGCAAGTTCTAATATCACGTGGTTTCGAAGTTAGGAAATCCCGGGAAATATAAAAGTCCCGGATTATATTGTTTCAATATTAAATGGATCCAATTCAGCAAATTTTTAAAACACTCAATTTAATTTTGCTTTAATTTTGAAAGCTTTAAAACACTCACGGGAAAATCCCCGCGGGATTCCCGGAACATAAAGTATCACATCACTTGAAAAAGGACTTAAGTTACCGTTCTAGTAAAATCGAATCGAAATCAGCAAATATCTATGCAATCTAATTAATTTATACCATTCCCGCGAAAACTCCCATGGATTTACCGGGACACAAAGTAGCGCAGCGTTTAATAAATTTTAGTGAAAACTATGTCGAAATAAGCTAATTTTTATGCACCCGAAAACTATAAACCGTTCACGGGAAAATATCCGCCGGATTCCCGGTATAGCAAATCCGGGGATACTAGTAGGGTAGTGTAGGACACCCGATAGCATGCTTGGATTTATTACATAGAATTTCCTATCGATAAATGAAATAATCGCATTTGAATTCGATTTGTTTTTCAATCTGGTCTTTTTAAATCATACTCAGAAAAATTCCCGCGGGATTCCTAGGATAAAAAATAGCGCAGGTTTTAGGTCTAAGAATTTGCTGTCGATCAACGAAAACCGCATCGAAATCGGAATCAAATGAAAGCAGAAACTAGAAACAAGTATATGACAGAAATTTGACCGATAGAGTCGGTACCGGTAGACCGCGACGGACTCACCATGATCAAATTGAAGATATTTTGAAGAAATGTCGAGTAATAAGCAGTTTAAATAAGCTTGTATGTAGGTACAAAAAGGTTAATGAAAGTAGATGAAGCGAAAAATGTTTGTCAGGATTGTATCAGGTGGAGATCCATCGTCTCTGCCTATCCGAATGGGAAACAGGCGTGACAGTATGTATGTTTATTTATGTACATATTTAATTTCAATAATCCTTGGTTTGATGGATTATAATATTTAATTAAATAATAAATTAACATACTAATTATACAAATGTATTCTGTTGGAATTTCAAGATCTTACCCCTAGTTACGATAATCTCTGCAAATCTGGCAGTTGCCCCAATTCCAGACATTAACAATTTGTACATGACTATGTTAGCTTTGTGAGCTTTACAGTAGTAAACTATTACTGACTGAAAAGTGGATAGGTATTTGTTCACAAAAATTACTTAAACCTGATTTTTATCATTTAATTACTATAATATAACGATGGTTAGCTATCAAGATAAAATTTTTCGCCAACTGATTCTTCGGATAAACGTTCTACATCATACGATGTCTATTGTATCTAATATAAAAATGTAGATACATTTCCATATAGATTTTTTCTATTTGCATTACAAACTGACAGTATTTTTCTTTTGTCTATATTTGCACTTCTAACAGGGATAATTGATTTATTTAAGGTTTTTGTGAAAATTTGGTCCTTATAGTTAACTGTCCATACATATATGGATTAGAATCTTACTTCTATATCTATACCAATATTATAAAGACGAAAGATTTGTATTTTTGTATGTTTGTAACGAATAAACTCAAAAACTACGGGACCGATTTCAAAAATTCTTTCACAGTTCGAATGATACATTATCCCTGATTAATATAGGCTAATAAAAATTAGGGATCCCTACTAAAAACTTCAATAATGTAAACGATCAATTTAAACAAAATACTTGCCGCTGGAATCAGGTTCTACGATTTTGATGAAATTTTATGTGTTTGAGTAGGTCCCCCCGGGTGGTTTCGATCCACGATTAGACCCGGTAGGTGGCGCTGGAATCGGGTTCTAGGTTTTTATTTTTTCAGGGCAGGACAACGTCTGCCAAGACAGCTAGTAATATATAAGTAAGAATGTAATATAGGGGTTCCTCGACCAGCATCACCTGACTGGAATGCGACGCAGGGCGTCAGCTAATAAGCTACCGTGACTTAGTATATTGTATTTTTGTTGTCTTATTAACATTTAATCTAGTTAAGGGTCCTGGCTTTAATAGTTTTAGAAGTCCTACTCAACTTTACATGATCTTCCATTGTCGGACTATTTATTCATTCTGATATTCTTTATTTTTGATTTATATACATTTATCCTTTATCTTTAAATTATATTATTCAGTTTTTATTTGTTAGTTTAGTTCATCTGTAAACTAAAGTGTATTTTACGCAGTTTATGTATTAGGTTTTTAGGTGTTAAAATTATGACCTAAAGACATATTATTGCGCGTCGGTAAGGTGTTATTAATGTAAATATCTTTATTTTTTATTATATTGTTACGAGTGCGGGACTCGAATTAAAATGCCGTTGGAATTACTTATTAGAACTATACAAACACGTATAACACAGGTACAAATGTAATCGGACGCAATAAGTCCAAATGTAATGCACAATTAAATAACACGCGCTAAGTCCGTCACTATATAGCTTATCGAATGTACACACGTCTTGCCCGTATCGTGATCGTCGCTTGACTGCCTCACCCCTCCGTTCGGGCATTGTTTTATACTAACTATACGATACAACAATAGACCACGTGGAATGGATCTTCCAAGAACTACACCTGGCTAACGACCATCATAAAGGATTACAATACACAATAGGCGGCTTTTCTAATTAGAAATTTTAAACACAAACTAAACAAAAGAAGTCCAAATGTGGGCAGATAATAAAACTATAATAAACTGTGCTTTACGGCCGGCAGGTGTGCATTCACTTTTGCCGGCGTGCTTCGTGGAATTTTGACTAAGTTGTAACAATACTATGTTTTTAAAAGACTGACAGCCTTAAATAGAGAGTAATGGTTCTGTTGTCTGGCATCGATCGACCATGGTCTACTATGCGGTTAGAAATTAATGAATGACATTCCATCCGATGCGTAGACGCTGTGTGTCAAGCAATGAGAATGAGAATTTTTTATTTTATTTTTTATTTACGTTCTACTTTCTAATTTTAAATATTGATTTAAAGATACTCATAGACGTTCTATTTAACTGAGCTCGTGACGATAGAATATTACTAAAGGCTACGTAAACAGGTAAACATAAATAGAATTGAATTTAAAGAAGATAAAGCAGAGTAGTTTTCACAATGAGACATACTACGTAAACAGCCGAGATTGATAATTGAGTATTCGATACAGTTAAATTGTTGTTTAAGCCATAAAATTAATAAGGCATTTTACTAGTTAATAATGATGTCAGAAATTTTAAATCAGGAACGCTACGACTTTTCTAAGACGACAAAAAGACAGTTGAATTGATTCTCAATTATTACGCTATTGACAAGTAGCTAAATATGTTGAATTTATAATTATATAACCAAAATATTGATCTTCTAAGGTTGGTGTACATATACATTTAGCCGACGGTTAAAGTAAAATAATCGCTGTTTAGCCATATAGTTTTAGCGATTAATTTATTTTAATCATCGGTTAAATGTCTATATGCACACCAGCCTAAGAGTTCTAAGGTACATTTTTAAATTGTGATAGCAATGAGAATATTTAAATGAAATAAAATCGATTTCTTTATCATTTTATTTTTACAGTCATGCAAAATGTCATAAAAACAGTGCAGCATGTATCAATGTACATGTAGTTTGTAGACATCGAGGTCGTTGCATCCATTACTTTTTATAGAGTACGATTAATATCATTCTGTATGGCACATCAATCAAACGTTAGGAATCATTACACTCGTTTTTATAAGCATGTTTAAAATACACGTGTGCTAGTTCTGGTTATTTTTGCTACAGTAAAAATATCTATTACTTTAGATAGAAGGCAAAAAAAATGTTTGAAAAAGGCAAAAATATAATATTCGTCCTCTATGGTATTTGTGGTCCATATCTTTGACTTATTAAAACATAATTATTCTGTGATATACGAGTATATAACATTTGTCTGTAATCCCTTTTGCCTTTACTAATGAGCGTTTTTGCCCTGAGGTGTAATTGATCATAGACACTCTAGAGTACGGGGATAGTAGTAGGGTAGTGTAGGATTCCCGATGGCATGCTTGGATTTACCAACTGGTGTTCCGTCGCATGTTTTATCATAATCATTATTTTTCGAGGATAAATCCATTTATGCACTGTGTACCGGTTGGCGATGACATTGAGGTATATGGGACTTCCTACTTTTGTCGGATTATCTACTAAAACTCTTCTTTGTTTCTTCTTCGGCAATTTGCCAGGGTCGAGGGAAAATAGCATGGCCAACATCGCGAAACCTAGCAGGCGGTCGCTGTGGGGAAGCACAGTGCCAGACATTTGCTAAGATGTCATATGCATAGAGTTTTATAAAACCGGGAAGTAAGATGAACGTGGGTGGAACACGGCGCACACTTATCTCGCTGGCAGATCGTGGCCGTCCCCAAGGGCCACCCGCAGCTTCCCGCGGTGACCTAGCACTAGCGCGCTGGTTTTTAGCACTCACCTCACGCTCCGTTTCGCACTTCTCCTTGGCGAACAAAACACGCTCGTAAAAGTAGACGACATCCCAACCACGAGAATACTAAGCCTTGATCAACTTGGTTCCACATTTAAAATCAGGGTTTTCTACTCAGCTACGCTTATTATATATAGACTAGCGTTTTCCCCGCGGCTACGCCTTGAAAAACCCTGAATAGTAGCTCTATGTTGCTTACATAAAAACTTAAACAGATTTTTTACATATATGTATAAACCTGTATTGAAAATGTATAACTTATGCTGGAAATTACTTCAAAATCATAGCTACATTATTTTTTATGCATATACGTTATCTGTTAATATTTAACATTATTAACAATTAATAAAAATATCACATCACAAATAACGCTTTAAACTCATCGCTACATCTATGTGAAACGGTCAATAACTATAGCATTATCCCAGATGAAAAAGTGAAATTAGCTAAAAGCCTATGAAGTAAACTAACATTTTTATGTTTAAAAAATTTATAACAGGCAAAGGGACTACATACCTATCTATAGATGGTAAATTAAAAAAATATATAATGAGATTTTACTACTACAAATAACATGTTTGATTAAAGGAGGTTATATTCTGTAATTTTTTAGATCTAAAACTTTTCTGTGTATTGTTAAATTCACTAAAATTATAAAGAAACAAGTCCATATAGTTTACAACTACAACAACACAACTGCCCAGCAAATCATAAAGGCGAGTCAATGCCAACCTGATTTGAAGTAATACAATGAATGACTAGTATAGATTACCCACTGTTTACATTATACCCATGACAACAAGCAGGAAAATGGCGAAGAAAGTGGGCAGCGTGAGTATACTATGTTCGACATAATAAATTCATATAAATGTCGCGCTGCCAATTTCAATCGCCCCTTTCTGCTGGCTGCCGTAGAAGCAGGGATAATAATCTTGGCATAAGAATTCTTATTTATTCCATGACCGGTCTTTAAAGTGCATAATATTAAGTGTGTATATCTTTTTTTTTAAATCGATATAATTAGGGAGGAACATTAATAATATATATCATGAACACCCAAAAAATTACAATTCTCAATTCAAATTTACAATATCTAATTTAAAATGTCGTATTTCGTTGTCGCTTTTAACGAGGTTAAAATCAGCATAACTGATGCTTTTGTTGTTTGAGTGTATGAACAAACTTCCACGATGGTCTCATAATGGGACGTTGCCGAGTCAGGAAAGGTCAATAGGTCGTAGTTTTTAATAAATCATTCACAATTTTACTCCAATATACGGAAACAGACGATAACAAAAAATCTAGAACTGTACTGAAGACAAAAATGTCATGTTAATGATACAATGCATACAGTTCTAATTTTTTGTTTTTAAAATTAGTTTTGTGGTTTTGGTCAAAATTTCTTGACACGAAAACAAACAGATGGATAGATTTGTTTAATTCTATTCTAATTAATAATTTTTTTTAAATTTAAATTCTTTTTAATTAATTTTGATTTTAAACGTATGTATCTCTCTCTTTCCTCTATTTCAATATTTTATAGCACGAGGTAAAAGTACATTAAATTATTCAGAACTAGGATTGCTGCACACAGTTTTGCTAGCGTAATCTTCAATATTGTGTTCTAAAGAAATTGACATTTTTCAGACTAATAAGTGTCGTATAGTCCGTTTACTAACTTATGTCTATTTCATGAAAATGAATTCATATTAAGGATCTTGAGGTGATAATATTTAAATATACAAGCCTTCGAAGAAAATGCAATAAATGATATTCTATTATATTCTATTCTAAAATGACTGGCATATTTAAATATATTAAGTTCTATATTTTTGTACCACAGGGTCTAAATACAGCGCATTATCGAGAATTGTCAGTCACGTATCACTAATGATACACGTGCCGAAGTTTCACTAGCCCTGTCCTAGCCTCGCGTTCGTTTCGACATTTATTTATCCAAGAAACTTGTATTGCGCTCAACTTGGGAATATTGCACGGGTTACGAGAAAAATTGGAAATGAGATGTAGCGACTTTTCAAAAGTTTGATGTCTCCTGAACGTTTATTTCTTTTTTACGGTCAAGTTGAAGTTGTAAGGGCATGTGTTGCTCTCGTGAGACTCGCTTCGCTTCAATATGGATATTTGACAACAAAGTTAAATTGTCAGGCAATGAGATTTTTATTCTTTATACCTAATAATAATTTCTTTCACAAATTATACCGTCAAGGAACTTTTGCGTATATCTGACTTGTAATATACACATATCATAATATGAAAAATGTAAAACATTTTCTAAATTATACGCAAACTGAGAATTAAAGACGAGGCGAGAATCCGTTCAAAGTAAAAAGTATTTTTAAATGCGAGAAATCGCTTTTTAGCGAAAAAACCGCCCTTTGTGCATAATTAGGTATACTTTTAGTCTGTACGTTTATTTTTGTGTTGTACAATAAAGAATTATCTATCTATCAAGAAGTATAAGGTTTTTCTTATATTAAGATTTATCGATTATTATCAATTCAAACCGCATCGGTTTATATTTGAGTATTATCCTAAATAGACCTTAAACAGTTTTGTTTGAATTTCAACGCTTGCATCTCAGAAACTATCATTTCGATTTGAAAAACATCTTTGCGTCAGATAAGTTTGATTGTTATATTGGCTTAAGGACTATATAATATCACGCGATAAGAGTGAGACATAAGTATAATTTTATGGGCTAAAATAATCCAAAGCTCAAATTGCATTTGGTCTATTTTTTAAATATTTTAATTATTTTGTCATGTGGGCAAACCATTTTAGTTATTAAAAACCAAACATGCCACATGCCTATTATATTTTACTTCTATTAATTTACTATTTAGACTGAGATTTAGAGAAAAACGAATAAAGTTTTTATCGTAAATCAATACGGCGTTTAACAGTGAAAAATTATGTAGTCATTAAAATTTGTGTGGTATTAGTGAAGTGCAAACAAATGGAGTGTCGATACAAACGTATCGAGATGTAGAGAGCTGGTGGCGCTGCCTGGTGGCACGCGGATGGAGGCTAGAGCGAGGTAGCGCCCGCATGGGGCAAGCGGCGAGCATGTGTCGCCTCCACGGATCATGTCTTCATCACAAGAAAAGTACGTATCATATCGTGTCCAACGATTTATTTCATTTTGTATCCATTCATTCTAATTAATGTATGTGGACTGTTGCATGAGCAGTCCACACACATTAATTAACTTTATGTTAGACAAACCAATACTTTTCTGTTAGCCAAGATCACCACATTCTGGGATCCAATTCTGTTATTCCTGTCTCTTCAAAATCGCCGTGCACTATCGCTTTAATCGTTGATTTGCCTAATTTCGGTATTCTGTTAAATCCAATGCCGTATCTGTGGCACGTCACTCAAAAAAAATTATAAGCGAAAACTCGCGAAATAAATGTTTAAAATAGTTTTTCAATTTTCGTTTCTGCTAATGGTAATACCATTTTTATTCTACTATTATTCCGCTGCAAAGACAGCCAGAGGATATTATGGATGTACTAAAATATAAATTTTTGACACTATCGCAATGGAAGCGTATTTTGTATATTTTTGCAACGCCAAGATAAGGTATTTAAATAACAGAATTGAGCCCCTGATCTTTGATTGAAAAAGTTGACATAAATTTTAGGAATATCTTTTTATTTACTAATACGACGCACTGGA
Organism: Dendrolimus houi; assembly: GCA_039645545.1. Taxonomy (NCBI): domain Eukaryota; kingdom Metazoa; phylum Arthropoda; class Insecta; order Lepidoptera; family Lasiocampidae; genus Dendrolimus; species Dendrolimus houi. The sequence goes on from CM077133.1 coordinate 9,357,162, forward strand.
CTTATAGAGTAGCTATAATTGTTGTGGTAAACAATGATAAAATACTATAACGAAGGCTTGCATGCTCCGATCACAAATCGTTAGCAATATACTTATTGGATTATTATTTTTTGCATGATTTCTTTATGTAATAAACAAGTCATTAAATCTATCGATTAAATATCAGTTATGTAGCTCATCACTGTTTCCTTGTACAGTCTTACACAAAAATTAATAAATAGATATTTTCATACATATAAATATTAAAGATAATTTTGAACTTCTTATCTATTTCCTTCGATATATAGATTTCTATAAACGTACAGAAAGTGCTATTTAGTAACTTTCATGCGCGAAACCAAAAATAAGTCATTAAAGAAATAATTTAAATGTATTGTAAATCCACAAAGTACAAAGTATGTATAAATAGAATGATAGTTATTAACCAAAACATAAATCTAAAGCAACCAAAATGCGGTATTCCCCATTGGAAACATCCGAAACAATAATTTCCAACTTTTAGTCATATACCCCTATTTGAAGTACTCTGTAAACCACCAGTATTATGCCTATTGTGTCCCAATTTACACAAAACTAGAAGAGCGGTAAATTACAAGCATCAATAATTATTTAAAAGTAAATTATGTTTTATGAAATCATAGTTTTCCTCTTACTAAGGGAAATACGTATTTAATATGAAATTATCTAATTTACGAAGTAATAACCGCTCGTTTTGTTCTTAAAACAGTGCTTACTTTTGTAATTACGACAAGTGTGTCTTATAATATAAAATTATAATGGGAAAAAGGCAATCAATAAAGGCCTGAACAGTTGTATACCTACATTTCTGAGAATTTGCGAAGGAAATTCCCTGAATGTCTGATTTACATACCAGTACGGGGTTTCTTTACCTGGAGAGATGTTAGACGTTTTTGAGTAGGTACTACATGTAGTATTGTGAAAGCCTGTACAATAATACTTTTATAATATCTGCAATAATACTTTTATAATAACAAAAATCCAGAAATGGCTGAAAGATACAAGCGCAGAACCGACTTAACTTTATAAAAGGAATAATTTTTTTCTCGCATAGTAGGTTCTTTACACGTTCTAAATTAATATTATAATTGAAATAAACTTTAATTTGAGGCGAATTTTAAATTAAATTACTTAGATATAAACTGTGGCAACTTAAAGTCTTATTTCTTTTATTTGAAATATGCAAACAAAAAATACAATAAAAAACCCTCCATGAAATATTTTGTCAATATTAAGGTGATTCCGTTGCTTTTACGGCGTAAATCTACTTTATATCCCGCGGAAACTTGTGTTTACTGCATAAAGAGAACATATAATAAGGAAAATATGTATCGCAATAAATGGAACATCCTGAACATGTATTTTGTACTTATATGAAAATAATGTTCAAAGGTGACGGAGACGCTTTCGTATATTCTTGGGCCTAGATGTAAAAGGATGAGACTGATGTTAATCAGTAGCTTATATAAGTATATTAAGAAATCATCACTGAAAATTCTGCAGTTTGTCAGTCTGGGAGCTAAGTTATAAGAGATTTAGTACAAGTAATATTATGCAATAACCATATTATAGACATCACATGTGCACAGCAACCTACTGTCCGTTTACCTACAATGCGGTTGCAATAGTATTTTAGTATTGCTTCTCTACCTTTAGAAGAGCTGTCAACTAGAATGTATACAAAATAAGTTTTTCGATTTATATGTCTTGACTGAATACGTCCTCTTAGTATTTGAAGCTGCTCTTGAAAGTAGGCTGCTGTAAATCTTCCTGCACATTTCTATTACATAGTCATCATTACCTCTTACATGCTCACTGTAGTAAGAACGTGCCTGCTGTATTTGATATGTGCCTAATGAAACTAAGATTAGTTCACTATCGGTAAGCTGGGGAAAGTCATTCTAATTATCATTTTGAACAGTTATGATTTCGAAATTAGATCTACGTCTATTATAATTATTTTAATTATAATAGACGATAGATTTGTTTCTAGATTACAGATTATAATTTAAATCTATCTACTCTAGATATTCGAATTTTTGTTACGACAGATCCGATTGACATAATTCTGTATTAAAACACAATATTAATGTTGAGTTTATGTGTACGTTGAGTCTATTTAAATAAGTCAACCAAATTTTCTTTTTTATCTTTGTTAGTTGGCCTCTTTATATAACATACCAGATGCTCTAAGTTAAAGAATCAAAACGTTACCGTCTTTGGCTCGTGCATGATTTAATTATACTCTTTCCCCAATTTGATCGTGAAGTCATACAATACTTTTAACCGTATTAAAAAAGACATTCGTCATGAGTAAGTAAGATGCAAAAACATATCCTAAGCAAAATGCCGAATTCAAGGTATAATAATTTTAATAGTTATTATAATCTTTATGTTTTTAGTACCGAAACTATACTTTTACAAATAAAGGTTGCAATGCTTTTATGATTGTTCAGTATTCAAAACTTTTAATTCTAAATTGTATATTATTTTATTAAAGATTCTATAATGTAATATTGAATTTTCACTAAGATTCACTATAATCATTTCTAGCGGTAACATACATTAAACAAGTCGACATAAGACTCGATTTAAAAAAAAAGTATAAGCAAAAACCGTACGGCTGTAACATTTGATGTAAATAATTTACAAGAAGTAAATTTCGTTAAACAAAGCTGGATCTAAAAGGCCAAACCTGCTGCAAAACAATTGTGAGAGATAAATTACAAATGAATTCTGCTGACTTTTTATTGAGGTTTTATAAACTTCTGCTAAAATATAGTAATATTTTTATTTTGCGACATGATCTGCTAAATCTTAAGCTGAGTTTCAAATACTACTAAAATCGCAGAACGCCGCTAAAGTTGGTCACCCTGAATACGAGATGTCAAATAATAAGAATTAGAGAATCTGTTATTAGCACAGATAAAATACAGTTAATATTCAACTAAGAAATTGATTTGTAAACGAAAATCGATTTCAAAGTATCGCTTTGTTCTTTTGATATTATTTCAATTGTAATGTTAATTATAATTATTTGACAGCCTCTGTGGTTGAGCGAGCTAAGCCGTTGCCGGCCTACCTCACTGCAACGCAGAGGCTCCGGGTTCGATTCCTGGTATAGTAAATTTAGGAAACGTATTTTCTCCGTTATTTACTATGGTCTGGGTGTCTGGGATCGGCCCCAGAGTGGTACGTTGTATATTACCCATAACACAAGCGTAACTTGCTTAATTTGGGGATATACAATAAATATGTGTTTGTCTGCCGATTATTATTTAAAAAAAAAAAAAAACAAATTGGTTTAGTTATTTTGAAATAATTAATCGCGTGGTGTGTTTTCATAGTATAAATTGTTGAATTTTTTTATATTTTTTTATTGCATGAGTTCAGCAGACAGGCAGACGGCCCACTTGATGAAAATCGGTTACCATCGCCTATGGACATTTACAAGACCAAAGGTGCTACAAAAGCGCTGCTGCTCTCTTAAGGGAGACTGGAACCTGGCCACTAATGCCGGAACACAAATCAAGGTTGTTATGGCGGCATACTCTAGAACAGGGGTGGTAGCCATCCAGTCGGGCAAATGCCCTACCACCTGGCTGTGGGTTGTTTGTTGGAATTTCATTCATATAAATCGATTATGATAATTGATGACTTGTTTTATTTTTAACATTATTTTTAAGATATCCGCGTCCCGGATTGTTTTTTGGGCTTATGTTTTCCATTTTGTAATAGAAAAATATAACGCGCTATATCTCAACTCATTACATTCTGAGCCCAAAAGTCCCCGTCTCCTTTATATACTAACCTACCTATGTTTCTTGGGTTATGCTGCTCAGTTGAATTTTTTTGGTAATTTAACGTAATTTAAATATTTATCACGGTTCCATAGCCATTTTAGCAAAAACGATATTCCTATTAAATCGTCACGTCTAAGAGAAAATTTGGTCTATATAACTTCCGACCTAGTCTCACTTGTAGCGTTTCGAAAAGTTAAAATAAATGCAGACCTCGTATAATATTTTAAATAAATTATGACACCGACTGCTTACAAATACAACAGCGGAATATCTAAACCAGGCTTAAAGCTAAAACTGCACGTAGTCCAATAAGTCTTCCGGGTCCTCCTTCCTTTGAGAGTGCACGTTGACAGCTCAAGACAGATGCCCGTTCTTATTGTGTTCCTATTTTTTCATTGTTATAATGTTGCTTGAGACTTTCGTTATATTTGAACATGATATTTTATCTTTTTGTAGCGGTCTTGGTAGGTAGAAAACGAGAACTTAATCTCTATTAATATTATAAATGCGAAAGTAACTCTCTCTCTTGTCTGTCTGTTACTCTTTCTCGGAAAAACTACTGGACAGATTTGTCTGTAACTCAGTATACATGTAAGTTCAATATTTAGGATGGACATAGGATACTTTTCATCCTGGAAAAGGGATAGATTTATATAAAGGTTATCCGGGAAAGTAGGATAGGTTTTTTTGTGGTGTCATTTTGGTCGTTTTGGTAGTTTTAGTCGTTTTAGTCATTTTCGTCAACTTCATCTTCGTCATTTTTGCTTTTACAGATGATGGACGAGACTTGACACAGGCTACTACTTTTTATCATAAAAATAAAACTAGAACGGATTGTAATAGGGGACGAAAGTTTGTATGTATCATAAGCTATAAAAAAAAATGCGATAGTCACTCGGTCTGTCTATCTGTTAAGCTTTCACGGAAAAACCACTGGAGTACTGTATCGGTTTTGCTGTAATTTTGTACGTATGTAGTTTTAATACCAAAAAAGGACATAAATACTTTTCATCCCGGGAGATGGGATAGTTTGCGATATAAATTGAAGTGAATCTTCCGGGGGCAAATAGCGCTAACATGAAAATTTAATACAACGTAACTTGTATTAATGCTTGCTCTTTAAACTAGAGGCACACACGAGGGCCTGAACCGCGGTGCAGCCGCGGGGAAAAATCTAGTTTTGTATACATTAGCCTTCTCTATCTATACTATAATAAATCTCTAAATGGTTCGAGTTTGTGCAATGCGTTTAAAAATGTGAAAAAAATCAGGGGGGATAATTTGGACCAGGAGATTTATAGGGACCAGGAGAATGTATATGAATAAAACTCGACATAGTGCTGGCTTATGACCCGAGTTAACACTTAGGATACGTTTTATCCCGATAAGTGATTTCGTTTCCATAAAATAGACAGATTAGCTAAATGGATGGCGCTGCAATTATGATGTAGACAACCATCGCTGTAATTTAATAACAAAGACGTTTTCAGGTTGCCCACAGGTCATATACTTACGTATTAGGTACATCAAATCAGGTTGGCTGTGACTTTTCTTCGTTTTGCTGTGCAGTTGTCTCACTATGTTAGTTTCTGTGTAATTGAGTAATCGTAGTGAATTAAACAAGAATCTAAAGTATTGATAATTTACATAATTATATAAAAGACCCAATTAAATTTTTATATACGTAACATAGAGCTTACTACCTAGGGGTTTTCACGAGGTGTAGCCGCGGGGAAAACTCTAGTATACTATAAAACACTTCATAAATGTAAAAGATATTCAACTAATAGCATAATATGTTGTCAGCGCTTTGATTACTAATCTATAAATCTGCTTTGACACGATCCGAGTACACTTGGACCGAGTGTAATGGCCACTAATACCGGAACACAACTCAGGCTTGTTATAGCGGCATACTTTGGAACAAGGGTGGTAGCCGTCCAAACGGGCAAATGCCCTACCATCTGGCTTTACAAAATGGATTGTTTTGTTTGCGGCTCCCCTCGCAGACCAGAACCGGTTAGGCTCCATCAAATATGATGATCAACTTAAGGCTAAAGTTATTTATTAGCTTTTAGTTGTAATTTTTCTTACCTTCTGTAAATAAAAGTCTTATCATTATAATATACCTAATCTTCACTGTAATATTCGCAATGATCGTCATTACGCGACCATTACAGTCCTTAAGACCAGCAAACTACAGCAATCCTTATCGTAATCTCAGCACATTAATAAACCCGCAATGAAAGGCCTCGTCGCTACAACCATTTCGGTCTTGTTATTGCCCGTTTTTTCCCAAAAGCCAAGCTTTTGTGTCTATCATTCGATTTCTCTCGTTGCCTGGCCTCGAGCCCTCGTCCTTTCACTGAAAATTACTGTTTCTTTTTATTTGTGTTCATGCGCTTATATCGGTGCTGAAAAACCTCAGCCAATTTCGCTTGTAAATGTTTTATTCTGTAAACATGCCAGGCATATGTATACGGTAAATTTATATTCATTCATTATTTTATTCAAACAAGTTATAGGGGTGGTTGTCGGCCAAATCAATTAAAACACTTTATGGACCTATAAAAACTTTTATACATCTAGGTTTTGTACGAGTGCAGTGAGTTTATTAATTTTATTACTTAATAATCGGTAGACAAACATGTACTCTGTATATTCCCAAACATGTAAGTTACGCTTAAGTTATTGGTAATATACAACGAACCAATCTGGGGCCGATTGTTAACACCCAGACCATAGTAAAAACCAGAAGGATCGTTTATGAAATTTATCATACCATGAACCAAACCTCGTTTGCGAATAAACTGCGTTGCGATGAGGTAGGCTGTCAAAGACTTTCATTTAATTCAAGAACATTTAAAAAAAGGTTATTTACGACTAGACATGACATAAATAGCCCTAATTTTATTTTATTTGGGTTTGGACTCTAAAGAAGCATACCCGTTTACGTACCTCAGTGCTGGGATAAAAAAACTTTGAAATTAACAAACATAACTTGCTAAAAGCCATATAGTAGATTAACCGTGGATTGCGCATAGTAGCAAGCTATCAACCTGGGACGTCTGACGCCACAAAGCAATTTAGTCTTGCGGAACAAATTGCACTTCTCGTGTACCGTTGGATTAGTGAGAACTATCATTAGGTACCTTCGTCTCCTGCATCCACTAGTTTACATTTAGCTTCACATCAGGGTTAAGTTTTCGCAAATTAAAATATTTTTAGGTATTGAATAGGCTATGAACTAGAAAAGGTTGCCACAGAGAATATATCGATTAGAAACAGTTGAGTCTAAACAAAATTAACTATAAAATTATTCACTAACCATACTTCGCCATCTCAAGTGTCAGATAAAAATAAAAAGTCATACAAAAGTCTCACTTAATAACCTTCAAACATAATTTTAAATATTTATTTGCAATATTACGTAAATCTACAGATATAATAAAACTGTAGTGCTCGAATTTCTGTACAATTAAAAAAAATGCTAAAAACCCGAGTCAGGGGGATGTAAGATGTGAAATAGAAGTAATTTAGATTTTTTCATTTTTTTTTGTTTCTCTGTTTGTATGTTTGTATGTCTGTTTGTACCGGCTAATCTCCGAAACGACTGGACCGATTTAAATGAAATTCTGTATGGTGGTAGCTTATATCCCTGGTTAACATACAGGATACTTTTGATCCCGGAATAATTAAAGAGTTCCCGTGGGATAGTTAAAAAACCGCACCACGCGGACGAAGTCGCAGGCATCAGCTAGTAGTAACTATGTTTTCAGATGTTTTACATTTCCCCTACATGCCTAACAAAGATTCTATTTACCGGACATTTCAAGAAAATTCGGAGGTAAGGCAACCATCGTTTTAGTAAAATGAAATTTTGTTATTTCGCTGCATTATACATTGTGTTTTCTTTTCTTGAATGCTCTCTAGTCTGTAATAAAATTTTGTACTATGAAATTCGTTACAAGATACAAATAATATTAATATTTGTGTTGATGCCGGCGGCACTCTGCGAATGTTTTGTTAAAAGATAAATGTTTGAGTGTCAGTATTTAGCTACTTTTTAAGTAACTATTTTTATTTAATAAAAAACTTGCAAAATATTTGTAACTTAATCGACCATGAAAATAAATCACACTGAAATTTAGTCCACATTTTCAACGCATCATTTCGCATTTACGCCACACTTGCAATGCCAACTTGATTTTTCAGAATTCTCGGTTAATTCAAAGGTCTGATTACAACTAACTACGAATATCTCACCATCCATGGACTTAAACATAAAACATAAAATCTTTGTAATTCTTTTAAACCATATGAAACTCGTTCTTTTAAACCGTGTGAAAAACAGTTTTGTATGATACTCCATACGACTATAGTTTATAAATGTAGGCTACGAAACTCTAAACACAGGCAGCGTTCCTTTACGTAGAAGAAATAAATGATAATTGATTTTATTCGCATACTAACACTTTAATAGGAATTTTCCAGCCATACAGTATAATAGAAATACATACCTAAAATTTCCATAATCAATAACGTAGAATTATGAGAGCGTAATAAAACCCCCCAGACTGTTGTCGTGTATCACTGTAATTAGATACAGTTGTATTTAATTTTAAATCTAATTACTTTAAAGAATCGTCGTTGGTGATCGCAGTTATTTGAAAGTGGATAGCGTCTGACCCTTTGTAATTAATATCTTGTAACTATAAATGTTTTATTACAATCATAACATTATGTAAATATTAGTGACGTAGAAGTGAAACAGTTACTATTACATATTGCGGATTTTGGGGTCAAACTCCTGGATCCATCGAGTCTCGATACCAACAAAGCTTATCAAGACGCTGCCAAATAATTAGTAATAAACTCACGAGGCCAAAAGACTGCCCTTTAAGGAAAACGCATTAGTCTTTACAATCCAACGTGTCAAAGCCAGCCTTTCGAAAATATTTCCAACCAGTAAAAGTTGTTTATGAACTCGTCTTGGTATGGTATTTTTAATGATAATTGATTTAAAAAAATCTGTGCAATTTTTTTGAGGTATAAGGCATTTCAAATTCAGTTTTTTATAGGTATTTATTCAAATGACGAAAACAACGCACGATTGCTACTTTTACCAAACCGTTCATCGTCCCTAGATTGATATACGAGGCTGAATCAAAAGTTCTTGGAACCAATATTAAAAAATGCAAAAATTTAAACATTTTTTTATTATTCTACATAATCTCCCTCCCTCCAGTGCAATGCATTTAGAATAACGTGTCTCTAACTTCCTTATTCCTTGCGAAAAAATTGTTTTTCTTGAGTCTCGAAAAACTCCTCTATGGCAGCCATAACCGCTATATTATCGTGAAATTTAGTTCCATGAATTTCCTCTTTTAATTTTGGGAATTAGTGAAAATCACTTGAGGTTAAGTCCGGAGAATATGGTGGGTGATCAAGGAGATTGAAGCCAGCACAGCGGATTGCGTTGAGCTCAACGTCCGATCGATGAGCGAAGCGTTATCGTGAAGAAAAAAAACGCCCAATGCCAGTTTTCGACATTGTTTTTCTTTAATCGTTTCACGCACTTTCGGAATTATAAGACAAACACTCTTTAATTTGAATATCGAACTTCTCCCAAATCGTAACAATTAAATTGCCTTTGTAGTATTGTGATAGTATTTGCTGCATTTGTTTTTTATGTATTGGTTTTGTTTTACAACAATTATAATAATATTCTATGTTGTAGTTTATTTATTTGTTCAGCTCTTTACATAATGAAACTTTAACCGTCCTTAGTCAACGCAGTAGTGGCTATTATAACAGATTCATCCAATTTCGTACAAGACTGTTTTCATCTTATTAAAAATATTGCTACGTACTAGACGCGACATCATACATGTCCCAATGCAGTCGAGCAGTATAAAGTATCTTTTTACGAGGATAAAGTAATCTGATGTATAAATTAGAATTTTAAGAATTTTTACTGCAGCTCATAGATACAGCTTTTATAACTCCATATTAATGACTTCATTTTGAATGCTGTATAATGATTTTTTTAAAATATTTAATACAATCATTAACTTCTTAGAGGCAACAGCTGAATGTTAAGTTTGTAAGTAAACTAACCTGTTAACTCCATATTCATTCTTTAACAATATACATACATATTACGTCGGTTTTAAGTTTCTTAATATTAATAGGCGAGATAGCTTAGTGTCTAAAGAACCTGGTTTTCATTCCTATGACGTTGGTTCGAATTTAGGTCCCAAAGCATGCACCACTACTACCCGTTAGATGAAGGAAAACTTTATGTAGAGTATCCTCCACCTCCTTTGTGTAGACCTTCTCGGTCGAAGGGTAAAAAATCCAAATGTCATTGAAAAAGTGTATTGGGTATATCGTCCATTTTCCCAAGAATAGAAAGGTCACGGTTAGATTCGCCCAGCTGTGGGAGATTTGCGGTTTGATACTGTTAATAAAAGTTACCATAGTCTTTTCCAATTTTAGATTTAGCAATCCCACAAATTACATAGCCTCCAAATGTAGCATTGTGATTGCCTTACGTTAGGCAAGTCATAATAGAGTTGATTATATTTTCTTTATAAAATCCTATTTCTTCCAGAAAAGAAACGTAATACACTCAACATACTCGTATAGCATTACATTTAATAAACATGTTGTTGAACTCATTTCTTTGATCTCTGCTTTGAGTATTCTATACAAAATATTTTGAGGTTTTAAGTTTTAAATTAAAATTTCCTGTAGTTCTAATATTATAAATATAGAAAGCATTACACCGACAGTTTACGATCGTATCGCCAATCAGTATTCTTCGTTATTGAAATATTTCATTCCACTATTTTCAAACAAATCCTATTTACCAGTGCTGTCTCACTAAATTAAATTACTGCAGTGAGTGCCAGCGTTCTTTAACTTACAACTTAAAGCAACTTGGTGTCTATATGAGATTCGCTACACACGAACATGTAAGACGATGAATTTTCAAATTAATTCATCGTACTAAACAGAATCGGTATGGGTTCAATATAGTTAACAGTCTCTCGAATATTGCCTTCAAGCGATAAAACTGTTAATTACTTAATAAAGTGTTACTTATCTTTCTGAGTGTAGGATTACTCATATCTGATGATATGCCTAGTATCCCAATCCCAACACACTTATCCAGGAAGGAATAATTCCTGGGACTACGTTTTATTTATATATTAACGACGTCCATTATTAATCGGGGTGCTTTATTTGTTAAGTCCGCACGTGCTATAGAAATTACAACATTTGTGGACAGCCATTCGCAGTCCACTGCTGGACAATCTCCCCAAGTCGGCGCCACTAGCACCGCTTTGGGGAGATTGTGTTTATGGCATTAGTCGGCTAAATTAAAGTATAGTATGAAAGTAGTAAGTAGTAAATGAAATGAACATCATAGTCTCAGATTTGCTAGGTGTATATGCCCGTCTGGATGGCTACCACCCCTGATCTATAGTAGGCTGCCATAACGGCGTTCATTTCTGTTCCGACATTAGTGGCCAGGTTCCAGTCTCCCTGTAGAGTGGCAGCACATTGTTAGTACTTTTTGGTGTTATAAATGTCTATAGGCGATGGTATCGCTATCCATCACGTGAGGCCGTCTGCCTATCTACTCAACGTATGCAATAAAAAAAGATTTCAAACATAGTTTACAAAAGAATTTTTTGTGCATATGACTAACTGGGACTTACACTTTGGCCGAGCTTAGTACATTTCGAAAAGTGAATCTCTATATCCCTTCCAATATAACGCAACATTGTCATTTCTCTCGATCACAAACAGTGAAACATATACTGTTACATACTTGTTTACAATTGTCAGTTATTATTGAATAAAGCAGTGGCTTGGTCTTTTATTACATTCAGTTCTCTGTTATATTTTAAATTTTAGTGTAGTAGATTTAATTTCGTCATGTCTTATCTATTTATTTAGATAAAAGAGAAATTTATGTTGGGTTAAAACTTTGATCTTGATTGTTTCCTGTGAAAGCTGTTACAAATCGATAAGATCTTTGTTAAATTGATTGTACTTATTGATTTCGTTATGTGTCATGGATGTTTATATAATTTATATTAATATTACAAGGTTTAGAAATTTACCGATTACATTAAAGATTATGGTCTTATTCATATTGAGTAAGAGTAAGTTTGTAGCTTCTTTAAAAACCTTAAAGAAGCCTACAAACTTACTCTACCTCAATATGAATAAGATAGCTATTATCTGAATCACAGATCATAGAACTATGATTTGTGATCTGAATAGTCGCCCAAATTAGTAGACGAATCTTGTCAAATGCGTTATTTCTCATAATGATATTTAAACTTGAGTTTTTAAAACTTTTTATGCAATATCGATCGCTTCATTATGAAAAATAATATATGTCTGTTATTGATATAAACTGCCCTGTCTGACTTTCATGTTTAATTTCATGCAATAGTAACATAGATGATACATAAATTTAATATGTACATACAAAGTGATTTTTTAACCTAAAGTCACTGCTGTACTATAATAAGATATACAATATCTAAAATTAAACAATACTTACAAGGCTCGACATATTTTATATAAAAGTAATAGGACACCTTCTTCTGGCTCATATAATTTTACGAGTACATCCACTCAGGGTTCTAGTTGAAGAATTGTAAACCCTGTCGTTGAGTCGTTTGTTAGGTATTTTACGTTCAACTTTTTTTCTGTATTCGATGATATTTTATGTTTAATAAAAACATGTCTCGGTTTACGATGCCATATATTTTGGTTAGGGTTATCGAGTCCAATACTCTCGTGGTTAACTGATAAGATATCAGTGCTCACGTGCCGGCGTTTCTTTGATACGAACTGTGTATATTATTATTTCATTTGAAAGGTTATATATTATTAATCTGATACTAGACGAATTATTCTGTTTTTTAATATGTATGAATCGACTAAATGTAAAACAAGCAACAACTCAGAAGGGTTTATAGTAACAAAATAAGCAGCAACTGGTCACTATATTTACAATCTGAGAACCTTACTACATTTTAAATACAATTCATACACTGAAATAACATTATTAGAAAACCTCGTCACTAAAATCTTATCACATTTTTCCCTCTAACAATTCTACAGTTTAGAAAACCTAAATAAATTGGCTTATGCGATAGCGGGTTGAAGTCATTGATAAACTATTTTAATTAAAAGATTATGATTACAATATTTTTTTATCAGGTACCCACCAAGTAGTGATCTAGTGTAAATTTACATTTTATATTACGAAGTCAAAGGATTACTTATCGCAAACAAACAGTAGTTGAAGTACGTCAACAAGTGGGCGGGCAGCGAATATCACGTCATCGTCAATCTTGCATGTATTTACCGCTTATATTTGCCAAATGTTTTTACACAGGTTGTGTGTCGCTTTCAAACTGTAATAATCATTACCGATTTTCAAAATAATCGGATCATTTGGAAGGCATTCTAAGACTTCTGTCTTAGAATGTCTTGCAAATGACACTTGAAATCGATTTATGCTTAGTGTAGACTATATTCCTTGCGTGTTCTTTATTGCATTTTGAGTTGTATTTGTACCATTCGCATCCTCCATTCCTTTCGTGACTTAATTACGTGTCTTAATTCAGCACACAAGGTCAAATAAAAAAGTATTCTTGTTAGCGCGAGTTAACCTTTAGAAATGTAAAAATGAAATTCATGCTTTAAAAGGATTCCAATGTTCATAAAATTAATATTATATTAAGGCACATATTTTTATTAAACTACTTTCGATAAAATATAGCTCTCATGTATATTATGTTTTTATGAGTTACTTTTGCATTTGCAATATAACATTTTAAACTATCTTCATGAGTCCTAAGAATTTCGTCGTCCTTAATTTTACTATCGCGTATCTTGCTACCCGGAACCATTTCGGAAAATATGACTCGAATTATCTAAGATCTTGAACTTATATACGGCTTAGCACTGCTTAAGCCTTAGCAGAGACATTTGCTCTCTAAGTGTGTTTTATCATCTGTAACAACGAAGAAAGTTCGGATCAACTTCTTGATTTAGTAACTAAGTCGCCATTCTAACACCGAACCACTTGTTGGCTACTGGTGGTTCATCCACACTTCCTCAACAGTTGGCAGTTATCCATTAGTGGCACTGTTGCCTTCAATCTGTGTTCATTAGGTTTGGAATGAAGTCTTTACCGCAGTTTTCTCAGAGCGCTACAATATGGATCCCTTAAAAAAATCCGCAACTAAATATTAAAAGCTCCGATAATGTAAGCAACGCTTTAGCCCCTTTGTGTTGCAGATGTCTGTAGGCGACGGTAATCACTTATCTTCAGATGATTTGTCTGCTCGTTTGCCTCTAAGCAGGCATAAAAAACAGATTTACAATATAATAAAGTTATCGATGAGACACAGCTTTGCTTGGGTAAAATTCTATTCCACAATCCCGGGATCTATTTACTGGAATATTTATTCCAGTAAATATTTTATGCTCATCTCCGTTCTATAAAGTACCCATACATTCAAAAATACAGTCATGTTTATATTTCAGTATGAAGTTTTAGCGTCTATGGAATATAGATGGCAATATGTGAAGGGTTTAATGCTTGCAATATACCATAAACCGCTCACCGGAACGTATCAGTGTCGTGTGTGACATATGACATTAGTCACATTGGCGCCACCAACCTAACTATTAAAAAACCTTCAAATTCGAGTACGGAGCGAGCGGTGAGTTTTCAAATAATTTTATTGCAAGCCTATTTTATTATAAATATTTACGTGCCAATTCGCACATTTTGATCTATTCGAGCCAGGATAACCCAGTTATATAATCAATTCTTAAAGTTAAAACCAAAATAAAGTGTTTTGTGAACAATTAAAATAGCTTCATCTTATCGACCTATTATGTGGGTAGGTAATTTTCTTAAATTGTAAATTTATATTGAAATTAATTGTCTAATATATTAAATATCATTCTAAATAGTGAGTTTTTTGTGTATTTCATCGATATTTGTAGTAATTGCATTTATAAATAGTTCTTTTCTTTGTTAAATTACGACCGTCATTTTGTGTTAATTGTTCAAACAAGTGTTGTATTGCACCATTGTACTAAGGAATTTCGTGTCATTTATGCATTTGAAATATTGTATATCGAAGTAACTATATTTGGTGTTTACGAGCTTCACACGAATATCATCATCTGCTAATCCCGGTTGTGTCTTACAGTTACTTAGTCCCACTTAGTACTTAATCGAAATGATGGACGACGTACAATATGAGGACCTATTACAGCCATTTATAACGATGAAAGAAATGTGTTTTGTTCGCGCTCAACGTTTATATGAAATGTCTAAAGCGGTTCAAAATAATTCATCTTTAGAAGTCGAATTTTCTGCTAGGGTTCAAGACTTGGGTAGTCTTCGTACAGAATTCGATAGATGTGCTGCAGAGATAAATTCTATATCGCGAAAATATAAAAAGAAATTTGTGCCATCTTACAAAGACGTCGAGTCTTTTGATGAGTTATATTATTCGATAAAAAGTGTTATGAATACGTTGAAACTTAACGAAAGTTTAAATAAAACGGGAAACGAATATAGTGAACAAAATGGTGGAAATAAACGGCGGGTTAAATTACCGGAAATTCAACTATTTAAATTCGACGGTAAAGTAGAAAACTGGACTACTTTTCGTGATACATTTAAAAGTCTTATACATGATAATTCTAGCATTAGCGATATCGAGAAATATTACTACTTACTGTCATGTGTTAGCGGGCCAGCGCTATCCATAGTGAGGTCGATGCCAGTGAACGCGGATAATTACGCGATAGTGTGGAGCGCGCTTATGAAGCGTTACGAGAATAAGCGCGCGCTAGCTACTGCTTATTTAGATAAGTTGTTTAACTTCAAACCGATTGTTTGTGAGCCGGCTTCCAATTTAAATATATTTTTAAATACTTTTCAAGAAAATATCGAGGCTCTAGAAATTCTTGACATACCCGACATGTCAAGTTTTATATTATTTTATATTTCATTGCGTAATCTCGACCCGGTCACTAGGCGAGCATTTGAACAATCCATGCCTCCGGGAAACTTACCAACAATAACGGAATTATTAGCATTTGTTGAGAGACAGGCGCGCGTAATTGAGATGGCGGAGTGTAAGACACTATCAGGTAAAACATTAGGATCAGTCAAGCAAGCCCCTTCCAAATCGCCCCCTCTCGCGATGTCAAGATATTCCGAAAATAACAAAACTCACCCTCACAAACTCACGTTCACCTCGGCTGTGGCCAATATAAAAAAGAGTGATTCAAAACTGTCATGTTTATATTGTCAAAAGCCACATTCGATATATAGATGCACCGACTACAGCGATCTTACACCTGAGTTACGCACTGCTAAAGTCAAAGAGCTCAGTCTGTGTGAGAATTGTTTGCGTGACAATCACACCACAGAAAATTGTACGTCCAAATTCAGTTGTACGGTCTGCAAAAAAAGACATCATATTACTCTCCACACAGATTCGACTAAGTCCAAGGAGAGTGTAGTAGCACTCACATGCTCCACTGAGCAAACAGTTTTGCTGGGCACCGCGGTCGTCCACGTCGCAGATGTTTGGGGTCAATACCACACCGTACGTGCACTTATCGACAGCGGCGCTATGTCCAGTTATGTAACTAAAAAATGTGCAGCAAAGCTAAGTTTATCACGTCGCAATTGTGAATTCGAACCCATTGGCCTAGGTGGTAATCGAGTTCAACATTTTGGTATAACGACCTGTACGTTATAACCACGTAACAGCAATTCACCAGTATTGACAACTGATGCTGTGATCGTATCTGACATTGCTGGCGATTTACCAACAATGTCTTTACCACACAAGATATTCCAGGAATATCAAAACCTTGTGTTGGCTGATCCTTTGTTTCATACACCGGCACCCATTGAATTACTTATAGCTGGTGACCTGTTTCCATTCATTTACAGCGGCAAGAAAGTAATGCCTGTTCAAATGGGGATGCCGGTCGCTATTGAATCTATATTTGGCTACGTTATAACAGGCCCAGTAGGTTTAGGCCAGCTAGTACAAAGGAATGCTGCAATGGCGACCGCTAGCAGCAGTACGACAGATCAAGGCTTTTGTGGTTTGAGCAGTAACGTAAGTCTTGGTCGAGTTATGGAGACTTTCTGGGATATTGAGAACATACCGTCAGAAAAGTCTTTAAAACCGGACGATATATTGGCAGAAGAGCAGTTTGCGACTGATCATAGCCGGGATGAAAGTGGAAGGTATATTGTCAAGTACCCGTTTAGGGCAGACCACGCTCTCGGTGATTCTCGACAGATAGCCATACGTAGGTTGATCAATTTAGAGAAGAGACTTGATAAAGACCCTCTGCTCAAAGCTGAATACAAAAAGTTTATGTCGGAGTATGAAGCACTGGGTCACATGACCCGCTTAGGAAATATACAAAATGTCGAATCAAACTATTTGATTCCACATTTTTGTATTTTGAAACCAGCAAGTACCACCACAAAATTGCGGACTGTATTTGATGCATCGTGCAAAACAACAAATCAAAAATCTTTAAATGATGTTGTTTTACCCGGTCCAAAACTTCAGGCAGATATTAATAAAATATTAATTAATTTTCGTTTACATGATATTTGTCTATCTGCAAACATTTGCAAAATGTATCGACAGATACTAATTCATAAGGAGCAGCGTCCATATCAACACATATTGTGGAGAGATTCAACAGATCAACCTATTCAGGTTTACGAGCTCAACACAGTAACTTACGGTGTAGCCAGCAGCCCCTACTTGGCAATTAAGGTTTTGCACACTTTAGCAGACACCGAAGCATGTAACTATCCATTGGCTGCTCGGGTCTTAAATCTGGATTTTTCATGGATGACTTGTTATGGTCGGAGCCAAATATCGAGGATGCTCTACGACTGCAGACAGATCTTCGCATTCTATTGGAGAAAGCTGGCTTCGTATTAATACGAAGCCAGCCAGCTGGTTACTAGCCCACTTCCTTAAGGAAGTGGGCTAGTAACCATGGCTCGGTTCTCGCAGCAGTGCCAGAGTTTCATTGGGAGACTCCAGTTGAGTTCGACAACGATCAAATGTCTCTCAAGGTTCTGGGTCTCCAGTGGCAACCTCGTACAGACTGTTTCTCTTTTAGCACAATACCCGTGGGAGGAGAAGTCACAAAAAGAAACATTTTGTCATAAATCGGTCGCCAGTTCGATCCCCTTGGTTTTGTTGCACCATGTATTTTTTATGCAAAATCCTTTATGTAAAAGCTTTGGATCAAGAATCTCAGCTGGGATAAACCACTTCCCCTTGATTTAGAGAAGGAATGGTTGGCCTATGTGTCCGAATTACCACTCTTATCCAATTTAAGACATGATCGTCAGGCTACAATCAAGAACCATTCCCGATATCAAATTGTGGGTTTCTGTGACGCATCCAGCTTAGGCTATGCAGCAGTTATTTATCTGCGGTCACTTAATAATGATGGCGAGGTCAAAGTGAGTTTGATTTTAGCTAAATCTAAGGTTGCGCCCTTGAAAACTGTCAGTATCCCTCGTCTTGAACTAATGGCTGCGCATTTACTAGCCAAGCTCTTAAAGTACACAAAATCAATTCTTCTTGAACAGATCCCGATTCATGATATATTTCTGTTTACGGATTCGTCTGTGGTGTTAGGATGGCTAAAAACTCCTACATATAACCTTAAAACATTTATTGCTACTCGTATCTTGAAAATATTAGATACCATTTCAAATGAAAGTTGGTCACACGTTAGTGGCACTTTCAACCCTGCAGATATATGTTCTCGAGGTGCACTCCCTTCGACGTTGATGGCGTCAAAGGAATGGTTTGATGGACCAGCCTGGTTGTACACTTCATATAACCACTGGCCAAGTAAACACATTGAACAATTCAAAATTGTAAATGTGCCTGAATTGAAGCAAGCTAACATAACATTACTACAATCTTGTAACACTAAAGATAAGAATTCAAATTATATTAATGATGTAATTCAGAAATATTCAAAGTTTTCAAAACTTCTTAATGTGTTTGCTCGATGTTGGCAATTTATCGATATTTGTCGAACATCTAAATCATTGCGCAACACTAGTATTCCTACTATTTTAAATCTAACTAAAGCACATAACATTCTTGTCAAAAGCATTCAACTTGCACATTTTTCTGATGAAATTGAATTAATATCAAAAGGAAACAATGTGAAGTCTTTAAAAAACTTAAGTCCCTTTATTGACCCCCTGGGATTCCTCAGGGTGGGGGGTAGACTTGCCGAGTCTAATCTACCCTATGGGAAAAAACATCCACTACTTTTACCAAAGAAATGTCATTTTACTTATTTATTGATAGAACATTATCATAAAATTTACTTACACGTAGGTCCGCGTACTCTGCAAAGTTTGATAAGTCAAAATTACTGGATAATTTCAGCACGCAGTGTCATTCGTTTACGCATATCTAAGTGTATTCCATGCTTCAAGGCTAAGCCAATTACGTTGCAGCCAATCATGGACAACCTACCAAAATATCGTTGCCAAGACATACATGCCTTTCACACGGTGGGTCTTGACATAGGTGGGCCATTTTATACAAAAGAGAGTCACCGGCGTAACGCAAAGGTCCATAAGAGCTACTTATGTCTTTTTGTTTGTTGCGCGACGCGTGCAGTTCACCTAGAAGCTCTTTCAGCGCTCACCGCGGAGTGTTTTCTGGCTACGTTCGATCGGTTTACGGCTAGGCGTGGGCTTTGTCACACATTAGTATCGGACAACGGTAGAAATTTTATTGCTGCAGGAAAGCAGCTTGCAGAAGTAGTACAATTTTACAATGAAAACTATAATCAAATGTTACACGGCTTCAATTCGCGTCAAATCAACTGGAAATACAATCCACCAGCTGGCAGCCATTTTGGGGGGCTCTACGAAAGTGGTATTAAATCGGCGAAGCAACATTTAAAACGCGTTGTTGGCGATCGGTCATTAACTTTTGAAGAGTTGAGTACTCTTTTCGCACGAATCGAGGCCGTACTTAACTCTCGCCCGTTAACTGGTTTGTCCAGCGATCCTAACGAATTTCAAGTACTGACACCGGGTCATTTTTTAGTAGGTCGCGAGCTTCTCACAGTTCCAGAATACGTACTGACTGATGAACCTACTAACAGACTGTCACGTTGGCAGTTAGTCCAGCAGGCTTCCCAACGATTTTGGAGTCTATGGCGGAAATAATATTTACACACGCTTCAACAGCGTTACAAATGGCAAAAAAGTTGTCGAAATATTAATTTCGGCGACATGGTTCTCATCCACTCCGATGCACCACTTTTAAACTGGCCACTTGGGCGAGTCGCGCAGCTCTTTCCCGGTCCAGATGGTGTTATTCGTGTGGTGAAAGTTCGTACACCAACTAGCGTATTTATAAGACCTGTCGTTCAACTTAGTCCTCTCCCCCTGGAGCAGGAATCATGTTAATTATATGTATCTAATTTTGTTTTAATAAACTTACGCAGCCACAGAATTGTGTGAGTTTATCTAGTTTATGATAGATAACTTTTATTATTATTATACAGTCCATTACTCTAATGTATTTAGCTATTGTTATTTGAAGCTAATTATTTTCAACTTTTGTTATTCAAACACATATCATTGTCCTTGGTTTTATAACCGGGAAATCCTGGCGGATTTCGGTGGGGGGAATGAAGGGTTTAATGCTTGCAATATACCATAAACCGCTCACCGGAACGTATCAGTGTCGCGTGTGACATATAACATTAGTGACATTGGCGCCACCAACCTAACTATTAAAAAACCTTCAAATTCGAGCACGGAGCGAGCGGTGAGTTTTCAAATAATTTTATTGCAAGCCTATTTTATTATAAATATTTTCGTGCCAATTCGCACAATGTAATATGAAGCTGTTATCTTACTGATAGGTGTAGTGTTTGCATAATAATTTTCGCTAACTCCTGTCTCAACGAATTAACAAAATGGAAATTACTACGTTTTATTTACTATTTACTAAATATACAAAACGACAAACAGATACGAAATCTAAAAAATTTGCATTGTGTTCTCCGTCGTTTATATAGTCTATACCAGCTGTTTTTTTATATAGATAGCTTCAATGTACAGACACCGCATGTTTAAAATTTCATAACATTATAGATTTATGATATAAAAGATAACTATTGCCTTATAGAGACAAAGTTTTTTGTTAATTAAGCATTTTGTGAACAGCTACTGCCTATTTTGTAGCTTTCCGCTTGAATCACTAGGTTAACTAATTAAGAACCACATGTAATACGTAACACTGGTATGTGTTTATTTCATTATAGTATTTACCATTAATTTATGAATTTATTTTTATCTCTAAATTTAGCTGCATAAAAGTCATAACCGTGTAGTAAGTATATTTAGTGGTCAGAGACAATGAATATAAACCTGGTATTTCTACAGAGAGTATTATTTTTTAGTAGAGGAAATAGTCACATTTTTATGGTTCCGATAGCTAAAGATAAAAAGCAACACAGTCTCACTTCGGTGCCTGTCTATCTCTACTTCACATTTGATTATCTCAGGAACTAGAAAGGCTAGATATATGTTTACATATATGAAATTGGGAACATGCACCAAAAACGTAACGAATGTCAAATGTGCAAAAATAATGCTTTTAATATCCAAGAACTTTTTCATTAATTAGACTTGGAATTAAAAAACATAAATTATAAGCTAGCACAATGAAGAAATTTATAAATAATCTAATACAATAAAAAAAAACTTAACATATTTGTAATGTATTCTACCCATAGTCCGTCAAGACTATAAGTAGAATACTGAGCCTAGATCACCGTCTTCTATGGTTAAGGTGCCCAGAAGGCTGGCTACGTTTCCTCGCTGAATCGCCATACTGATCCAAAATTAAAATTAATTTATTCTTATTAACATTTTGTTTTTTTTTAATTTATAGGAAATTTATGCTAATAATTAACGACTGTGATCTCAAGCATCCCTATTTTTAGAAGAACAAGCAGTATGTCCGTCACGCATGTCCAAAACAATTAACGGTTTCACTCTTTGGCCAATCTCGTATCGTTAGTATCGATAACTTATGACATCTGCACACACTTCATCCTATTATAATAATCCTTTTACAGTACAGGCTGCCAAACTTTGGAATATGCTGCCTCTTACTGTCAGAGTGGCGAAATCCTTGCCAACATTTAGAAAGAAATTTGTCCACAAATAGCTGTCTGATTAACACAATATAATCATGCTAATACATTTATTATAATAACTTATATATTTTGAAATTTATTATTGTGTATGTGTATTATATGACTATGTGTATATTTGTATATTTAATTCTTAAATTAGTTTGAGTATTTATGAATCTATTGCCTTTTTTCTGCACCACCTACATCGCCGGATTCAAATTTCGTTGATTTAGGTCGCCTGGAAGAGATCGCTTTGAGCGATACGGCCGCCTATTGTATTGCCTAGAAAATATTGCAAATTGGTCTGTTTTGTAATTGCATATTTTGATGTGCAATAAAATGTTATTTCTCTCTCTTTCTCTCTCTCTCTCTTTTACAATGTCTTTCACTTACCAGTATACCTAGATACATTTCTGTTTCACTCGATTCGATTCGATTCTCCAAAAGTTGCCGCTTTGAGACAACGCTTTATGCAGACCCCAAATCGTTCAGAAAAGGTGAAAGGAAAGATACAGAAAGAGAGAATTTGTTTTACTGTTAGCACAACTTTACACATTTTTGATTAATAACCGGCCTAATTAAATAAGCTTATCAAACGCATTTTACTCGAGACCAATTAACGTTGCAGAATTTAGAGCGTTAGACTTTAAAATGAATTAATTGCTATATATAAACATTGTAGAGGGCACATTTAATGCAAAGTGCTTCTCTTTAGCTTTGATCATTAATGGAATATAAATTACATTTTTCTTCATACTTTGATATGGAGAATCTTAATCTCTTAATAGGATCTTAAAGCCTTATTACTAAAATCTTATCTAACCTTTAACTCTTTTACTTAGACAGACAGCTGCAAGCCCACGCTTTTTAGGGTTCTGCGCCTGTTTTGACAAAAACTGAACCCTTGGAAAATCTTGGGAGTCCGTCTGTCTATATGTAATATGTCACACATATGTATATCACAGCTATTTTTTCACTGAATACCTACAGGTTTTTCATGGATAAAATTGACAGTAGGACTGCATATTTTTTTAAGCATATAGAGCTACAAAATTGTGTAGTGAAATCATTAAAAAAATATAAATTAGAGGCGGCCACCTGATATGTCATTGAATGATAAAAAAAATCGTGTAAGTAATAAGCGTGTGGATATTATTAAAGCCCCTAACGATATATCCTAGTGGAATATTTTTTTCACTTTTTACTTATACTATTACGTCTATAGGTAACGAAATATTCTACTTCCTCGTAATGACTTCCTCCATTTTCTTATGTATAGGATGGAAAATTGTGAAAATATTGAAAACGGTAAAACTTAATTAATACTTTCAAAGAATTGAAAAATTCTTTTGACAAGTTGCGTTACTAATTTTTGAGATAAGGGATATTTTAAATTAAATATTTTTCTATCATTCAACGAAATGGAAACAACAGTGAATGATCTTTACCTGTAAGGAACCTTACTGTGTGTTAATTTACATGCTAGCTAATTTTTATTTAAAAAGTTAAACACACTTTTAACCTAATAAATTTTATCTTTATTACGAATATCTATTTGGTAGGATAAACGTATAGTTTGCAGAAATTCAACAAGCGAGAGACGTTATGTTGGACATGGGTCTTTTCCCTGTAGGAAATGTACACCATATTTCATCTTAAAGGTTGTGCCAAAAGCCCAGGGGGATATAATGTGGTTGATAAAGTATTTAGTTTTCTTTTGTATTTACATTTATGATATGTTATAAACATGTCTTGTAATAAAAATACTCGATGATAATAATCGTAGTAATTAATAGTAAATAATATAACTGAAAAGCCATGGAAAAATAATAGGTATTCATTATAATATTAACAAGAAAAGAAATCAATGTGTTATACGCACCTTTAGTGAGAAAATTAAGGATTCTAACAAAATTAATGTGGAGGGTCAGTTTGCCCTAAACATTCCTAAACTTTTCCTTGGAATTGGAAAATAGCTCAATTTTTTTTTAATTTCTCCTTTGTAAAGTTGTCGGCCTGTTTTGTAACTAAGCAACATGACTGCAAAGTCCACAGAACATTCCATACATACATGAGATTTGTTGTCGGCAAAGTTTCGAGTTATTTGCATAACAACCTCAGCTGTGAAGGCACAATTGCTAACATTTACATAACATAATGGTTAAGGAAGGCATTTTAACCGAGGCTCCGGAATGCTGGAACGTTTGCCTTTTGACATGGGTTTCTAGAGATTACTATAAAAATAGTTACAGCTTAAATTGTTTATTTGTTTGTATGGTGGAGATAAGACGCCCCAACATTATTTTATATATAGAGAATGTTATACATGTCTAGTTAAAAGGCCTTTGATGTAGTTTTATCCATATTTCTTTGAATCAAGGACTAAAACATAGCCTCAGACAGATTATAGATCTTTGACTGACGCCGAACGGCGGAGTTCTTATGGTAGTCCGAATATCACATTTCATATTTAAGATTTTCTACACAAATAAATACTATTCTTGTTTAAGACTTAAAACGATCAATATCCTACAGTTATTTTCATTTGTAACATTTTTTTTATTAACTATATTAAAAATATTTCCCTGCAAGTTTTCGCCAAAAATTCCCAAATGAATACTGTTATTTTATAATTGGCAGGTGTAAAATCAGAAAAGATTATTTCAATCTAATTGGTGTAATATTTACATATATTATACAGTTATTATTATTCCATTTTATAATTTATAGTTACACATTTTAATAAGTTAACGAACCTCATATACTCTAAAACGATAAAATATGTTCTTTATTGTTATGGTATATATGAAATATGTTATTTGGTTGAAACAGAGATACTTGTTTTCACACGAGTAGTTATATATCATTTCCATGTAATAGATAACGTACGTGAGAGGTAAAATAAAAGTATGCTGAAAATATTTGTTGCCAGCCGACCGAAATGTTGCAATAATTCTATGTATTTTTTTAAACCTGGCAATATGAGGTTTTAAATTTATTAGAAAGTCACTTTCGAAATTTATTCATCTTGAAACAGGTTTTAAGGTAATTTATCCGCTCTTTGAATCAGAGCACATAGATTATGAAAAATGAACAAAAAATTGGTTAAGTGTCTGTTTAATTAATGGTTAGGGGTGAATGATACTGTCTATTCTTTTTATCTATATATATATATATATATATATATATAATTCTTCTGTACGTGTGTTGACAGTGAACTCCTCCTAAACGGCTGGACCGATTTTGATGATATTTATTTTGTGTGTTTGAATGGGTCCCCAGATGGTTTAGATTCACAATTGGAACCGGTAGGTGGCGCTGAGATCGGGTTCTAGAATCCTCCTAATCACCTGGAGCGATTTTGTTTTTATGTGTTTGAGTGGGTTCCCGGGTGGTTTAGATTCACAATTAGAACCGGTAGGTGGCGCTGAGATCAGGTTCTAGAATTCTAATCACCTAGACCGATTTTGGTGATTTTATTTTTATGTCATGAAACAAAGTCTTTGAGGAATTCAGAAAATATGGCGGTACGAAGTTCGCCGGGTCAGCTAGGTTAGTATATTTCCATAAGTTTTCGGGACTAGTAGGGGAGACTGGGTCTGGTTGTGACATTTTTATTACAAACGGTTATATTTTTTTATTCATTTGATTTTTTAATCTACATATAAGTTTGTTTAATAAAGTAACTACTCAGAATTTAAATTTAATATATTGTTTATGTACCAGACTATCAGCAATTAAATAAATGAAAAAATTTTGGGAAACACGGCGTGTAACTTTCAACCCCACGGCAGGGGCTGGTTGTTACACTACATGGCGCAAAATGTTACAACAAAAAACAAAAGTTATAAAAGACTTTATTAGGAACAATAATTATAATCAGTTTCGTTTCTTAATGTAAATAAGATGTTATTATGTCTACAAAGCAGTATTTTACCTCATCAAAACAAAAATGATAATATTCTAATTTTAAACAAAATTACAAAGTTTTGTTTCGGTTTTATACCTCGTAAAAACAATATATATATAATTTCCAACGTATAAGAAGATTATTTAAACCTCTTTATTAAACAAAAATTTAGTATGAATCAACAAAACCTATATTAAGCCTCATGAACAAAAATAAATTACGCCTCTCTTATCAAAAATTATTCAGATACTAAAAGGAAAAGAAAGCAGTTCAATCACTGTAATCTGAACAATCACTCTGACAATTCAAACATACGTAGTGTGTAATGTTGTCTCTAACACATTTTACATGTGAACAATTTCTGCAAATAATACACAGATTAAATAGCTCACAAATATCAAACAAAAATAACCATCTTCTACACTTTCTTCGTCAGTATCACGTAATACCTTCCTTTTTACAGCAAGATTTTCTGTTTCCTTAGTTGTTGTTGGATGTTATCCACATCCATAGGCTGCAGTTTATGGGAGCAGTGTGGTGGGAAAGATAACAATACTGCATCATTTTCTTTAGTTTTTTCAACAACTTCAATATCCAAGCGAGAAAATTGATTGTCCAATACTAAGAACAGTAACTCACTAAGACAGCCTCTTATTAATCGTTGAAAACTTGTCTAGTCTTCTGATACCCGACTGTGAGAGTTTCCATAGGTATGCTCTTCTCTTTTGCTTTTTTCGTTTCTCTAAATATCTTGTTAGCGACTTATGGCGTAATCCAAAGTCTTTTGCGATGCCACGAACTTTTTTAATATTATCCTCCTCCAAAATGGCTGCTGCTTGTTTGTAAACGTCTTTAGATATTTTGCCACGCTTGGTTTTCCTTTTATAAGTCCTCATCTTATAAAAGAACAACAAATTATATAGCTCAAATTATATCCGTTGGCTAGAAGCACAACGAGGCAGGTAGTGGCAAGTCACAACCTGCCCCGAGCAAATGTCACTTTTAGCCCCAACACCAAAACTGACATTTTAACGTTAAGTAGTAAAAACGTAAATAAATATAATTGTATAAACGTAAATGCATCGCAAAAAGAAAGCATTAAGGCGTAAATATCACAACTGAAACATCTCCGCTTTTATGGAAAACGGGTTATAGACCAATATTACTAAAAATCAAAAATTTTACTAACCTAGGATTTTAATGGCAGCACGCGAGGGCTCTTCACCCAAAAACGTTAGCGCAACTGGCTCGCGCAGGGTAATAGCCGAAGGTGGCGGGACTATTTATCTCTTTATAACGTCATTATAGCGTTCCCCTGTCACAACCAGCCCCAGTCTCCCCTACACACAATTAAAACTATGTTTTAACGGTTTTAAACGCGGCTTTTTGATTGATTTTTTTATTTTGATTTTCATGATTTCGGTCACTTTTCAGTAGCCGTGATCTCGGAAGATGAATTATATTTACAGAATCCATTAAATCGAAAATACTAAAAATTGCTCAAACTGATTTTCATTCAGTATTTTTTAAGTTCTATCAAAATATTTTTTTTTGTAATCTCTCAACCCGAAGTCGACAGGTTATAGGGAGGAGGTATTGTTATATGAATTTATAAGCGAGCATCTCTCCGCCCATTGGCCACAATAAAAAAGTATTAATGACTATATTTACTTATTTCCGTCAGTCAAATTTTTTCAAGGCGGAGTTGACAATCAGGCAGACGGCCCAGCTCATAGAAAGTGGTTACCGTCGCTTATAGAGGTCTGCAACATCAATGGAGAAGCCAATGCCTTGCCAGCCTTTAGGATGGGATAACGAGGACAGGATTGGGGTATGAGATAGAGGAATCAGACAGTAAGAATGGGATAGAGAAATTGGGCCATCCGAATTCGAATAGATAATTCGATACAAGTTGTTACACGAGTATTTATTTTAATATTGAAGTAACAAAGTATTTTGTTGTTGGTTTTATTAAAATTTATTTATTTTGTTTTACCTTGTTCGCTGAAAATGCGGCGTACAAATTCTTTAAATATGCTCTGTGTATAATAATTTATAAAGAATGTAATTACGTCGCTTTTTCTTCAAATAAAGTTTTTCTTTCTTTTTTTCTTTCATGGCACGAAACACGATTAGCTCAAGATTAACCGATTCACGCCGATATTCCTACTAGAAACTATGACGTTTATCACGTGTAGTTTTCGAATTAATTTATTTCCGTCTATATCTAAATGAGTGTTTTTACAAGCGCTATTTCTGATAACTGTCGTTTAGTCTCTCTATATACCTACTAAAAATTTCCTTCTGGTTGTATTATTTCCAGTACTGTGGTAAAACCCAACTTTTCCAAGAGCCAGTTCAATGTTGTCGAGATTCCCAATCAAGATCGAGACGATTTTGTTATGACTTGTATTCTTAAAATGGTAATATGGTTCACTCTGTATTCTTACTGTGAGTGATGTTGAATGGGCCGGGCGTATTCTATCTATCATGCTAACAACTGCGTTAGTGTTATCGTTTTTTTTTTGATTATTATTATATGCGTTTAATTAATCCCTTCCCTATTAATATTATAAATGCGAAAGTAACTCTGTCTGTCTGTATGTCCGTCTGTCTGTCTGTCTGTTCCGTTTTCACGGGAAAACTACTTAGTATATATATATTTTCGATGCCGAGGATGAACATAGGATACTTTTTATCCCGAAAAATGTGATAGTTTCCGGGATAAAAATATATTTGTCTCTCTGTTTGTTATCCTTTTATGGAAAGACTATTGGACCGATTTAGCTGAAACTCGGTACATATGTAATTTTAATACCGAGGGTAGCCAAGTGATAGATTTTGGGATAGATTTATTTAAAGTTATCCCAAAAAGTGGGATAGGTTTTTGTGATTTTATCCATTTGATCCCGTTTGTCCCGTTGGTCCCGTAGGTCCCGTAGGACCCGTAGGACCTGTAGGTCCCATAGGTCCCCTTGGTCCACTTGGTTCACTTTTGTCATTTTTGTCAAGTTTTGTCACTTAGACAGATAATGTAGTTTACAGGTAGATAGGGAATGGTATAGTATGCGATATAAAATGAAGTGAATCTTCTGGGGGCAAATACATAAAATATTAAATACAATGTAACCTGTACCGCCTGCTCTTTACAATAGGCGGTACAGGTTACATTGTATAGAAGAGATACGCATTAAAGGTTGACCCGCGGCGCAGCCACGGGGTAAACTCTAGTTCTTTATAAGACATTTGACTGGACAATAAGATTATTATTTTTCTAATATATTTTCCAGTGTATAAAGCGATATTTAGGGTTACATAGTTTTTTACCAAAACCGGATCCCTTATAAAATCTACAGTAGGGTTATTCACAAACGCCGGGAAACTTTCCGTGTCCGAACAGGAAGCTCCTGAACGAATCAGTTTCCAATCCCACGGAACGTGAAGCGCTATTAACAAATCTAGCCGGGAACATATTCTCGAATGCGTTTGTTGCACGTTCCGTTGGATTGCAAATTGATTCGCTCGGGAATTTCCCGTTCAGGTACGGAAACTTTCCTGACGTTTGAGAATAACCCTACTGGTCTCTGTTAACGATATTTTTTTTGGAAACTACTACTTCGATATCCATGATATGCAAGGAATAAGTAATACATATGCAACTTGCAATGCTGTAGTGATAATCTGAAAAATTAGCTATTCTTTTTTTTTATTTTATTTAAACAGATTACAATCATTAGTAATTAACAATAACAATGTAATATACAGGGTCAGATTATAATCCAAACTATGTGCTAATTAAACGAACGACAAAGTGAATATCTATAAAAAGTTGTTCATATTCATTTTACAAATAATATAAAATAAAAAAATAATATTAGTGAAAAATCGACAATAGATTTTAATCCTGATTGTGTAAGAGCATTGTTTTGCATTTATTCATAAACTTAAATTGACTAGAATTAAAAATATCAATGTTCGCATTTAATTTGGTGAGTTCATTATAAAGGCGACACATTCGAACCAACGGATTGAAATAAGAAGTATTATTACGATACACTTGAAGGGCAAAAACTGCTGGTTTTCTACATCGATAATTGGTATTGATGTTAAGTAAAGACATTAAATGGGGTGAATCAATACGTCCATGTAAAATTTTGTGAAGAGAGACAAGGTCTGAAATGCTTCTACGGTTTTCTAAGGATGATTTTTTAGAATTTTGTAGCTAAATGACGAAAACAGTGGACACTGATAGCTCTACGGAACCATGCAGTAGGCGTGGTTTGACACACCCTTGCCAGTTTTATTGTTAATTATGTAGAATAATATTAGTATGTGTTCGTAATTAGTTAAGGTCAGTTGTATATTAGTTATATGTTTCCTTATTTTTGACCTTAGACCTTCCTTCATCTTTTATAGTTTTCTAGTTTTGCTTAAGAACATCCAATCAAAATCCTAGAGCGGCCGCTTTTGGAGAATCGCTTATTGAAATCGACGGGTTATCTAGATATACCTACTTATTGGTAATCGTCACATGTGTAGCATAAAGTTTCATTTTATTTTAGGCCGCTTCAGGCGCCTTTGTCAGCTGTTTCTGATATATCATCAGCCCAACCAACCTCTTGTTGATATTTCCATATTTCGTTTATCCTCAGGTGTACTTAATCTTATAATTTTATTATTTCTTATATTGTCCATATTTTGTCTTATAATTCTGAATTTAAAAAATATTGTGATTAAATTAACAGCTCCAATATAAATAAAAATATTACATTTTCGATTCTTACACAAGAATTTGAGAAAGTAAAACGATTTGTCTTGCAATATTTCATAAAATATGCTATAAAATCCCATTTAAAACTAGCTGGATATTCTAAAGGTTTACGGGATTTTATACTATTGTTCCAATTTGGGCCACCTGCATATTTGTAAACAAAGCACATTTATTACCCACCGGCGTTTAAGCTAATAACATTGTAGTTCTTTTATGGTTGTCTTCTTTTGTTTACTTATTTATTGGTTATCGTGGAGAGCAGCCTATTGTACTCGTTTATGGCCGTTTGAAGGCATAATTAGGCAGATGTGCGGATTACGATTTCTGGGAAATTGCGTCGATGCTTGGCGGGCAGACATATTTGCATTGGTACCATATAAAGCAATGGCCTGATTGAGGAAGGCCAGTCGAGCGATAACCAGCCGCGAGGCGAGACTTGTGTACATTCGATAATCTATTTAGTGACGGACTTTGCACGTGTTATTGAATCGTGCATTACGTTTGGACTGATTGTGTTCAGTTATATTTGTACCTGTATTATACGTGTTTGTATAGTTCTAATAAATTCTATAATAATTACAACGGCATTTTAATTCGAGTCCTGCAACTCGTAACACTATTATAAAAAGTTGCGCTTAAAGTTGTGTTTGCCTGCAGTCAGTATCGAGTCTGTCGAGAGAGTCGGTAATTAAGCCACCCTAATTGGAAAATTTAATTGGAATACGTTCAATATTTTATACAAATAATAAACATGCAAATAGGAAAGCAAACTCTGCATATCTCGTTGCAGTTATGAGGGGAAGTGTGAAAAATAGTGAATATAAATATTAACTTGGGGCATGCACGGCATGTAAACCGCGTGTATTTTTATTTGTTATTGCTTATATTATATAATAACTAGAGTTTCTCCCACTGCTACGCCGCGGGTCAACCCTAGAAAGTAGCTCTATTGTATTTACCTAAAAATTTATGTTGGTTCTTTATACAGGTAAACCTTCAGTGAAAAATTATCCAACTGATGGTGAAACCCGCTTAGAAATCTGTTGAGTGATTTCGAAGGAGTTAGCCGATAAATAGACAGACAGACGCGGAAAGTGACTTTGTTTTGTACTATCTAAACATAATATTGTAATAATTGCCCATAACATCTTACCGATGGGCTCGGGCCTTCCCATTTTTAGAGGAAATGGCAGTATAAGTATAAGTGGCACGTTTGCCCGAGGCGGATTGACGTGTTTGACATATCGGTTATCTTGTGCAGGTTTCACCACGATATTTTCTATCACCGTCAGAGTGTGGTAATGGTAAAAATATGTATATTAAGCCAGAACACTGCCAAGTGGTGAATGCCTTCTCGGCCAGAAAGAAACAAGATTCACCAGTTCACAGGAATGACAAATTATACCTGCCACGCTTACCCAAGGCAGACGTGAAATTACCAATGTGTGAAATATGCCGATATTTCACACGTTGGTAATTTCGATGCTCAGGCTTGAACATGATGTAATTGTCAACATGAGGCAACTGTAATTGCTTACATATATGCACATTATATCACAAAGTGACTAAGCTCTGCAAGTTTTCTGATCAAGATTTGAAACTACGTCGTTCAAATGTCCTATCCCAAAAGCTACTATGAATTTTGTAAAAAATAAGCATAATATTTTAAAATTTATGTTCTTGTCATTTGTATTTTAACTAGTAATTTAACAGTAATACATACCACCATAAATATTACGATGAATACTTTGCTTGTTTTCATAGAATTAATAGTCAAGTTGTATACTTGGGAACGAATTAAGAAAGTAAATATATGCTTATCCTCTCACACGATCCGCTTCGACCTTGTGCCCATATCATCCAGCGCTACCCTGTCACTACCACTATATCGTTTTAATGATTTTATCTTATACATATTTATTATCGTGTATTTTACAGATATTTTATATATATATAAATTTTTATCCGTGCAGGAACGGAGAAAGAATACAATTTCCTGCGGCCGGGCGGCCTGTCATAAGAGGCGACAAAACAATCCACAGCCAGGTGGTAGGGTATTTGCCCGACTGGGTGGCTACCACCTCTGATCTAGAATATGCCGCCATAACAACCTTGATTTGTGTTCGGGCATTGGTGACCAGGTTCCAGTCTCCGTTAAGCGAGCAGCAGCGCATTTGTAGCACCTTTGGTATTGTAAATGTCCCTAGACGATGGTAAGCGCTTTCCATCATCAAGTGGGCCATCTGCCTGTCTGCTGAACTCATGCAATAAAAAAAAAATAGAAAGATGGGTTAGGCAATTCCAAGTAACTTCACATTTTAATAGGATTCAAATCCTTATCCCACAAAAACTGCCCCTTTTACAGGGACAAAAAGTATTGTTATACTAAAGGCGACTGGCTGTTTTCGGCCTGAACGCTACAAAGTCAAAACATATACTAAAAAAAAAGTAGATTTTTACTTTTTATCTTTGTAAGTAGTACCATATTTTAAGAATCTCGCTAACCGGAGAAAAATTATCTTGAATGTTTTAAGAATCGATACTCACTTATCATATAATTAAATTCAAAAGCATTGTTGTCTGATTCTTTAAACTATTATATTGATAAGAATCTAGATATATTACGCGTCATAAAATGTGCCGTTGCTTAACGCTTTTTTATTCTGTTAGTTGGTTAATCAATTATTTATTCGGTATCGATATATGTTGTTTTTAAAGCGTCTACTATGTCACTGTCAAGTGTCAGACAAAGCTGTATGGACTCAGTTTCTTCGTCTAACATTGCAAAACACAATTGCATAACTATTCCTTAAAAACAATGAATATCGTACAACTATTGTTCAGATTGTTCACTTATAGGAAGAATTAAATATTTTTCGAAAATCAGACTGCACAGTGAAGAAACATCTTGTTTCAAGTTCCTGCCAAAATCTTTAGTATTATCGTAATAGAGGTTATGTCAATGTCAAACATTTATGGCCAAATTAGAGTAGTTCTAAACTAGTCTCCTTTCATAATAAGCAGTTAATTTCTAAAGCAACGAAGAAGGAATAAACAGAGATTCATACAAAGTCCTATTCATATGGATTTTCTCCATATTCAAAACTTATATATGAGGGAATCCGAGAAAAATACAGTAGAAAATACCTTGTTGTTCTGCAACAATAAATCCCTATATTGAAGCCAAACAGCTAGTTCACACGCAATTCGTGTCAATTCTAATAAGCCAGCTACGTTGATAGTGGCTTAATTAAGAACAGTATACGAACAGTATTCGTACGATAGCCATCGATGTTTATTGTAATTAATAACGTTGGTCTCGTGTTACTTATTTGTAGGGTTAATGAAACGCTCTCTCATGGAGTCGTGGTGGGAAAACAAATGAAGCTTCTAAGTGGTTTTGGCATCATATGCATAATAATAAACTTATTCTGTAAGACAAGCCGTGATTGGTTTGTGTTAAATAAATTAATACAGTATGCGCGAAACTATAGGGCTTGCAAATAGGTAATCAGTAACTGCCTTTGTAAATACAGTTCAGAGAAGAACCTGACAGAAGAAGATGAACATGACCAGTATGAAAATGAAATGAAAATTTATACTATGTCTTATAATTACCAGTATATCAAGACACGTGTTAATTACACTAAGCGATTCTCGAAAAGCGGCCTCTTTAGGCCTTCCGATAATATAAAATGCAGTAGCACCAAAGCACGCTAAAAGCATGTTGAACTGCACGCATAGGGCGTTGTTCGCCCCTAGGGTATGTTTGAGCCAAAGATTTTGACCTTCATGCGCGCCTTTACGGCGTTAGTGTTATCCCACGTGAACCGTACATAATATAACAATCTATCTCTGTGCTAAATGTCTTCCAGATCTGTGCAGCCGTTCTGGCGTGATTGAGCAACAAACATCCATCCAAACTTTCATTTGTAATTATTAAATATATGGATCACGCAAATAACAAGGTCAAACTTTCCGAGGATGAAACCTAAGGGCTTACTTTCAAACACCTTTCGCCCTCTTATTCGGGCGGCCTCAAGGAAAGGTGTTTGAGAGTTAGCTTTCTGAAACGGCCTCTGTACTCAGAAATCCGTAGGTGAAGAACGTGAATAATTAATACTTAAGTGAATAATCATTCACTGCCATCAAAGTCACGTTCTTTCTCCATATTTTCTAGATTCTTGCGGGCTATGTGGCCAAAGTACTTCAGTCAGTCAGGAATGAAAGATTAGTGATATGATAATATGTAATTATTGTTTAAATTCATTTTCGCCAATCGCTAATAGCATGATATGCAAGAATAAAATAATAGATATGATTTCCTATATCAATAAATTTATTGAGTTTGGCTCTCTGTATTCGTAACGCTTAGTTACACTGAGTGTTTGGGTGGAAGGTTGTATAAAAGCAGGGTTGGCAAATCATTATTAATAAAATATTCCGTTTGTTTATAATGTCAACCTTTCCAGCGTTTATTTTCTCTGTACATATTAAATCGAATAATCATAAAATATGTACTTATGTTTGAAATGGATATTATATTTAAAAAAATGTTGTGTATCTATACAAAAAAGACAGGGCGTTGTCCTCGCTAAAATTGATAACCTCCCTGCATTACCCGTACCCAAATTATTGGGTAATTTCTAGTTTCGTATGAAAACATGTCTGTCTATTGCTAATTAAGGATGACTAAAAATGTTGTCGTGTATTTATTTATATTCGTTGATATAAGGGACGTATTGTTGAAAATGATTCATGTTTTTCCAGCTGACTTTTTCTCACTGCGTTAAAAAATATGAATAGTTCTTATTATCACTTGATTAAGAAGGGACTCATAAAAATATTCGAGGCCGTAACGCGTTGGCGACGACTGTGATGTTGTAAACGTCTATTGGCGACCATGCCCAGTCCATCAGTTATGCCGTCTTGAAATTTGATTACTACAAGTAACAATAACAAGTCTATAGAGATAAAATGTGTGTGCAGTTCACACGCAGTAGAAGTGAAACTTCAGACAATATACTCACAGATAATTCTTCTCTAATTTTTATTAATATAAATATAATTCCTTTAGCCTACATCCGTCAACATCTAATGTTTCAAAATAACCTTCTTAAGTATATATATACTTTAAATTTTTACTGTTTTAGTCTAAAAAGCTATTATTATCAGTTTTATTTCGGTCTAAATTGGACCTATGTTTAATCATCGGTCTTATTGACACTTTAATCTGTGCGGCACAATATAAAACTCGTATCTCATTCTCTTCTCTCGCAGGCTTAGTCCTATAGTTTTATGTGTTTATCTCTTTTTAGTGTCGCTTTTTCTTTTCATCGAGTTTCAAATCACAACGATTCTAAAGAAAATTCACTTCAAAAATCAAATTTTAACACTATTCTAAAATCTTCAAACACAATCGATACACCAATTTTTACTACTAAAACTTTCAACCCTATTCATTTCTTAAGTAAACAATCAACAGGTGATCGTAAAGAGTTTGTGAGGTCGTGTACCTAGGCACGTACACACCCAAATAATGTAACTCACGTCCAATTGTTTTGTAGGTAACGTTCATGGGTCACTATCGTATTATCAAAAGTTTGGTAATGATGTTACTTAACGTACTGACGAATATTGTAGTTATGTCGAGACAGATAAAATTAATAATAGATACTCACATAGCTTCTTGTAATGTACGTTTTACAGTATATTAGTTTTGTTGTTAATTTCCTTATTAACATGGCATCTATGATATCTAAATTATTATTAACTGACTAAGCTATGATGCACTCACACTCGAAAAATACATATATAGACGGAGTCTTGACCTCATAAATTGCTTAGCCGGCTTTACGTAGTAGGTTCGGTCTATGTTTTATTCGTCTAAAGCTATGCAGTCTTTTTCAAAATAAAAAAGTATGTTTTCATAACCCCTGGTTTCTAAAAGTATAAAGTATCTGTATATATATTAAATTTCAACAAAACTAGTTCATATCATATCAGTGCAGAAAGAACACACAAACGAACGTTTTTGGAACGAAGTTCTTTATCGCACGTTACTCGGCGGATGGCGGCTAGATAAAAAAAGTGGTAGCGAAAGAAAAAGTGCTGACCACTGTATATTATTGAAGTGACAAACTTCTTTATGTTGTGATTTGAAAATCGTGAAAACGAAAACGCAACACTAAAAAGAGGTAAACACATAAAACTATAGTACTAAGCCTGCGAAAGAATGAAATACGAGTTTTACATTGTGCAGCACAGATTAGAAAGTCAATAAGACGGATGATTAAACATAGGTCCAATTTGGACCGAAATAAAACTGAAAATAATATTTTTTAGACTAAAACAGTGAAAAATTGAAAATGATACTTAAGAAGTGTATTTTGAATTATAATATGTTGACTGACGGATGTAGGCTAAAGAAATTATTTTTATATTAATAAAAGTTAAAGAAGAATTATCTGTGAGCATATACTGCGTATGAACTACACATTTTTTTTTATTACACAATTTCAAACTTTAATGAAATGAAATAAGATCTAAAATTAATACCCATTACTGTAATATACGCTGTTTTGAAAATAGAAGGTTTTGTAATTACCCTTGTTACTATACAATGTCTTCGATGGTCTCCGATACTCTTCGATGGCCTCCGATGGCCCCCGATAGTCGTTTCTTTTATATAGACTGTTGTATTAATACTAGAGTATTAGTTTAAAATGATTTGTAAAAAAATATTTAGAGAACAAAAGCCATTTTCTAAATAACAAATAACACGTAATTTATGCAAATTACGTTGCGATGAGAGCTTCAATTTAAAATATATCCAAGTTTACTTCAAAGTTTAATCTGGGCAATTGAGCTATATCATATTTTATGTATAAATATTTCTGCAAAACCCTTCTAGACCAAATGCGTTCACATTTTTGTTTATTTTTGAGACAAGTTCACACAGAGTTTTTTAGTTTTTTTCGTTTCTAGTAGTATTTTTTTTTAAATATAAATAAATACACTTTTTACTTATAAATCATTAATAGACGTCTAAAAAATTTTAGAACTTCTATAACTGCATAACATCTATCTATAATAACCTTTATGGCACGTTCTTTTTGTTAAATATAACATGGATTGTCAGTTTAACGTTACGATGATCAAAGTGTCACCAAATGTATACTGAACGACATTGTTTCGAATTTATCAATTTGTGTTTTTTGAGAATATTTTATATTCATAACTATTTTATCATTTCACAATGCCTTTTAACTGCTATGCCTGTTGTGAATGGTGGAATTATAATGTTCCAGGTAGATTTTCAGTTTCTACTCGTATTCTTGTACTAGTTGTCGATCTAAAATAATAATAAAAAGTACGTTTGATTCGTTTTACAGTAATCATAATATCATAATCATTGTTAAAATGTTCAGGGTATCTGTGGATTAGTTGTCTAGACCTTTGCTCACTTAGCTCACTGGAGACTGGAATGCAGAGGTTCCGGCCGGCATTGATTGTAAATTTCATAAATGAGCTTTCCGTTATTTACTATGGTCTTGCGGGTCTAGAATGAGATCCATTCCAGTTATCCGTTGCTTAGGTATTAACCTATCAACCATGACACAAGCGTGTGAAAAGATGTGTCTTCCAATTCTGTATGGGCTACGACGCGACACCCATACGAATGATGTGATGATGGTGGAATGTGGTGATAAAATGATAATCACTTGCATGGCTATAAATGATGAATGCTAGCTAAACTTATGAAAAACTATGATAATGATAAATGTTTGATAAAGTGATATAAAATGATGATGTGTGATAAAATGATAATACGATAATATTATACGCGTCACATGAGAACCCGAGCGTGTTCGCTAACCGATGCGGACTCTGCTGTATTTGATTCACAGGAACACTTAAATATGCATTTTTATGTAGAAACCATAATGTGTGTGTGTGTGTGTGTGCGTGTGCGTGTGTTTGTGTGACTGTGTGTGTGTGTGTATGTCACATTTCATATATTATATCGTTATAATATATTTATTTAAGCTTTAAAACACGAAATTTGAAGAATTAACGAAAAAGTTCAAAACATTTCCAACTCTAATCTGTATGAGCAGTGTTTAAATTATTAAATATAATGTATTCTATCTCATTCTCTCGCAGGCTTAGTCCTATAGATTTATTTGTTTATATCTTTTAGTGTCGCTTTTACCTTTCAAATCACAACGATTCTAAAAAATGTCACTTTAAAATGTTGTATTTCTTTATGGTAACAGTGTTTAAGATATTTGATTTGGTTGATAGGTGATTTATATTCTGTCTCCGTTGTTACAGGTCTACAGTTGAGGAGCATAGAAGAACCGGCAGGTGGGGCGGGCGGCGTTGTGCCCGCACCCACCTGCTACGACGCGGAATGTGCACGAACTGAGGCTTGGCTTGACGAGAACCAGGAGTTTGTTCATGATTACTTCTTAAGGTAAATGATTTATGATTTAAGATTATTTGTTAGTAGAAGGCACCCACCACATCTGCTAAATTTTTACTTGCTTCTAGATTTTTTTCTTATACTTCGTGTTTGGACTAAATAATGTTCAGACAATTACCGTTTTATAAAATTTTACTACTATTCGTTAATAATGAATAGCTTCAAAAGCAAATTAAACTGAGTTAGTATAAGTGTCTGTACCT
This sequence comes from Dendrolimus houi, assembly GCA_039645545.1. Taxonomy (NCBI): domain Eukaryota; kingdom Metazoa; phylum Arthropoda; class Insecta; order Lepidoptera; family Lasiocampidae; genus Dendrolimus; species Dendrolimus houi. Next base: position 9,396,667 of record CM077133.1, read on the forward strand.
CTTTCAGCAATTCACTTTGCGTGTCCAAATCACCTTAACATTCCCTTTTCAATCCTTGTCATTATATTTCTGAATACAGCGTCCCTTACTTCCATATTTGCATTGATAAATATCTAGTTCTGTAAATAGTACTGGTTATTTTCAAAATTTGGTTCATTGACAGAGCTCAATCGGAAATAGAAATGAAAACAAACAAATAATAATACATCACAATAAGTTGTAAATTATAATCCAATATGATTTCATCCATTTATAGAGAAAACATTTACTCAGGCAAAATTTCGTCACGTTTTCAGAAACGGCCGACGTATTTAGTTTCGTCAGTCGCATCTAAAAATAGGAACCTCAAATTCTTCAGCTATCTTTAGAAATACGTTAAACCAGAACACACTCTTACGACACAAACATAATATTGTACAAGTTAAAATTTTATTATTAATAAAGCCTTTTACACGTTCATCGTCCAAGCAAGTTTGGCTTATATATTATTTTAATGGTAAAATTTCCGGATAATTTTTCTTATCTAAAATTTTTTTTTAAATCTTCATTTTATATTCAGTTTAAAAACAAAGCAAAACCATAAAAATAATACTGAAAAACAAAATATCATAAAAATTCTTGTTGGACCACGTGTGTTGAAGGGTTCCGTGGAGGCGATTAATGTAAACTGTTTTTATTATTTGACCACAATACTTTGAAAAACATTTAGGCCAGTATGTTCCATATCTCTAAAACTACTCAACGAATGTTGTTCAAAACAACTTTCGTTTCAATTATTTTTTTAGCTCTGTCACCTTGATAAACCTAATACCCGTAAAATTTGCACTACAAATTTAATAATTCTGAAAATATTGATTTTGTAGTGCAAAATTTACGGGTATAAATAAGGATTCTGTTGAACAAAAAGGCTACAAAACCCTAATAAAACTGCACACAGCAAAGCATCACACTAAAATTCCGGATAAAAACTGTATACATTTTTTGCTAATAAATAGATTTTGGTTTTATTCTGTTGGTTTCTTTTTATTGGTAGCTTATATTAGCCACTATACGTTTAGAAAATCGTAAGCCTTGCCAGCCTTGATTAAGTCGAGAGAAGTGAACCTTGGTTGAAATGGTCACTTAATCACTTCCCTTTATTAATTAATTCAAACGTGTGTTTAATCTCTCAATTCTTGCTTGGCGCACGACTATGAGTGTTTATTAAACCAACATTTGCTCATACCGTCGACGGACTAATATTATTTGAACAAATATAAGTATGTATAGATTTACTCTATGTTATAAATGTTGCCTTTTCGAACATGCCCCATAATCCATAACTCGTGACACAGCGATAAGGCATATCTAACCTTATTTGATTGGAGATTAGTACAGGCCGATTGTTAGAACGAACACATATTTCGAATGTTTAATACCCTCGTAAGGGGAAATCTTGCCAAAGGGAAATGTATAAATAATAGGTTGGGGAAAAAGTCTTTTCGCATATAATATGTATGAACTTGTAATAAGATCTCTTTGGCTATACCATTTGTATCTGGCTGATTTTGGTATCATTAAAAAGTTTTAATTTTTAAGAAGACAATTCCAAATTTAAATTACATAAATGTGTGAATTTCATTTGTTTTTCTTATTGTTAAAATGAGTGAATCTAATGAAGAAATTTGATACATTTTAAAATTTTACTACAAAAAAGGTAAAAATGCAACACAAGCCTCGAAAAAAAATTGTGATGTTTATGGACCTAATGCAGTATCCATGAGAGTAGCGCAAATTTGGTTTAAGCGTTTTCAATCCGGAAATTTTGATATCAAAGATGCACGTCGCTTTGGTCGCCCTGTTACGGACAAAATTGATGCCATTTTTGAAATAGTGGAGCAAGATCGGCTTATTAGTAGTTACGATGTAGCTGGAAAACTGGGAATTGACCACAAAACGGTTTTGGCGCATTTGAAAAAAGCTGGGTACACAAAAAAGCTCGATATTTGGGTGCCTCATGAGCTCACTGAAAGAAACCTAGTGAACCGTGTACTCATTTGTTATTCTTTATTACGACGTAATGAAACTGAAACATTTTTGAAGAAGCTGATAACTGGTGATGAAAAGTGGATCACGTACGACAAGAACGTGCGAAAAAGATCGTGGTCAAAGGCCGGTCAGGCTTCACAGACTGTGGCGAAACCCGGGTTAACTCGCAACAAGGTGATGCTGTGTGCATGGTGGGATTGGAAGGGCATTATTCATTATGAGCTCTTACCGCCAGACAGGACCATCGATTCTGAACTGTACTGCGAACAACTGATGAGATTAAAGCAAAAAGTTGAGAGAAAGCGGCCGGACTTAATCAACAGAAGGGGTGTGGTTTTTCACCATGATAACGCTAGACCTCACACATTTTTAGCCACTCAGCAAAAATTATGAGAGTTTGATTGGGAGGTGTTAATGCATCCGCCGTATAGTCCTGACCTTGCGCCTTCAGATTTTCACCTGTTTCGGTCTCTGCAGAATTCCTTAGGCAGTATCAGGTTAACATCACGAGAGGACTGCCAAAAGCACTTGTCGCAGTTTTTTGATCAGAAGCCCCAAAATTTTTATAGCAATGGGATCACGTCCCTACCTACAAGATGGCAAAAAGTTATCCAACAAAATGGCACCTACATACTTTAGTTAAATGTAAATAAACTTTATAAAAAAACCTTTTGAATTTTTATATAAAATGCGAAGAAACTTTTCCCCAACCTATAGTTTAGTAATATGTATGTGTATAAAAAAAGTAGGCAGGGATTGTGGCTCGATTAAAAGTGGTAAGCCAAAGAAATGCTATGTACGGTTTGTACATTTGTTATGTGGTTATAATAGTTGCTGGCAGAAATTGTTCATAGTGGTGTCTTAAAATAATATTTTGAGGAAATACACCTTCTAATTAATGCATTTTATTGTTCTTGTACCGAAGAACCGCAGATGCTTTCGATATAATACCTCGTAGGTCCGAGCATGCCGTCAGGAGTCCAACCCGCTCGCAACTATCTCCGGGCAGTAGGGTGTCCAGGTCGGATTACATCTCGAGAAAAAAAAGGATAATCATACCTGAAGTTAGTTATTTATTTGAATTGATATAGAATAATATAAATCAGTTAATTCTGAATATCGGCAGACAAGCACACACACTGTATATCCCCAAATTAAGCAAGTTACGCTTGTGTTATGGGTAATATACAACGGACCATTCTGGGGCCGATCCCAGACACCCAGACCATAGTAAATAACGGAGAAAAAACGTTTCCGAAATTTACTATACCAGGAATCGAACCCGGAGCCTCTGCGTTGCAGTGAGGTAAGCCGGCAAAGGCTTAGCCCGCTCAACCACAGAGGCCGTCGAATATATTTGACGTGGATTATAATTTATTGTTTTTAAAACACTACGTATATGTCTCCTTTCGCATCAGTGATAAAAAATGGCTAAATTGAAACATGACATATTTTTACTTCCATGCCGAGTTGGATTATTTTTTTGGTTTTTGTCTCTAAGTCGGTGTTTCACGGACATTTACGAAGTTTTTATGAGTACTTTAGAAAATTCAGGTTTACAATAGAGACTTTCTTATATTAAGCACACAATATTTGTCTAAAAGCATCTCAGAACTATTGATTTTTTTTAAATATATCTTATATATATACACACATATGCACACAGTAAAACATGACCTTTTAAGTTTCCAATAAAACTCTAACTTTAAAGTTAACACTACATTTGTGCGTCTATACTCGCATTTTAAATAATAACAAGCCCCTAAATTCTTCAACAAACCTATAAAACTAAATACCTCTGAAGTAAGCCAACAGAAAACTACGACTGCTATTTTAGTGACAATTACAGTGATTAGAGCGAGGAATTTCGACGGTGGTCTAATTCATGCTGATATCCTGTCAAAACTTTTTAGATTGGACTTTATACTCTTATACCGGTAGAGTTATTGTATTGTTTCTATAAAATCAATAAGATATTTGAAAATAAAAGAAACTTTGTTTCTTCATCTGACTTACGATTTATCTGTGGAAATTTCAATAATGTTACATACACCACGAAGCCAATTTGATGTTTTTTTTCATCTAACATCAACTTATGGTACTTTATTTTACAAGTTTGTCTATTTATTTGTATAGTTTTGTAATTCGTTATTTATTGGAAATTAAGACTTTTACGACTTCTTCAATATATTATGTATATTATCTTAATGTGCTAAACAATTTTCCGAATATAACTACTATAATAAAAAACGAATCTGACAACGAATAATTGCAATATTTGTTTTAATAATAGAAACGGTAAATAATTCTAGAAATTCTGAACAAAGTTTTCTGGCACAGTATTTCTAATTTAAATTTGTTTACTTGTTTTTGAAAAGCCTTGGCCTTTATTTTGGGTCTTATGACGTCAAATTTACTTTTCTTCTACGTCATTGTACTGTATTTCTGTTTTAAAAAGCGCTAAGAGAACACGCTGAGTTAACCTAACATTTAATTGCCCCGTAATTTTATTTATTTCTCTCTTATCTTTTAAAATAAGTATATAAGAATAGTTCATCCATTAATTAATTGTGTCTCTGGATTACCTGTGGAACGCTGCGCTATAACTTATATTGTAATTATAACCATATATTTCGTCGCCTACGTATGGCCATAAAACTTGGCTGAAAATGTTGCAGCTAACAGAACACAGAACAAGCTCTTTTTAAAAATAACTGCTATAATTCATTTGTAGACCGAAACTTATCTCATACTAGAGTAATAATCTAACTGCGTTAGCAAGCTTCAGTACTACAACTACATTGGAGTCCATTGTTTCGTCTCCTGATACTGAACTCCTTTCGGTATCGAGTTAACAACTCGGCACTTGTTACGTACTCTAACAACTTCCCTCACAGTTACTCGTAACTTTTAATTTTCTTTATACTTGTAATATTACCTTTATTCATATTCTAGGCTTTACAAGCATTATCTTTATTATCCGACTTCAAAAAGGAGGAGGTTCTTAATTCATCACTATTGTGTTCTTTTATGTTCATTACTCTATTTCTCTGTTAATTGTAAACCGATTTTCAAATTGTTATCTTTACTCGTAAGTGTATACTCCCGATGTAGTTCCATGGTCACCAATTCAGAATCTAATTAGTGGATCGGATCCCAGGGATATCGAGCATAACCCTTATTAAAGAACGCCGTGCGCCTAAATTCTTGAAAAAAAAGCTTGTATACGCGTGTAGGTAGGCGCTTAATTTTTTACATCCATGTTACTCGATTTCTCCGTCAAATGTGGACCGATTTTCAAATTGTTTTTTTAACTCCCGAGATGGTCTTGGTGATAGTCATCAAGTCAGGATCTGATTTGTGGATCGCAAGGAAATCGAGAGCAACCCTTATTGAATGAAGAGCATATGCACCGAAGTGTGAGATGGCAAATTGGTATACGCGTGCCAGTTTTACAATTTCTACAGGTGCTCAATATATTATTTCTAAAGCTATTGAATGAAGTATTTACTTAACTAAAAAGTAAAAAAATATTTTTAAAATAAAACGAAACCGACTTCCCACTAAAAACCAAAAAATAAATATTTAACCGACTTTTTTCTACAACATCTTGTAGCCGGCGCCAAGTAAAACTTAAAAGAACAATAACAAATTTACAAAATATAGTAATTTTTATGTTTTACCTCACACCGACTTCAAGATGTTGTAGAAAGAAGTCGGTTAAATATTTATTTTTTTGTTTTTAGTGTGAAGTCGGTTTTATTTTTGTTAAAAAAGTTATTTTGTTATGCAAGTTATTTTTTCTTTCATACTCGTACAATTATTTCAGTCATAACATTGGTATTTAAAAGACTTTCTAAGAGAACTCTTTTTTGCTGTTTCTGTTAATAGTTTGCGTTCAGGAAATAATTCCGAAAAAATATGAAGCTTGTGTGGTAGTTTAACGTATCATTACGAAAGTTCTTTGCGTTGTCTAATAAAAGTTAATTTTAACAAGAGAGACAGAATTTTAAGAAGTCAAAAGGTTTTTGCGGCTACTTCCGTAGGAAGGCTTGCGTTATCTCCCAAGAGTTAGAGAGGTTTTCGTGGCTTTCTGTTAATTGCTGTGTCCTCGTTGTGTAAAGTCTCAAGCTTTACCACAAAACTTTTGTTTATTTAGGTCGGTAGGTGGGCAAATTGGAATTGTTTAGCGTTGGCGCCTGTTTAAATTTTGTTTGCTTTATATTTATTTCACCTTCCTAAATCCAAACATTTGTTAAGTAAACCTCATTTATTATTATTACTAAAGCTAAGAACATTAATGATAATGTTCAGTTAAAAATAAAGTTTTGTATTTTCGTAGCATAAATAAAAAAGGAAATTCTGAGCTCTTTTATTTTATTAATGTATTTAGAGATTTGGACGCGGCTTCGGTTGTGTAAAGTCCAGAGCGTATCCTGCGGAATCTATTCTGTTTTCTAAAAAAAAGGTATCCTATGTTCATTCCCATTATAGATGTACACATATGTACTATTACACATGTAACTATTTATCACCAGTAAAATATATCTCATGAGTATGTATGTATATATTTATATACGTATTAAATTCATCTTAAAAATTTAATGCGAATTTTAAAAATCTATCAACATCTGAATTTATGCACCACCTACATCGCCAGATTAGCTAAAATATCATATAGATTAGGTTACCTGGAAGAGAACGCTCTAAGCGCTAAGGCCACCAATATGTGGCCTTGACAAAGACAATAGTCTTGCCTAAAAATACTGTGATTAATGTATTGTGTCTGTTATTCCGGTAAGCTATAAAGTATTATCTATCTATCTATATATACCTATATCAAATTTAGATTTATAGTGTATTCATTTCTAACGCCGTGAAAAAGGGATAAACTAACATGCAAATATCCAAAGAAAGTCTCTTTATATAATAAAACTACGGTTTAACGGTTTTAAGTGCGGTAATTTATATGATTTTTATTATTCCGACGTTTTGGCCGAAATAATAAAAATCAAATAAATTAACCCGCTTAAAACCGTCAAAACGTAGTTTTATTATGTACACTAGTCGCGATAACTTAAGATTAAGACTCTTTATAATTTACATAATATATTAGTGTATGGATGGGTACGTTTGTTTAAAGAACAATTGAGGGAGAACTCGCGTAACGTGTCTACAAAAAAATTAAGCGCCTGTAGAAAGTGTAATACAAGCACACGTATACAAGCTTTTTTTAGAAAAAGTTTAGGCTCTCCCTGTTTTTTAATAAGAGTTACTCTCGATTTCTCTGGGACCCACCCACTCATCAGATCCTGACTTGGTGACCATGAAACCGCTTCGAGAGCTTACACACATACGAATAAAGAAAATAATTCAAAATCGATCCACAATTGACGGAGAAATCGCGTAATATGTATATAAAAAATTAAGTGCCTGTGGAAAATGTAATACCTACACGCGTATTATACAAGCATTTTCCCAAGAATTTAGGCGCACGGCGTTCTTTAATAAGGGTTATGCTCGATATCCTTGGGATCTGATCCACTCATCAGATCCTGACTTGGTAACCATGGGACTACCTCGGGAGTATACACTTACGAGTAAAGAAATCAATTTAAAAATCGGTTTAGAATTGACGGAGATATCGTGTAACGAAAAAGTTGATTAACAATTTTCGTGATTTGACTAATTTCTTGGAATTCACACATCAGATCCTAACATGGTGACAATGGGACCAAATCGGGAATATAACCTTCGATTAAAAGTTTTTTTTTGAAAATTGACGTCTACAATTGGCGGAGAAATCGAGTAACGAACTTGAATTTTTCAAAAAGAAACAACAACATACAGACGAATTGAGAACCTCCCCCTTTTTGAAGTCGGTTAAAAATAGCCTACCTACGTTTTATACTAGCTATGCTCACGACTTCTTTTGCGCGGGTTTTGCACTTAATGTTTATGTTTTCTGAACCCTGCAAGATATCGAAATCAAACATACACGTATCATTAAACATGGTTACTTTTTTGTAAACGCGGGAATGCATTTTCACATTCCCTCGGGGCCCCGGGGTATATATCATGTATAATATTTAACATCTTTTGTATACACATTCAATATCTAGAATATTTACCATGTCTAGATTGGTAATTGTCAAAACAAAACTGAATTTGAGATTGCTTGAGTACAACTCCCTGAGAGAAGAGCGAATAAATTATTGTCGATTACTGTGTGCGTACTGAGTTCACTTACCTTTACTTGCTTTCGTTAGAACAAATGTGTATGTAATAAATTTATTCTACATCGAAAGTGTAATGACCTTCGTATCTTTTTAGTAAGTTTTCCCGAATAATAGAAGATAAATATGGTTAGGAACGTTACTAATTCCAAATAATTGCAAACAAACTTTTCGTTAGTATTTACTGATCAATAATTTACCAAAAACATGTCTTCACTATAGATAGATAACACTTTACTGGTCACCAAATATAAAATTTCAAAAATACACAATTACAATACTGTCATAGGCAGAAACAATAGGCGGCCTTATCGCTTAAACTTGGCTTAAAGCAATCTCTTCCAGGCAACCTAACTTAAGGAATAGTTTAACCTAATTTGGCGATGTAGGTGGTGGAGATTATGAGGTATATCATAATTAAACATACTTAAACTACATATTTTATAAATTAAATACACATACTTAAATTACTTTATAAATTAAATACATACAATAAATCATAGTATAAGAATTAGGCATAATTATTTAAGGAAAAGTAGTGTTTTCTGAGTGCGTTCTTAAATGTAGGCGATGACATGTATGAGACGTAACCTGAGGTTTTCGTAATTTTTCTGTACTTATTTTAAGTTAGTAAAAAATTCACCAAATCACCTCCAAATAATTGACATGAAACCATTTTACTGCTTCAATTTTTACCATAACAGGATAAAAAAGTCTACATACCTTTTTATATTATAAAGGCGAATGTAACTCCGTCTGTCTGTTACGTTTTCAGGGAAAAACTACTGAACTGATTTGGCTGAAACTCAGTATATATATACATATATTCGATGCCTGGATGAATATAGGATACTTTTTATTACCTAAAATGGGATAGTTTTCGGGATAGAAGTATATTTCGCTTATTGACTGTTATGCTTTCACGGAAAAACTATTGACTGATTTTGCTGCTATTCGATACATATGCAAGTTCAATATCTAGAATGGAAACAGTATACTTTTCATCCCGAAAAAAAGGTTAGATTTTGGGATAAATTAATGTAAAAGTTATGCCGGAAAGTAGGATAGGTTTTATGATTTTGTCATTTTTGACTATCTTGTCAATTTTGTCCATCATGTCCATTTTGTTCATTTTGTTCATTTTGCCTTTTTTGTGGTATTTTTGTCTAGTTTTGTCATTTATGTAGTTTACAGATAGATGAGGGATGGGATAGTTTGCGATATAAATGTAACCTGTATTAACGCCTGCTCTTTAAACAAGAGGTACGCACTAGAGGTTGACCCGCGATGCGCCGCGGGGTAAATTCTAATTATTTATAAAAGAAAAATAAATAATATAGTTATGTTATTTTTTAAACACTAAATGTTATGTTGTTTTATTCTATTCACAATTAAATAATAGCGCATCTGAAAACCTATTGCGTCTGGGGAAATCCCCGCTATCGCCCGAGAAATCCTCAAGGACGTTCGCGTTGCTACAAACCTTAAATCTTTTTTTAAAATCGTTAGGCAAACACACACCTCGTATATGCCGAAGCTAATTAAGTTACGCTTGTGTTATGGGTAGTAGCCGCGAAGAATATCTCAACTTATAAATAAAAAAATGTCTTACTTTGCACTGTGCTTACGTTCTTTCCGCGTGTGCGAAATTGTATTTACAGCAGACAGTGTATTAAATTAAAATTATTAAGAGTGAATATTTTTTTATAGAAAAGCGACGCGACAAGTGGTCGACGCGTGGTTGGTTTCACACGCGACGCCGCCGAGCGCGGAGCTTGCGTCCCCTTCACGTGCTGGCTCTGGCTCTGGCGCTACCACACCTGTCAGGTAAGACCTCTACTTCTTAACACGGTCACTGCGTTGTATTGTAGATCGTTACACGAGAGGTGAAAGTCACCTATATAGGCACGAGATGTTTTAGCGCACGACTGTAGCGAGGGCGCTAATAATTCGAGTGCCTAAATAGGCCTTTCACCCGAGCTTTTAACACTACTTTTCAGTTCGAATATGAGGAAAGTAAATAAAACCGATTAGTTAAACAAACAATTACCTCTCCAATAAAATCAGATGTTAAATCTATATTTAAATCTGATGAAACGTCATCACGTACGTCACGTATGAAACGACAAGTATTTTTTTTGTGGTATTGTACCAGCCAGTATGTTTTTTAGTGTCACTGATGGTAGTAAATGTTTAGCTCAAATTTATGTAAATTAAATAATAATTTGGTGAAAAGTAATATATAAGTATACAATCATGTTACAAAATTCTTTTTTTTTATTACAATTTATGCCGCGATTTAACAGTGGCTGTAAAAAAGTTGGCACATGAGTCGCGTGTATTTATTTTTATTATCCATGGTTCGCATAGTTTTGTCAATTTTCTGACACCAGGGAGAATCGTTTCTTAGGGACGAAAAGTGCTGTTTTCATCCCTGTGATCAAAATCGGAATGTATAATTATGTAACTTTTTTTAAAATTCATGTGTTCGATTTGTTGTCAGGGTTTTTGTGTTATTTACCTAGCTAATGTTGGTCAAGTAAGTCTTTGTTTCTGTTTCATTTTGAAGAAAATTAACTTCCAACATCCATGAACGTAAGCGAACAAACACACTGCTTGTTAAGCTAGGTTGAGCTTTCCTTCGATCTTGCTTCAGTAAAAGTCCTGTATTCCGTGATAGCTCTTGTGAGAGAAAATGTATTTTAGATTTTATTACGTGTTTACAACGCTAAGACATGATTAAAACCAGAAAATGTATGGTTAAGGTATTTAAAATTATTATTTACTTGAGTTTTTATAAACATTCCTTGAAAAATTAACTACCTAATGGTGAAAACCGCATAAGAATGCGTTGCGAGGCTTACGAGGAGTTAGCGGGTATAAAAACAGACAGTCTTATCCGTGCAGGACCGGAGAAAGAATACAATTTCCTGCGGCCGGGCGGCCTGTCGTAAGAGGCGACAAAACAACCCACAGCCAGGTGGTAGGGCATTTTCCCGACTGGATGGCTACCACCCCTGGTCTAGAGTATGTCAGCAGAGCAGCGCATTTGCAGCACCTTTGGTGTTGCAAATGTCCATATGCGATAGTACTTTCCATCAAGTGGGCCGTCTGCCTGTATGCTGAACTCATGCAATAAAAAAAAACAAAAAAGACAGACGCGAAAAACGACTTTGCTTTATACTATTTAAATATTATTAAACAATGATAATTTTTGTTAATAATAAATCTTTAATAATAAATAATAATAAATTTATCTATAAGAAAGAAAGATAGGTTGTTATGTGTGGTAACCCTACGGTTTTCCACACATATGAGGCAACCCTGTTGTTTCTCAAACAACAACTTAACAAATTCAAAGAAAACACCTCATTCAAGCCACCTGTGGGTGACTCATGCAAGCGCGTGAGAAAGTGCTGAGTGGAGAGTTTCCTGGGAAGCCTCTGAGCCACCCTACGGACCGATAGACGGGGAGACTGGCTCCAATCGCGGTAGCATGCGGTCGTAACTGATCATCGTGATCATTAATTATAAGTTATTATTGTAAATATTAATTTAATTAAAGTTTAATAATTATATTTAGTTTTTTAAAACTTCCTCCGACGGCCATCTCACATAACTAGGTACAACATACTTACTTGTATGAAAATGCCAGTATAATATTGTTAGTACCATTTGTATACAAAACATCAAATGTAACTACAACAAAAGTTCAACTCTTAACACCTATTAATTTTGCATCGTACTAAAAGTGGGTAGATTTCAAGAGCTACTACATTTCACGATGCGTACACTAAATTATTCTGTAAGAGAGGGGCTGTTTGCCAGATTTACTTAAGGTAAATAGACCATTAAACCCTCGGCTGGGCAAACAGATCGGTGTAAGTAATGAAAAGGAAATTTGCTCTCAAATTAAAATTCCTTCTTTTGTTTATGTAGAACATTATGTCAAGTCAAGAAATACTACGGCACCGAACATTAATCGCTTAATAATGTTGTAAAGCGTACCGATTTAATTTTGTATAAAAATCGAGTTTTTTTGTGAATAAATTTTAATCAATTTAATTCGCCTATATCATTTCACACTAGCATATTAATCCATTATCAGTTCATTCTGAAAGCCATAAAGAAGATTAGACGTGCAAACTCCGTCGTTTGTTGAAAGTTCGACACGCACTTGGCCTATGGTTTTGTTTGTGTATGCAAACTTATTGGAAATCAATCGGCAGTTTGTTCTTATCACATTAAGTAACTGTCAGTGACGAATAGTATCATTTTATCAAAAGGCTCCGTCCAAAGCACCAAAACGTTTCCGTACCAAGAAAAATCGCTGCCGTTCGCCACCCATTAGTTTGGTCAATCATTTAAAGCCTTGGTACAAACTTTCTAGTTACGTACATCTTTCTTGTATTCTTTCTGGTTTAGGAACAAATAAATATAGCGTTCGTTGCATGAAATGAAATACATTATATATAAAGTTGATGAAGCGAAAAGTGTTTGTAAGGATCGTAGCAAGTGGTAATCCATCTCATCTCACCAGCATCATGTTTTGCACGTAATAGAGTCATGCTGGAATTATCTTTATTACAGCCCTTTGGGCCGGCTGGAGGATCAGTGTGATATCACGCTCTCACAGAATACCGGTCTGAAACGATAAGCCTTCAGTTAGTCGTGTTTTGTCCGATGAGTGAGAGTTCCGATGGCTCACTTCCCCCTTCCCTTATCCAATTTTACCTATCCCATCCCCCATAACAATCCCATGAGATAGAGCGGATGGGATATCCGCTTATCTCATTCCTCTTATCTGATTTTTCTACCTTATCCGAAAGGCCGCAACGCATTGGCTTCGTCTCTGGTGTTTTAGACGTCTATAGGCGACGGTAACCACTTTCGATGAGCTCAGGTAGATGCTGGTTTGTCAGCTTCGCAATAAAAATTCTGCCTACCCCAATGGGAAACAGGCATGATAATATAAATAAATAAATCGGCAGACAAGCGCACATATTGTTCCCCAAATTAAGCAAGTTATGCTCGTATTATGGGTAATATACAATGGACTACTCTGGGGCCGATACCAGACACCCAACCATAGTAAACAACAGAAAGTTCGTTTACGAAAATGATCATGCCAGAAATCGAACCCGGAGCCTCTTCGTTGTAGCGGCCGGCAAAGGCTAAGCCCACTCAACCACAGAGGCCGCCGGTAAAATAATATGTACTTCATTTGTATTATACAATATGCATGAAGTACATATTATTTTGGCTTCAATGGACGCTTATCTATTTTTTATTTAAATGTTTTATTTTGTAAATCCTAGTGATAAATCCCGGCAGCGTTCAGAGCGGCCGTTTCATAGAAAATGACAGATTTTTCCAGTTTTGAAATAATACAGAAAAATAAACACTACAGAGTGTTTTTGGCAAGCGTTCAACGTTTTTGGTACACTTAAAAGCTTTAATGACCTGCAACGTAACGATAAACCAGGCCATGAACGCAGTTTTCCAAGTGTGAATTTGATAAAGCAAAATTTATTTAAATATACTATTGCAACATTGGATTCTAATGTTCTATATAGACCATTGATATGCTTTTAAAGTCTCATAACTATTGAATGTCAATTTTATATTACATTTTGTTAATGCGTGTTCTATTCAATTAATTGTTATCATCTTTGTTATTGTGGTTTATTCTAAATTGTATATGTACGTGTAGATTTGTTACCATTCAAAATACTTACCTACATAAAATATTGCAATGTAGTTTAGTACATATTTTTTTACTACTAGCTTTTGCCCGCAAGTTCGCTCGCATTAATGTTATCCCGCGGGAACCGTACGTTTTTCCGGGATAAAAAGTAGCTTATGTACTATTTCAGACTGTAAGCTATCTCAGGAGGATCCTAAAATCCGATCCCAGTGCTACCAACCGGTTCCAATTGTGAATCTATAGTATCTATAGTAATCAAACACACAAAAAATTTCATCAAAATCGGTAAAGTAGTTTTCAAGTTGTGCGCGTATGTACATTTCTGCCATTCATTTTTATTTATATAGATTAGTATTAGTATAGATATACTCTGTGAAAATGGTAGCTTTTTTGTACCTTTGTTGGTGAAGGTTTCATAGGTTTAATATAAGCCGGGTAGTCCGTAGATGCACTTGTTTTCCCATTCGCTGTTATGTATAGTGAATGCCCAGTCGGCCACAGACCGTGGGAGTGTCACGTACGAACTTCCCAATCTACAATGAAGCTATTTTTATGAAACTCGGTATATAATCTTATGGCGACCGAGGGTAGTACATTCTAGCAACCTGAGTTGGTTTTATAAGACATTCAGAAAACTGTAGAAGATTCTAGAAGAAAAAGACAAGGACATTTTAGAAAAGGATAGATGATGAATAAAAGAATAACGAAATGAAGACCGAAATTCTAGAATAGAAGGTTCACGAAGGAAAAGACAGAGATAGATAGATGTTTAGAAAGAGATAGAGAGTAAATAAAAGAATAAAGAAAAGTAGATCGAAATTATGGGTTCCAGAAGATTCTACCGGGTATATAAGCAGCGCGAGGCGCACCTGTCTGACAGTTCATTGGGAAACAGAGGAGCGATAACCATGAAAGGAGATCAGTGGGAGAAGGAGTACGATTAACAGCAAAAGGGGAGTTCAGTGGGAGACGGGAGAGCAATAACAATAATAGTGGAGAGAAGACAAGGATCGAGGAGAGTAGGAGAAGTGTTCAAGATGGAGCGATAAGGGCGGAAGAGGAGGACGGCCCTGGTAGGTCGTAGGAAGTGGCAGCGTTGAAGGCGATTTGGCGGAGTGTGGAACTCGCGGGCATGTGAAGGATCCTGCTAGTGTCGAGGAAACGCTGGTGTGATGGCGCGAAGGTGAAGTCGCGCAATAGGTACGGAGCAGCACAGGATGGCGATGCGGCGTGGCATCGTCGAGGGTATGCTGTGGCAGACGTGCGTGTGGAGTCGCACGTGAAAAGTAAGATAGTCGCAGAAGATAGTCGGAGTTAGCAGCGTTGAAGGCGATGTGGATTCGTGGGCATGCGCAAGCGTTCTACGAGTCCCGCATCGTCAAGTGAGCGCTGGTGTGGCGGCACGTGAAGGCGTGCTGTAGCAAACGAGTGTGTGAGTGTGTAATTACCGCTCTAGGTTTAATGTGGTGGTGGGTTTTCGCTCTAGGTTTATGAACGTGTTCTGATCTGAAGTAAGTGATGATTGACATTATTAAATAATAGGTTGGGGAAAAAGTCTTTTCGCATATAGTATGTATGAACTTGTAATAAGATCTCTTTGGCTTTACCATTTTTATCTGGCTGGTTTTGGTATCATTAAAAAGTTTTAATTTTAAAGAAGACAATTCCAAATTCAAATTAGGAAAATGTGTGATTTTCATTTGATTTTCTTATTGTTAAAATGAGTGAATCTAATGAAGAACTTCGATACATTTTAAAATTTTACTACAAAAAAGGTAAAAATGCAACACAAGCCGGGAACAAAATTTGGGATGTTTATGGACCTAATGCAGTATTCGTGAGAGTAGCGCAAATTTGGTTTAAGCGTATTCAATCCGGAAATTTTGATATCAAAGATGCACGTCGCTCTGGTCGCCCTGTTACGGACAAAGTTGACGCCATTTTTGAAAAAGTGGAGCATGATCGGCATATTAGTAGTTACGATGTAGCTGGAGAACTGGGAATTGACCACAAAACGGTTTTGGCGCATTTGAAAAAAGCTGGGTACACAAAAAAGCTCGA
This sequence comes from Dendrolimus houi, assembly GCA_039645545.1. Classification (NCBI taxonomy): domain Eukaryota; kingdom Metazoa; phylum Arthropoda; class Insecta; order Lepidoptera; family Lasiocampidae; genus Dendrolimus; species Dendrolimus houi. The sequence continues at coordinate 9,412,699 of CM077133.1, forward strand.
TATTTGGGTGCCTCATGAGCTCACTGAAAGAAACCTAATAAACCGTGTACACATTTGTGATTCTTTATTACGACGTAATGAAACCGAACCATTTTTGAAGAAGCTAATAACTGGTGATGAAAAGTGGATCACGTACGACAAGAACGTGCGAAAAAGATCGTGGTCAAAGGCCGGTCAGGCTTCACAGACTGTGGCGAAGCCCGGGTTAACTCGCAACAAGGTGATGCTGTGTGTATGGTGGGATTGGAAGGGCATTATTCATTATGAGCTGTTACCGCCAGACAGGACCATCGATTCTGAACTGTACTGCGAACAACTGATGAGATTAAAGCAAAAATTTGAGAGAAAGCGGCCGGAATTAATCAACAGAAGGGCTGTGGTTTTTCACCATGATAACGCTAGACCTCACACATCTTTAGCCACACAGCAAAAATTACGAGAGTTTGGCTGGGAGGTGTTAATGCATCCGCCATATAGTCCTGACCTTGCACCTTCAGATTTTCACCTGTTTCGGTCTCTGCAGAATTCCTTAGGCAGTGTCAGGTTAACATCACGAGATGACTGCCAAAACCACTTGTCGCAGTTTTTTGATCAGAAGCCCCAAAATTTTTATAGCAATAGGATCACGTCCCTACCTACAAGATGGCAAAAAGTTATTTAACAAAATGGCACCTACATACTTTAGTCAAATGTAAACAAACTTTATAAAAAAACCTTTTGAATTTTTATATAAAATGCGAAGAACCTTTTTCCCCAACCTAATAGGTCCCACTTAAAGTAATATCTAAGGTATTAGATTTAAAGTGTAAATAAGGGTCGATAACTACGTTTAGATAAGATGTCGCCTGAAGAGAATACATGTAAGGGTTGTATCACTGCTTGTAAACAGTCAATAAATTATGCTTCATTGGAGTAAAAAACTCGCGGGTCCTTCCAATCCCAAGTGCGTAGATACCCCCTATCGCACGTAACAATATGTACTTATAATAGTTTCTTATTCTGGAGGGCGGAAAATAAGATAGATTCTGCTTTACACGGATCTGAGGGACTAAAGAGGTCGTTCTCCCAGACTCGTATCACGAACATGACAAGTATAAACATAAAGTGGAACTTTATGCTATATTTTACAATTACCAGTATATTTAGGACATGTGCCAATTTTACGAAGAGATTCTACAAAGGCGACCGCTTTAGGCCACGTGAAGTTTAGTAAACCCGTTCTGTTTCCATCATAATTATATTCCAAAACATTTATAAAATCTAATAAAAGGTACAACATTTAAAAAAATAAATAACTTATGGTAATGTTTTAAAGTAAATAATATTCAGCGTTATTCATAAACGTTGATTAATTTTTAAGTAATACTTTAAACACTTATTTAAAGGAAATTGTATTAATAAACACTATTTAGACTCATAACCCTGTTTAAACTAGCTGTCAGATTAAACAACCTCACTCCGCTGTTTAACTCTCTTAAGTAAAAAATGGCGGACAAAACTATTGTTGCTTTCAACAGCTGGTGTTTGATTTTGTGAATATTGGGATAAAAATGGAATATTTTATTTTCGGTGACGATTTACACATTATTGAGAAAGATGTAATATAGGTTGGACTCTATAATGAAATATTTACAATAGCATGAAAATAGAATCACAATGATCTTCAACCTAGCTTCAATTATAAATAACACTCTCACAAGTGCCGAGTACGTAGTGCGTCAGCCGACAAAGACAAAATCTTTTTTTTAAATTTTGATAAGAAGATTGACAATTTGCACGTACCGCTCAAATTCTATCTACCAAATTCTACCAAAAAGTTGCTAGGGTAAAAAAAAGTTAAATAGTGTTTAGTTCAGCAATGTAAAATTTTTGTTTATGAATAAGAAATTTTTTAATAATTTTTAGGTCTTAATCAGTTGCTTAGTTAACTAATGTTTAGAACGTTTATTAACATTTTTTTATGAATAACGCTGTTTATTCGTAAGCATTACATTTGTTGTAAGCCTTATTATCTCTTTTATCGCACTAATTTTGAAAGTCTGTTACGCTTAAAAGACATTACGCCTCAACACTAAACAATAAAGTAAATCGTCCGCGGAAGAAATGTTGTCTTAGCTTTTATTTCCTTGTATTAACATTGTTGCTTGCTATAAAAGGTTGGAGAATGCTATCGCCAGCTTATTGAGAGCGTCGCGGCTTGAAAATAACAAGACTACGAAGTGCCGAGTAAGATGATGAAAGATAACGACTGTTTGATTATTGCCAATAAAATTTCTGCTTAGCAATAATTCTGTATTTATAAAAATCTTGTACGTATTCCTAAGTAAGTGATAGTTTAATATAACAATACATTAAATTATTAATTAATACAATGAAGGAAACTTCACTTATATTATATTCTACTTATAATCCCTTACTGACTATAAGTAGAATACTGAGCCTAGGTCATCGATGTCAATGGGTAAGACTCCCTGAACGCTGGCTACGTTGTCGCGCTGGATCGCCATATTAATCCGTTGACCGATGCAGGAACCAGTCCTCTGATCACCCGAAGAGTATTCGTAATAAAAAATATGATAATATTGTGGAAAACGTTAAGTAAAACTGTAATCATTTTTATAATTATAGTATAAATACAGTTACGAGTCGCGAGACTCGAATTAAAAATGCCGTTAGAATTACTATAGAGTTTATTAGAACTATATAAACACGTATAACACAGGTACAAATATAACCGAACACTACAAGTCTAAACGTAATGCAGAAGGTCGTAACTCAATAACACGCGCAAAGTCCGTTACTTATTAGATTCCCAATTGTAGTACACACGTCTTGCTTCGCTCGTAATTCTCGCTCGACTGCCTGCTCCCTCAGTCGGGCCATTGCTTTATACTGCACACATGGAATATGTCCGCCCGGCAGCGTGGACCGAATTTCCTAGAATCGTAATCCGCACACCTGGCTAATTATGCCTGCAAGCGGCCACAAACGAGTACAATAGGCTGTTCTCCACAATAACCAATAAATAAGTGAACAAATGAAGACAATCATAAGAGGATTACAATTAGTTCAATTACTGACGGGTAATAAAACGTGTTTTTATAGATATGCTAGTGGATTTTGTTTTCGTCGGAATTTAAGTTGTAACAATACTATTTAACAAAATTTTAGAAGCTCATCATATCATCTGTATATGCAGATAACATTAAAATAATTGTAATTATTACAAAATACTATATAACTATTGTGAAACACAAATAAGATTTAAGAGAAGTGGCAAACAGTACCTACGTCATATTTCCCAATTTATTAAAATTGGCGCTGTGCTTCTAGCTCGATATGAATTGACCTGAGTTATCCTTTTTATAAGAAGGCTATGACATGGGAAAAAGTATTCTTCTTCCACTCTATGGGCGTGAAATTTATAATTAAATTAAATTAGACTTTGATATAAACAATAACTAACAACAATATCTAGTTTGTAAAATATTTATTCTTTCCATTCATTGGATTGACGGCCTATGTGGTTGAGCGGGATAAACCTTTCCCAGCTCACTCTCAACTCACTACAACGTAGAGGTTCCGGGTTCGATTTCTGGCATGGTTAATTTTGTAAACAAACGTTCCGTCATTGACTATGGTCTGGGTGTCTGGAATCGGCCCCAGACTGGTCCATTGTTTATTACCCACAACACAAGTGTAACTTGCTTAACTTGGGGATTACAATACTTGTGTTTGTCTATCGATTATTATATTATTATTATTACTGGAATATTCATACATGTTTTCAAATGTCTTTTAGACTATATGTCATCTAAGATTCCTGGCTTACTTAAACTCTGAAGATCTTTTACAAATATACATTATTCAAAGAGCCAAAACTCCAGTTTTATCCTTAGCGGAAATCTTCACCACGTTACCCCCATCAATCTACGTCGGCTCACTGAAACGTCTACAGTACTACTTTCCTTGAATAATTTAGGCATATATCTTCTGAATTCAACCAACGAATTGAAGTGTTGAAAGTGATAAAGCGCTGCCAATATACGGTAGTACTTCACCGTACCCTTGTCAATCGGTTTATTAGATTTAGTTTTAGTTAGTTAAGACATTTCCAATATATTTTTTATATTCCGGGCGCGTTGTCATATTACTAGGGTATATATTTTGTATGATCAGTTATTATATTACTAAATACGTTATTTAGCGCGCATAAACTCTGAATTCATATCGCTTGAAAATTATTCCGTTTTCCGGAGTAAAATGTGACACATATTCATACCTGTTATTGAAGCTTATTAATACGACATCTATTAAATCTTTAAGAGAGATGACACCATAATAGGTCTTTTAGGCTACGAATAGGAAATAAATGAATTTTCATATTTATATATAAGTATCGAATCTTTAGATGGTATTTTGCAGGCAATGTAGTATTAGTAAAAATTATACCGTACTATAAAAATATGTCACAGGTTGGCTAATATCTACTAATCCTTCCATCATATTTTATAATATAATATTTATAAAAAAAGTTAGGATTATATTATAAAAATAGTTAAAATAAATTATCTGCTTGTTAACCTATGTATTTTAAAATGCTTATTTAGAAATCTCGAAACCTATGATTGTGTATAATACAGTGGTGCGGGGTGGAAATTCGGTCAGTTGAAAAAACATACCGTATGATTCAAGCGCTCACTACACCGCTGTTGTAGAAATTAAGGTTCCATTATCAGCATACAAAAAAGCTCAGGATTTAATAACATTGACTTTGATGTGTGATAAAAGTGGTTTTGAAAAAAGTATTTTTAGGCGTGCGCAAGAACTACGACGAACAGAACACACAACTGAATCGGAGAATACCAAACATAGAAAACAAAAGATTTTGTTCAATTTGCAAGTACCCCTCATCCAAGTATACTTACTTACGTAATTAATAATTATGTTTGGTAGAGTACGGCCTAAAATAATGAAGTTTCTCCGTTAACAAGTAGTCAATGAAGCAGCATTTCAAAAGAATTAAAGCCATTTTGGCAAATAAAACCCATTGCAATGAAGAAAGAATTGAGTAAAATCCGTGAACAACAACACAATAAACAAATAAAAACAAAAAACTATAATAATTCACAAGCACGTACGCCGTAAGTGCGAACCATAGCATACTGAATTATTTTTGTAAATAAAACTTACACTTGTAAACAAAAACGTCTAACTTGCCATGTATTTTCTTATTACACTATGTATTTTTAATTTTTCAATCTGACAGCATATTTTGAAACAAAAGCAGGTGCTCGATTGGATTATGAGTTGCTATTTCATCTAATAGCAACTCATAACCCAATTTTATCCGTGCAGGAACGGAGAAAGAATACAATTTCTTGCGGCAAAACAATCCACAGCCAGGTGGTAGGGCATTTGCCCGACTGGATGACTACCACCCCTGGTCTAAAGTATGTCGCCATAACAACCTTGAGTTGTGTTCCGGCATTAGTGACGAAGTTTCAGTCTCCCTTAAGAGAGCAGCAGCGCATTTGTAGCACCTCTGGTGTTGCAAATGTCCATAGGCGATGGTAACCGCTTTCCATCAAGCGGGCCGTCTGCCTGTCTGCTGAACTCATGCAATAAAAAAAATAAAAATACACGTGGAAAGCCGCAGAGCGCAAGAGATAGTAATACAGTAATATTATATACACGAATAAAAAACGCAAGCGTCAATAAATTCATGGCGTTTTCAACCTTTTGGTACCGCAAGTTAATTTATAGAGACACTAGTAATGATATGTTTGAACAGAACGCGTACACGCCAATTAATGCATAGCGCTTTCGACCTTTTGGTTGCTAGTCGCTAGTTTCTTAAAGGTAGGCTATAGATAGAATCGAATTGTATGAAGTCCACGCCACTGGTATAATATGACATACCATGTTATGACCCAACGGATCCCAACAGTAGTAACAAAAAATGATAGAATCGAATAGAAGAGGCTGAAATCGTAAGATATCAATGGTATAAAATAAAATCAACATATGATAAAATACAGAAATCTATTCACATTATAAATTTATTATTTGAACTGAGCGTGATTTATAAATAGACTAAATTATAAATCAAATCCAGAAGTGTTGTGTTCATTTCCTCAATCCGAAAACAATTTGTAATCTACGTCATTATACTTTTACGATTTTACCATTACCGACGAGGCGTTAATAAAAACTATATTTAAATTAAACTCTTGCAGAAACATATCTATTAGAAGTGCTGTCGTGAATCGAGTACGGTTTTTCACATAAAGTTTTTGAGTAATTTAAGTCACTGGGTATTCTAAATTGAAAAAGCTTAGGAGTTTTAAAACATATTATAATGAAAACGCGTGTCTGAAATAAGGTAATTTTTGTACGCTGTTCGAGTAATTGTTAAAAGTTTTAAAATTAAAATTCAATAGTATTTATCCAAACTAAGTTTTCTTTTATTGCATGATTTCAGTAGACAGGCAGAGACGGCACACATGTTGGAAAACGGTTACTATCGCTTATGGACATTTAATTTTCTAACACGGAACACCAAAGGTACTACCAATGTTCTTCTGAAGAACATTTTTTGAAAGTTTTTTTGTAAACTCATAATTTACCTCGCTTTATGTCCTTTTTGTAAATAATTGTGTTATATAAATTATATTATTCGACTATATGGAGTTGTAGTTAACAGAACGATAAAGTGAATAGAAGTTGTTTGCATAAGCTGATGTTTATTTTTCCTTATAAATGTGAGCGTGAGAGGTATATATATACCTACTGTTCATTACTTCTTTTCGGTTTTATATATTACTAGCTGATGCCCGCGACTTCGTCCGCGTGATTTTTATTATTCCTTCAATTGAAATTTTATAGATCGCAATACCTTATAATGCTTCTTTCTAGACGACATTCAACGTAAACTGATTCGGAACATGGACAAATGGATGGACAAACTTTTTTCTAGGCATTGTGTACAAATAAATCGTCAACCAACACTTGACCAATATTACAATTTTAAATTAAATCTCTAAGCAAAAATAAAGGCAAGCTTTTGAAGCTTTCTTTCAAAGATATACAAAATAAATTGTACTTTGTTATTACCTCTGAGAAGACTGGACCACGAACGAATAACCAAACGACAACCCTTACAAAACAACTTTTTTTTCACCATCGCGATGTAGAATACTGTCACCGTAATCTAGTTTATTTAATACGAATTAGAGTCGATAACATAATTTTTGAAGCGTTAGTTATTGCAGTGAATTGTAACATTTCACCATCGCGTTGTAGAATACTATCATGATGAAATACGCTATGTTAGACTCTGTTTTTGTAAGGTTTTACTCGCGGAATCTCGACTTTATACTATATAAATTGTTATATTGTATGATGATGCCGGCAATATCAATACTTAATTAGGTGCATAAGTTGTATAATAAGCTGTTTAAGTAATTCAAGTTTTTTTAACTATCCCACGGGAATTAATTTTTCGCGATCAAAAGTATCCTATATATTGACCTGGGATATAAGCTACCACCATACAAAATTTCATTTAAATCTGTCCAGTCGTTTCGGAGATTAGCCCGTACAAACAGACAGACAAATAGAAAAACAAAAATTTTGAAAAAAATCTAAATTAGTTCTATTTCACTTCTTACACCCCCCTGACTCGGTTTATAGCATTTTTTTTCATTGTACAGAAATTCAACCTCTACAGTTTTATTATATGTATGTCTATGAGCCAATTTAGATGAAAAGTACCGTCAAAGTTGGAGATGAATTTAGGATATTTTTACGTTTAAAAATAATAGTTCCCAAGGGATATATTAAATTTCCAGAAACGGAGCCTCGCAGCCCTATTCATATAATAACCAACATTATGAATGTATATCTGTGTTTGAATTTAACTTTTCGCTTTGAAAATTAACACAAGATGTACGTATTTGCATATTTTTTGTTGTCAATGGAATAAATACGGTCTTTATTCCAGTCGATAAAGTCACATCATTAACTGGAAATTTCCTGTGACGTAAGTAACTAACGGCAAAAAATGGATTGCAGAAAAACTATTTCCACGGAAGCGTGTTGAAATAAAATTCTCGTGAATGTTATTCTTTATACGTCAGTCAATGAAGATTAAATATTATTTGAATAACAACAATAGTAAACTAATTTTACATAACTTTGACGAATTAAAAGGCGGATCTAAGCTGCAGATACAAATAAAAGTTATTTTTGGAAAGGTTAACAAAAGATTTAATTAATCGTCTATATAGTGCTGGCACCGATTAAAACTATAATTATAATTATTGCGACTTCTACGTGTTGTGGCGTAGGCGACGCGGGGCCTTAAAGCGGCAGTTTTTGGAAAATCGCATTAAGAAATTGACATGCGTCTAGTTTACTGGAAGGTGCAAGATATGGCGTAAGTTCCATATTGTTTTCACATTCGTCATAACTTCAACTTAACACTCACCTTATCTTCAAGTCCCTTTTATGCTTTTGTGTGGCTTAATTCGGAAAAGAACTGTACGATGTTACTTTGCGAAGGTCAAAACAACTTATTAAAATTCACACCAATATTTAAAACAATGACCAGAAAATATAATATTACCTGTCGTTGGAATATGATGATATGTAAATGTATGTACATATATTAGGTTGGGGAAAAAGTTTCTTGGCATTTTATATAAAAATTCAAAAGGTTTTTTTATAAAGTTTATTTACATTTGACTAAAGTATGTAAGGTGCCATTTTGTTGGATAACTTTTTGTCATCTTGTAGGTAGGGACGTGATCCCATTGCTATAAAAATTTTGGGGCTTCTGATCAAAAAACTGCGACAAGTGGTTTTGGCAGTCCTCTCGTGATGTTAACCTGACACTACCTAAGGAATTTTGCAGAGACCGAAACAGGTGAAAATCGGAAGGTGCAAGGTCAGGACTATACGGCGGATGCATTAACACCTCCCAGCCAAACTCTCGTAATTTTTGCTGAGTGGCTAAAAATGTGTGAGGTCTAGCGTTATCATAGTGAAAAACCACCCGCCTTCTGTTGATTAATTTCGGCCGCTTTCTCTCAACTTTTTGCTTTAATCTCTTCAGTTGTTCGCAGTACAGTTCAGAATCGATGGTCCTGCCTGGCGGTAACAGCTTATAATGAATAATGCCCTACCAATCCCACCATACACACAGCATCACCTTGTTGTGAGTTAACCCGGGATTCGACACAGTCTGTGAAGCCTGACCGGCCTTTGACCACGATCTTTTTCGCACGTTCTTGTCGTACGTGATCCATTTTTCATCACCAGTTATCAGCTTCTTCAAAAATGGTTCGTTTTAATTACGTCGTAATAAAGAATCACAAATGAGTACACGGTTCATTAGGTTTCTTTCAGTGAGCTCATGAGGCACCCAAACATCGAGTTTTTTTGTGTACCCAACTTTTTTCAAATGCGCCAAAACCGTTTTGTGGTCAATTCCCAGTTCTCCAGCTACACCGTAACTACTAATATGCCTATCTTGCTCCACTTTTTCAAAAATGGCATCAATGTTGTCCGTAACAGGGCGACCAGAGCGACGTGCATCTGTGATATCAAAATTTCCGGATTGAAAACGCTTAAACCAAATTTGCGCTACTCTCACAGATACTGCATTAGGTTCATAAACATCACAAATTTTTTTCGCGGCTTGTGTTGCATTTTTACCTTTTTTGTAGTAAAATTTTAAAATGTATCAAATTTCTTCATTAGATTCACTCATTTTAACAATAAGAAAAACAAATGAAAATCACACATTTTCCTAATTTGAATTTGGGATTGTCTTCTTTAAAATTAAAACTTTTTAATGATACCAAAACCAGCCAGATGAAAACGGTATAGCCAAAGAGATCTTATTACAAGTTCATACATACTATATGCGAAAAGATTTTTCCCCAACCTATTATATTTATCTATAAACATTCACATAATGTAGATATGTATTTGTATGTTATATATTAAATATATTTCTATTTAATATATAAAGCATCTATATATATATAGCGTTTTTATATTTATTACTAGAATGTAAGTAATCGTACTATGTATTATGTATACCACCCATCGCCGTTATAATCTCAATACATTCTTGGGGCTGTCTGGAAGATATCGCTTTTTAGTGATAAGACCGCCCTTTGTGCATAGTTTTAGTCTCTATGTCCATTTTTGTATTGGTGTAAAATAAAGACTTATTGACTGATTGAATGATAAACGTTCTCATACACATTTGTTCTGGGTTTGTCATGAAATCTTAATTCTTTTCATGGTGCAACTATAATATACGGCAAGAATTTTAACGTTAACTTTATTATTAGTTTTATGTTTTATTTAAATCATCCCTGGTTCCTTGCGCTTATGATTTATTCCTATCCTTCCGGTAGACAAGAAACAGGTTGGATCTAATTAAAAACGATTGTTGTTCCAGTGAAACGACCCTTGCGGCCGTTTTGCGATATTTTCGGATATGCTTTTCCGCGAGGTAACCTTATATTTTCTGGGCTACAAAAGTATCCTATACTGAGCCAGTAAGAAGCGTGTTTAACATTTAGATATTATTAGTAAAGATTTATGATCAGGTTTGCTATTGTAACATTCCGACACGATTGTAATAGCAGGCTTAAAACTGTGAAAGTATTTACAGAGAACTATGTTAATCTTTTTATGGAAATGTAAAAAAAGAAACAAGTCTGCAAAATGTAAAAGCAACTCACATTCAAATTTAATTTCTGATTATAAATAGTGTTGATTGTATTTATAATAAAACACTAACGAGGTTGATCAAGATAATAAAATCAAAGAATTATGACACAGACCACAAACTGTTAGCAGCTGTTGAAGACGCCAATCGTTTAAGTGCAACATAAAACATGTTGGCGATAAAATAAAAGCGTTGTAAAAAACATGAAACCACTTCCGAATAAGTAAACCTTGTATCAACTCTTTGAATAATGGAAAACTTCTGGTATCTCTGTTTTGATTTATTTGTGCTATGAGTGGTATGACAACCTTGAGTTGTGTTCCGGCATCAGTGGCCAAGTTCCTGTCTCCCTTTAGAGAGCGGCAGCACATTGGTAGCACCTTTGGTGTTTCAAATGTCCATAGGCGACGGTAATCGCTTTCCATCATGTGAGTTGTCTGCCTGTCTGTTGAACTCGTGCAGTAAAATAAAGGAAGCGGATCGGGTCCCTTGGTGTTGAAAAGCATAGACAAATGGAAGTAGAAAAGTATAAGAGATAGTACAACGGGCGGCCTTATCGCTAAACGCGATCTCGTCCAGATAACCCCTGGCGGGGGTTGATAATTTTTAATACTGATGATGGTGCAGTTAATAAATAATGATGAATGATATATATATATATATATATATTTACAAACATACATACATACACACACGCGTAAATAATATACATATGACAATACAAACACTGTTACAACTTAGGCTCCGACAAACATAAATTCCACGTACAGTCTGTAAAAGCACATTTTATTACCTGTCGGCATTTGAACTAATTGTAATCCTTTTATGATCATCTACTTTTGTTCATTTATTTATTGGCATACGTTTCTAAGTTATTGTAGAGAACAGTCTACTGTTCTATTGTACTCGGTCATTAGCATCATTAGCCAGGTGTTACGGATTACGAGTACAAGCTGATTCTAGGAAATTCAGTCCACGTTGCCGGGCGGGCACTGTGCATTGGTGAAGTATAAAACGACAGCCCGATTAAGAAAAGAGGCAGTCAAGCTACGACTACGATACGGGCGTGAAGTGTGTTCATTCGGGAATCTAGTAGTGACGGACTGCGCGTTTTATTGAATTACGACCTTCTGCATTACGTTTGGATTTGTTGTGTTCGGTTATATTTGTACCTGTGTTATACGTGTTTGTATAGTTCTAATAAACTCTTTAGTAATTCTAACGGCATTTTAATTCGAGTTTCGCTAAACTCGTAACAATACATATACTTACATAAAAGCGTTATTGCACACAATGAAATGTAATGCTTCTGAACCTGATTGATTGACGCATTGTAAAGATTTGGCTCATCTTATACCAGCAATAGGCAACTCAATCCAGAGACGCACAGCCCGGACGGTGAAAGTGTTATTAAAAAACAAGATGTGTTTACGCAAATTATGGGAGCTAGACACATAGAGAAATTCGAAACGTTCGTTAAGCATAACATTGATACAATTTAAATATAATTAAATAAATTTATCTATTTCTAGATGATAAATAGTTAGGTATATATAATAAATGTCTATACGCGGCGGTGATGATGAAAACTCTGCCAGATGAGCTGTCTATCTATTGGCTTGCATGTAAAAGAAACTAACGATTTACTTAAAAAAAGATGAAACTTTACGTAGTAAAAATTACAGCAGGGTAAACTAAAGCTGCATTCCTTCATTATCTTACTAAGTTCGCAGTCTTTTCAAACAAGCTTCTTTCACAAACACCTACTTTTGTTCGATAAGAACAAATTTGTATTCACCTAATAGCAGGCTACTTCAAAACTCTTGACTCATGGTGTAAGTTGAATCGAGTTTGGTTTACGCAAAAAGTTTGTTTCAGTATTTTTTTGTCCCTCAGAAGAAAATATCTATAGGTACTACGTGTTCACTGTATGAAGTAAATTTTAGTATATACTGTTACGAATTTGTATTATGTAAATTCGAAAACGCCGTTGGAATTATCATAAACTTTATTAGAAGTACACAAACGTAATTCACAGTTCTTACAAGTATAGCCGAATACAACAAAACCAAACCGTAGGGCAGAAAATCGTTATCACATAAATCGCGCAACGTTCGTCGTTATAAGATACTCGCTCCGAAAGTGCACCAGGTAACGCCTCGTTCGCAGTCAGAACACGACTGGCGCATTTCCCGACTGACCGACCCTCATCCATTTCTAAATTAGTCATGGCCTCCTATCAACATACCGCCCACTGTTTCTTGAAATCGTTAAATGGTCAGGCTAATGGCTTCCAAGAATTCGCATAAAATACCAACAGAGGAAAGAAGGTTTTATGACGTCTACGGCGGCGTGAACAAAGAGATTAGCAAGATTAATAGATCACTCAAATTCAAAGGGATAATAAGACACTGCAAGGGATTAGTATCGGCTTGCAACAATATTTTATAATGGCATACTTGTCAGTCAGTTAATCAACAGGGATAATTTTTAGCGTCTTACAAAACGTCACAGCCAAACGTGATTTTTCAAAGGTACCACCTATACTATACATAACAGTATACCTTTGAAGCAGTAATTTAATGATTTTTTTATATGTATGTCATGAAATTTTTAAAATAATGCAAGGTTTTTTAAATGCACTAAATGACGTGTCCTATGTTCATCCACTCTACTGAAAGTATAATTAATAGTAATCGAGACATCTCGTTCCCTCGCGAAACCTTGAACCCGAATCCTTTGAAAACTATCACATTTCATCTCTAGACCATGAAGAAGGAACAATCAATATCCAAATGGATTAACCTTCCCATTTATATGTATATTACTTTTGAATTCGTCAAGTATATCACTGTGTTTCTTAGACATGACAAGTTTGCGATTAATGGCCGGTTCCTATATATTACTATTCATTCACTTACTCTACCATCGGTTGATTAGATTAGTTAGATTTCAACAACGAAAATTTATTAGTAATTCAATTCTATACATAAATAATGCGTTGTAATATTTCAAGAAGTTGAATATTGAAACGTCTGGGAGATTTCCTTCACGTCTTTCATGAAACATTTCTACGATTTATTTTGTTTCCTTCGTATTATGACAGAAATTAGAATTTATCGTTCTTGGAAATGGTGAAATTAATTTCGTGGAATTATTTTTCAGTGTTTTTTACGTTTCCGACGTAGCGTTCTGATTCAAGTAAAGGCCGAGTTTTACAACTTGTCTAGTTGGCATCTGTCCAGTGTACTAATTGCTAAATGGATTTTGTTATAAGCGAGTAGGGTATGAGTAATGTGGCCAGTTGACAGTTGTTTCTTTAATTATTTAAACAAATAGGCTCTTTATCCCTCCATATCCTAGCTGTTGTTCTCTTTATTTTTATACGATTGCCCTGATTTTTAAATATTCAAGCTCGCGTTTTATCGGTATGTTGGTACTCATCATTCAAATTAAAAGCATCTATGTGACAATAGAAAAAAGTACATAAAATATGTGCTGTTTTGTATAAAAGTAGAGCTTTCCACATGGCTTCTCTTGTGGCAATTGCAGTTCCATATTTCATACAAACTATCGAATTTTCATAGATAAAAGTTCGGTGGGGTAATGTTAATTCTGTACTCTATAATAGCTAATACATAATATTATGTATTTTAATTACAAACGGTACAAGGAAATAAATGAATATCGGTTGTGCGCCAACATTGGGCCAGTATGCAATTAAGTACTTAATATGCTAATATTGTTTGACAGGAAGATCTCAGCGCATGAATTCGAGCGCGGGGGTCTCCTGAAACCACTAGTCACGACTGTGGATGGCACGCCTACCTTCCTCGGGGACCAGCCGCCCCACGCCACGCCGTCCCGCCCGCAGCGGCGGTCACGCCATGAGCTACGGCAGCTCGACGAAAAAGAACTTATATTTGAATTAGTGAGTATATTATAAAGCTGCGTACTTACCTGCGAGCCGTAACTGTAATGATTATAAAATCATAGTGTGTACGTGATTCGCGTGCTCGAGGCGAGCGGTATGCAGCACGCTTCGCAACCGCCCGACAAAGCGATGACCAATGTCGGCTATAACATTAGAGCATGTTACTAATACAAGTTAGTGTGCTCGGTTACAGTTACGGCTCGCAGTTGAGTACGGCTTAGTATAACGAAGGCAAATGATCTGACAACCCATGTGTTATGGCGCGTTTCCATACTTGCCAAGGCTCGGCAAGCGTCCACAAGCACAAGCGTGTAAAGAGGGCGTTTGGCTTGGCTTGCGTGAGTTTGTGGACGCTTGTATTCGATCCTAGACCGGATCGAATACATGTGAGACAAATTTGATGTTAAGTAATAACGACATGATTCTTAAAAGAAGATTGTGGGATGAAATTTATCTAAAATTTTTCATTTATTGGGAAGAATTTTGTTGCTTAATTAATTTTGTTTTTTATTGCGAAGCTACCAAACAGGCGAACGGCCTTGCTAAAGGAAAGTGTATTTGTATTCTTTTTATGTAAAAAAAATCTTTAACAGGTCTTAAAGCTGTAAGTGCGTGAAATTATGATTTTGGTTCCGGTGACCATTTTGCCTCTCGGCCGAAAATTTCATAAAAATCGCGTGAAATAATTTGCAGTGCGGCCTAGATGAAATTCATTCCGACGAAATTATCTGACGCGAATAAAACTGGCGCGGTGAAAATTCGCAGTGCGGACTAGGCCTTAGTGGTAATTGGCTATCGTCCTCTGTAGAGAAAATACAATACATAATTATTTATTTTCAAGAATTTATATTTATAACAATGGCAGTAACGTTGATTCCCGCACCAGGACTAAACTGTGTCGCGGAGAACTGATATAGTATTATCAATATATAACATAACAATTAAAAAATGTGTGTGCGAGTGTACAACATGCGTGCTTGTGTTTGAGTGAGTGCATGTGTGAGAGAGAGTGTGTGATAGGTTTTATATTTGAATGCCCAATAAAGACTCAGTTTCCTCGGAGTTTAATGTAAAAAGCCACAATGTCATTTTTTCTTTAGCACAACTAAGATTGGGACCTTTTGGATTACATTTGGTGATTACGTTATTGTCACAGGATAAGAAATTGCTAAAACGACTGGCAAACTTCGTTTTCATCTGTGATATTGTAGACTTTGTACGACGAACAGTGTTTGGTTACACGGAGATTAAAGACCAACAATACATCAATTACTATGAGGACAAATAATAGTCAACAGAGGTTAAATTTGAAAGAGTGCGGAAGAAAAAATATATTAGAAGCCATTAATTGCACTACTTATGATACTTACATCATATGAAATACGATTAGTTCAAACCGTAAATTCGCTACGGCGGGGTGTTCAGCAGGAGGTCGTTTGGAGCGTGCACGTCGTGCTACTTGACGTCATACCAATTTGTTTATTAATCTTTATAACAACGTTTAAGGGGGTATAGTTAACGTCAATTTAAGTGAAAGAGCGGTCTAAATGACGCGTTTAAACGACATGCGGACTACGATTGATCAATACGTTTAATGCTCTAATGAAAACTAGTAACAGATCGCGACAATTTACACTCTGCGTGTACATAGCTTGTACGCCTTGCTGCACACTTAGCTGTTCTTTGAGCGCCTGCAGCCTAGGCGCAACTCGAGTTCCACTATTTGTATGTGGTTAGTGATGCTAATATTAGAATGTTTAAAAATATCAATCTAAATCAAACTTGGAAATCTTAACAATGTGATCATTGCACGCAGGTTTTAGCAATTGTTTGATTAAAATCTGTTCTCCTCGTCAGTTAATTATTTATTAATGTCGTAAACACGCATAGGCATATTGAATTTTAATTTGCCCCCAACACAGGTGTGAGTTAATTTTAGTTACTGCCACCACTCCGAGTATTTAGGTCAGGGTTTGAAGTTATTTTGCTAAACATCAGTACATAGTCTCTATTTGGCCCGCTAAATTAATTGTATCCTAGAAGATTTAGGTGTAGGATTGTTATGACTATGGAATGGTTATGGAATGTTATTAACAACATTCCATAACCGCACCGCAGTAGTAATAGATAAATGTTGACGTGAATTGTTTGATTGACAATTACTATTAAAATTTATTCAAGGCAAACAGAAGAGTGAGTTTGAGGTAGCAGTACCCAAACTATATAGATATAACTAATAAGAGTTATCTATCTATATTTTAATATAGTTGTATTTATTAACGTTTTTCCTTCAATCATTAGTAGCGAAAATCTCAATGTCAGGAAAATGTCCACAAATGCATAATTTTGCATATCTTTTTGACACGCTCATCTTCAATATATTGACGTTGCATTCGCTTTTTTCTACCACAACTAGACTATTGTGTAGAAATGTATAACGAAAAATAAAAATGGATGTCATATTTTCAGAGATAATATGTGTATATGAAAGTTTGTAAGTGCTAATGTATCTTTATTTCTCTGGAACATTTAGTGCACGAAGGGGTTTAAATAGGAGAGTTATTACCTATCAGAATTCTGACTCTTAGCTCGAGTGATATAATAGGCTAAGCAGTCATAATATTATATTGAAAATATTGAGAGGTAATGTTCGATTGAATGTTTGATAATTTTGAAGAATGCGCTTGTAAATAGTTAGATTCGACTCACCGATAGCTCTTTGTAGATTTTTTTTTGGAGAGAGTGAAATGAGTATCTTATGAATGGTGGCCCCACTCGTAGACGTGTTGAAATGTCGATTTGATTGACACTCGAGAATTTACAGTGACGTTTAGACGAGCATTTTTGAATCGCGGGAATTTAAATACAAGCGTTTAATAACAAACCCTACAGGTAATTTGAATAATTTGATTTTAGTAACCACTTGTTTGTACTAAACTACTCACAAAAATTAAAGGGACAAAAAATAAGTCGAAATTTATCAGAGATTTTTTTGAAGATTACGCGGTGTCAGAGAATACAAATAGTAGTAAAAAAAATTTGAGTAGTCAGACCAAAAGAAAGAACCGCTTGATGGAGCGATCTGAAAATTTACAGGGCTATTGGGGATATATTGAGGTATAATAATTCCTAAAGACCTTAGCCTTACCGGCAGTATTTGCTAAGATACGGTCGATTTGCCAGAACCGGAGAAAAAGATACTTTTAAAATAATTATTAATTGCAGAGGAGGATCCTTTTTCGTATAAATTCCGATATCTCCGCGACAAA
This sequence comes from Dendrolimus houi, assembly GCA_039645545.1. Classification (NCBI taxonomy): domain Eukaryota; kingdom Metazoa; phylum Arthropoda; class Insecta; order Lepidoptera; family Lasiocampidae; genus Dendrolimus; species Dendrolimus houi. Next base: position 9,430,652 of record CM077133.1, read on the forward strand.
GGGACGAAGCAAGCTTGTAAAAAAAAGTTGAAGCTAAATGAACAGGCTGTCTGGCCCATATTTGTTTCGCGACATTCCTTGGAATATGTAAAAACCACGACTCTTAAAAAAATTTCGCCTAAAGGTCCAGAAACTAAAGTTTTGGAGCTTTAAATTGCTATTTTTAAAATCCTTGATACGACCATTTTTAACTGATACAGCTCGTCAAAAATTACGACTTTTTTGTTCCTTTAATTTTTGTGAGTAGTTTATTTGAATTTGCTACAACAGCGACTTACTACCTACTTTTCTACTCACATTTGAGCTAGAAACAGTTAGGTTGTATTTACTTGTAACATTTTGCCTCATAATTCATTGAAACATTAATATTTCGAGCGAATATATTTCATATCGTAACATCTGCATTTGTGTTTTATGGCTTTACGTAAAAGGGAACGTTGTACGTATTTCAGAGTGAACGGGGAATAAATAAATAATTTCCTATTAAGGCAACAGCTGACATCTTTTGATTTTATTATCAAGAAAACTTTTAAAACTGTAATCTAGCTAGATATTTTATTATATTAGACAATAGTCATTACATTTGTATATAAACATATTATTATTATTGGTTACTCTTATTAATGCCTAAATGGGAAGTTCAAGTTCATTAGTTAACTCTTCACAGGTTGATAAATGCCTAGGCATTTGTCTGTGTTCCTCAACCATAAAGGAAAAATCTTTTGCCCAGTTGAGATGGCTTGTCTGGTAGGTCTAGCACGATAATTGTACTCGAAAATTTCTATATATTGTTACGAGTTACGGGGCTCGAATTAAAATGCCGTTGGAATTATTATAGAGTTTATTAGAACTATACAAACACGTACAAAACAGGTACAAATATAACCGAACACAACAAGTTCAAACGTAATGCAGAAGATGGTAATTCAATAAAACGCGCAAAGTCCATCACTATTAGATTCCCGATTGTAGTATACACGTCTCGCTTCGATCGTGGTTCTCGCTCGACTGCCCCCTCCCTCTATCAGGCTATCGTTTTATCCTGCACAAGTGCAACGTGCCCGCTCGGCCACGTGGACCGAATTTCCTATAATCAGCTTGTACTTTAAAATCCGTAACACCTGGCTAATGATTACAATACAACAATAGGCTGTTCTCTAGAAACGTATGCCAATAAATAAGTAAACAAAAGAAGACGATCATAAAAGAATTACAATAGTTTCAATGCTATTATTTATTAGTTCAAATGCCGACGGGTAATAAATGTGCTTCTACAAATCTGTACCTGGAATTTGTCTTTGTCGACGCTTAGGTTGTAACAATATATTATTGACTTGTTTGCCGAACTTGGCAAGCGCGATCTAGTACTTTGTTATATTCTGTCCCTAATTACTTGCAGTGGCAACGGGAAACATCGAGAGAGAGGTTCTTGCCACGGTAAGTCACCATGACTTATCAAATCTGAAGTCGGCAAAGTACGCAGAACATTTATTAAGGCACTATTTCGTCGGCGTCAGAGGAGCACCTACATTTTTAGGGATATTATTTTTTTCGTCAAATTATTAACAGTATTACTATGTATGATATATGTAACAATTTTACGAAAGAAGTATAACAGTTACAAGGTACCGCATTGACGCCGACGATCTGTAGATTATCAAACTGTACGCTCGTTAAGTGCTATTTAGTAGTCTATTTGCTTCAGTTTTAATGACCTTAGAAGAACGTGTAGCGATATGTTATACATAAGTAGGTAGATATAGGAAACATTATGTTTATCAGTCAATGAAATTTCAATATCGCTAATGTAATGTACATTAGTACAAAAAGCTAGTAACACCAATTTTCACCGTATCGAATTACGTTCGCTATCGACATTTCGGGGTTAGATAAACAGAAGAAAATGTCATTAAAAGTCAATTTACGAAACAGTCGTCGTATGTACGTCAGTTATATGATGTACTTAAATTAGGCCTCGTTGGACGCCGAAGCAGCGGGGGACGCGGTAGGGTCAGATAAAACGACCAACTGATAATTACATGTAAACACACACACTGGCCCCCTGAATATGGGCGATAAAGTAACAGAACGGGCAATATTGTTAAATTTGGGTATTCCCCGTGGCTTCGGTTTATATTATTTCCTGTCTATAAAGTGAATTTCTGACGTGGTACAGCTATGCTGGAATCTTCGTTACAGCTCGCTGGGTGGGCACGATCGGTGTGGTACCACTCTCTCAATAGAAGAGTGGCGTGAAACGATTAGCCTGAAGTTATTCATGTTTCGTACGATGAGTAAAACTTCCGATAGCCATCTTCGTAATCCACTATCCTATCTTCTCTACCTCATTCATCTTTTCTGATCTGTTATCTCATCGAATTTATGTTCTCCCTCTTATTCTTCCCCTTTTATCCTAACCTAAAGGCTGGCAACGCGTTGGCTTTGCCCCTGGTGTCACAGTGGTCTGTATGCGACTAACCTATTAAATACATTTTTTTAAATTGTGTTGCCGTGTTTCTATCCAAATTGAAAGACTGAAATGAACCGGTTAGTTTTAACTTACGCTGATAAAAGAATCAACCAAATTGAATCAATATGGTTGAAAGTCACAGAACTAAAAGAACACAAAGCACGGTATTCAACGACATCGGACGATTTAAGTTTATGTTTATATGGATCACTTTGGTTGAGTCATCCTAATTGAAAAGCAGAAATTAACCGTCTGATATCGGCTAACGAAGACATTCAATGAAGTTGAATGATTCAATTCTTGAAAGACAGAAGTACACCGTGTAATATCAGCTTAATGGACGTAACACAGAGCGAATGTGTAACAGCACTGCTATATAGTTAATCATTTTGAGTTACTACCATGTTAATTATTAAACTTAAGATATTGTTGGGACTACGGCTATTGACTTTGTAATAACGATGTATGTGTAATTACGATACAAGCAGGCGTAGGAGGGTGCGGAACAACCGTGAATATTCATCACAGCCGTTTCATTGCTATTAACCGACACCGGCCGTAAGTGCCGTTTATCTGGGGACTACAGACAAGCTAACCTTCACAGCGATGTGACATTGACGCTGTCATCCCCCGCAATGTGCTTTAACGGTACATTTGGTCCGAGCTACGTCAATGCCTCAGAGAATCCAACCGTGTTAGGCTTTTTAAATTTGTTAGAAGTATGACCACAGAATATAATAGATTTTTATTTAATGTTTGCCTTGCCATCGCTTGAATTTTGGCATTATTTGTATGAAGCTTATGTCAAATTTTAAACGATAGTAAGCAAATTAACGGTTATCAGTCCCAACTAATAAACTTTTTAGCTGTTTTCCAAACGCGGATTGAGAGTGTTTCAGGAAAAGCAATTAGTGAAGTTGCTTACAAGAATCTTGTGGCATTACTATTGCATCCCCAGTTTGCTGGCTGTACGACATTTTCTATGCGGAAACGCGTTTGATGCATTTGTTACTTTTAAAATTTTAACGGACGAGATTTGGAAAAATGAGCTAAGTGCGTGTCAGTCTTTGGTTGGTTGAAACTTTCCCTTAGAGACGAGAAACGTTAATTGTAGAATATTTATGATTTTGCTACGGAATCTTAAAAATATTTAATCGAAACTACCCCATGTCTCAAATACTATTCAACGGATTTTACAAATAAATTTTTGTTAAAGATTTTTGAGATGAAGTAAGATTTTTAAGTTGTTGTAGAAAAAAAATTTTTTTTTTTCTTTTTAGTGTGAAGTCGGTTTTGGTTTTACTAGACAATCCATATAATTTTGTCTATATTTTAATCATTTATCAGACAATAAATATTATTTTACTAAAGAAAAGAACAAAGAAAACGTTTACATTTAATGAAATAGCTACGAGCTAATAAAAAAGGGTTTGAGAATTTGTACGCCACATTTTCAGCAAATGCAAGAAATTAAAAAGAAAAGTATCAGATAGTAGTAGTAATATATATAGAGTATTGCGTATTCCATAAAAGTATATTGATTGTACGTTTACAAGGGTGAGTCTTGTTCTCTTTTATATTTCCTTTAATGGGATTTCATGATGTCTTGCGTAGCTGAACTAATATTAAGTATTTCAAAAGTGGTTTTATGTAACAATGAGCTCTATCCAATATTTAAAGCCTTTTCAAAGATAATCCGTAGTATAAATAAGAGCAATAGCTGCGCTACGGAAAAGTTATATTATGAGAGACCTAAAATCTAACTTGAAATATTACTCTGAAGGATGTTGTACGATTCAAAATTATCGATATATAAAAACTTAGTGTAACATTGTATTGATTTTTTAAAGTTATTTTGTCTCTCTATTTCATCAAACTTAACTGTTGTAATAATAAATATAAAAATATTTGTTCCTATTGTATGACAATGCAAATAACTAGTATCGTCGGAGATCCAAGACATACATAATATGATCAAATAGTAGAAGTGATAAAGAAAGGTCAGGTAAAAAGCACCCAAATAAATGTACATGTATGAAGAGATTAATGAAAGTAGATGAAGCGAAAGTTTTTTGTCAGTATCGTCGGAAGTTGAGATCTGTCGCCTCTGTCTGCCCTATGGGAAACAGGCGTGATAATATGTATGTAAGTATCGTCCGAGACGCTTTCGGCGTTTTCATTACAAGTAACAGCGTGAACTTACTGTACTATTCTTTACACTTTGATGAATCCACCAATTACGTACTAGTCCCAACGACAATGTTTGGTTGAGGCTTCGGGGATTACTGGGGCGTCGTGTTCGACCTGAATCGTCGATAATTAATCATTTCGTTTAGGTATTAACAGGCGACGGTGATAAATTGCTATGGCGAATTAAACGAGCGACATACCACCACGTGACGCGAAATGATTATTGAGGATTTATTTTTGAAATATTCATTCTATTAAAGGGATCCAATATACTGTTTTTTGAGATAAATAGGTTCGCGTTTGACCACAGTCACGCCTAATGTCATGACGATGATGCGTTTGAAGATGGAGCACGCTTATCTAGAAAACACCTATTCACACAAGACTTGAAGACACCCGGATTGTACTTTTCGGGAAACACGGACTCTGATAGTGCATTCCACAGCTCTGCCGTACGCAGAAGGAACGTGGTGACGAACATTACGTTCACACTGGTGGTGTTTCCACTGCGAAAGTAGAGTAGGTTAAAAGAGATAAAATAATAAATCTTTTTTATTTTTTTTACAATCGATACACTGACTGGTATGTATAAATATGACGATACATGCAATAACCAGTGTGATATATTATGACCATTTTAAAATTCACTCCCACATTTTTGCTGAATTCGTATTAAAATTCAGTGTCGAATTGCCGAAATAATGTTCAGCTAGTTTCTATCTTTACGGCAATTACAAATATCCATATGATTATAGTGTCTTGTATTAATAATTTGAAATAATTGCTTAGTAATATATTTCATTTATCATACAAGTCTGTGAATATTGTATGAATAGGCGTAAAAACCTTCACCAGAGATTTAAGTTGATATCCTGTCCTCTGTCGCGTTGAAGCGAGCTCAATATCAGATACAATGTCCTAAGTAATTTCCGCAACTATTCCTGTACTAGTAAAATATATTTAGTAACTACGATATGCCCGCGATTTCGTCCACGCATGACTTGAAATACCTGCGGGATTCCCGGGATGCAGCATTTAAACAAAAAATGGTAGCTATCGTTTTAGTGAAAACTGTGTCGGAATAATCTAATTTTTATGCACTCGAATACAACACGAACAAACCGCTTCCGAGAAAATTCCCGCAGGATTCCCGTGACAAAAAATATCGCACATTTTATAACATAAAATTTGCTATCGATCAATGAAAAGTGGCAAAAGAATGACATAAACGTAAGATTACAAATACTTATAAAGCAGTATATGCTCCTTGTCCAGGAGTTGAGCCACTATGCTATCACGACTGCAATACAAGTCAAATAAAAACTCACCGGAACTTTTTCTCTACAGGTTAAAGATATCTGCAACGAGCTTGAAGTGCGGGTGCTGTGCCACAAGATCCTGCAGAACGTGTCGATATTACTTGATGCAGATAGAGGCTCTCTATTCCTCGTTCAAGGAGAGAGAGCATCATCACCTCATCCTCAGAATGGCAGGTCAGTACAAAAGATTTGTGAACATTTTAATTTAAATGAACAACCAGACACACTAACATGTAGTACTGGTGTCGTGTACACTTTCATAATGCGTACCGCAAAAGAGTGGGACTTATTGTTGGAATCTCATGTTGATGTCTCCGTCCTGTGTTAATAACTCTTGGTAATCGTGCTCCATCCAAGACCATATGTTAGCAACAGGCGAGATCGTAGTCAAACGGTAACCTATACCACAATTAAGAAATATTTTCCAAAATAGGTCAACTTTTACTTTTAAAATGTGCAAGACGATATATGTTATGTGGAGCTAGTTTGTGGAAACCAATATCCTTGTAATTTTCAATAAGTCTTGAAAGTTCATCATGGCATATAAATGAGAAATTACAAGAAGTGCAAAGTCTTTGCAGAGGGAATTAAACTAAAGTTGTCTCAAAGGGGTCTGGCAAACTTGACCGACGCATCCTAAGCGAATTTGAACAAGCTCTTACTGTTTTGGCAGCGGTCATAATGTTTAGTCCTCTAGGAGTTTCTAGTACACAAATTGGATTTGTGTTTAATGCAGGTTCCTCTCAAGGGCACCTTATTAATTCTCTGTTATAAATAGACGACAGTCTGATGATTTTATTCACGTTTCTTGCAAGCCATGGTACCTTTGTGCTGGAGGTACCTACCTACCCACGTCTTCTAATTACGCGATAAGCAAGCAATGCTTAGGCAGTTTTTATGACCTAATGAAAATGTTGTTAAAATTAACACATTCTGAAACTGTAAGCTGTCCATCATAATACAAGTTCGCATATTTGCATTCGTTCCTTGCTCATTTGTTATTCACTAATGTGTATAGACTAAAGTCCGTAAATTATCAGAATATCCTTTCGACTGCAGTTTTGAAAACTTGCATCCGTATTTCGCAAAAACTATTCTATTCTTCGGAATCAAAAAAATCATAATTATCTTCATCCCTGGTATCAAAAGAAACATTCCCAAACTTCAAGACCATTTGTTCATTACAAACATCGTGAAGAATCAACGTGACAATCTAATTCCACATTTAATTTTTGGGCTCATTTCGACTTTTGTTTAAAGAACTGTGTGCGTGTTCAGAAATGAACACGTAACTTTTTAATAAATTAGAATTCTATCTATAGTATGCCTCTTCAAAAGTTACAAGCCACTTAAACTTGTAACTAGTTGAAGTTTGCGTTGTCTTGTTTCGAACACTAGAGAGAAATCAGAAACTTTTACATAACTTTGTAGGTAGATTATAAATAGTAACTTACAGTGGTTTAAAGCGGTTGTGAACGTCTGCAAAGCTTTATCTGGGAATTATTCTGGGAATTATGTAATACGGCTAGAATAGAAAAAAAAAATCCAATGTGATTTTTTATGCATCGATAGCAGACTGTATCTAATAAAATGTGTGATATTTTTCTCGCGGGAATTTCCCCGGGAGCGGTTTATAGTTGTTCGAGTGCATTAATTACTAAAACGATAGCTTATATTCTTTTTTAAATGTTGCGGTACTTTGTGCCCCGGAATTCCCGCACGACGAAGTCGCGGGCATATCCTAGTACTTAATAAAATTATTGGTAGGCAATTAACATTAAAATAAGCATAATGACCCGCATAAATTTTTGCGCCTCGCACTTATTGACAAATAAGTCATGGTTGAGATGACTTACTAATTTTGAGATCGAAAGGGGAATTCTTGGTTGAATGCAACTCGAACCGTTCGTAATCAGAATTTATTGCTTTAAGAACGAGTTTGTCCCGCTGAGATGGATGCCTTCGTAATTCCGAACATCTTGGACGCAGACGATTGAAATGAAACCGTGTAGAATGTTTCTATTTCTTTTCTTTGCAATACCGCATCTTTTACATATTTGATTCTGCGTTTCAAAATTTTATTCATGTGTTTTTTGATGTATCGACAAAGCAACTTTTAAAGGAAGGACAGGACATATTGTTTTGCTATAGTTATTTTTTTTTACGAATGCATACAAGATGTAACATGTGCCTGTTCTGGTATGAGCTCCCTCACGCGTGGTCTGTTTTGATATGCGGCTCCATAAAAACAACATATAATTATTTTTAAAAGTCCAACGTGTTAGGCAGCCCATCAGCTCTCTTGGTGCTGTAGATATCCTTGAGCGGCAGTTACGACTTATAATCAAGTAGATTGTAGATTGTGATCGTAGAAGTTGATTGTTGTAGTAGATTGTTCTCTTGCATTTAAATGTAAGAAAAAATAGTGTTAAAAAATAAAAAATATTGTTTTTAGTTAAAGTTATTTGAATATCAACAACGAGCTACGAAACCCTAATAAAAAGGAAAGTACAATAATGTTAAATTGCACCTCTTCGAATACAAATAATATTTAATCCTAATAAAAAGTTAACAAGTCTAGACAGTCTTGAACTAAAGGATTTTCAAGGGTTGAATTTAACGATGGAATTAATTGGTTTTGTAAGTAATCTACCCTTGAATTGCTTCAGAACCCAAACCACTACCTGTCGACGCTTCCTTTACTAAGACTCGGTAGACGTAATAAGTATTACACGACCGTTTTATTTAAGCAAAGAAGAGGGTTATTGTAATGTCAACGAACGGGAAATCGCATTTGCGAACTATTAAGTCTTAAGATCCCATTATTTCTAGGGATGCTCAACACAGGCTACATAGGTGACTCTTTTTAATTGCACTGTCGTCGCCGGGCCGGTCCTTGTATGTCGTAATGATTTCTTACGGAAACTACTGGGTCTGTAGGAACTAATTTAATAGAAATATGTATCTATATAATATGACGTAGGTATAATACCCTAAAAATGCTATAGTGAACATCTTCGATTTCAAATGTCAATAAAAATAACAAGATACGAGTATAAGTTAGATAACGAACCGCATCATGACTTACCGACGTCGTACGTGCAGGCAGTGTAGGGCACTAACGCGGCTTTGTTTTCCAACGACCTGTTCTAGATACACTACTGCCAAACACACATTCGTTTTAGCGATTCCTTTGTCTTTCGGTTCTTGTTTTACAGAAATCCCAGTCTCTTTACTATGCTTATGCCGCTTCTTGATTTGTCGGTGGAACTCCGGTGCGGAATCGTTATACATGGTATGTATACGCGTTACGGAAAGCTTATCGAGTGCCTATATTCTACGAGCGTTTCCCGATTCGCTCGGTGTGTGCCGCTTCCACACCGATACCGAGCGAATCGGGACACGTTCATAGAAATATAGGCGCTTTTTATGTCTTTTATTACCAAGCATATCCATTCCGCATAAGCTGCTGCACCGACAAATTAGAAAGCGACTTTAGTCACACAAGGCGTTTGCAAAGTAATCTGACAATTGGAACTAAAAAATTAGTAAATAATATAAAATACGTTTTATAGGATTTACGTTTATTTAAATAAACGTATACTGTTTATAAATTCGTCATGGTGTTTTTGGCGAGAACTTTAAGGGACTTTGATTTTTTTACAATCTTTTTTTTGCAATCGACAGACAATCACGCACATTGTATATCCCCAAATTAACCAAGTTACGCTTTTGTTATGGGTAATGGACAACGGACTACTCTGGGGCCCAGACACCCAGACCATAGCAAATAAAGAAAAATTCGTTTATGAAGTTCACCATGCCAGGAATCGAACATGGAGAACTGAACTCAACACTGGGTAGATACAGAAAATATATCTAAATAAAAAGAACAATACATGTGAGTAGTTTAGTACAGTACAGTAATCAAACTACGATTCCATGATCTCTGACCATTGTATATTCGCTGTTGTAATCCCGATCTAACAGACTGCCAATTCTTGAACTAAACAAAATCTATATCGTGAGCTTGAACACTTATGATAGTTGCATATATCAGACTCGGTGTTGATTCAAGAGGATCAAGTCGATTTTGTATTCAACGCAGCTTTCTTGTAATATTATTTAAACAGTAGAGTTTGCCCCGCGGCTGCGCCGCGTGTAATGCTCTGGGCAGTAGTTTTATTTTACTTACATAAAAACTTAATTCGGTTTTTTACATATGATCTAATTACATATAATAATAATAAAAGAATTAAGTCTATATAGTCTAGATAGTTATCTAGTGGGCAGTTGCCCAGTAAAACAGAGGTGAGTCGAAGCCAACCTGATTTGAAGTAATGTAATGAATGATATGTTGCTAATCCGTCTATTCCATGGAAACGACGTCATTTATCGGGATAAAAAGTATCCTATGTACCCGGGATATAAGCTAGCTCTGTATCGAGTTTCAATTCAAATCGGTCAGAAGTTTTCACGTGATGCTCTAACAGACATACACATAAATTCTAAAAATTACATTTTCGAAGTCTCCTGATCCGGATTATCCTCCCTAATTTTTTTCACATTTTAAACGCAATGTACAAACTCAAATCATTGACAGATTTATTATATTATAGAAGATAGATTTATAATAATATGTACATAAGCTATAATCTATGGACATGCGTAAATAACCTTGATTAAGGTTTTATCCGTGCAGGAACGGAGAAAGAGTACAATTTCTTGCGGCCGGGCAGCCTGTCGTAATAGGCGACAAAACAACCCACAGCCAGGTGGTAGCTTATTATCCCGACTGGATGGCTACCACCCCTGGTCTAGAGTATGCCGCCATAACAACCTTGAGTTGTGTTCCGGCATTAGTGACCAAATTCCAGTCTCCCTTTAGAGAGCAGCAGCGCATTTGTAGCACCTCTGGTGTTGCAACTGTCCATAGGCGATGGTAACCGCTTTCCATCAAGTGGGCCGTCTGCCTGTCTGCTGAACTCATGCAATAAAAAAAATTAAGCTAATATTGGACGGATCAACCAAATTCAATCAATTTGGTTAAAGGCAGAACTTAAAGAACACGACGATATACAATGACATTTAATGATTCAAGTTTATATGTATCACTTTGGTTGATACCATTCTCTCAAAATTGAAAGACAGAAATGAAACGTCTATTATCAATTTTAATGTCAAAAACCATGTAGCTAGGGTTAGTTGTTAAATAGTCAAATCTAATTATTGCCAATCAATATAGTATATTATAATAATATTTGTTTATTTTCTCTCACAACAATTAATAGGTATTATTTTTATTACCGGTTATTATTGTGGCCTGCCCTCCAATATAATCTATTCCACTTGCATTACCGTCGCTTTTCTTCATCATAATTTCACTGGAAAGCATGACAGTCGTACTTTACGACGTATCAATATATTTTTTTCATTGCCGTAAGCTGGCAAATAGGCAAACGGCCCACCATAATATATGTATATCAAAATTTATAAAAATCGGGTCACGACCATGGCCACAACTCACAGCTACTAGTTTGTTATTAAAATATCGGTGCGTCATCGCAGAAAATGAGGTTTTATTGAAGACTTTAACACAGATACATTTATATAAGTGCATAAAAACATGAGGTTCTTTCACTTGAATTATTACAAAGATTTTATTGTAAACTCGCAATAACGCGTACAAAGTATAATTATAATGCTATAAGTGAAAAAATAAAACTCAAGTCACTATAATACCCAAGCGGAAGGACAAATTAAGCTCTTATAAACTTTTTCACCCTTTCGCATAATTCTTTTATATTTGTGTTTTTACGCGCGCAACGCTAACGGTCGTACGTAAGCTAAGTGAATCATTATTTTAAAAAGCAATTAAATTGCATTTACCACTAACGGCCGTACTCAAGTTGTTTAATGGTCCGTTTATTTCTATTAATATAATAAACACGAAAGTTTGTAAGAATGGATTTTGATGAAACTTTCTAATAATATAGCTTACATATCAGAATAACACATAGGCTATAATTTATAAAGATATAGTGTGAATTATCCAAAATATAACGATTTTCCATCACCACGCGGTTGATACCGCGGGCACAGCTAGTAATAAATAAATACAGACGAATAAATGCTTTGTTTTAGGATACTATAGTGATTTTCACTAAAATAAAAGTCTTTTGAAATCGTATACTTCCATATGTCTGTCTTTATATCGGTTGACATTAAAATGTATTCTAAATATAAACTGCTACACATCTTTTTAGCGGAATTGCATAAAAATAAAAGCTAGGGTGGGCACCACACCTGTAAACTAGGGATGAAAAAAAAATGTTTCTAGTATTATAAAAATCTAAGTATAAATATGTATTACCTAGTGACGTCTAGTTAATCCGTAGTGAAAATTCGTTTTCATCGTCGCACTCATCTTCTCTCTAAATTTTGATCGTAGGGGTGGAAATGTGTAGAAAAATCAAAATGATAAAATTTAATTAAGTACTTTAGAAAATTGTTTTTAAACTGATTAATCGTGTATACAATTCTGACAGTATTACTTTTATTAGAAAGTAGCAACCGTGAATGGAGGGTTTGAGCTGGCTGTTTCATGTTGGTCGACAATGCTCTATCTATTACGCGGTTAGAAATTAATGAGTATTTAATTTATCCGATGCGCAGACCCTTTAATACAAAGCAAGGTATTTGTATTATATAGGGCCGATTTTTCAATAGTCAGATAAATCGTTTAAGAACTGCCTAAGGAATAAAGTTATTGGACTGTTTATTTTACCAATTGATAGCTATGGATTTTTCAATTGATATTTAACTGATGAATAGTCCAGCCATATGAACATTTGATTTATTAAAACAATGCTAACTTCAGGAAAGTGAAACAAATATACTGATTAAACACACGGTAGAGCAGTACAGACTATTTCCATATACATCAATCATAAAATTCGATAAAAATGACAATGTCAGTCAGGATGTCCAGATTGGGGATTTATAGCGAGATTTTGGGAAATTATTTTTATGTGGGGAATTGAATTAGGGCAAACAATTTTAGCAATTGGGGTATTATTTCATCTGCCTAGCTTTATTTACTTACTTTTGTATTTTGTGTTTGATTTTATCTATGATCACAGGAAATAAATATTACACAGACTCTCTTGAAAGTCGGAATTGACAACGGAATTCTTTTGAATTCCATCTAGTGAAATGATCTGCCGTGGATCTTACAATTCTAATTTTATTCTCAAAGGGCCTGATGAATTATAAGACTTTCTTACTCAATTGCCAAATCATCTTTACACTATCAAAAATATTCATAATAATGTCGTATTTAATTTTCGTAATTATGCAAAATCTAGAAACAAAACTCAATATACCTACTAATTACTAAACTGTTAAAATCAATAGTTTTGTTTAGAAATTATACGTTGAATAATGATTATCTATTCCTCAAAGCGGCAAATAAAGTTATTCCTCAGGAAGTCCAGTTATTCGTCGGATAAAGTGTAACTGACGATTGAAAAATTCAATTTTTATATTATTTCCGGAAAAAACCCTATCTAGTTGTTTATCTGATGATTGAAAAATCGGCCTTGTTTCAATTTCGAATATAGTCGATTATGCAATGCTTATAATCATGTAGTATCAATTTTTTTCGTTAATCAAAGTGAATTGGTTGTTTACAATCGTTCTCGTAGTTTAAGAGACAAGCATTCTTGACGAGTAGACAGAGTACTAAAGTGAATCGCATAAATGGAGCACTTATTTAATCTATGGCCTCGGCCCATTAAAGCAATAAAAACAAAATAAATGGGGCAGGAGACAATGTCAAGTTAACACATTATCCCACACACGGTAAGCAAAATTGTGCTTTTGTATATAGCATTAACATATCGGAAATCGTCGTCGTCAGTACAGGAACTTGTAACTACATTTTTTGCTGCATTATTTTTTCGACAAAATGTATAAGTATTTTAACCTAAAACATCTTTTATATTAAAATATTTTCAATATTTAAATGAATCTGTGCCATTTAATCAATGTAAGTTTATCGACATAGATAAACAATAATGCTTTATGCTGCGTCACGTAGATGGATTAATTTATTGATACATAATTGGTATAGTTCATGTACGTGATAAAAGTATGTACGGGACGTAAGACTACGTGAAATTGTTTTTTTTTCTTGAAATATCTGCATTTTCTTTTTAGTTCTGGTAACCCTACTTGTATATCGACGGTTAAAAGTTAACAAAAGCTACATTTTGGTCGAAAATGAGGTATGAATGCCATCCCACTTAAAAAATTTCGCTCTTTTGAATGCGCTTACTCCCATGGCTCTGCGATGACGTTTATGCCCAAGTAAAAAACTGTGTTTTTGAAGTGTCATTTCGTTTAACCGACCGAGTTTTGGGCCGTTTTTACTCTAAAGGCGCTTGTACCTCCGTAAAAATGGCATCACTTTTGGGTTATAGTCGGTAATATATTTTTACTGTTTACTGGCCTAGAGATTCCAAGCCTATACTGCTCTTTACCATTAGTAATTGTTTTGAAAGCTGGAACTAATGCCTCTTTACCTTTGTCGTCAAAAACTTTAAGCGTCGGTTATACTCTACTACCGTTTACAAGTTTACCATACAGTTGTCACCTTTACACAAATACTAAAATGTAATTCGATATTGCACTGTGGCTTATACCTTACTACCATTTTTAAGTTTACAATGCAGCTGTTGCTTATACGCAATTATTCAAATGTAATTTGATATTGAAATGTCGGTTCTACCCTACTACCATTTACTATTTTAATACAACTTTGTCGCTTACGGCGTATTACTTTACAATGATCATACATTAATTGGCGTTTACACCAATTTGGTATCACTTTGTCGGACTAAAATAGTTATTTAGCGAGTTATTTATTCCAAAATCAGTCGTATATAGTGTATCATCTATGATCAGTCGCATAGATCTATTCTAATTATTTGGTAATATTATTAGGTTAGTTATAAAATCCGTCGATAATAAAAATGATTTTATATGACTTAAGGAATGATGATGGGTTAGTTACTAAAGTCTTATTTTAAAGGAGAATCATGTTAGTTGTGATCCTATCATTTTTAAGACGTGACGTTTAACCCACGTTACCCTTTGCCCAGATGATGCTATATGTTGGATGTTCTCGTTATCCTCTTAGTATAGAAATCCTGAAGTGAGGAAGTACCACATTACCTTTTTTTTTCAACCCACTTACAGTGTTACTAATGCCTAACATCCAATTATTTTTTGCTAAACACTGTTTCTTATGCTCCATTACCTTTTGGCATAATAATTTGAATTATTACATATACTTCTTTACCCATTTAAGTTATTCTGCAATCATGTCACTGATGCCCTATTAGCTCTTGGTATAAGGATATCAAATGTAGCTAAGTCTACATCGTTTGTTCGTTTGTTTCTATGTAGATGTAACTTATGCCGAATTACCTCATAAAGAAAATAAGATCAATTGATCTAAGCGACATAAAACAATGTGGAATCAAATTAATAAAACTTCCAATGAATGCTTTTATTTTTTTTGATTCTAGAGCTGTTTCCAGTGTCACGATATGACAATAAATTAAAAAAATATTTTTCTTTATTTTTAAACTTTAAACTGCTCTCCTGAACAATTTAGTTTTTGTCGCCTATACCCTATTACCTTTCAACCGTCGATATGAAACTTTCGGAAAGAAAGGCGGAAAGGTTTTATCTCATTACCAGAGCGTGACAGAGGCAATGGAATCGGATATCCTGTCAAAATACAAATACCTACTGTTAGGGCTGAGTTAAATTAGGTTGAAAAAAGATATCTTCATCGCTTTCTATTATATTTAATATATTGTTACATGCCGTCAAAGATAAGCCGCACAGCCTATTGTAAGCGTAGCTTATTCTCCTCCCGGATTAAAGAACTCTTTTGTCTTTTGAATTTGTAGTTACGAAAAACATGCTATTGTCTTTTTACTTGTTTTATAACCATCATTAGCGTCGAACTAATCCCTATTGTTATTGTATTCGACTTTGTGGACGTTCGCAGGTGTGCAAATTAAATTTCTTAGAAACTCAGTGTGCGCCTCCAATTCCTTTGTACTGTGTAGTTAGTATAGGACGATGCCCGAATGGAGGGGCGGGTGGCAGTCAAGCGACGACCACGAAGCGAGTAAGACGTTTTCTAGCACTCTCGATTAGCGATATAAATGACGGACTTTGCGCGTTCGAATTGTACTGAATAGTACAGTGTGAACTGGTTACATCCAGTTTTATTTGTATTTGTTTTATACGTGTTTGTACAGTTCTAATAAATTCTATAGTAATTCCAACGGCATTTTTAATTCGAGTCCTGTAGCTCGTAACAATATAGTAATAAAAATGATTACGATATAAAATAAAATATTACTCAGTAGAAATTGGCAAACATTGCAAATCATTACGTGTTGTAGTTTTTAAAGATTTCGAATAGCAGACAAAAGACTTAGTTCTCACACCGATCGAAAATAATACTTTGATCGTTGTTGTAGATGTAAATTATTATGCTGAATATGATTTTTGATTATATGAATTAATTAGGATATGCCCGGTGCTTCGTCTACGCTTGACTTTAAATTACGGCGGAATTCCCGGGACATACAGTACCACAGCATTTAAAAAAGAATGTAAGCTATCGTTTTATTGAAAGCTGTGTCGGAATAAGCTAATTTT
Organism: Dendrolimus houi; assembly: GCA_039645545.1. NCBI lineage: Eukaryota > Metazoa > Arthropoda > Insecta > Lepidoptera > Lasiocampidae > Dendrolimus > Dendrolimus houi. Next base: position 9,447,377 of record CM077133.1, read on the forward strand.
TATGCACCCGAACAACTATAAACCGCTCCCGGGAAAATTTCCGTAGGATTCCCGGCACAAAAAGTAGCGCACATTTTAAGTCTAAGAATTCGCTGTCGATCAGTGTAAACCGCATTTAAGGCGAACCACTAGTTTTCACCTGAATCCCGAACAAATCGACAAACAGACAAGAAATCTAAAAAACTGCATCGTTTATATAGTGTATTCCAGATATTGTTTTTTTAAATAGCTTCAATGTAACAGACACGGCATGTTTACAATTTTATAATATTATAGTTGATGTTCGCATCATCTATAATATTATAAAATCTATAATATTAAATACAAAAATAATATAATTTAAGCCTCATTTGTGATGTGTAGTTAGTTACGAATAAGTGATTTTATGAGTTTAGATCTGCAGTAGCTCAAAATATGTAATTTAATTGATTTGATCTCACATTCAAAGTTGTTTAGTACATAATTATATTGTTACGAGTTACAGGACTCAAATTAAAATGCCGTTCGAATTACTATAGAATTGATTAGAACTATACAAACACGTATAACACAGTTACAAATATAACTAAACACAATCAGTGCAAACGTAATGCGCGAATCAATAACACGCGCAAAGTCCGTCACTATATAGAGATTATCGAATGTACACACGTCTTGTCTCGCTAGTCGTTGTCGCTTGGGGTGAGGCAGCCGCTTGACTGCCTCGCCCCTCTGTTGGAGCATTGCTTTATCCTGTACAAATACAATATGATATGTCTTCTCGACCGCGTGGACTGAATTTTCCAAGAATCACACCTGCCTAAGTATGCCTGTAAATGACCATAGACGAGTACAATAGGCTGCTCTCCACAATAACCAATAAATAACTAAACAAAAGAAACACAATCATAAAAGAACTACAATGTTATTAGCTCAAACGCCGGCGGGTAATGTGCTTTGTTTACAAATATGCAGGTGTCCCAAATTGTAACAATATTATAAAATATAAATAAAAGATTGCTTTGTCTTGATTATTTAAGATATTCCAATGTCTTTTCAAATCAAAAAATTAGAAAACAATACGCCAAAAATATTTGTTAAGTAAAAAGGAAATATTCCTATCTTATATAGCCAATACTTTATTCTCGCGTAAATTTGTAATCCCTCGTGGACCTTTTTATTTAAGTTTTCAGTGATATTCTCTATTCGTGGTTAATATGGTTTAACTTGTATGAAGCCTTTTGAAGGTATTATATAGGCGGTAAAGAGAATATTCAAATAGCTTCACCTACATACGGCATCTACGTTGTAATGAATTATATATAAGACAAGGTGTTTCTTAGCTTTTATGTTTTTTGTGCCGTTCAATTACGAAATATACCTTTGGAAGGCATCCTAAACGAAAATTTTTCCTAGAAAAAGGTTGTTTTAATGTTTTCATTTCTTTTTATTCAATCGGTACTAGTGCTTTTTACAATTTGTTGTTATAATTTTGTGCACCTTTTAAGCCAATGATAATTTGTTTGTTTTATGTAGGATGACATGGTATAAAATATTTAGTATCTGAAAGTCAAGTGAAAGCACATATGTATCACTTACGGCGGGTATTCTTCAATGACCGGTTCAATCTTACTATTCATGCACTTGTCCTACCATCGATTGAATTTTGACATTACTTGAATAGAGCTTATGTCAAATTGTAACCGATAGTAAGGCAAAAATGAACGGTCGATAAGATATAGGAACCGGCCTCAAGTCTATAACAAAGAGAAACATCATACGTAAAGGAAACACGAATTGAAAGTTAAACTTTGAAATAAGCCTCAAAAATCTAACGTTCAAATTCAACCGATGGTCGGGCACGTGAATGATTAGAAAGATATAGGACCGACCAATAGTGTTAATATACGACGAAATAACCACAAAAATAGTACAAGACGACCTAAGAGACGAGCGCTAACATTTGGCACGAATGAGCTGCTAGAAATTTTCATGTAGGGATTCCGCTATCAGAAATGTTAAAAAGTTTCGTTAATACATGAAGTAATTATAAATAGTGGCAATTAGTTTTTGTGGATGCCTAGGGTAACATAATGAAGCTATACAGACGCTGCGTAAATAAAAGTTTATATATAAAACGAGCTTCTGAATAATATGAAAATATTGGAAAATGCGTTATAATACCTAACCAAAAATAAATCTATGCGTCTTTTATTAGTTTCATTCAAATGTATTAAAAGAATTGCGTGATGAAATTAAGGAAAATTTCGTGTACTTATTTGGTTTCTTTGAGACATTAATACAACCAAAGACGTGTTGTTTGTTTTGGAATGTTTATATTTTTTCTAAATAATAATATCCTCGCAACATAATAATTATTCTATAACCGGCCGCATTTAACTTGACTTATTCTTGTTGTCCGAAGTAGGCAAACAACTCCCCTGAAAGAAAGTAGTCATAGTCCTATATAGAAGCGAAAGCATTCATATATTTTAAACAAGTGTATTCTTTCGGGTAAACTTTTCTTTACATCACAAAATTCGTCTAAAAAGGAAAGACCATTCGTTGTGATATAAAAAACAATGTCCTGTGTATGTAGTAAATATTAAACTATTCTGCACATATTATATACATGACCGCAAAGAGAGAGAGAGAGAACCTACAGTTAAGGAACTCAAAGTTCCACATTTATGAAATTGTAAGATTATAAAATTTCGACATGGAAATTTTACGATGGTATAAAGATGATTTCAACAGTAATGCTAATATTAGACGGATCAACGAAATTGAATCAATTTGGTTGAAAGACATGGGACTACTAAAAAAAATAAGAGAACACGACGGTATTTATGGATCTTCAAATATTACGTGATACGAGCATGTTTTTATATCTGGGATGTAAATTTTCTGAAAACGTAAATTATCCCGACTTTTTTATAAAAATACAAAATACAGTAGTTTTTTCACAATAAAAATAGACAATGAATAAACATTATGCACACGGATGCCTGCTATATATGTTTCTATGCATTTCTTTGTTGTAACAGGAAGTTTAAAGCTCATACTTGCTTGGTTCATAAGGTGAAATTTAAAAGAACCAAAACACCGCAGCCATATACATACAGTACTTAATCAAATATATACATTGTACTGTCGTAGTTCTAGAGTATTCTAGACTGAATAGAAATTTGTATTTTCCCTGCTGATACCGCAGTTTCAGTGATGTCGAATAAACGTTGCATGCTCAATAATGTTTACGATTGTACTGACCTTTCATATGCTAAACGAGGCACTATCTGTGAAATGGTCCAAAAGATTTCTCGTATAGATCCGTCTGCAAGACGAGTCGTATTTATTATCCTTTGTTTGAAAAAGTTTCTTTGCTGATTTTAGCAGACATAAAGACATGAATAAATAAAAATAAGCATAAAAGTTTTTTAAATTATAATTTTGCCTTCGTACATACCTCTTTCATTCTATATAAATCTATCTATCTTATCGTTCACATATTTTTAATTTAGGAAATAACACTAGACGACGGCCTCTGGTATTTAGAGGTCTAAGCATTGGCGTTCTGAGTTCACCTGAGACAGAGATCTAAGGTTCGATTTCCGACACTGTAAATTTTGTCAACAAACTTTTCATCATATGATGGAAGAAGAGCACTGGGATGGCACACGCCCAGTAAAGAACATAACTTGTAACACGTGCTTCGGTCACATTTGACATCACCATTCCTTAAAATTTACGAAATTGAAAACGAGCTATTTAGGACTTCAATTTTATGACTGACTTAGAATTAAAATGTTTTAAATAATAATCTATAATATTATAAAATTTTAAACATGCCGCATCTGTACATTGAAGCTATAAAAAAAAACTGGAATCTATACTATAAATAAATATATATAATATATAATATAATACTATAAATCTGTAAATGGTTCGAGTTTGTACATTGCGTTTAAAAATGTGAAAAAATCAGGGGGCTAATTCGGACTAGGAGATTCCGAAAATGCAATTTTTAGCATTTTTGTATGTGTGTCTGCTAGAGCATCACGTGAAAACTACTGAACGGATTTAAATGAAACTCGACAGAGCTAGCTTATAACCCAAATTAACACTTAGAATACATTTTATCCCGACAAATTACATCGTTTCCCTAGAATAAACGAATTAGCAAAATAGATGGCGCTGCAATCGCGTTTTTCAATTCACTAACAAATACCTACGTTGTCATAATTTCCGACAATTTTCTCGGGAAGAGTTTGTAGTTGTTCGGGTGCACAAAAATTGCATAATGCGACACTTCACGTTTTCACTAAAACGATAGCTTACATTCTTTTTTAAATGCTGTGGTACTTTTTGTCTCGGGAATCCCGTGGGAATTTCAAGTCAAGCGTGGACGAAGTCGCGGGCATATCCTAGTAATAAATATCAATTGAGATTTTCTATAAAAACAAGAACAGACTGGGAGATTGTCATTCTTTCCTATTCTTCTTTCTAAACTTTCTTCTTTGTTTGTGATTATGGCCCCAACGCTTCCAGCTTTGATTTTGTCATTATATATATAATTTGGTTTTCTTTTTATTCGTAAATTATAAAACTAAAGGTTCGTCTGAAAAGAGAGTTTTTATTATTAAATACATTAATCGTATTGTAATACACTGTTTTTGTATGTGAATTTACAATTACGCAATTCACCTGAAAAGAGAAACAACATTTAAAGCTAATTAATTCACAATTTCAATTAATCTAATATGTTTAGGAATTTTAAAATAACACTGTTAATTTGTCTTATTGTTCTAACTGACAAAAAACTCAGACAAGTGTGATGTACAAATGACATTACATTGACACTTGACATATACTATGATAATACCACTATGCGTGTCAAATTCAAATCGAATAAAGTTACTCTTCATTTACATATACATTGGTCTGGATATCTGCGATTAACCAGTATAGTCTGTCTGCCTTTTATTATTTAAAAAATGAGTCTTACAAACATATTTTAATACATACATACGTAAAAGCGTGATTACTGTTTGTTGCTGCCCTTTCCCGCTCTTGTAGATGAATGTTTTAATATCATTTTGTATTTTGAGATTGATGAATATTACTTTTTGTTGCCAAAATACTAAGCAATTATTTTATTTTTTAAACTTAATTAGGCAAAAACGCCGTATGTCCCGAGATAATTCATTTTAATGAGAATATGATGGTTTTATAAGGGATTAACAATCTCTATCGTTGTAATTAAAAACAAATTATATCTAATTACTTTAACCCAATTATACACATACGTAACTCAATTACTCCACTGAATGTAATTTTCATTGGGTATCATATAACACGTGTTACAATAAATTCTAAACCATTTTACACCTACATAAAATTTAAGCGTTCTTTCTGTTTAAATAATTATTTCACTAATCTTTTAACACTAAAAATGCATAATTAATGACCATTATCAAACCTGCGTTGCAAATAATGCCTTGGAACCTTACTTTTATAACATTAATACTGTACAAATTACAACTATTGAATAGAAGAACTAAGTATATGTATTTTTTTCGCTATTATGTACTATCCGCCAAAAAGGTCAAATTAATATACTACATACTGCATAGTAATATGATTGCTTATTGTGTGGCGATAACTACAACTTTAACATGCAAATTTTATCCGTAGTTTGCCGAACGCGTAATTTGAAGAGCCATTTCAACCCCCCTAAATGTTCCCCTTGACTGACAATACAAATCGCTACGTCGGCTTATAAAAGGTCGAGAGCAGATCGATCCGAAAGGCAATGTTAAACATTAATATAATTTTATATACATTGTTCCCATCCGTGACGTTATTAAACGGTTGAGTGTTGCTTGAATAAAAATAGAAATACTTACAGCCTTAAAGTTCTGTCAAAGAGTAAATCTTTATACCAATAAATAGTAGAAGTGAAACTTCAAAAACGAATGGCAATGGATAAGTGGAAAAACGAGTGGCAACGGAAAAGTGGCAAAACCAATCGCATCAAAATTTTACGGGCAGATTGTTAATGTACTTGTCCAATTTGAAAACCTGCTCGTAAAACTTCAAGTTAAAATTTTGTTGCAATTCGTTTTACCATTTGTCCGTTGCCACTCGTTTTTCCACTCATCTGTTGCCCTTCGTTTTTCCACTTGTCCGTTTCGATTCATTTTTTCACTTGTCCGTTGAAGTTTCACTTCTACTATGTGTCCCAGCACACATTTCGATTTTTCGCATGTTTACTGCAAATTATAATTTAGTTAGGTTAGGTACATTTTAATGAATACATTTTTTATTTAAACATATTTTATTTTATCAAACAAAAAAACTGAATTCGATCCGGAACCAAAAAAAACATCTATAGTCTACTCTAACATTATGCCGCTCTTCCACGCGGACGTAACGCTTTTTCGTGACAAAAAAATTCTAATACCCCCCGTCTATATAGAAGTTTCACTTCAATAAGGTGGTAAGAGCATGTACTGAGGAGGGATAAGAGCCATGTGACAAAAAGTATATATTACCTGTTTGTTCATAGAATACCATCGTTATCTCTCATCGCGCTCCCTCATGCCGCACTTCATGTTAGATCAACTAACAACAATTAATATTACCAATTAGTAAATGGTATACTTATATAATCATATAAGTATACTATTTACTATATGATATAGTTATTACTAATTTTAACTTACTAATATTCAATATCAAGATTTTAAATCGTAATTTTTTTAGTCAACTCTACTAGTGCTTATGATAATATCTTGTAACGTTCGATGACGGCACTCTCGAATTAAACGGGTAGTATGTTAAACTGGAAGAACAATGGATAAAAGAGTAAAAAAGTAGATAAAAAAGAGATGGATGGATTGTGTGAAGGATGTAATGATAATTTGTGGTGTGACAGAGGATGTATGACAGAATAGAGGAGGATGGAAAAAAAGGACATATTATTGCGCCGACCCCAGAGTATTGGCATAAGATAAAAGAAAAGAAATAAACGAAATTGAAGCTCCTGTCCGTGATTTCAATTCAATTCATGCCTCAATTTAAATAAACCGATTGTTTATATGATACGTAATGGACCGTTTGTACTACTTTTGCGTGAAAGTTTGTCTGGAGTAGGTTCCGAAACTGGTCAACAGATTTCAATGAAAATTTAAGCTTAAAATAGGAATTCTTTTTTCATGTATAGACATGTTTTGACATTTTGTAGGATTCAAAAAGGTATGAATATAACGTCTATATATCGCGCGAACAAAATGGCGGCCACAATCAGTCCACCATATCATTCCTTCAATATATTATTGTTATTGCGTATTACGCTGCTCCATTTTTTTTACGGGAAGGAAAATAATACCCGCCACACTTGGCAGATATGCTTGCTGTTCTAATGTGGTTTGGCAGATTTCATACCTCGGTAATCTCGATGTGCAGATTTCCTGATATGTTTTCTAATCAGCACATGGTAATTGTAACAATATGCACATTAGCAGCCATAAAAGGCTGCTTTACCGTCTGGATTATTCACATTAGCCACTAAACTACCATGGTTTTTGTTTAAATCTATCCATATTGATATTATAAATGTAAAGTATACATGTTTTTTTTTTAATTTTTACGATTTTAATTGAGATGAATTAAACACGAGCTGAACGGATTTAAATGAAATTTGTCAAATATCTATATTGGATATAATAGAATAACTTTGTCTCAAAACCGATTTTCAAAAACTATCCTAAGCTCACTTACATTATTTATATTCCAAATTTTTCATACATTTATATTCATAACAAAAGCCTTTTTAACCCAATCGCAACGCATTAAATTCTAAAAGAAGCACAACGCTAACAACTTTCCTGTTGGATGCTGACATTGCCGTGAAATGTTTTCATTGCCCCCCCCACTTTAGGGTAAGGTCACGGTCGGGAGGGACCGAAGGGAGCGGGCGGGCGACCGATCTAGGGATGGAACATACGCGCAGATCATACGAATAATGTAAAAGATACGAAGGTAGCATACAAGTTTGTGGACAGAATGTTCTTTTAGTAACGACGCGTAATAAAAGGCAAATGCTGTTATGCTAACTTCTGAAGTATGTTTATGAAAAAATTTGGTATTATCACACGGCTTGATTCGTCGTTGGCATTGTGGGCAGAACAAATAAACATTCAGAAAGGGTAACTTTAACAATTTTACATATTTATATTATTATGCCAATAAATGTTTTCGGAATAATTGCAAACTTTAAGAAAAAAAAATATATCGAAACTAGCTGACCCGGCCATGCCTTGCTGTGGCTAAGTAAAATAAAATAAAATATTTGATTATAAATTCAAATTAAACCTATCCTATGTCCTAAGTTGAAACAAATCCAGTAAAATAAAAATCATCAAAATCGATTGACTAGTTTCGGAGTACATCACGGTCAAACACCGTACCATGGAATTTTACATGTATACTAGCTGACCCAGCAAACGTTGTTTTGCGATATAAATTATTTCTAGTGAATATTTTGGTAGTTAAATAAAAAATAACTAACGTATTGTGTGTGGGGATGTGGTCTATGACTGAAAGAGGAATGGAGCGCCTGTGGACGATGACCAATAAAAATTACAAAACACCAACCATTCATTCGATGCACAAACAATAATTAATAATGGCCGAAAACTGTGTAGGAAGTGAAAGCGAGCTTATTGTCTGAGAAAGACAGGAGACCGGCTTCGTTCTCATCCCTACTCCGTGCTGTTTGCTGGGTGAGAAGTGACACCGGTAGATGCCTGGCGGGGATAACTGCTCGATTGATATTTGATCAGCTATCGACCAGTAAGCGTTGAAGATTATTACAGTACTGATTTCGCTATTAAAAAATGGGGATTGATGGTCGAAGGGTGAAAATTAAGGTATATATGTACTTTTTAATGCCAAATCATAAAAAAATTACCTTGAATTGTGTTCCGCCACTAGTGCCAGTGGCCAGTTTGCAGTCCCCACTTCGAGGCCCGAAGCACATTGGTAGCACAACCTTTAGTGTTGGAAATGTTTATAGACGAGGGTAACCACTTCTCATCAAGTGAGCAGTTAGCCATTCTGCTGTACTGCTGCTTTTTTATCGTTGTACGTCAGCAACGAAAATAGTCTCCGAAACGACTCAACATTTCAATTAAAATTTCAAACGTAAACAATACTGTAAATATATCCTATATTGCCCTATGGTAAATTTCATTTCTATATATTGCAAGTTTTAGAAAATGTAATTATAAACCCCAAGTCCTGATAATAATAACAGCCCATAAACGTCCCACTGTAGGGTTCGGGCCTCCCACTATGTTGGAATGGACAGTATACCCGCCACGCTTGTCCAAGGCGGCTTGGCAGGTTTGACACGTCGGTTATCTCGATATGCAGGTTTCAGCACGATGTTTACCTTCGCCGTTATTAACACGTAGTAATTGTAACAATATGCACATGAGGTCAGAAAACTGTCTAAGTGGTGCCTGCATTCCGGCCAGCATTCGAACATGGCATTTGGGACGAGTACTCTAGCCATCACACTACCACGACTTGTTGCCCTGAATGTAATAAAAATTAAACCTACCTTAATGGTATCGTGTAGCGTAATTGGCTAGCGCACGCGTCCCCAACTCAAAGGGCGATGGTTCAATCCTGACCGAAACGCATGCATCACTTAGTCAGTTTTCTGACCTATTTAATGTGCATCTTGTTACAATTACCACGTGCTAACAACGGTGAAGGAAAACATCGTGATGCAATCTGCACATCGAGATAACTGATGTGTCCAACCTGCCAAACTGCCTTGGACAAGCGTGGCGGGTATACTGTCTGTTCCCCTATAGTGGGAGGCCCGAGTCCAGCAGTGGGACGTTTATGGGCTGTTATTTATTAGTGGTATCTTGACGGCCTCTGTGGCTGAGTGCGCTAACCCTTTGTCGGCCTATCTCACGCATAGGCTCCGGGTTCGATTCCTGGCATGGTAAATTTCATAAAAGAACTTTTCGCTGTTTTCTATGGTTTGGGTGTAATAGGTTCGGACCTAAGGTGGTCCTTTCTATAATAATACCCATACACAAGCGTAACATCCTTAGCTTGGGGATATAATATATGTCCGTTAGTCTGTGCCGATTATTTTATTTTTATCTTTATGTAATATACCATTGATAACAGCGTATCTACAGTGATATTATCGAAAACATTTTAATGTACTGAATTAATACCTAGAATGCATTTGCTTATCGTTTTATATTACTTCTACAATTTGAATAGTTAAGAATTAAATTTGTATAAGAAAGAGTTTGATTTGTAATAATGTTATTATTTTTTAAAAGACACTTGCCTCCAGCATCTTATTATAGCATTGCGTATAACCCTCACGGACTTGATATCCCAATGTCTTCGACAATCCGCCGACGTAATGATTGTTCGATCTTTATGTCTTTTTCCTTATTAGTACGAAATGGAGAAATAATGTTAGTTAGATCTTTATTTCTCTTTGGTTAGCTGAATTATATTATTATATTAGTAGTTTGTCTTTTATACGGAATATGAAACGATAAAAACCTATATTACATATAAAGTATTATTGAAGTGAAACTTATTTAGAATCGTTATGATTTAAAAGTCGATGAAACGAAAAAAAGCGACACTAAAAAGAGATATTTAATAATTTAAACACTAATTTCATTGAGATAGAGTTGGAAATATTTTGAAGTTTTGAAGTTCATAAATCAAATTGAAACTGAGCATTTTTTTCTATTTTAGTTATAAGCCTCTCGTGTCATTTATTCAAAGTGAAAACATGGAATCTGAATAATATGTGTTATAATAATATATCTTAAATGTGTAATACTTATATGAAATGTAATAGTTTGCATTAAAATATTAAATAATTTTTGAGCTTGTTAAAAATGTTATAAAAATAATAAACCTTATAATTATCCTAATACTCCTGTTACTCTATATTTATCTCATTCCCTCGTAGGCTACTTTTCTGAAGTTTCACTTTTGCCGTGTTGTGCATTGCACACACATTATTATTTTTTTAAAACTTGTATCCGTATAAAACGACGGTATGGTTACAATCCAATACAAGTACATAACGTAGAGCCTTTGAATTTAAGCAATGTATAGGTATTTGAAATATCGCTTACTAAGTCTTTTGTATTGGATTAGAGGTAGTGTTTTCAACCAACAATGGGACCAGTAGCGGTGTGGTTCGAAAATTCGCATAAAATTATATGAAGCCATTATCGAAGAGCGATAGGATTGAGTTGCCTTTATATGTGAAAGCGTGCCGATGTGGGTCATGTTCGGTTTATTCCATTACTCCGAACCGTGGCCTTTATTTGGCCGGTTCTTATATCTTACCATTTTCTCACTTGCCCTACCATCAGTTGAATTTTGACATTACTTGTCCATACAAGTAATGTGATCGGTTAGTAAAGTAGTGTAAATTTGACATAAGCTCCATAGCTTATGTCAAATTTTAACCGATAGTAAGGCAAATGAATACCCAATAAGATTTAGGAACAGTTACTTTGCATATACACAAAACTTATAACCGTCTTTAACAAAAATGATCAGATGACCGTTATCTTGCGCATGAGCATTTGTTTCCAATGTAAAAGTTTTAGCCTTAAATCCGCTGCCCTGCAATCTAACTATCCCAAGAAATACATCCCACTCTATCGTAGGCTATCCAGCGGCCCACACATGTTTTTTAAATCTTTTTCCTATAAAAAGAATTATATATCATTAAATTTTAATAATAATTTATGTGTTAGAACATAATGTTATATCAGGGGACGTCCTCACTTACATTTTAACCACTTGTGTTGTCTTATACTAAAACTTTCTTTGATAACTTTATAATCTAGCTTTATTCCTGAAAGTTATGTAGTTTCAATAATGTTTTACGTTCATTATTTTACTGATTAAAACTCAATGAATGTTGGCAATTATCTTATTAGCGTTTATTTTACCGTGGTTTATGTAATATTCTTATGAAAGTTACGCTGGCGAGGCAACATGTAAATCTCTAGTTTTTCATACATAACTAGAGTTTTCCAAATCGTTGGAAGTAGCTCTATTTTACTTACACAATATTGTTACGAGTTATGCGGGACTCAAATTAAAATGCCGTTAGAATTATTATAGAGTTTATTAGAACTATACAAACATGTATAACACAGGTACAAATATAACGGAACACAAAAAATCCAGACGTATTCCAAAAAGCAGTCACTATTAGATTCCCGAATGTACACACGTCACGCCCGTATCGTAGTTGTCGCTCAACTGCCTCCTCTCTCAATCAGGCCATCCTTTTGTACTGTACAAATGCAAATATGCCCGTCGACATAATTTCCTAGAATTAGCTTATATTTATAATCCGTAACACCTGGCTAATTATGCAGCCTGCAAGCGGCCGTAGACGAGTACAGTAGAACAATAGGCTGTTTTTCAAAATAACTAGAAACGTGTGCCAAAAAATAAGTAAACAAAGAAGACGATCATAAAAGGATTACAATTAGTTCAAATGCTGACAGGTAATAAAATGTGTTTTTACAGATTATATATAATATAAATAAATAATATCAGCCCATAGATGTCCCACTGCTGGACTCGGGCCTCTCATTATAGATAGTATACCCGCCACGCTTGTCCAAGGCGGCTTGGCAGGTTTGACATATCGGTTATCTCGATGTTTTCCTTCACCGTTGTTAGCACGTGGTAATTGCAACAATATGCACATTAGATCAGAAAACTGACTAAGTGGTGCATGCATTCCGGCCAGGATCAAACCCGCGCTCTTTAAGTCCGTGACGCGTACGTTAGCCATTACGCTACCACGACGTTTTTTTACACAAAAAACTTAATTATATTTTTTATTAAATAAATCTTGAGTGTAAATTGTCTAACTGATGGTGAAAACCGCTTAAAAATCTGTTACGTGGTATAGGACAAGTTAGCGGATATACAGACAGACAGACAGATGCGATTTTGTTTTATACTATGTAAAAATATGTCATTGTATGTGTAAATGCTTAAGTATCTGTTTATATTATAATCTATCAAAGATACATTCTAGTGATCCACTGTTCACTCCAAACAATATAAAAAAATATTCTGAACTCACAAACAACAAATTCTAGTTAAACCAGATATCGTTTAGATTCCATTTTGTTCTGTACTCTATTGCACTTTTTACACACAACCCGTGCCACAATAGCATCATTCGACATCCGAGGTTTTATTAAACGGATTCTTCTTCCCATTTGCCGATTGGGAAATTCCCCACACCGCCGCCGGGAATTCGATTAAGCTTGTCCCCATAGCCTGCCTTGTTTGCCTTTCCACTGTTGATAGTAATGGAATGTTGCCCGCTATTTTAATCTGGCCATGATTTTTATATACAATATCATTTTGCAGGGCGATTTTTGTAAATAAATGCTTGAATGGTTTTTGAGAGCGATTTCAATTTCATTTTACGTGTTTCGTAGCTTCAAATCTGTCCGTCTGGTCTATGTATGTCACGGGTATTTTTTAAAGCCTATTTATTGACTCTTAAATGTTCCTCTTTTCTTTCACCTTCTCCCAATAATTTGGGGTCGGCACAATATGTCTTTTCCTTCCACACTCCTCTATTCTGACATACATCCTATATCACATCTCAAATCATCATATCATCCTTCACACGATCCATCCATCTCTTTTTTGGTCTACTTGGTTACTTTTGTACCCATCACTCTTGCAGTTTAACATTATTTTTGTCATGTAGTTTTCATCCCTCCTCATTACATACCCATACCACCTTAATCTTCTTGCTCTCAATTTTTCAGTCACGAGTGCACCTTTCGAAGATGTGATTATGTACTCATTTCTCACCTTGTCTATTCTTGTAACACCACACATTTATTTCAATATTCTCATCTCAGCTGAGTGGAGAAGTTTGTGATCTATCACTTTAATGGCCAACATTCGGACTCGTATAACATCGCTCTTAAATCTATATGGATTAAATCTGGAAAGGGCGTGTAATATAATGGTGCATTGAAAAATTAGGAATGATGGAAGAATAAAATTCTTTGTGGATGAAAAAATTCCATTCCAGTTTCATGTACGGCGTCTTTAAGGGTTGAAATATATGTGTGTGGTGCGTTGATAATGGTGACCCCCTTTGGATAGGGTGGCACGCCAAGGGCGAGTGCTCATGGCTCAATCGCCGTGAGGGGAGTACAAAATAAGATGAGTTGTTGTACTCTTGCAGTATATTAATTTTTTAATTGTTCCTAATTTAACTTAAACTATTATATACAGAAACCTTATCGTTTACGTGATGTGCATACCAGTATTCTAATCAATATTAAATATTATATTTACACGTTTATGAAATTAGGCATTTTTGATGATTTAGACAAATGCCCAATTTTATCGGCAGCTCTAACAGCGATATCATCTATCTGTAATTACATAGCATCACGTTCATATATTAACCATAGTCTTTAACTGTGCTAATACATCAATAAATTGGTGGATGAAACGTGACGCAACAGCGGCTATAATTTTTATTTACTTCGCGATTTCACTACAAATTGTGTCGCAACATTAAGATTATGGCTTACCACCAAATTTCATTTTGTTTTTATATTGCATGGGTACGTGTTTGATCGATATTGCACCTGATGTCAGTTGGAAATGCAGTCTAAGATGGAGCATGCGTACGCTTATCTAGAAGATACCTGTTCACGCGAGACTTTAAAAACACCTAAATTGTATGTTCAATTACAATTGTAATGCATCCTTATCGATATAGTAGTTTTTGAGAAAGTATGTTTATGATGTACTAATGTACAGACGAACAGCCAGGCAAATAGTTACTTTGTTATAAGAGTACCTACATAAATATTTTTTTCTTTGTCAACAGATGTTTAGTATCGAAATTGTTCGACGTCTGTTCGAAGTCAACGCCAGAGCAGATGGAACAGCTCGAAGAAATTAGGATACCCTGGGGTAGCGGCATCGTTGGCTACGTCGCGGAAAGTGGCGAACCTGTCAATATACCAGATGCTTATAAAGTAAGTCAAAGTTTTTCATTTCGAGGTACATTTACTATCACAAGAGTGAATTTGTCAAGTAGGCCTTCAGGGCCAAATCCTAAACTATGCTAGATAGCTAAAAACACTCAAAGGAGTCTCGAGGCCGATTTTGACGAAAACTAAAATGGTATCATTAGGTTTTTGAAAAATCAATTACCCTTGTCAGCAGGAATCGACTCGGCTGATTTTGAAAAACGAACACTGTACCACTACCAAATCGTAGTGTAGCTTGTAAGGATCAATTTCTGTGAAGTAATGTCAAACAGAAAATCAGGGGAAAGTGTTGTTTTTGAACAAAATGTTATATTTTCCATACATTCCACAATTTTTGGCATAGATCAATCAACATTATTTTGGCACACACAATATGTATTATTTATGTAATATCTTTCAGTTTTACATTACATTTGAATTCGTGGCAGCTAAAACATTTGCGTCTCATTCAAGTAAAGTGAGTTTGAATTCTGGCAACAAGAGCAAATTATACTTGGGAAGTTTTTAAAGCCGGTTTTTTACATCGTTAACATGTGGTAATTGTAAACAATATGCGCATTAGAATTAGAATATCTGCCTAAGTGATACGTGCTTTCCGACCAGATTATTGAAATACGACTTTGAGAGGCCACTAAACTTTGACAACTTTTTTTTCGAAATATGCAATCCTTAAATTCCGTCCTGATAAATCCAGCGTGAATATTTTCCATCTCCTTGAAATGAGAAAACCCAAGTTCAGCAATGTCCAATTTATGTACTGGTTTCATAAATCACATTAACAAAACCATGATCAAAAAATACTACCTGTCGTTGCAATGTGATACTTAAATTCATTTATAAATATTTATATATTCTGTAGATATGTATTTGTATGGTATGTATATTAAGTATATATCTATGTAATATATAAAATATCTAAATATATATATATATCATTTATGTATTTATTATTAAAATGTAAGTAGTTCGTACTATATGTTACGTATACCACCATCGCCATTATCATCTCAATTAATTCCTGGTGTTGTCTGGAAGAGATCGCTTTTTAGCGATAAGACCGCCCTTTGTACACAACTAGATATAATTTTAGTCTTTAAGTTCATTTTTGTATTGGTGTATAATAAAGTGTTATCTATCTATCTATCTACTAAATTTAAAATATGAAAAGGAAGTCCATTAAATGCGCCATTCATAGTGTTTTATATTCATTTAAGTATGATAATAATATAACAGTAATAAAACCTCGAGCTCTGTACAGAATGATTGGCGTTATTGTTCCGGAGTTCATTCTCATGGATAATGGAAAAACACGCCTGGAGATATTTCTGACATTTAGGTAATTGATGGATATGGAAATGCTGTTTCATGATGAGGCGGTTTCTTAATAATATCTCTTTAATCGATATTAAATAAAATGTTTTCCGCACTGCTATTTTTGCTTAAAATTAAGTATGTCGTTAACCTCTATAAGGTAATAATAAAATTAATGGGGAAGTGTTCGCTACGTTAACCACGTTTCCATTTTTGAAACTTATTACTAGAGAACATTTATTGAGATAAGTGTGTTATAGAACGACTCTCATGCGCATACAAAGCTTGAGGTGACAAATAGTCTGATTGAAAGTTTATTTTCACTGGACTGTATGATATGGTTACGACTTAGCCAAAATTCCACGAAGCAAGCTGACAAATGTGTATGCGCACCTGCCGGCCATAAAGCCCAAGTTTATTACCTGCCCACATTTGCACTTCTTTTGTTTTCTTTATGTTTAATATTTAATTAGAAAAGCCGCCTATTGTGTATTGTAAACCTCTCTGGTAGGCAGTGGCCAGGTGTGGTTCTAAGAATCCATTGTTTACACGGTCGTGACGTATTGTAAGCTGAATATACAGGGATGCCCGAATGGGGAGATCGGCAGTTAAGCGACGATTACGATACGAGCAAAACGTGTGTACATTCGATGAGCGATATAGTGACGGACTTTGCGCGCATTATTAAATCGTGCAGTTTGTACTGGTTGTGTCCAGTTTATATACGTGTTTGTATAGTTCTAATAAATTCTATAGTAATTCCAACGGCATTTTAGTTCGAGTCCCGCACTCGTAACAATATTTTAATTGTATTGCTTGGTATCGTAAGTATCGGTTATCGCAAGTGTATTTATTATAAAATAGTATTAGGGTATCTCTGATTCATTTACGATAATGTTGGTGTTAGAGACCGTTTCACGCAGATGTAGTAGTTTAATTAGTTATTTATGATGCGACATTGTTATTAATTGTTAATTACGTTGAACATTGACAGATAATATAATTATGTATATACACTAATGTAGCTAATCATTAACCGCATTATTTTTAACAATATAAACAAAACTCATTTGGCCACATTCAATTACATTAATATAATCTCAGGGACTCATTAAGAGTCTTCTGATTCGATTTTATTGAATGAAATATTAAAATTCTGTAATATGATTTTAGTCTTGAAAGAAGATTTAAATATGAAAATAAGGTAAACATAAAAATAGAGACCGGTTACTATAACTGCTACTAGACGTCAAGCCCTAGGCACTAGCTTTATTTTCCTTACACAAAAACTTAATTCGGTTTTTTACACATGGTACCTAATAACAAAGAAAGTAAGTGCATATAATCGACACAACATACAACGCCACAACATGGAAGAGAGTCGAAGCCAACCTGATTTGAAGTAATAAAATGAATGACATGTTGTTTATGACAACGTAGGTATTTGTTAGTGAATTGAAAAAATGCGATTGCAACCGCATCTATTTTGGTAATCCGTCTGTTCTAAGGAACCAACTTCATTTAATGTTTTCTTAAGTTTTCGCGAATAGTATACATAATGAAACTACGTTTTAACGGTTTTAAGCGTGGTAATTTAATTGATTTTTATTATTCCGACGTTTCGGCCACTTTTCAGTAGCCGTGATCACGGAAGACAAAGATGTGAAGTGTCAATGACTATTGTTAAGGTTTTATTTAGCCTACCTCCTAGTCTGCGATCAGTGAACACACGCTGGACAAACCCAACCACTACATCAGATTCGATAAACCACAAATCCTCGCGAAAGAGAATCGTTTCATACCTAGAATGATGCGTGAGGCTATTAAAATATACAAAAAACAACCAAATTTCAATAGAGAAGTAGGTTGGCAAGTACCACCTGTTTGGGATCCGATCATCAAAACTATTACGACACAAGCCCAGCAAAAATCAACTGCGAGACAGCTCAGGACACTGTGAGCTCTTTCTACGTGCAACGGAACACAAACCAACTTGACTGATAATTTCTTTTATTTTTTCTTCCATCCATTTTAATATTATATAAAATATTAGAGCTAGGCATGTTTGCTTAAGAGTTTCTTGCGCCGCGTCTTCTTTTCAAGTCACAACATGTTGCGAAGCGGTGGTAAATTAGATTAGGGTCCCATAGAGTAAATAATAACCATAAACAAAATTAAAAATAAATAATTAAAATTAACAAGTTGGCGGTAGGCTAAATAAAACTTTAACAATACTCATTGACACTTGACATCTTTGTCTTCCGTTATCACGGCTACTGAAAAGTGGTCGAAACGTCGGAATAATAAAAAATCAATTAAATTACGGCGCTCAAAACCATTAAAACGTAGTTTTATTAAAGAACTTTATTTTTCGGGATAATATGTATCATAAGTTACGCCCCGGGATATAAGCTAGCTCTATGTAAAGTTTAATTTAAATCCGTTCAGTAGTTTTTACGTAATGCTCTAATAAACAGTCGGACAGTCAGACAGACAAAATTCTAAAAATTACAATTTCGGAATCTCGTGGTCCGAATTATCCCCCATAACTTTATTCAGATTTTTAAACGCAATGCACAAACTCGAACCATTTACAGATTTATTATAGTATAGATTAACAAACTTCACATGAAACATCACATGTGTGGCTTTAATTCAAAGATTTCTCAAAGGAACTTCATCTAGACTACCTACTACTTATTTGGCTTCGCAAAGCGTGCAAAAGCCGCCAACTTTAAGAAGCAGCTCAAAGCTTGTTCGTTTTAGAAGCGAACCAATCCCTGGAATACCCGCCTTAATGAAAATTCGTTTAAAAATAACCAACCTAAATTAGATGTAAAACGTTTTGCGCTAGATTTATTTTTCCGACGTTTAAACTTTCTTGTTATTTAACGTATATTTATTTCAACTATGCCGTGATGTTATGCTACTAAGTTTCTTGTCACTATTATAATTTAATTATTATTTTGTTAGAAATGCTTTTGTTTATAATCTACAAAAATAAGCAGTATAAATATTTTTCCAAACGTGTCTCAACACTCTCAACTATAGATAGAATAGAAAGTAATAAACTCAAGATACTGAAGATCTGTTTGAGTTGGTACCTACTTCGCTATGTTACCACCACATTCGCTGGCAATTGGGAATTCATCCAAACTTCCTTATTTGACAATGTAGCTATCCACCGTAAGTGGCGATCTCTTATTTATACCAGATGTGCTCAATATTTTGTACTTATATCTAATGTTAATGACTATGTAGTTTACAAAATAATTAAACTACATTTTTACCGTTTTCCGATCCAACCGCTACCGACCGATCCAGCTAATGTTTCGCAAGAATTATTAGAGTTAGGCACGTTGCTGAAAAGAGAGAAGAGAATTCTTGCGCCGCTTCTCTTTGTCAAGCCACAACATTTTGCGAAGCGGTGGTAAATTAGATTAGGCTCCCATAGAGTAAATAATAAGCATAAACAAAAATTTAAATTAAATAATTAAAATGAACAAGTTAGTAGGCTAAACAAAAACTTTAACATTACTCATTGATACTTGACATCTTTGTCTTCCGTGATCACGGCTACTGAAAAGTGACCGAAAACGTCCAGATAAAAATCAAACAAAATACAGTGCTTAAAACCGCGCGAAAACTTAATTTTTAGAGTTCCGTACGCAAATGCTTAAAACAATGGATATTCGTCACATCTACGGATCCCGTCACTGATCGTTGTAGTTAGTACTTGGCCGGTTTTTATTATTCTCGCCGTAAGAGATGATAAAATACTTAGTTCTGAGGTAGACATTCGTTTTACTTTTTTTTATTTAACTCTCCCTTTGATCAATCACGCAACGGTACGTTCGATTTAACGACGTCGGAGCTGGGTCGAGAGTAATTAGAAGCTAGCGTTCAATATTCACTTTTAAAAGGTTAGAAGCTAAAAGCAATTTAGCATCGAATATGAAAGGTTTACGAGAATTTAATTTAAAATAGAAAAACTGTCTATGTATGTTAGAACATAAAGGTAAAATTTAAATTCATTTGAAAGTTGTTTTATAATCACGGTGGTGTAGTGGCTAATCTTATTTGATTTTTATTGATTTTAATCGTAGGCAACTGTGGCCGGGAAGTATGCACAGCTTAGGTGATTTTTCTGATGTGCTTTCTGAATCTGCATATTGTTACAATTGCCATGAGCTGACATTGAAAGAATTCTTCATGGTGAAAGCTCCACATCGAAAAAACCGATAAGTGAAACCCGTTAATCCGTCTTAGATAAATTTAGGGGGTATGCTATTCAGTCTGTTGTAGTTTCCCTAAATGAAACACCGAGTTCTAGACAACAACTGACTTTAATCCGTACTACGATCTCATATTCAAAACTACCCACAACATCTCCCCATATTTAGTATAACAATATATAAGTATCTATACACTAATAAACTACAAAAACAACCTTATCTAACATTATTTATGGATAACATAAAATACACATCCATGTATACATTTCTGTGTCTTACAATATGCTAACAACTTTATATGTTTATATATCTTTAGTAAGTTATATGTTCTAAATGTAACAGTTGCGTATTATTTATCATCTATACCCCTTCTTTTTGTGTTTTGATTATATATTATACATAATATCTCTATTTATTTTTCCTTTATTAACTTTAACTTCTTTCCCGCTATTAATTTTGCCTTTCTTTGAGGCATTTCTGATAATGTATGTTGTACAGAAGCAGCCGTGTTGTTATGCAATGCAATGCAATGTATCCGCAATATACATATACTTGCCCGGCTTATATGTAACTAGTAGGTCATAATTTTGTAGCCGCAACATCATACGCTGTAAACGTGCCGGGACGGACATCAAAGGTTTCTTAAAAATACTCTCTAATGGCTTGTGATCCGATTCAACTACTACTCTTTGTTTTCCGAATATATATTGATAGAACCGCTCACATGCAAACACGATTGCAAGCATTTCTTTTTCGACCTGGGCGTATCGGCGTTGCGCGTCGGTGAGCGTGCGCGAGGCGAACTCAACCGGACGGCCGGCCTGCAGCAGCACGGCGCCGACGGCGTCACGCGATGCGTCCACCGACAACCTCGCCGGCGCGCCCACGTCGTATAGCGCCAACACCCCAGCACTACACATGCACTCTTTTAATTCTTTAAATGAGTTTGCCTCACTCTGTTCCCATCGCCAAGCATTCTCTTTTTTGAGCAAGTTAGTCAAAGGTACTGCTCGTTGAGAGTAATTCGGTATAAATTTAGACAAATAGTTAACGGCGCCTAGAAATCTCTCTATCCCTTTCTTATCAGTCGGCGGAGGCATATCCCTAATGGCCCTGACCTTCTCGTCATCTGGCCTTATGCCGTTCGCGTCAAAAATATGCCCTAAATAATGCACCTCTTTTACTCCTATCCTACATTTCTCCCTATTAAATTTGAGATTAATTTCTCTGGCTTGGTTTAAAAATTCTTTCAATCGTTCATCGTGTTCTTTTCTATTACGACCCCAAATAATTACATCGTGAATGAAATTATCAACTCCTTGTAAGTTTTCTAACAACTGCCGCAATTTCCCGTGGAAAACTTCAGAGGCACAAGTTATGCCAAATGGCAAACGTAGAAACTGATACCGTCCAAACGGCGTGGCAAAAGTACAGAGGTCAGCGCTCGCGTCATCCAGCTGTACCGTCCAAAAACCAGAGTTTGCGTCCAAAACCGAGAAGACGGCAGCTCCGTGCATACGACAAGCCATCTCGGCGAGCGTGGGCAGCTGGAAGTGCGCGCGCCGCACTGCCACGTTCAGCTCACGGGGATCGAGGCACACTCGTATGCCATTATTTTTCTTAGCCACCAACACGAGCGGGTGAACCCATTGCGTTGGGTGCAACACTCTCCTGATCACCCCTAAATTTTCCATTTTCTTTAGTTCATCAGCTAAACGTTCTCTTAAACCTAAAGGAATTTTTCTAGACGCGCTAATAACGGGTGGTATTGACTTGTCTATTATAATACTATATTTTCCCGGCAAACACCCTAATCCACTGAACAAATCCGAATAATCTGATAGTCTTATAGTATTAATACGTTTTATCAAGCCCATCTGTTCACAAGATTTCCGTCCCAACACGCTTGCACATACAATATCTGCGATAGCAAAATTCAATTTGAAAACATTATTTTTATAGACCCACTTTAACTCACATACACCTTTGATAGGTATAAAATTACCCGTATACGACTGTAATTTTATTTTAGGCGGCTTTATAATTATGTTACTGAACCCTAATGATTTAAACCTTATATACGAAATTACATTGATATCAGCACCAGAGTCCAGCTTAAATACCTCAGACCCGTTTGAACAATATAAAGTTTCCGACCACTGTTCCTGGCTATTGGCACTAGTAACCATATTCAAAAAAAATAATTCATCTTCCTCCGAGCTCACATTCACTACAGAGTCATATTTTTCTATTTCACATACTTTTCTAACACTTTCTTTATTATGAAAAAAACGCGACTTACACATTCTGGCGTAATGTCCACGGTGTCCGCAAGAAAAACAAATAACGTACTGTGCGGGACAATCGTCGGCGCAGTGCGAGCCGCCGCACCCGGGGCACCCGCGCCGCTGCCGCGCGCGCTATCACCACCACCGCCGTCGTCGCCGCCGCGGCCTCCGCGCCGCGCAGCGCCCGTACCGCCACGGCGCCCGTGCTTGCGCCTGGCGTCGCCGCTCACCCGGCGTTCCACGCCGTGAACATGTACTGTGTTTGAACACTCACCATTTGCGCCCAACTGTTTACCACTTTCCTGTGACACTTCTTGAGCTTGGCAAACCTTAATTGCCTTGTTTAAGTCGAGGTCTTCGCATCTCAACAATCTATCTCTCACAGTGGTATTCCTAATACCACACACGATTCGATCTTTAATTAGGTCATCACGTAATGTACTGAATTCGCAATTTTTGCTTAATAAACGCAAGGCTGTAACATAACTTTGTATCGACTCATTATCCTCTTGATTGCGCATAAAAAAGTTGTATCTCAATAGAGTTATATTTACTTTTGTTCCAAAGTACTCATCAAATTTTTTTATAATGACGTCTACGTCATCTTTTTCTGTATCATTCTTAAAAGTGAACGTTTGATATACGTCAAAACCTTCTGGCCCTATAAGGTTCACGAGCAGACTAGCTTGCACTCCTGACGACTCAGAATTAACCCCTGATGCCTTTACAAATAGCTGGAATTGTTGCCTCCACCGCTTCCAGGCGTCGGCCCGCGCCACGGGGCCTCCCTCGAAATTCAACTCGGGCGGCGGTCTCGCGTGTTCCATTGTTACGATTATACGCACAAAATACACAAATCACGGACTTTTTGCAATAATTAATCACTTTTCACAGTATTTATACTGATTTTTTCACCGCTGTCACCATGTTGTAGTTTCCCTAAATGAAACACCGAGTTCTAGACAACAACTGACTTTAATCCGTACTACGATCTCATATTCAAAACTACCCACAACACAGTCCACTATAAACGAGGAAGCCCGAACCTAATGGGACATTTTTGGACTGATACTATGGATCTATTCTTTTCGAAGATTTGGAAGTAAAGGTAATATTTCTTTTAACGCTAGTCCCTGCGGTATACAAAACTGTAAGATACCCAAGCGCCAAGCAAGCTAAACTCTAATACCAATAAATCCCTATTCATATTATAAATGTGAAAGTTACTCTGTCCGTCTGTCCGTCTGTCCGTCTGTCCGTCTGTCCGTTCCGTTTTCACGGAAAAACTACTAGACCGATTTGGCTGAAACTCGGTATATATATATTTTCGATGCCGAGGATGAACATAGGATACTTTTTATTCCGAAAAATGAGATAGTTTCCGGGATAAAAGTATAGATAGATAGATAACACTTTATTATACCCCAATACAAAAATGAACTTAAAGACTAAAATTATATCTAGTTGTGTACAAAGGGCGGTCTTATCGCTAAAAAGCGATC
Organism: Dendrolimus houi; assembly: GCA_039645545.1. Lineage (NCBI taxonomy): Eukaryota > Metazoa > Arthropoda > Insecta > Lepidoptera > Lasiocampidae > Dendrolimus > Dendrolimus houi. Next base: position 9,471,832 of record CM077133.1, read on the forward strand.
TCTTCCAGACAACCCCAAGTATATTTGTCTCTCTGTTTGTTATTCTTTTATGGAAAGACTATTGGACCGATTTGGGTGAAACTCGGTACATATGTAACTTGAATACGAGGGTGGCCAAGGGATACTTTTCATCCCGGATATTGGGATAGGTTTTGGGATAGATTTGTGTAAAGTTTATCCCGGAAACTAGGATAGGTTTTTATTTGTGGTTTGCCATTTTCGTCATTTTGTTTATTTTGACCAATTTGGTCGTTTAGGTAGTTTTGGTAGTTTCGGTAGTTTTGTTTAGTAATTTTGGTATTTGTGATAGTTTTGGTAGTTTTGTGTGGTAGTTTTGTTTGGTAGTTTTGATATTTGTGGTAGTTTCGGTAATTTGGTAGTTTCGGTTGTTTTGGTAGTTTTCGTAGTTATGGTAGTTTGGGACGGTAGACTGCGAAAAAGTTAAGACGTATCGGAAATCAATTTTTTGTATTTTAATTGAATTTATACAGTTAATGTTAAGTGCTAAAAATTAACTCTCACCTGCTAGTATTCTCCTCTCTTTAATCCACTTCACGTAAATAAACAGAAAAGTTAAAAGTTATTTCACTCTAAACACACTGCAACAATTAAGTAGTACATTTATCCAGAGAATGGAAGCCTTCGAGAATGAACTTAAAAAAGGTAACTCCTCATCATCTTCATCTCTCAATATTAGTACTCTGGCAGCAGAGTTTGCTGCCTTCAAGATCTTTGTCATGGAGGCACTACGTACTCTTCAAGAACAAATAGCACTTTTAACACGTACTGTTGATCAACTAGAGATGCGAAGTAGAAGGAAAATCCTCCTTTTCCATGGAGTTCCTGAGGAAAAACAAGAGGACACTTGCTCTCTTGTAGTAAAAATTATTGTGAATCAACTCAAACAGGATAGTTTTCAATCCTCACGTGTTTATCACTGCCCCAGAATAGGTAAACCACCATCCTCTGGTGGGAAACCCAGGCCTATATTGGTAAAGCTTCGTGACATGGATGAGCATAATGACATCTGGTTTACAAAGACTAATTAAAAGCTACTGGTGTCACAATCTCTGAGCTTCTGACTAAAACTCGACACGAGCTCTTCATTCAAGCTAGAAAAAGCTGGGAGTGTCTAAATACTGGACGCGTGACGGCGCTATTTACGTTATTTCCCCTGATGGTTTCAAACACCGCCTCGACTGTCAAGAGGACTTGGCTAATATAACTATGCACGCACTCCTATACCACCAGGGGGCTGCGACAACTGTTTCGAAAGAACCATCCACCACAATACCAAAAACACGTCGCATTGCACCGAAAAAATAATATACACATGTAATAATAAACATTCGTCTATGCGCTGTTATCACTCACTGACTTACAATCATCTTGGTTTTTTCAATCCACCGTCTTTTTCCTGTGTTTTTGATTAAGGCGACATATTTTGTTTACAAATTATATTTTAATTATTCTTTTATATCAATGTTATGCTGTGATTTATTGTTAAATTTAAAACAGTAGATTACTGCCCTTTTTTTTCTTTGTAAACAAAGAACGTTTGTACTTAATATATAATTTACTATTTGTCCATTACACTTAACTATCTTGTTATCAACAATTGTTTGCCTCTGTATGTATTTTTTTAGAAAGGCTTTAAAAGCTTTCAACTTATATGTTTATTGTAGAAAGTTATAATCATAACAAATTCGATAGTTCGATTATTTAAATTAATTTTGTTTGTTTAAAATTTATTTTAACTTTATTGTATTATCTATTCACTTTTATTTAATTGGCAGGTAAACGATTTTGTTTACTCATTGAGAAATATTGTTTGTATTTTTAGGTTTTATATACTTATATTATTATTATTATTTTCATATGGCATACAATTTAAACATCGATAGTGATACAGAATATTTTTCATGCTCGTCAGACGGTCATAATTCTGAAGACAGCAATTATAACCTTTCTGACCTTATTGTTTCTGAGTTTTCCAATCTTCATTCAAATTTGAATGTTGTACATATTAATGCGCAGAGCATTCCAGCCCATTTCCCCGATTTGCTGGCTTCATTTAGTCAAGGAAATATACATGCCTTATTAATTTCTGAGACCTGGTTGAAGCCATCCCTCCCAACTGTATTATATACACTACCAGGCTTTACACTTATTCGAAATGATCGTACTGGTGCCACTAGTGAAGGAGTGGCTATTTATCTTAGATCCCAGACACCGTTTACTATTGTAAGTATGTCCTCGCAGCCACCAGACCCTGATGCGGGTGAACATATTCTAATAGATATCTCTCTAGGGTATACCAAACTATTGCTTGGCGTATATTATAGCCCGTCCTTGAGAGTCAACTATTTTTCATCTTTTGAAAAACTAATGGAAACATTCATACCTTTATATAGTCATTCTATTAATATGGTGGATTTTAATACATGTTTACTCAAACGCGACCATAGATGTGCAATTTTTGAAACTTTAATTAAATCTATTAATATGTCAATTCTTCCCCTTAGTGTCACTCACAAGCTATCTAATACGACCCCTTCTCTTTTAGATTTAATGTTAGTATCCTCCCCCTCTCATGTAATTAAACACGGTCAATATACGGCGAACTCTTTCTCCTACCATGACATGATCTATTTGTCTTACAATGTGCGTCCTCCGAAACCAAAATCGAAGTTGATTATGCAGTGTAATTTTGGTGGCATAAACCTGGAAGAGTTACGTAAGGATGCGAGCGAGTTGGATTTGTCTGGAGTTGTCAATGCGACTACTGTCGATGAGAAGGTGCAAGTATTTAATGCGAACATATTGCAATTGTACGATTTACATGCGCCCACACGCCAAATAAAGCTCAAACATCTTCCAGCACCTTGGCTCACTGATGAGATTAAATGCCTTATGTCCCAGAAATGTAAAGCTGAGTCTAAATATAAACGTCTTTCTATTTTTATAAATTTTATCTCGAAAAACTTATCTTCTTCCTACCATCTCTATGCAGACGATTTGCAGATTTATATTCAGGCGCCTAAAGACAACTTACATAACGCTATTAAGCTTATCAATGATGATCTGAACCGCATATACAACTGGAGTACCTCCCATGGACTTAGAGTCAATCCCAACAAAACTCAGGCCATCATAATTGATAGCTCGCGAGCCATAGCTAAAATAGATTTTTCACTGCTTCCCGATGTGATCTTTCATGATAAACCTATTCCTATTAGTAATCAAGTCAAGAATCTTGGCGTAATAATGGACAAGAAATTGTGTTGGCGACCCCACATTACTGAATTAAGCCGCAAGATTTTTACATCCTATGCATCGCTTAGGAGACTGAAAAATTTCCTTCCGACTGCCACTAGGATTTCGCTTGCTCAATCGATTCTACTACCCATCCTCGACTATGCTGATGCTTGCTATCTTAATCTCAATCAAGAGCAACTTATTAAGCTCGAGCGTCTTCAAAATGTTTGCATAAGGTTCATATTTGGTTTAAAAAAATATGACCACGTTTCTGAATTTAGCAAAAAGCTCGAATGCTCATCTTCTCAACTTACTATATCGTATACTGTTTATACCTTATACCCTTCCTTATCTTAAGGAATGTTTCAACTTCCTTCATACGTGACATACACTCAATTTGCGCTCCACTAATAATCTCCTATTAATGGCACCTGCACACTCTTCAACATTTTATTCCAACTCCTTCGCCATGCAGGCTGTCTTACTTTGGAACTCTTTGCCCACTGACGTCAGAAAAGCTAAATCTTTTGCCATATTCAAAAATTCACTTAGGAATCATTATGTAAGTCTTACGCAATGATGTATGTGCTAGTTTACAATAGACTGTAATCTGCTGTCCATGTATGTCTTTTTTTATTTTCATTTTTCTGTGTTGCATAATAATTATAGATAATTTAAGAATTTCATTTGAGTCAGGTTGCCTGGAAGATCGCTTTTAGCGATAAGGCCGCCTTTTGTTTTACCAAGTAACTATTGTCTTGTGTATTTTTTGTAATTTTTGATTTGGTGAACAATAAAGTGTTGTCTATGTCTATGTCTATGTCTTTTGGTAGTTGTGGTAGTTTTTGTTGGTAATTTTGGTATTTTCGGTAGTTTTGTTAGTTGTGGTAGTTTTGGTAATTTTGGCATTTTGGTCGTTTGTGAAGTTTACAATATTTAGTTTTATAAATAAAACTAGAACGGGTTGAATTAGGATGGTGCAGATACTTACCGGGCACGGCTGCTTTGGTAAGTATCTGCATCAAATCGCGGGGCAGGAGCCCTCCCCGCAATGTCACGAGTGCGGCGCACTCCAAGACACGGCGTTTCACACGCTCGTGGAGTGCGCCGCCTGGGGGCCCCAGAGGGCCCTCTTAGAAAACGTCGTTGGCTCTGTGAGCTCGCTTCGTAGCATGGTCGAGGCGATGCTCCAGGGCCAGCATTCCTGGCTTGCGGTTTCCTCCTTCTGCGAGTCCGTCATGGCGCAGAAGGAGGCCGCAGAAAGAGTTAGGGAGGAGAACGCGTACGCGGACCCCATCCGCAGGAGGCGGACCGGCGGTCGAAGGCGCCGCTACGCGCATCTCCTCCCATAATTACCGTCACAGGGGGCCGCTGCTACGGGAGTAGCAGCGGACTTCCCCCCCCTGATTGATGAAGTGGGTCACTCTGCCACCGGGGTGGCCCAGTATTGCCGAGCGTGGGGGCGTCACGGTGCAGTAACTCTGTTCTAAATCCCGTGACGCCCTGTAAAAGCGCGGATACAGGGGCGCAGGTTTAGGTTTAGTGGGTAGTTAGGCGATCGGTTTCTCGCGACTGCTTCTGATTGAAGCTAGCGTGGAGAACCGGTCGCTGAGAGTCCCACACACCCTCGATGCATGCTTCTGCGCTGCATTTGGCCCTTCCCCCGAAGAGCCCGAGGACGGTGTCCAAAGACTTCCCCATGCGTTATCAAAAAAAAAAAAGGGGATTAAAGTATAGGGGACCAATCATTTCTCAAGTTTATAGATATAAAAATTCATAAACTATAAAAAATGCGATAGTAACTCGATCTGTCTGTCTGAATACCCAAAATGGACATAGATACTATTCATCCCGGTAGATGGGATAGTTTGCGATATAAAATGAAGTAAATCTTCCGAGGGCATATAGCACCGACATAAAAATTCAATACAATGTAACCTGTAATTAACGCCTGCTCTTTAAATAAGAGGTCCGCATAAAAGAATATAATCTAAATTGAATTTGTTCGGATATTTGTTTGTTTGTACCAAATCCTACATGACGTCACAGGTTCTCTCGCCTAATCTTTTTTTTTCAGCTTAGACTAATTTTGTTTAAAATTATTTATTACCTATCTAGTCAGGTTTGTAGTCGTGACATTTATTGTATAGACACTTTAAACGTCGGAGATGAATGCAGATTACAGAATGTTTTTATACAATCCCTACTTACATGTGTATGTTTTGTATTATGTGAATCACATTTTATTTATAATTTGTATCATGTTTGTTTCAGTGTAAAATTTATTGTGAATCTATTATGTTTATTTTTTTTCTATTTATTTAGTGTGTTGTTTTTCAGCCAATAAATCATTCTTTCTTTCGTTTGTTATTTCCCACAGTATTGAGGTTGAAGTCGTGTGAGAGACTCAAGATCTAAATTTAAAAAGTAAGGATAAAACAAATTGTTGCTTTTTGAAATAATTCTTACTCGGTTTCCGTGAAATATGACAGGAGAAAACAAAAAATGAAACGGTGATACCCTTTTACGGCCGGTCATTAAACAATGACAGTGCCAGAGGCTTACACAGCTCCCTGTCTAAACTTTTCCATCCGGTCGGATTGTCGGAAGATATTTTATTACAAGTCGCAGAGTCATCCATTCGTGTTCAACATTAAGCGAGCATGATAGCAAAGGTGATTTGACATGCTTATACTTTTATCAATAGGTCGGTTTGTAGGAAACCTATATAAATGTGGTCTATATTTAAGTCAATAAACGAGCATCTAAAAGATTTTTGTTCAAAATAGACTATAAAATTTAGAAACAAGTTTATTTAATTTTTATTATTATTATATTATTAATTTGTTTTATTTCACTGAACATAATTAGGTACAGGAGCCATTTTATATAAAAACCAATAACTAATACTAAAAACGCTATCTTAAAAATAATACATAAACCTTTCTATTGCCTAATTGATACAGATAGACCTATGGTGTTATAAAATTTTCGTCACGATTACCTAACTATTTGGATTTATATATTATAATAATTAAAAATATAATTCTGTCAACATCAGAACCAACCAGTATTTTCCGGTAAAAAATAGTATTTCATATAAAATACAAACAAGATATTGAAAAAGGAAATACAAATCTAATTAGTCAAAACGAGCTAAGTTGGATGAATATTTTAAAGGCGTGGTTTAGTGTTTTGAAGATGACAATGCATTATGACGTTTTATTCAGTGCACGTAGTGAGATCTGTTTCATCTCAATTTTTGACTGCTCATTTTATCGTAAAAATTCCAAACGTGCGCTCTCTGTCGCAAGAGTTGGTATGATACAAGTTTGCATTTGCGATTCATGATACATGTTTGGTACAACTTACCGCAGGATTTATTATCTTTGGGATTGAGTCTCATTCTAATTTATATTAATGACTCGTCTCAACAATCCGTGTGAACGTAAAGTTAGTTAAAAGTAGCTCTTGAGATTTTCGTATTTAAGTAGTGTTTTGGGGTCCTTAGCAGCTTGGGAAAAAATAGAATCGTTATGCAATCGTTATCATATCACAGCCTTTTTCTCAAAAGTTACTGAGACAACACCGATGAAATTTGACAGGGAGGTGTAATTTATATACCGCTACACAATGCTGTCAATCTTAAAATATAAGTATTGGAGCGATCATAACACATTAAATAAAATAAGAAAGAATTTAACACACTTCTATATTCATGTATGGATGCATGTTATAGTTCGTTTTGGGAATCTTTTATTTTTGTTTTAGTTATGTAGACAATCAAAATTGTATGTTCTGTAAACAAACGTAAATTAATGTATTTATTTCAAAATGAAATGTTATATATTACCTACTTATTGGAAATCATGAGTCTACCAATTCCAAAAGCAATTTTTAACCCCCGACGCAAAAAGAGGGGTGTTATAAGTTTGACCGATATTTGTAACTGTGTGGCACCTTAGCTCTTTAACGGACGATCCGATTTGGATGCGGTTTTTTTTATTTGAAAGCAGGCTTTCTAGCAACGGTTCTTAGACATATTGTATCAAAATCGTTTCAGTCGTTTCAAGGTCATCAGCTCTTTTGTTAGTCGCGGCAGGGAAAAAATTTGAAACAACCGTGTATGCTATATAACTAGGCAAGATTGTGGAATTCTTGGTCTGGTGCTGCATGTAGGATATCCAGCACACTAGTACACTCTTGAATAAATATACCCTGAAAAACGATCACAACTGTCAAGTTTCCGTCGCTGCGACATTATAGCGCCATTTCAACGAGCACATCTTAGCGTGCCATCCATCAAATTCTATAATTAAAATACATATAGGTGTTACTCAATCGAATTTGATGGCTCAACGATAGGTATTATTTTTGACTTTTTAAATGTTCACTTTTCTGTTTTTGCGTAGGGGATTGTTATTTATTTAAATTTATACTTATAGTTACTGTTAAAGAATAAGAAACGGCACAAGAAACACCTCAGCATCATATCTTTACGTCATAATTAGTATGTATATACGTTCATGCTCTTTTTTTAAATGTGTTTTGAACTAATTCAAGGTTTAACAAAGTAATTTATATGAATAATTCCTTAAACAGCTTGGTAACGATCGCATTATTCTGATCCGGAGAGGCCGTCTAGAAAATCTTTTGTCGTATTATAAGCCTTATTGCGTAAACGTTGCTTTACTAATGTTTTAAATTTGTTTCCGGAAAGTTCTTGAACATTATCTGGGATATTGTTCAAGAGCATTGTAAAGTTTATACACGTGGTAGTTTCTAATTTATTTTTGTTCCTGATCACCTAAAAAGGGGAAAATCTAAGATATTTTTCTTCAAAAATGTCACCAGTCTTATTCTATACAAAATGTACAGCGAAAAGGGTTCGCCCCATTGATGTAGTATGTATTGAAAGACCTAAATCAACCGTCACTCATTTTGTTGATAATAATAGGATTTTGGATGAAACATCCGACCAAAATTTCTATTGAATCCACTTAGGGCGCTGTACTAGGCTTTCAGACATCCTTTAACTTGCCTTCTACGAAAATATTTTGTGGCTTGGGTCTGTGAAAGAAGAGTGACGTGTATTGCCAATATGCGTAAAGTTATTATGAGTTCATGCAGACTATTGAATTCAAGCAAATGTTTTTATATTTAGAGCACAATATAACAAAGTTTGAGAATAATGTAACTTATAATAGAAAGAAACACATAAAATATACGTGAAAGTAAGTTTTATAAATGTTCGTTTGCCCTTCCTTCACGGTGTTCGATATGACCCGAGTTAAAAAAAGGATATTTTTAAACCTTAAAATTAGCAAGGAATCCTTTAAAATGTATAAAACAGAAAATGCTAAAGCTGTTAATTTTAAACGTATGTGTATAATTGTTATGACATATTGTAAAGCTCACTTTAATTTTACAGAGCTTTTCCATCTCATACGCCTACCATAGGGCGCGTTCCTCTAGTAGCTCACAACGCCCAAAATGCTGCGTTAGCTGTTCCACATAGCGACCACGGTCGTTATGGTGGTGGCGAAAACGTCGCTAATGATAATTTGACTAAAACTAAAGAGTATCATTAGATTTTCGAAAAGTCAATTACCCTTGTCAGGTTTAATTTTGAAAAAATCAACACACTTGTATTATTATACCAAATCATAGGCTAGCTTTTAAGGATCAATTTCTGTGAAGGTATGTCAAACGGCAAACCAATGGTAATTGTTGTTTTTCATATATTAATTTAACAAAATGCTCTATTTTTCATATATTAATTTAACCTCACCTCATTTTATTCAATGTAAAAATGATGAAAATTGTTCTATTTTTAATAGGCACCTATAAATATAAATTAACATTCGAAACGCACGATATTGTACCCCAATTAATCAAATCAGTCAATGGGTAAACATTGTTGCATTCAAATGAGGTGCGGTCCGATGATCGGCGCAGTTTGATGTTTACTTAATGTATAGAAAATAGAACATTTTGTTCAAAAACAACCCCTTCCCTTGGTTTACCGTTTGACATTCCTTCACAGAAATTGATCCTTACAAGCTACACTATGATTTGGTATAATACAGGCTGTGTTTATTTTTTCAAAACTAGCCTATTCGATTCCTGACAAGAGTAATTGATTTTTCGAAAATCTAATGATACTTTTCAGTTTTCATCAAAATCAGCCTCGAGACTCCTTTGAGTGTTTTTCGCTATCTAGGATTTGGTCCTGGAGGCCCTCTTCAAAGATTACCCCTGTATATGTAATTTGTTTGTCATTTTAATAAGGTACTGTAGCGGCCAGCGGTCGAAAATGGAAGAGACTTTTACAACCATCTGTTCCGTACCCGGCGCCCCCACCATGTATCGGGCCGCGCTCGGAACAGATGGTTGTCAAAGTCTCTTCGATTAATAATATAAATGATACATTCATTGAACCAGTCTCTTTATTGAAGATCCCGGTCAGCTCGTTCACCGCTGGCCGCTACAGTACACTAAAGAATAACCTCTGGCGGTATTCTAAAAATTAAATATGCGTGTTTCGAATAATTAATATAGACAGAAAGTGTCAACAGAAATATTCTAAGAATTTAATCGGAATTGAATTACGACTCCAACTTTTATCGTAGAGCAATTTACAGTTCGCTCCTGAAAGAACTTTGCTTACGTTTCTTTAAATAATTGTCTGTGATGTTTTTCCATTTAACTCCAAAGATCTGATTTCAATGATTGCTTTGTTTTCTATTAGAGCTTTTTGTGTATCTATATTTTTCGTCCATTATCGATATCATTCAAATATGTATAATGCTCTCGCTTACTTTTGTTCTTGGATTACATGCACAAATAAAGACATAATAGGTTGGGGAAAAAGTCTTTTCGCATATAGTATGTATGAACTTGTAATAAGATCTCTTTGGCTATACCATTTGTATCTGGCTGGTTTTGGTATCATTAAAAAGTTTTAATTTTAAAGAAGATAATTTCAAATTCAAATTACGAAAATGGGTGATTTTCATTTGTTTTTCTTATTGTTAAAATGAGTGAATCTAATGAAGCAATTCGATACATTTTAAAATTTTACTACAAAAAAGGTAAAAATGCAACACAAGCCGCGAAAAAAAATTGTGATGTTTATGGACCTAATGCAGTATCTGTGAGAGTAGCGCGAATTTGGTTTAAGCGTTTTCAATCCGGAAATTTTGATATCAAATATGCTCGTCGCTCTGGTCGCCCTGTTACGGACAAAATTGATGCCATTTTTGTAAAAGTGGAGCAATATGGGCATAATAGTAGTTACGACTTAGCTGAAGAACTGGGAATTGATCACAAAATGGTTTTGGCGCATTTGAAAAAAGCTGGGTACACAAAAAAGCTCGATATTTGGGTGCCTCATGAGCTCACTGAAAGGAACCTAATGAACAGTGTACTCATTTGTGATTCTTTATTACGACGTTATGAAAACTAACCAGTTTTGAAGAAGCTGATAACTGGTGATGAAAAGTGGATCACGTACGACAAGAACGTGGGAAAAAGATCGTGGTCAAAGGCCGGTCAGGTTTCACAGACTGTGGCGAAACCCGGGTTTACTCGCAACAAGGTGATGCTGTGTGTATGGTGGGATTGGAAGGGCATTATTCATTATGAGCTGTTACCGCCAGGCAGGACCATCGATTCTGAACTGTACTGCGAATAACTGATGAGATTAAAGCATAAAGTTGAGAGAAAACGGCCGGAATTAATCAACAGAAGGGGTGTGGTTCTTCACCATGATAATGCTAGAACTCATACATTTTTAGCCACTCAGCAAAAATTACGAGAGTTTGGCTGGGAGGTGTTAATGCATCCACCGCATAGTCCTGACCTTGCACCTTCAGATTTTCACCAGTTTCGGTCTCTGCAGAATTCCTTAGGCAGTGTCAGGTTAACATCACGAGAGGACTGCCAAAACCACTTGTCGCAGTTTTTTGATCAGAAGCCCCAACATTTTTATACCAATGGGATCACGTCCCTATCTACAAGATGGCAAAAAGTTATCCAACAAAATGGCACCTACATACTTTAGTTAAATGTAAATAAACTTCATAAAAAAACCTTTTGAATTTTTATATAAAATGCGAAGAAACTTTTTCCCCAACCTAATAGATGACGAACATTCGCTGATTTTGTCATTGCGATATTACCCTAAAAATCATTATATCGAAAATACCTTGTTATGTCAAAACAATACGGATCTTATTCAAACCAATTCTTTGAAAGTATTTCAAGTGTTTTTTTTTTCAAGTTCTTTTTCTCCATCGTTCATAAGTTACAGAGTGGACACTTTTTATGTCCCTGGAAACGAATAATCTACCTAGCTATCGCTTATATAAAATAGTTATTAAGGAACGATCTTATGAAATACTTATAATTCTTAATGTTTTAATAACGGCCACTCATATTTTTTACAATTTTCATCATCGTTCATGTTTGTATAGAAAATTTCTATTAAAGCTTAATCAACTTCTTATTAAATCATTGTACAGCGACTTAGTATACCATCCTGCGAAATTTAATCCATTTATAGTATACATATCCCGCAGACGAATAAAAGTATCTACAAATGAGTATGTGTGTATAAGGGTTAAATGATGTGAAGTGTTTTTTATAAACTGTGTGTGAACTCGTGTAGTAAAAACACATGGTTTGCCTCTGCGTGGCTAAAAGTAATGTCATTGTATCCACTGGAAACTATTCCACCTTTATCTCTACTAATTCGATGATTTAATACTAAGTTCTCGTAACGCACTGTGGCGCGATCGACTCTCTTTAGCCGGCTTCAATCTGAGAGCTTATAGTTCGGTTTACCTATTGTGTTCGTCTAAGAAATATAGTCAATAATTTTGAGAAAAAAGTTACATACATAAACAGACTGATATGACGATTTCAAAATGGCTACGCAACTATAAGATTATCTATAAGTTTCATCGGTAGATACAGCCGTGGTGTGTAAAGGTTCGTCACCTTAAAGTCGACTTCTGCTTGCACGAGTACAAGAAACAGTACCGCCAACATTTTAATAAATTTTACGTTTCATTACTTTTATAAAATTTAGGAAAAATAGAAAATCAAACAACTTTGGTCAAGTAATTTTAAACTTTATTGTCAAACAGTTAATCATAATTTTTTTGTGGAATACTCTGTTCTCTGACTTAGTTTGAAAAGGTAACATGTGCTCGCGGAATGTTATATGAACCAATTTGAAAACTGACGAGCCTTTTCATACTGTGACTCCAATATATTATTTGTAAACTTTGGATTCATGTATCCATACATACACAACACATGAATCCAAAGTTTACAAATCAATAAATATGATGAATATATTATTTTATCAGAATTATAATATCTGTTGCCAATAGAAACTACTTTGAAACTCGTTGACAAAAATTATCCACGTTCTTTAAGAGACACAAAAAAGTCTATAACTTTAACATTAAATAGCGAAAGTTGGCAAAACGACGTAAGTTTTATATAGAAAATGTTCCCATTCATATTCTATTGTATACATAAAAATGTTATGGCCATTGTTGGCCGTTAGTACATACATTAATATTCGGAAACAGTTGTTGTATATGTAATTACATGTATTACATACAGACCAATGAATTAATCTTTGTTATATAAACTGAGCTATGAAATTGTTTTGTTGTTACTTCAATAAGATATTGTAAGATGGAATATTTTTGATGTGTTTTAGGGTCTTGTAGCTATTTTGGCAAAAACGGAACCATTATGAAATCGTCTTGTGTTGATAGTTATTTTACTCAGACACTACTGGATCTATATTTTTAAAGCGAAACAAACTTTTTTAGAACTAAGCCTGCTAGTGAATGAGATAGAATACATTATATTTAACAATTTAAACTCTATGCTCATACAGATTGGAGTTGGAAATATTTTGAAGTATTTGGTTAATACTTCAAATTTCGTGTTTTAAAGCTTAAATATATTACAACGATTATAAAAGGAGTCCTTTTCACACTTTGTTTTACTTCTACTGCGTGTGAACTGCACACACACTAAATTTTGTTATTGTGAAGTTAGTAAACCTTCAGACGGAAGGTCTTCATCCTTCCTGATGGAAGGAGTATACCGTTGCCTATAGAGGTTTGCAACATTGCGATAAAAACCAACACGTTGCCAGTTTTTAGGATGGGATAGACAGGATAGCATAGTTGGATGGGATATAGTGGATGAGATAGAGGAGATAGGATAAGAGAATGTAATAAGGGCAGGGGGGAGAGGATCATCGGAACTCTCAATTATCATGCAAACTTAGATAACTTTCTTTTTCTTTATCTTTGTATAAAACTATGTTCATTGATATATTAAAGTGTGATCAAATTTAACGGGAGGGTGCTGAAATACTAGATTTTTTACTGTGTAGGATCGGAAAAAGAATACAAATACAATTTCGTGCGGCCCGGCGATCTGTTGTAAGAGGCGACAAAACAACCCACAGCCAGATGGTAGGGCATTTGCCCGACTGGATGGCTACCATCTCTGGTCTAGAGTATGCCGCCATAACAACCTTGAGTTGTGTTCCGGCATCAGTGGCCAGGTTCCAGTTTCCATTTCAAGGCTGGCAGCATCTCTGGTTTTGCTAATGTCCATAGGCGACGGTAACCACTTTTCACCACAGCTAGGCCGTCAGCCTGTCTGCTGTGCTTCAGCAATAAAAATAAAAATACAAGATTTTTCTTAGTTTCGGTTTTAGTCACTAATATTTTCACTCTGTACTCTAAAATGTTTGTTATGTTACCCAGCTGTTTTTTCTGTTAGTAAAATTTATTATCATTCACATACATATTTTATTTTCAAATTTTTACATTTTTCTTATAAATGTCCTATAAAATATATACATTTATTTATAAAAACTGATCTCTGCCGGCAGTGGGGCCTAGGGTCTAGGCTACCGGTGGTTAAGGCTCCAGACATAGGAATCTCATCACAATACGGGCCGTGTCCTACAGGGCTGCCTTCTGCATTGGACCCTTCACCCAGATACCAAGCGAGAGCCCTTCGAGATGACAGTCCAGGCTCTTCGCTATTAGTCCATTCACTGACACCGCTATCGGTACTATGATTGTGGAGTCCAGATTCTAGATGGCGGCAACCTCGTGAGCAAGATCAATGAATGAACTTTATGTGTTTTTCTTTTTCGGCATTGAAGAGGTTACCATCATGGGGAATCGCGACATCTACAATTATACCACGTCTCGCAGATCGATCAACTATCACAATATCAGGCTTATTGGCGACAATAGTCCTGTCTGTGGTAATTGATCGGTCCCAGTAGAGCAGATATTGACCATTGTCTAGAACTGTCTCGGGGTTGTACTAGTAATAAGGTACCTCTGACGAGACAAGTCCGTATTTAAGAGCAAGTTACTGGTGGATGATCATGGCTACTCGCTGTTAGCAAGACGAGAACAACCGAAAGGGACATGTCTGAGAGACTCACCAGGGCGGTGACACTTATTATCATTATTTTTTGATTTTATTTCTTAAAAGACTATTAGTGCAAGGCCAACAGTTTCACGCCGATTTTCTGCGAGTGCGTGATATTACATCGATCGAGCTAGTCCTAAGAACTGTAATCAAGATAATGATTCCAGTAAGGCTACTACGTCTATAATGTATGATATTTGACAGAAATGTCTAGTCTATATGGCGCTACATAATGGTGCAGTAAAACCGCGAAGCGATTAAAAATTACAAGTGGCCGCCGTGATATATACACATACGTGACATATATATATATATATATATGTGTGTGTGTGTGTGTGTATATATATATATATATATATATATATATATATATATATATATATATATATATATATATATAAAAGTTTTAATTTTTTTGTCAATATACTTGGTTGTGTGTAATATTAATCAGATCGTGAAATATTATAACGATAGTCATACAAAAAGGAGACTGGACATTTTGTAAAATGCCTAAAAGTGTTTAGTTGATTAGACTGTCATCTATGTATCTACTTTATTATTGGCCCTAGACTTGGGTAGAAGTACAAGTAACCACTTCGATAAATTACAACTCGTGTGATTTATTCAAGACGCTTATTGTATCTAACAGATAAATTATTATCCTTTTGTCTTTTTTCTGTATATCTGTTACACACATTGGGTAAATGTCTCGTGGATATTAGGGAAACATGTTGTGAATTACAATATTGCTAGAAATATTCATAATGATTCTGAGATTCTTTTGCGTTGGTCTCAAAATGCTTACAATAGATTGCTTATTTAACTGCTGTTTATTATTTTGCCAGTAGTAAGTTTATTGAGCCGAAATATATCGCAATGCTAAGGTGCCCATTTATTTGGATGACGTGGGCTCTCGAATCTTAGCACAGGGTTTTATACACCACATAGGTAGCTTTTTGACCTAATTATCCCATTCTATTTTAATTAATATCGTCCTTAAACCGTCAGGAAACCTACACGCTCAGATTAGTGATGTTTGGAGCACGCCAACCTGCCTTGGCATGGCGTATGTACCATGTCGTCCATTCCCCTAAAATAAAGAGGTGCAATTCAGCAGTGAGGCGTAGATGAAAGATATGAAAATTTTACTATAGTTTTGATCCTTTGGAGTTATATAAAATACTAGGATATGCCCGCTACTTCGTCAACGCTTGACAGTTAGATTAATATAAGATTTACTATAAGATTTTAGACGAAAACTTTCAAATAAAACAAGATTTTGTTATGAAAAAAAAAACAAGAGGAATAAATCGAAACATGTGCTGGGACACATAGTAAAAGTGAAACTTCAACGGACAAGTGGAAAAACGAAGCAACCGTCCGTTGAAGTTTCACTTCTACTATGTGTCCCAGCACATGTTTCGATTTTTCGCAGGTTTACTGCAATTTATGATTTGGTTAGGTAAGGTACATTTTAATGAATTCATTTTTTATTTCAACATATTTTATTTTGTCAAACAAAAAAACTGAATTCTATCCGGAACCAAAAAATCCATACATCCATAGTCTACTCTAAAATTATGGCGTCTCGCACCACGCGATATACCTTTTACCCCCTCCACGCAGCCGTAACGCTTTTCCTTGACAGAAAAAATCCTAATACATCGTCTATATAGAAGTTTCACTTCAAAAAATATGATTGACTATTTAATTAAGACAGAAATACGAGTATGGCTGGTTTATGAACATGTTACGACGAAGTTTTAATGCAAAATATTGGTACGTGTAGGTAAGAAAGTTTGCGATTCCTGGTATAGTTGCCATGTGTTTATTTTATTATATGCGGTAAGAAACGTCATACAATATGCGATAACTTACTGACTTCTTGTGTTAACTTTATTTCGTAATATTTAGATATGATAAATAATTCAAACACGCATTGTTGTTAAATATAAGTGGTAAAATGGTTTATGCGCAAAAATTTGGCTTCTTAGGGTACTGCTTTTGACCACTCATTAGTATATTATGTACTGGGATATGCCCGCGACTTCGTCCACGTTTGACAGTAAACGTAGATTATATTGCCTGTATTTAAAATCAAAGGGTATTTTCGGCAGGCAAGGAATATTTTAATATGAAAATACATGAATTACGAAGATTTGCGTAAAAACCCAGGATAGGTAATGTTACTAAAGGCTTTCATATCTAAAGATGTCTAATAAATATATAAAGAAAAATACTTTATTTGAAGAAACAGTGGCTTAATTACATTTCTACACATTATTATTATGTACATAGCATATTTTGAGTTTGTACGCCACATTTTCAGCAAACAAGGTTTGAACTCAGCATAGAAACTGTTGTATCAAACAAGTCCTAATATCGGGTTCGAACTTAGGACCTCCGTGGGAATATAAAAAGTCCCGGATTATATTGTTTTAGTATCAATCGGATCGGAACCAGCTAATATTTATGCAATCTAACTAAGTTGTACTATACCCGAAAAAATTCCTGCGGGATTTCCGGGACATAAAGTATCGCAGCATTTAAAAAATAATTTAAGGAATCATTTTGGTGGAAACTGTCGTAATAAGCTAATATTTATGCACTCGAACAACTTTAAACCACTCCCGGGAAAATTCCCGGGGGATTCCCGAAATAAAAAGTATCACAAAGTAGTTTTTACGTGAATCTTGAACACAGACAAACCGACAAATAAGAAACCTAAAGAAATATGCATTATTCGTCGTTCATATAGTCTATTCCGGTTGTTTTTTTTTATAAATAACTTCAATGTCAGACACGGCATGATTAGAATTTTATAATATTATAGATGTATGCAAATTGAAGTCAAAGGTTCATTTTGGTGAGCAAGTTATTTGGTGTTATCAGTTAATAACACCAGATTTAAGTTTAATTTTGTTAATTGTAAATAATATCTCGTATGAAAAATTAATAGCTATTATCAAATTGTCATGACTGGCTGGTCTGCTTTTAAAAAAGTTTCTGTACCGCAGTTCTTATGAGTTCGGTTTCGGCAAAGCATTCTTTTGTAAATCATCCGAGATTACTTACTCCACGCAAAAAGTAGTTTTTGATTGCAAGAGTCGTTTAAATAACATTAGTCATTTAGACGGTCGAATAAATCGTATATTGGCAACATCAAATGCGAAACACAGATGAATATAAACAGAATAATCTTTTGGAAAATAATATCCATGGAGATAAATAAACATTACTAGAATATTGATGATAAATGTTTACGTAGCAATAAAAGTGATTCTAAATTTTGTTCATCCATGATTTTCATGTCCAACAAAACTATAGCACTAGGAGGGATTAAGCGGCGATTATCTTAAGGAACCATTACAAGTTAATATATATATATATATATAAATGGTTTCATCGGCGTTCGTTCGTAATATAATATTTCATAGTAGTTCCGGTGGCGTGCCCAAAATATTGTATCACTTACCATACGTTTTCATTGGCACGCGTGCCATTGGCTCGCCATCCCTGGTATAGGATGTTGTAAGATTTATAGGTGTAGAATGTATTGTCTGAGTGGTCTCGAATCAGTGCTGACCTTACTTTCCTCCGACCGGATAGGCGTTAGTCAGCAGCCTAGCGTAAGGTTTATACATTGCCGATAATTTTTCATTCGAGCTTCGCTAGATTACTTACGTACCATTCATCTTGATCTGATTCTGAATCTATTTATATAAATGGTCATTTTATTTTTATAACTAGCTTTATTTACCGATTGACGTTTTTCTTTTTTTATGTCTTTTGTAAAACATTTTTCGGAAATATACCTTTCAGTTACCACGAATATGGACAAAAAAACTATTTTATTCGTATAAATCAAAAAGTCAAAGTAATTTATTTTGTGTATACAGGTTTGAATATGATGTCCATAATTATAACAATTTAGGTAGCACTGCATCCTGCCACAAATGTAGTTTACAAAATAAATAAAACGACGGTGTGCGTCTCGGGACGCCCGACAGAAGTGATAACTTAAACAAATGTAAGTTGAACTATTTAATATTGAAATTGTTTAACTAGAGAAAAGCTTAGGTTATAGGTTAATATGATAATGTAAGGAAAGGTTATTTATTAATAAAATCTTTTATTGATTATAAAATATATTTTATTCTTAGTTACAGTTCTTGAATATGTACATTAGAATTTTGTGTATGTACATTATTATATCATTATTTAATCCAATTACCGAAATACGGCTAGTGCTGTGGGTTACAGTAAGAGAGGAGGAGCTTGCCTACCACTGCCGTATGCGTGAGAAAAAGGGAAACCAGACAGACTGGCGCCGTAACGCGTTACGTAACGAAACGGTTTACCCTCCCATAAGAAGTTATCACTTCAAAAATAAAATACAAGTTATGATTAATTTAGTATTTTTGTTTGTCACTCTATATCTAAAAGTTAATCTCGAATAGGTTCCAAAACTGCCCAACGGATTTTAATAAAGGGAACTACACTATAATTGTTTTTACCTTGTTAAGTTATTAGAGAATTGGTTGAAAATTTCTTATTGTAGTTTTCATCAACACAAATGAAATCAGGTATATAATACCAGTGAGATGTGGCGGTTAAAGAAATACCTTAAGTGGACTCATTTTTTCACTGTCGTAGCTAAGCCGGAGTCTTTTTTTGTAGAACCCGGTTTGTCCATTTATCTGTGTCCCATGTCGTCCCTGGGAGTATGCGGGTCTGACGTATCATTGTTTCTAAGTCTGCCTCCTCCTTTTTGTTGGTATGATATATGGTATGGGATTATAAGAAGAGTCATTGTAATTCTAGGTCAGTAACTATATTCTCTACAAAGGAAGCTTGTGTGTGTACAGCACATAGTACTATACTTTCTTTGGCATTATTACTATTTGCTACACAATACACAACGGTTGTTTAAACCGGGATAATCGGATTAAACCGATAAAGTAAGTTTAAGTTCGTGTTTTAGAGCACGAAATAATTTTGACTTAGAACTTTATCGTAGACATCTCTTACATTCGTTTTTGTTTGTTTGTTGAAACTTGCAAACAACTGAGTGTGGTTATAGAATTCTTAATCCACTATGAAAATATGCTAGACTAGAAAATTGAATTGTTATTTTTTCATTGGAATTACACTACGTGAAAATAATTATTTTTGATTCTAGTACGGTAAGTTGGTTTTTACAAACACAAGTTTATAAAAACCAACAACCGTACGTATGTCACACAACATTTGTCAGCATATTTTTTAGAAAAAAGCACAGTAGGTAAATAATGATACAAACATAAATATCAGTCTGAAAGTCGCAACAATCTTTGCCTTCACGTGCGCGTAGTGAAAATTAGAACTACTTCTTCCATTTAATTTTCTCTATACTTATAGTATTAAAGTAAGACAAATGTATTGATCAAAAGTGCTTCCAAGGAGTTTCGATTATGTCGCTTATTTATTTTCGTAATGTGAAACTCCTTGGTGGAATTCTCATATTGTTTTAGTATCATATTGTAGTGTAGACTTATATTTTTAATATTTTCCGCGCGTTCCGTTGTGAGGTGCGTAATTTTTCAACTTTTGAAAAATGTATTACAGGCTTCGTAAATGCATTTTTTGAGTAAATGTGTTGAAAATATGTTTGATCTATATCTTATGTATCTATCTATATATATATACGCGGCTCTTATGTCGTACTATTCATTCACTTGCATACCATCGGATGAATTTTGACATTACTTGTATAGATAGAGCTTGTGTCAAATTTTAACCGATAGTAAGGAAAATAAACGGTTGGTAAGTTACAGGAGCCGGCCATCAGACTCTTATTTTGAGTATCACTAAACATCGAAATGAGAAATTCCTTAAATCTTTTCCCGAGATCGAGTCACAGTACATCAGAAAATATAATTCTGAGTGTGAAAATATTAATTCTCGAAATTATATCATTTGTTTTGTTGATTCATAATTACAAGGCATTGATGTTAAGTCATTCATATTGCATATGAGAATAGCGTACGAGTGTGTTCATAGCTCCTGGTTCCTGGACTGCTATGCGCATTGCTACTTAAATATTTTAGTGTGATGTGAGTGTGAATTTTACTTGAACTTTTGGTGAACAACTGAAGGACCTTGTGGATTTTTATAGCGATAGTAGAATTAACTGCTTATCATGACTTTTTATACACATATAAGTATTTTCAACGAAAGTTAGGAATATAAGACAGATTGTTAAAAAAAAATCATATTAATTGTTGGTTAGAAACAAGATGGCATTGAAATTTAGATCTGAAGAAAATAAACTTTTTGTAAAGGGCAAATACGTTACAAAAAACAACTTTAAAAACCTACTTACAAACAGAATATAATTATAAGATAACAAATAAAATTCATTTATTTAAAAAAATGAATATTACCCATATACAATTTAATATGAATTTATAAAAAGTAAAAAACTATATTGCACATATTTTATAACCAACTATAGAACCTGACCGGTTAGGTATATTTAAAAACCTTAAAGAAACCTCAGCGAATTTTAAAATACTTCACTATAACTTCCTAATAATGGCGTGTGATTGGTGTGATAATAGCGAATGATAGAATAATGTGCGTCCATGGTTTTATAAATATACACAAAATAATTAATACATTTGTTACTTAATGACCTTGGTCCTTTGTATTCAATTCAAGGTTATTTCTTACCCTCAAAGCTTGATGGTATCATGTTACGATTGCCGCGTCATCCTGGCCCGTCTCCAAAATTATGACCTTGCCAAAATTGGCAGTCCACGCATGCTCGCACTTCAATCATATCATGTAAACGATTTGCATACAAATGCCACTGAAACATTGTACTAAATGTAACGAGCAATATGTCTGTGTTGTTGTGAAGCTCTGAAAGAGTTATGTTTAAGATAAACTAGATGCAGGGGATACAGAGATTCAGAATATTCTAATATTTTCTTAGTCTTGTGCTCTCTCTCTCTCTTCCTTCACCTTCTCCTAATTATTTGGGGTCGGCACAATACATCTTTCCAATATCTCCATACTCCTCTATTCTGACATACGGCCTCTGTCACACCACAAAGCATCGTGTTATCCTTCGCACAATTTATCCGTCTCTTTTTTTACCTTTACATCTGTACCCGTTAATCATTTAGTTCAACATAATTTTTGTCACGTGACTTTCATTTCTCCTCATTACATGCGTATACCACCTTAAGCTTCTTCCTGTATATTTTTCAGTCACGGATGAAACGAAACATCCCTTTCTTTTTTAGTCTTAAGCTGTTCATAGAATATTTAAGTACGTTTTTACGATTCTTTAATCGGTTTCGCTAGGTGGTAGGGCATTTGCCCAGATGGCTACCACCCTGGTCTAGAGTATGTCGCCATAACAACTTTGAGTTGTGTTCCTGCATTAGTGGCCGGGTTCCAGTTTCTCCTTCAAGGCCGGCAGCACATTGACAACACCTCTCGTATTGCTAATGTCCATAGGCGACGGTAACTATTTTCCATCACAGTTGGGCCATCTGCCTGTCTGCTGTACTTTAGCAATTAAAAAAAATATTTATCCCGCGGAAACTCGCATTTCCCGGGGTATAAAATTTCCTATTATGGTAGGTATACGAATTTGAGGAGCATATTTGTCGTACGGGATAACCTACAGACACACCCTTGGACGTCGCATGTTGGAGAGCTCCCATGAAAGCCGTCGAGAGCACTCATGCGTCTATTGCCTCAGGCTTCCATTCTAGCCTTATTTTTATTTTATTTCTTGATAAATATTCTTCCCTCCATTATACCGTCTTTTACTTATTAATTAATCCACAGCTAAAAAAGATGAATGTTATAAGTTTAGTTTGTGTTTATCTGTTAGTGATATCGTAGCTTCCGTGCGAATGGACCGATTTCGATAGTTTTTTTTTTGAAAGCTGATGTGATCAATATGGTTTTAGTTTTAACAGCGAGACAACAGACAAAAAGCGTTTTTTGATCGATTTCTCAGCCCTTGTTACAGTAATTATACATACTTTATTGCGGTGAAAAAAATATATGTCAATCTTGATCATATTTCTGAGGTAACCCATGTACTCAAAACGCATTTTCGATAAATGTTCTCGATAGAAAATAATTGCAAAGTAACCTCTAAACGTGTTCTTCAATCTTGTGTATTGTTATTACTGTTAATCGTACGTACATCGCTAAAATAAATAACAGTAGCATATCATATTATAAGAAATATAATCATTATAGTTTTTTTATTCGGTTACTTAGAGAATTTGCAAGTAATTAATTATTTTATTATAAATGACTTCAAAAATCACGCTTGCCGGTCCCAATGTATGGAATTTATCAATACGCCCAAGGGCTTGGTGTTGTGTACACGCGTCGCTTTCCTCGAGCGTGCTATTCGTAATTAAATTTTAAATAAATGAAGGAGCAGTAATAACCAGAATTTCGAGCCGATCGAGCTATACTTATTTGGCGTATACGGTAGAGGACTGGTCTAAATCATAGTCTGTGTGGGTTCGAACCCTACTAGCTTCACTTGATCCAGTATATTTTTTTATTTTTATATCAAAGTTGATAAAATGGTCTTTTTCTCTTCTTAAATAATTTTATAAAATGCAATAAAAATACTTTTCTATATTTCATTTCATCTGGACTTTTCTACTATTGACAATAAAATGTATTTAAATCAATCTTACCGGTAACATTAAAATTCGAAAGCGCCATCTATGTTTCTCAATAGAAATGATGTAGACACGTGGATAATTGGACCTACTTATGCAAAATGGAACCAACCCACATACTAACAGTTTTGAGAAAAAGCCGTTTTTATTAAAATTTTGCATACAAAAAAGGCTATATTTTGGAAAATAATTTAGAATATTATATATTATATTTTGTCCTATGTATTCAAGTACAATTTTAATATAAATAATTTCAAATTACATAGTAATCAAACAAAAACCTCGATGTTTCTTTTTAGTAAAATTATTTGTGTGTGGGTTGGTCCCTTGTTATTACCTTGGCATAGTTTGATGGAAAAATAAAAGAACAACTCATTTATTTATTTATATTTCTTTCAAAAAAGACAGATTTCTTTTAATTATATAGTTTTTTTCATAACAATATTAAATTTTAAAAAAACGCAATCAGAAAACGAATAATTTTCAAAATGTAAAAACTTTTTTTAAATATTACATAACATATACTGATTTTTGATATGAAAATTGATTTCTAATTAAGGATGTTAATTATGTTATGTTCAAACTATTATAAACTTCATGTTCTATAAATAAATATTTAATCGTACTATTTAAAAAATGAGAAAAATGTTTTATAAAACAACTTAAACTTTTGTAACCTCAAAATAAGATTTACATACCTTGTCTGTCATTATCTTCATTATCAGACTGATTCAGACAGCTAGATATCATATTCTGTATTCTTGTATTCACTCTCTTCATGGTTGGACATAAAATAGTAGGTATTAATTTTATTTGCCAAAGAAGTCACATCATAGAAACAACAGCGTTCCGTTCTGTGATGCCGATTTGCATGCCGATGCCGTAATGTTGCCGTTGTAATCGCCAATATTTGTTAGTTACCGAATTAGTTGGTAAAAGTTTTTTTTAATTTAGTTTAGTAGTTTTTATTTATTTAGTTTCGTTGGTAAAAGTTCCACATACAATAAATAGTCCACAATATGTATGTCTTTTGAGACAAAATAAATTAAATTAAAAAAGTAATAAATCCCACAGCCTATGTAGCTATCATTGACTGGATAAATAATTATATCAAGAAATTTATTTAACAACACAGATTCAAGGGACATGATTACTTAGATGTTATAAAAATAATTATTTCAACAAGAAACCAAGTAATATGAGTCTTTATGAAAATATAGGATTATTTGATTTTCAATACGCAAACAAGTACCAACCGGCATGGTTCTATTTGATAGATAAACATTAAAAATAATACAAGGAACCATGCAGTCTGATCCTTTATGAAAAAATAAAAATTGTAAACCTTTTAGGTTTTTGGATTACCATGGGTCATGGATCTTGTTAGTTTATTATACTCTTGGTGTTTTGTGGGTTAGCTACTTTGTGATAAAAATGTTTTATTCTGTAAATGTAGTCAGATCGTTATGGTTCTTATTGAGTCGATAAAAGGTGCATTTTGAAAGCCTTCTGCATCCTTAACCCAATTTTAGCATGTTTGTGGATTGGTTCTGTTTTGTATAAGTATGTCCAATTAGAATTATGAAGATCAGAGTTAATAGTTCAAGTTGAATGCTCGCTCCATTTTCCTTTTCTAACTATTTTTTTTTTTTAACACTATTATGTTTTATTTATTATTATTATTTTATAGTACTTATCTATACAGATAAATAAAAGTGAAGTGCCTGTTTGTAATCTCAAAATAAAAACTAAAAACCGGACCAGGAGATTTCGAAAATGCTATTTTTAGAATTTTTGTCTGTCTGTCTGAATGTTCCGGCTAATCTCTGAAACAGCTGGATCGATTTTGACGTAATTTTCATTGGCAAATAGCTGATGTTATAAGAAGCAACTTAGGCTACGTTTTTAGGGTTCCGCGAAAAAAATCCAAAAGTATATTTGTCTCTCTGTTTTTTTATCCTTTTATGGAAAGACTATTGAACCGATTTGGATGAAACTGGGTACATATGTAATTTTAATACCGAGGGTGGCCAAGATATACTTTTCATCCCGAAAAATGAGATAGTTTCCGGGATGAAAATATATTTGGCCGAATGAGCCTAAATGATGAAATGAAATGACCGAAATGACTGAAAAAAAAACCCGTTCTATTTTCTGAGATAACCTTTGCATACATCTATCCCATTATCCGGGATGAAAAGTATCCCTTGTCCACCGTCATTATTAAATTACATATATACCGAATTTCAGCCAAATCGGTGTAATAGTTTTTTCCGTAAAAGCAGAACAAATAGAAAGACAAATATATTTTTATCCCGGAAACTATCCCATTTTCCGGGTTAAAATGCAACCTATGTTCATTCTCGGCATCGAATATATATATATATACTGAGTTTCAGCCAAATTGGTCCAGTAGTTTTTCCGTGAAAACGGAACAGACAGACAGACAGACAGACAGAGTTACTTTCGCATTTATATTAATATATACCTATATATGGATTCATTGTTGTTCCATAATACAATTACATCATTTTAATAAAGTTTACCTGCCTAAAAAATTGTTGAAAAATAAAAAGAAACGTACAGCTTGAGGAAGACTCGAACCCTGTACCTGCAAGTTAATATTGCGCCCAGTAAACCGTTGAGCTAAAGACGCTTAGGAAGTTATGTCAAAATTTCAATACCCATTAAGCATATAAACGATCTGTCTCACTTTAGGATATTTTGACTCGCTCTAGTGCTCGTCAGCCTTAGAATGAAATAAATTGAATCAAGTTGGTGCGCGTAGGTTTCTTCAGTTGCAATATTTCGCCACGCTTGAAGTTTTATTACGCGCTGTTCCATCGAAGTAAATGTCGGCCGTGCGGGATTGATTTTCTGAAACACCGATTTGAATCAGGTCTACATAGCCTCTTAATTATCCAAGTAAACATTTCATTTTTCTGTTCATTACATTAGTTATTTGGTTTGGGTGTCTGGAATCGACTTGAGTATTTCCATTGAATAGCGAGTTACAACATTACAAACATTATTAATATCCTAAAAAAATTTAATAAATTTATACAGGATTTGGTAAAGTTTGGTGCAAACATCTATTCTGTATATACGCTATCAGTTGCAAACTGGTGCCTACATAGTACCTTACTTATATATAACGTAATTTTTTTTACGGCAACAGCTACTGATGTGTATAGTCCCCGTATGAAAAGGTTCGTCACCTTAAAGGCGACTTTTGCTTGCACAAGTTCAAGAAACAGTACCGCCAACATTTTCAGAAATGTTACGTTTATAAAACATAGAAACTTGAAAAAAGAAAATTGCAATGTTGACAATGACAGACACTGAGATTACCATTATGAAACAAAGAGGATATAATCACTACGCTTATTATAAATATTAAAACCAATAAAAAGGGCTTCTTACATCTCTAAACAATCTCCCTAGACAAGATAAAAAAATCAAACAACTTTGATCTAAGTAATTTTAAACCTTATTGTTAAACAGTTAAACATAATTTTCTATGGAACAGTCTGTTCTGGAACTTAGTTTTAAAGGGTAACATGTGCTCGCGGAACGTTAAATGAATCAATTTTAAATCTGGCGAACCTTTTCATACCACGACTGTATATTTATGTTTGTAATTTAAATAGCATCTTTCCTTCTGTATTATTTTAAATTAAGGAAAGCCAAAATGAATTTCGTATTTTACGTCGGTAACAGGTCTGTTCTAAAAAAAATGTACCTTTGTCCGTTTGTAATGAACTTAAAATAATTTAGATTCAAGGGATGTTGAATGCCTCGAGTCAATTCTAACCTATTATCCAATTCTTTTCCGTTCGTCAAAGAATCAAATCTAGAATTGAATATTCGGCACAAGCTGTTTTGATTATTCGTTTTCATTTTTTGTACTTCGGTCTACAAATTTGCCTCTCTAGTAAATGTTTTTGTTAGCTATATCAACTACTAAAATATTAATATTAACTATTATAATACTTGCATGGAAGAGGAGCTAAACGAATTTTGAATATAACGATTAAAATGCCCGCCCACCTATAATTAATATATGAATGCCAGCACCATGTGAAACGAACCCTAAAAAAACAAACATGAAATATACTAAAGTTTACTCAAAATTAAATAGATTTTTTTTTATTCTACTAAGGGCTTCGATAAGTGAAAACAGAAAAGATCCATTGTGGTTGGGATATTATTTACTTACATATATTTACTAAGCGTCTAGAATTCAAAGGTTTTATTCGCGTGGTGTGTTAGTAGAAGCTTAGTTAATTGTATCCTTGTGTCTACAACAGAACTTTAATAGATATCTAGTCTGTTTTCTCTAAATGTCTACGTTCTTTTATATCAAGAACTAATCTGACTTGAATAGTTATTTTTGTTTTAAGCCGATATTAGACGGTTCATTTTTGTCTTTCAATTTGGTTGAATTAACCAAAGAGATCCGTATAAACAAAAACTTGAATCATTTAATGTCATTGAATACAACGTATCCTTTCATTTTATTGCCTATCAATTAAATGAATTCGATTTGTTGATCCCTCTAATATTAGCGTTATCTTAATTATTAGATATAACAACCTTAAAGAACGGGGCAGTAGGTACGTGTGAAAATTCTGGTTATCATATATTTCTGAGGTAGAGAGAGAGAGAGAGAGATAACACTTTATTGCACACCAAAATATACAATTACAAAAACAGACCATATCTAGTAGTAGGAGGTAGTTTTAATTAATGTACATATCGTAACAATTAACCACAAATTTATTATGTGCTCCAATAAATTAAAATGAAGCAGGTACACGTTTTTATGTTCTGTCATTTCGGACTTATCTGTTAAAATTATCTATCTATAATATTATAAAATTCTAAATATGCCTGTACATTAAAGCTATAAAAAAAAAACAACTGGAACAGATTATATAAACGATGAAGATTGAGAACACGATGCAATTTTTTTTAGATTTCTTGTCTGGTTTATGTTTGTTCGAGATTTACGTAAAAACTATTGGGCTGACTTCGATGCGGTTTTCGCTAACCGACAGCAAATTCTTAGATTTAAAATCTGCACTACTTTAATTCTGAGAATCCCGCGGGAGTTATTCTGGAAATGATTTAAAATGGCCAGGTCAAAAAAGAAATAATTTCAATGTGATATTTTCACTGGTCGATAGCAAATTTTATGTGATAAAATGTATGATATTGTTCGGATGCATAAAAAGTAGCTTATTCCGACACAGTTTTCATTAAAACGATAGTTTACATTCTTTTGTAAGTGCTGCAGTGCTTTGTGTTCTGGGAATCCCGCGGGAATTGCAAGTCCAGCGTGGGCGAAGTCGCCGGCATATCCTAGTAATAATACAAAATTACTTTCGTTTCATTTTTTCCGCCTAAAGAAAACGTTAACAAAATTTTCCCTTTATAGTTTAGGTACATGTTGGCATGTATACCGCAAAACTAATTGCAGGCTCGTTCAATCTTAAACGATTTAAGCTCAATCCGGACACTTGACAGGCGTGTGTAATGAACGTTCATTCTCAAAACCTATAACTCCCCTTTTGGCTTCCAGCCACGGTTTGGACACGGTTCTCTATATCTCGGTATCCATGTTCGCACCGTATATCGTACTGTGGCCGAGTTCTGTTTTAAACAGTAAATTTGACTGTATATTACGTTCCTACCATTGCATTTGTTTCCAGCGAGAGATTTATATTCTTTTTACAATAAACATGCTGTATATTTACTTTATAGAAATGTTCTACATTCCGCTGCGCTGCAGCTTTGTAGATCTTGAAAAGTAATAATACTTTATTGATTTTTGTAAAACGGGACAATGTAAGCTAGTCTTTATTTTATAAATCTTGTTGGAATTTTTATGGGAATTTAAAAAATGCTATGCTGCGCTGTTTTGTTTAAAATAAATATATAAATCTAAAATCGACAATAGCTCTACAGCTATTAGTCTACTCTAAAAACAACAATTTCGTGTGTCTGGGGAAGACTATTACTGCTTAGTGGTATCTAGCAGCCACAAAAACGCCGTTATACGACGTCAGTCAAAGTCAAAGATCCAAAATTTGCCTGAGTCTGGATTTGGCTGCCACCTGGCGCACGTTTACTTTAATATTATTGTAGGTATATATGTATTTATGACTGCTTGATCCTTACTAGATAAACAAACCGCGCTAACCGAAAAAAGTACAATTTTTTATACTTCTAAACCATAATAAATATATTGGTTGATAAAAATTTCGGGCAATGCTACTACATACGACTGGTAAAATTATATTGACTCTTTTACTATGCTATCATCTCAATAGGGATTTTCCGTCGCTGCTGTCTTCAGTTCTGCATCCAGAAAAAACTGTATTTTAATTTATTAATTACCTTGCGTTCATTTTTGGTCTGTAAGGATCGCCTATACCAAATTTTATAAAATATAGTCTATACTCATATATACTCGTAAATAGATGTAATCAAGCTCGCTGTCACATTATGATTAACGATATTAAGAAAGTTCTGGATGCAGACACTTTTTATCCTTTAAATTGTGATTTAAAGATTATTCAACAGTAGTACGTCTATCAGGAGAGCGTGAAACGCTGATTACATATACCAACAGGCGAATTACACACAATCGTTACCAAGTTGAAGTACGTCGTAGCAATAATACAAACGTAGAGGACGATTGCGGTTTGCGGTAGGCAGTCGGGGTTTGATTACTGGTTCGGCTGGACCCTCTATGTGACTTCATTTAGATATAGCCTCATTCATGAGATGTTAGTGTTTAGATGTTAATTATTGATGTAATAGTTCCCATTGTATGGTTAATTGATTAATTTGGCTATATTGAGTTTCAACTGACGGCAATTTTTAAAGCATGCATCTTTTTTAGCTTAATTTACAATTTATACTCATAAGCAAACTGATAGACAATGAAAATTCGCGACAAGAACGAAACTCAATTCCGGAAAAGCGTTTAAAAATGTTTTGATGATTGGATTATTCGTTGGCGTAAGTGTATTGTTTCTGAAGGAGTATACTTTGAAGGTGATAAAATAAATTTGAAAGAATAACTAAAATTTTGTGTATTATTGATCTTTTCCCGGTAGTTTTGACAGAGTAGTATGAAGTGAAGAATCGCGCGCCAGTTACGGTGGACGACTGACAAGTGTCGAGGAAGTAAGAATGTAATATCACTCCCCGGCGAGTGATGCAGTGGTAGAATGGTGACGTATACACCAACTCAAATAGAGCATATTGTTACAGTTTTAAACATCATTAGGAAACTTGCACATCGACATCAACGATGTTTTAAATCCAAAATCTCGTCTTAGATAAGCTTGGTATACTGTAGCTTTACATAAAAAGAGCAGGTGCGAACCTAACTATGGAAAATAATTATATAGGTCGATATTGGTTTCGAATGTCGTCTACAATCCTTAAAAATTGTAGCAGTTTGATAGATATTAGGATTTAATCATGGTAACAACTCTTTTAAAATTTAGTTATTTGTATTGTTTAATAATAAAAACTGATTGATGTATCTAAAATTTTAATATTATCGTGACATTAAAATAATATTCATAATTTAGTATTATATTTGATTCTAATATTTACTTAATGATATTTAAATGTGAACATTGAACTAGTATGTTATATCTCTATGAATGTGAGTATTTTATCATAAGTTATTCAATAAAGTTATATTTTGTTCTAGGACGAGAGATTTAACCACGACATTGACCAACAGACGGGTTACAAAACGAGGTCACTCCTCTGCATGCCCATTAAGGATATCAATGGCGAGGTCATTGGTGTCGCACAGGTAAACAACCGGTTTTTGCAAACATTTTTTCCTGTCCACGCCGATATTTTACTTTTTTCTCGAGGCTTTTACTTAATAAAACAATTCTTTGTTCAAACTTTTTCAATGTGACCTTCGGTCGCTAAAAGGTTTGTTTACTTTTAAATAGAATCTGCGAAAGTGTCTGGTAAACGCTGAAATTGGGGCTTAGCGCGAAAAGATGAAATCAAAAAAGTTTTGCGACATGGCCTAGCACAGTTTATAAATTCTGAGGTAAGACGGGGAATCGTGAAATGTTTGCAAACTTGATGTTGTTAGAGAGCGTCTGCCTGTTGGCGTTGGCCCCAAAGGGCGAATCATTTTATATGGCGGTCGTGAATAACTGATTTTGTTGAAGCCCCAATTGATTTTTTTGGTTCAGGTATTTTCAGTAAATTGTCTTTTTCCCAAACGATTAAAAAAAGTCGATTTATTTTGGATTAACCAATGAAATTTTATGTGTCCGACTTTATAGCGAAATCATTCATGGGTTATATAGATATATGTATTTATCTTATTATATTTGAGGCGCTGTTTTATATCTGCAGTAAAGTTACCTTGTAGTGAAGTATGAAATTTATCTGTCTTTTGTTCTTAATAGTTTATTGTCTTCCAGGTGATAAATAAGCAGAATGATGGTCCTTTCACGGCGAACGATGAGAAAGTCTTTGCGTCGTATCTTCAGTTCTGCGGAATCGGTCTTCGGAACGCGCAATTGTATGAGCGGTCACAGTTAGAAGTTAAGAGAAATCAAGTATTGCTGGATTTGGCGAGAATGGTGTTCGAAGAACAGAGCACAATAGAACACATGGTGTTAAGGATATTAACACACACACAAAGTCTCATACGGTGTCAGCGAGTGCAGGTAAATGTTGTAAAATTGATACAATCCATTGTAGTTTGTTTGTTTGGAATCGATTACTCCAGTCTCTTCCATATGGTGCAATATGTGTGACTATATGATATGAAAATTTAGAAAGGAAAGCTACAGTCTTAAAAGGCACTTTAGGATAGGATAAAGGCTAGAAATTGATAATATTATTTCTAGAGTTGAGATGTGATCAATTAATTAATCAACATAAAATTTGTTTTTTTATAAAGTATGAAATTTTTTCTGTGCCCTAACTTTGTAATAATGGAATATTTTTACATAGAATCTATTTACATTCTCGATTGAACGCAATATTGAGTCGATGAGGCTTAAACTGAAGTCAGTTCAAGTGATTCGAAATTCTATATAATTGCTTTCACTAAGGGGCAAATTCCTAATTCCGTTTGTTCGAGAAAAATACAATTGGGAGAAATACGAACACTTCGTATGGAAGGAACAATCAAATCGATTTCTCTGAGAGGCTTTACTCTGTGATTGCTTTCACTAAAAGCTTCAAAGTTATTATGTATTTAATTATCTCCCTTTCGAAATATTTAATATAAATTTCCCGAGAGACTTTCATTTAATTCCCTATTTTCAGAGCAATAATTTAGGATATTTTCTCAATTTGTAGTCGGATTTACTTTTAGGAAGTTTCGTTTAATCGAATCTCTCAATTTAGTAATGAAGCTTTGCGTATTATCAATTTTCTTAGAAAAACTAAATAGCTTTTATATATTTTTTTAATTTACTATATTTCCAATATCTGTATGGTCACGTTCCATCCACCATCCAGGTTGTCAAAGATTTCTATATTTTCTTTTTCATTTCGCGAATAAATAATTCTCTAATATTGGATTGTATTACAGAATTCACTATGATTAGGAAACTGAAAATAATCGTCTTTTTGAGACCAATAAACTAAATTTACATATATTACATATAAAAAGGGGGCCGAGTATAATAACCTCAAAATAGATCTTATGATTCTCATTTATATGAAGTTTAACAAAATTGATCCAAAAATATATTAAAACCTTAACTTGATAATATTTGTATATATTCTCGTATAGTTCCAAAACTAAATGGGTCCGCTATATGTGTGTGCAAAAGGCTAGCAACGCTATCTCGTGCAGATCCCCATAGTGAGCAGTTCACTGAATTTAGGAACCAGTCTTCTAATCAGTCAATCAGACGTGTAGAAAGTTATCAGATTTAACTGTATCTATCTACTTATTGAAAACATATTAAAGAACATTGCAAAAGAATATCAGTCTCATAATAGCATGTATTTACAACTGTCATCGAAAATACGTCTGGAATATATAGTCAGTTATTGATTTGTTAAAAAATGAACTCAATTAAACATATTCCATTCATTACCTCCTTTGTGAATGCAGAGACTAATAGAAATTGCGTTAAGCACTGAGCCCCAATGATCATAAATATTTTGATTAATCTAGTTGATATGTAATAAATATATAGTAGCTAGTTGATTTATTTTTAAAGTTCTGTATCTATTATGGTAAAAATAGAACTCTTACAAAACCTTCATATTCGTCTAAGTATGTCACAGATTTTTTCTCGAAAACTCCTGTCGCTATATAGATAAAAAAAATGTACAGTTACTCTAATCATTCCTCGCTCACAGTGTACAAAAACAAAAAACACTGATGCAATCAATAAAGTATACGAATAAAGTTAATATAGATTATTTACATGTCTGAAACCTGTCTGCACTTTTCTGCGCAAACGAAAACTTCTGATTGGGATTATAAATTGTGTAAAACTGTACGAACATGTATTCTAATATATACAATATAAACTGCTACACAATAGTGTAGTGAAATCACTAAAAAACCAACATTAAAGGTGGCTTTCATACTCCCGTAGATATGGGAGTCACCCCCTAATCCTTAGTTACACGTATAAGTAACTAAGGATTTATTTTATTTTTCACATTATATATAGGTACGTATTTTCTACTACGAATAGGTAGGGATATATTGGCTACAAAGGTCGTAAAAAGTGATTCCCCGCAAAAAGCTTTAAAAATATTGTATTAAATTTTTGGGGCCTTTCTTTATAGTGCCTTGAGGTATCTTTGAATATGGATTATTATACAAAGTGTATAGAAACATTACTACTAGGCAGTAGGCTTAGCCGTTTGTTTCATCAGCAAGTATTATATTGTGTATTTTAATTATAATAAACACGCGCCCCCATATTTAAGACTTAGGTATATCTCAGCAGAAATTAGGTTCAACAAAACGTGTTATTGTTTCCATCACTTATTCCTCTTATCTCGTTAACAACACAACCTACCACATAAACTTAACTTTACCTATATCGCAGAAGCAAGGCAGCGTTGAAACTTCGAGCTGTTATTATAATATAACCGCGTAGCGGAAAGGCGCGTTTCCCCATTTCAAACGCGAGAAAATTCCCTTTACAACATCATAAAAATCAACGCCTCAATTTTCGTGCGTCTTTCCTTACATAGTTTATATGCGCAACAAATATATTTGAGATTAGTTAGCTTAATCTGTTTTACGTGACGAATTGCCAATGAAGTTTTTCGACTGTAATATCCACACATAAATAATTTGGAAAATGGTCTTGGTTGGTTGTTTGCTTTGAGAGTAAATTTGATGTATGTTTACATTCTATTCAAGTGATGAGCATGGGATATATTTTACCGAAAAATAAAATTGTTTCCTCGGGATAACATTTCGATTTTTTACGCGAATAAAGTCGCTAGGAATGCTCTAGTACATATTTTTAAAGATATATAAAGTACCTAAACAATTACAGAGACATGTCGGTAGGTATTAAAGATGTTATTAAAGGTTGACTGAATACACAAATTATAAGTAATAGATAAATACCTGATTTCTGATTTACATTTGTATTATAGGGCCGATTTTGCAATCATCAGATAAAAGTTATCAGTCGAATAAATTTATTATCTGACTAAACTCAAAAGTGAAACAATTCAACTGTTTCATTCAAGCAACTGTCATTTTTAATTTTCTATGTTGTGCTTTATTCTATAGAATAACTTTTAACAGCTGATTTAAAATCGGACACCTTAGTTAAGTAGTTAATTAAATGGCGAAAGTAACGAGTTAAGTCCTTGTCATCGTTTGGACAGAAATTTTTCAATTAAGTAATAAGTTACAATGACAAACGTTGATAAGAACTTATTCGCAAGTTAACTAACTATTTGACTAATAAAAATATAAATCAGGCTTTACTTTTGTGTCATTAAATTCCGTACCACGCAATTTGTAGGACAATATGGCTATTAAATTATATAAATATGAACTAAGCAACAGGAAAAAAACCAGCTGGTTAGTTATCTTTTTGGATGACCTCGTTATCGATACATGTTGGAAGAAGGGAACTCTTTGATCAAACCATACATTTTGTAAGACAAATATTTTTTCGATAAATTTACATAATTATGTTGAGATTTAACAAAAAGAACCTAGTTAGTAATAAATACATTTTTGAGAATCATCAAATCGACATATTTTATCCCTGCAACCCCTGTTAGCTACCATAATCGGAAGAGTTTGTAAGAGAATAAGTTGGGCGTCTCATCAAAATGAAACTTAACTACTCACGAAAATTAGCTTGATAGTAATCGATAGCAAAAATGGACTGTGGATCCCGGACTATATACTTTATGGAAGCCTAATATAATTTAGCACCGCTTCGCAAAATGTTATCGCGACATTTTTGTCTTCCGTGATCATGTATACTGAAAAGTAGCCGAAACGTCGAAATTGAAATAAAAATCAAATAAAATGGGGCGCTCGAACACCTTATTAAATTTATTGTTTAATTTGATAATATAATTAATGTTGAGTTTGATACTATGTCTGTGTCTGATAGTATACGACACGCTATGCGACGCCGTCTAGTCGTGTTTAATGGCCACTGGATAATGATGATTGAAAGGACTTAGGCCCGAAGGTGGCGCCAGTGTCGAGCTTATCGCGGTCATCGAGCAAGTAGTTGAATGCTAATTGAGATTTATCAGTTATTCAGCCTGTTAATCATTGGGCGTTAGAAATGAGGAAGAAACATCTATTACACTGTATTTTGCAATGGAACTTTTTAGTGATATCTAACTATCTATTTATCTATTGATATATATATATATATATATATATATATATATATATATATATATATATCTATTGATTTACTGGCTTGAGTAAGTAACACTGATGTTATTGCTCCTTTTGGGATAATGTTAGTGTTGGTGACCGTTTTACGACGATGTAACGATGTGTTTGATGCGTTATTTGTGATTCAATATTGTTATTAATTGTTAATTACATTAAACAGTTAGAGATAACATATATGTATATACACCAATGTAGCTAAAACACAATCTTGGAAAATCGAATAGATTGACACATGTCGTGGGATCATTGATATACAATATTTGACGGCCTCTGTGGTTGAGCGGTCTAAGCCTTTGCCGGCTTACCTCACTGCAACGCAGAGACTCGGGGTTCGATTCCTGGTATAGTAAATTTCGGAAACGTATTTTCTCCGTTATTTACTATGGTCTGGGTGTCTGGGATCGGCCCCAGAATGGTCCGTTGTATATTACCCATAATACAAGCATAACTTGCTTAATTTGGGGATATACAGTGTGTTTGTCTGCTGATTTATTATTATTATTATTATTAATAAACTACCTAAAAGGTAAATCACCCACCATCCGTCGTTTCATTCAAAATACGGTTCAGGCAGTGGTTAGTCGAGCATACTTTTTATAGACATAAAGAGTTTATGACCTATGCTATTAGTCCGAGAGCTCGTGAATAATTTAGGGTAATTTCTTGAGGCAGTGTGAGAAATTTTATAATAGTCCTTGAAAGACCCCTAAATAAGAAAATCGAGGTCTGGCTGAAGGGTAGCGGCCCCTTACCAATCCTTGAATTTTAATAAACAGGCTTTTTTTTATTAAAATAATGGTTTTGAGGCATTTTGAAATTTTTGTATCTTTAAGTTAGATATTTAAAGAATTGAAAAATATAAAAGCCAGATTAATTAGTCGGGTGTAAATGTTAACCAGACATACAAAATGGTTTTTTAAACAAATCCAGAAAATGTTCTCGAGACATCTTGAGCTTGGGAGAGTAATATAGGTAGGTACCTAATACGTTAATAAAAAAAAGTTAATCGAATAGGGTATCAAAATAAAGGAAATTAAAAAGGGTTTAATATATATACGTCATATGTTTAAATTTAATTAGGTATAATAAATTGGTTTAAAAGTTTTTGATAGCGTAAAAATGTTTGTGTCTGACCTCTTATAAAATTTAGAATAGTTATAAATATCCATAGCCCAATCATATGCAAAGCGAAACAAATAGGAGTGTGTTGGGGGACACTAAAATGTCTAAAATAAAATAAACATTTAAAAAAATCAAAATAGTTGACTGCAAAAAAGACAATTTAATGGGTTCCGCTTGCTACTAAACTCAATGCTTGTATTTAACTGAAGCTTTCAGCTTACAATATAGTCTGTTAAACCGCAGTAGAGTTTACTTTGTTTATAGCTTATTTTATTTTTGTTTTCTATTCTCAATCTTGTTTCAGCCTTTTTAGTGCATTATTTTTAAATTGTCTCTTTTGCACTCGGGTTTTTGTTTTTTTATCATATGCTTTTGATAACGCGATTGAATAAATTATACATTTCCTCCCTGAAAATGGGATAAATTAAGCAGAATACACATTACAAGTTCACGCAAGAGAAAGATAAATTAATCGATTGGCGTGTAATTATTTCTAGGTATGTTTTCGAAAAAGACCCTTTGATAACGACGATAGGGCAAAGTTTTACCCGTAGATAGGGATAGTTTTCCGGGACATGAATCCGAAAATTATTTGAGCTAAACGGTATGAAACGCTATTGTGAACTGATTAAATTTTAATCGATGCAATATTGTTATAAAAATAGAAGCGTTTACTAAACGCTTAATAATGTTACAACTCAGGTCTCGACAAAAACAAAATCCACCTGCATATCTGAAACAAAGCACATTTGTTACCTGCCGGCATTTAAAGTAATTAATTAACTCTTTTATGATTTTTTTCTTTTGTTTACTTTATGTTTAAAATTTGTGGTTAGAAAACAGCCCATTGTTATTGTACTCTTTTATGGCAGTTTGCGGCCGAGTCTAATGACTCGGCCGCAAACTGCCATAAAAGAGTACAATAAAAATGGGCTGTTTTAATCTGTTGTAATTAATCCGCCACACCTGGCTAATGCCCGGTGTGGCGGATTAAGCCGACTTAGATACGGGGGCATTGCATCTGTGCAGTATAAAACGATGACCTGATGGAGGGGGAGACAGTCGAGCGAGAACCACGAGTGAAGCAAGACGGGCGTACTTCAATCGAGAATCTAATAAGTCACAGACTTTGCGCGTTTTATTGAGTTACGACCTTCTGCATTACGTTTGGTCTTGTTGTGTTCGGTTATATTTGTACCTGTGTTATATTAATTCGAGTCTCTCGACTCGTAACAATAATATTGATAAACACATTAACATACATGTATTCTGTTATTATAATTCAACGTCGTTTTTTTAAAATAATGCCCTCATTTTCCTTTTAACATCATGACTCGTGCATGACCATCGAGCTACATAACAACCCCGTGATCCTGGCGAACTACCGTGCTCAATCATCTCCTAGTTCCGTGAAGTATTATGTAAATCAGCTTCTTAACACAATAAACCAGCCAACGAGTATTCTTTACAAAATAAACAGTAGCTCTAACTTTTTTCGTTGTAAATCAGAGACTAGATCATATTTCGATTAATCGGTCATCTATTGTACAAATAATGTGAAATGTACAGTCGCGGTATCAAAAGGTTCGTCACCTTAAAGCCGACTTGCTTGCATGAGTACAAGAAACAGACTGCCAACATTTAAAAAAATGTTACGTTTTGCTACGTTTATAAAATAAAGAAATGTGAAAAAAGAAAATTTCAATGTTGATAATGACAGACACTGAGATTAACAATAAATTTAGTCATTAAGAACCAAGAGGATATAATCACTACGTCTATCATAAATATGAAAACCAGTAAAAAAGGTTATACATCTCTAAACAATTTTCTTAGGCAAGATAGAAAATCAAATAACTTTCATCTAAGTAATTTTAAACTTTATTGACAAACAGTTAAACATAATTTTCTGTGGAACAGTCTGGTCTATGACTTAGTTTGAAAAGGT
This sequence comes from Dendrolimus houi, assembly GCA_039645545.1. Classification (NCBI taxonomy): domain Eukaryota; kingdom Metazoa; phylum Arthropoda; class Insecta; order Lepidoptera; family Lasiocampidae; genus Dendrolimus; species Dendrolimus houi. The sequence continues at coordinate 9,511,292 of CM077133.1, forward strand.
ACCATGCGCTCGCGGAACGTTAAATTTGAAAATTGGCGAACCTTTTCATACCACGACTGTACAAGCTGAGTATTATCAGTGCTTTTTTATTGCGAAGCTGGCAAACAGACAGGTGGCGTACGTTATGGAAAGTGGTTACCGTCGCCTGTAAACGTTTTCAATACCAGTACCTTTAGCATGAAATAGAGGGGATAGGAGGGGATGGCATAGAGGGATCAAATAGAAGAAAAGGCTAGAGGGTATGGGATACAGAAAAAATAGAGGGATGAGATAGGGAAGATGGGATCAGGGGAAAATGGGCTGTTGGAACTCTCACTCATCGTAACCTAACCGTTGCACACCAATATTCTATGAGAGCGTAGTCTCGCACCGATCGAGCCGACTCTAGGAGTTGTAATCAAGATAATAATTCCAGCCTGGCTCTCTCATATCAGATTTTTTTTTAAATCTGTTCCGAGGTGTGAGAGTTATATTCAAACGTTAAAACATTAAATAGTTACAAGAAGGTTTACAGGAAGGAAATAAGTGCACAAAGACGGCAATCTCGGTCACAGCCATGACTGGCAGTCGACAGTCTTAAACAGATCGCAGTACGCTCACGTCTTTGTGGGCATTTTCCTGCACTTTGTCACTGAGTGAACTATTAATAGAGGAACGGACAATGAGATCAACTGAGATACTTTTTATAAACTTACAGAACGTCGCAATCATAGATTTTGTACAATGGTAACAATTTGTTAATAATAATAACTGTTTTCTGTGAATCTGCCGAGCGCATTGTTAGCCGCAACTAGGGTTTTTTTTAAAGTTTTTAAGAATTTTTCCGTTTCAAATGCTTTGTTGCTAAAAATAATGAGCATTAATCAGTGATATTGTAGCTAAAAATGAATGATATAGAACGAGCTTTAAAAACAATGCCGTAAAAACGTAGTTTTATTATGAAATATTTATACCTTGATATTTTAAAAGTTTGATAATTAGATATTATTTTGACGCTTGTTCTTCTATATATGTAAACAATTTAGAATTTATTGTAACATATGACCGGATTCCCCTAATTAGCCCTAATACAATCAGCGGCTGATTAATGGTCGAAACTCGATCGTAATTCATAAAAATTTTATCTTCTTTTTCAACTTGTTCATTCTTCACAGACTTATTTGAAGTCATAAAATTCCCATCTCGAAGTTCATTCATTCAATCAGTCAAGGCATTAATGGCCAGTTCCTATATCTTACTATTCATTCGCTTGCCTTACCGTAGAAAATTGACGTTACATTTATATAGCTTATGTCAAATTTTAACCGATAGTGAGGCAATAGAATTGTTGGTAAGATATAGGAACCGGGCGCAAGTAATTATTTGTTGGCAGCATTTTAATCATTTTTTTTATGTAATCTCTACTATATGCGACTGTTAAGAGATTATGTATTTGTCATTGTCTGTATGAAAGTAAACAATGAATCTTTTATATAATTTGTTACACATTCTTCTTCTTCTAAGTCGTTCTCTCACTGCCGAGGATCGCCACTGTGATGGTAGAGAATAGTTGCTCTACTCCACCGAGATGGGTTTTGAGCCGATCTATTTTGAAGGACCGAATTTGTCGATATACCAGCTAGACGGTCAGCAACCCGGTCAATCCACACATATTGTATAAAAAAGTTACTTTAGGTCTGTACCCTTAAAAATCTAATACAATGTTATATTATTATAGAGGTTCTGTTTCTTATGGCGTTAGTACCTATTTTCACTGATTGTATGTTAGTAATGTATATGAATTAATTCTTTATATCTTATATGTATTTTATCCTATTTATGTTGTGTTTTTGTAGTATTATGACAATTTCCATAAAATGTTTATATATACAAATTTCACACCTCCCCCGTACGCGCTTAAAAAGAACAGAAAATTTTATGTTTGTGATGGGTAGATTATATATAGCTTTTAATTGAAACAATGTTCCACCTGACCCCCTACAGCATACACGGTGGAATGGTATTAAGGCTCTTTCGAGTGAACTGAGTCGAAACAGGGTCAAGTGACCCGTCAACATGATAATCGGTCAGACTCGGTCTCATTTATTCTTGCGATGCGTATGGCCGTTGACTGAAAACTAGCTTTACCCCATCTATACTAATATATAAAGCCGAAGAGTTTGTTTGTTTGCTTGAACGCGCTAATCACAAGAACTACTCGTCTTAATTGAAAAATTCTTTCAGTGTTAGATAGCCCATTTATCGAGGAAGGCTATATCATCACGCTAAGACCAATAGGAGTAGAGCACCAATGAAGAATGTTTCAAAATCGGGGTTTTTTTTTTTCCTTTTGAGAGCTTCCGCTGCGTAGACGGTTAAAGTTTCGTAAAAATTATGTGTGACAGAATTGTTCCCCTTTAAAAGTTCTAAAAATAGTCCGCGGCAGCATATGTATCACATCTTTTAAGGCTGGCTCACTAGAACCTTTTTTATGTTAGCCAAATTTGTTCTAAAATAATGCATTATTTGCGAAGATTTTTTTATAAACATGATATTAATCCTTAAATTCAAATTCAAATTCAAAGTTTTTTATTCAAAATAAGTTCCACTGGAGAACACTTTTTGAAGGTCATATAAATATATAAGTTAAAATTTAATTTTTCTTCCTATTCTATGTATACCGCTTCACAACGTGTTATTGCTGTTAAGGAGAAGAAGCGGCAAGAAACTCCCCAGCAACACGTCTAGCTAAATAATGTTTTTCTTTAAGTTTCTTATTCTATTTATATCTCAAGTTGTTTTTTTTTTAATAAGTTTTATACAGAAGTATGTTACAGAATTACTTTTGAAGAATTAATGGAGTTGTAGCAAACAGTGCATACTCAATAAGACCAAGACACAATAAGAGGAAAGAAAAATATTATGAAAGTTATAATAATGATATGACGTACTAAAATGTTATGCTGCAATATATCTCCATAAATCCCTTACAAGCTTGGCAAGATAACATTAAACAAAATATAGTATAAGATGTTAGAGTGAGCTGCTATGTAAATGAATTTTTGTCATTTAAGTATTCTTCAATAGTGTAGTATCCTTTTTTAGCAAGATACTTTTTAATTTGGTTTTGAATTTAGTGAAAGGCAGATCTAACATTTCACTCGGAATCTTATTGAAGAAGCGTATACCAACCCCAAGAAAGAGGACAGTACTTTTGTAATCTAAAGATGGCAATATCAGTCTATTACAATGCCTGGTGTTGAAATTGTGAATATCCTTATACTGCTTGTAGGCACTCAAATTATTACGAATATAAATTATATTATTAAAGATATATTGGCAGGCGACCGTCATAATATTGATTTCCTTGAAGCATTCTCTAAGAGACTCCCGAGGGCCGAGGTTGTAAATTGATCTTACGGCTCTTTTTTGTAAAAAAATATGGTCTCTAAGTCAACAGCGTTGCCCCAAAGTAAAATACCATAGGACATGACACTATGAAAATAACTAAAATAAACTAGTTTAGCAGTCTCTTCGTCAGTGAACTGCCTAACTCTTCTGACCGCATATGCAGCAGAACTAAGTTTTCCTGAGAGACTAGATACATGAGCGCCCCAGTGGAGCTTCTGATCAAGGTTAATGCCTAAGAATACAGTTGAATCTACTAGATTAAGTCTAGTGTCGTTAAGAGAGATATTAATATCGTATTCTTTTACATTGGGCATAACAAACTTAACACATTTAGTTTTGCTCGGATTGAGTAATAAGTTATTTACAGTAAACCACTTAGATATTTGGGATAAGGCGTTGTTTACGTCGTCAAAGTTCAGTTTATTTCTATCAACTTTAAATATAAGTGATGTGTCATCAGCAAACAACACTACCTCACACATATCATTAATAAAATATGGCAAATCATTAATATATATCAAAAATAAGAAGGGACCTAGAATAGAGCCCTGGGGCACACCCATAGATATGCCAGTCTCACAAGATTTGACATTGTTAATTTCAACGCTTTGGGATCTGTTATTTAAGTAAGACGATAATAGGTTGAGAGAATCGCCATGAATACCGTAATAATTGAGCTTTTTTAGGAGGGTCACGTGTTCAACGCAATCGAATGCCTTGGACAGGTCACAGAATATACCAATGGCATTCTGTGATCCTTCCCAAGCATCATAAATGTGTTTTAGGAGCTCAACACCTGCATCGGTAGTGGATCGACCTTTGGTGAACCCGAACTGTTTAGTATGAAATAATTTATTAATATTAAATTGTGAGAGCAGTTGATTTAAAATTATTTTTTCAAAGATCTTGCTTAAGGTTGGTAAAATAGAAATTGGCCTAAAGTTGGAGGGGTCGTTTTTGTTTCCACTTTTAAATATAGGGATAACTTTGCTAACTTTCATTAAGTCGGGAAATACCCCTTTATCTACACATCGATTAAATATTTCTACTAGTGATAGTGCAATAGTGTCTATTACGTCATTTAATACTTTTAAAGATAAACCCCAAAAATCAGCTGTGTTTTTAATGTTTAATGATTTAAACGTTTTTACAATATCACTTGTATCTATATGATTAAATTTGAATGAAATATTACATTCATCAACACACTGTGTCATTAGCAGCTCAGCTTCCAGTGGTGATGATGACAAAGAGCTAGTTGTTAAGGTTGGTATATCCCTAAAGTATTCATTAAATGTTTGTGCAATTTCAAAGTTATTACTAATGGTGTTATTGTTAATTACAAGCTCAATTCCATCATCTCGACGTGAAGTTTTGCCAGAAGCGTCATTTATGACACTCCAAGTTGTCTTAATGATATTTGAGGATTTTTTTAATTCTGTTACTATAATATAAAGATTTGGCAGCGATGCACACTCTTTTAAACGTCTTAGAGTACTTTTTAATATAGTCAAGAAAGTCTGGATTTTGATTAAATTGTTTTTCACTGTATAATTCATACAGTTATATTCGACTTTTATATATACCTTTTGTAGCCCAATCACTAAACTTAAGTTTATTACTTTTGTTAATTGTTTTAGTTTTAAATGTGTTTTCAAATTCAGCTTGTATAACGTCGAAGAAACTACTATACAAGTTGTTTGGATCTTCGCTGTTGAGATCCAAGGTAGGAATTTTTTTGGCTAGATTATCTTTAAAGGTTCTTAAGCGATGATAATTCACCGGTCTACAGGTTATTTTAGAAGTGATTTTAATACTGTCAAAAGGTATTGATATAAACTGGCCACAATGATCCGACCGTAGTATATCTATGAGTGATTTATCGATTATTTTGCAACTACAAAATATATTGTCTAAACAGGATCCCCACAAACTATAGGCAATTTATCAGTTTTATTTAATTTTATTAATAATTCCTCCATTGTGCTTTCAAATACACTATAATCCCCTGTGGGGGGTCGGTAGACGCAGACAATTACATAGCGCTCAAGCTCAATACAGGAAACCTCCACAGTACGTTCAACAGAAAGGGACATAATGTCTTTACGCTCTTTACATTTTACATCATTTGCTACAAGGATAAGTGATCCGCCATGTATAGCGGACTTCCTTACAAATGCACTTATCACTGTATATGCTCTATGAAGTTTATGACTTCAAAAGTTTTAAGCCAATGTTCTGTAATACATAGGACATGAACCTTACATTCTTTTAAAAAAAGTTCAATTTGTAAGTCTTTACCTGCTAAACACTGTATATTTTGGTGAACTATATTTAAATTAGATGTAGGTTTAGCTTTGGTCATTTCTAGCAGTTTAAAGGTCTAGGACTCATAGTAGAGTTAATATTAAAAACATTATTGTTTTTATTTAAATTGATGTCAGGTTTTTCAGTTATATCATACAAAATCAGTCAAAATAAAAAATGTCACTATGACAATGGGTCAAGTTATAAATTAATAAATCCAAATAAATACGTTATTCATCACAAGTATTTAATTTAAAAATAAAATTGCCATTTACATTATTCGATTTCAATGAATATCTTAGGATATATAGCAATTTTAAAATAACATCGCAGCAAAATAATGATTAAGTACTGCGCGTGCATTTATGATGTGCAAGGCTGTTATGAGGGGGAAGGGCGGTGGGGCACCTTTTACGTAAACAAAGTCGCGGGTTTAAGTTAGTTATTCATAATAGCTATAGGCTATTGATATAAAATAGGAAATTTAGGTAGCTAGCTTATTTAACTAACATAATAAATAACACTGTGAGTCAGAATTTTATTATTTATATTATTAACAATAAGACCTTTATATAAAGAATCGAGTTATTTTTTTAAATAGTTATGTTATATTAGTTCTGGTAGTAAAATCATTTCTAGCATTTTTAATGTAAATCGAGTTGGCAAATATATCGTAAAGTTGAATGAATGAATGAAAACACTTTATTGTTCACCAAAATTAAAACTATGTTGTTAAAAACTAGATACAATAAATGTTGAACAAAGGGCGGCCTTATTGCTTAAAGCGATCTCTTCCAGGCAACCCCTTAAACTAAGGAAAATATTAAAACATGACAGTGGCGGTGTAGACAATAAGTAATATAAAACATATATGAAATAAGTAAATGTATAAAAATAAAATAAAATCTTTATTCTATACTATATAAACACAGTACATATCATAATACATACAGAATAAGCAGCACTATTATACCTGAGAGGACCAAAAATAATTAAAAACCATGATTTTAAAAGAGGATACTGAGTTTGTCTGATGTTGAGTGGCAGTGAGTTCCAGAAACGCACAGCCTGTACTGTGATGGAGTTGTCAATGAAGAAAGAAGTGTGTACAGGTGTCATGAAGGAGAGATTATTACTAGAGCGCAAATAACGGGAATGAGAAAGATGTAGGAAATCAAAACGTTCCTTTAAATAAGGAGGAGTACGAGGATCAAAAGGGATGTTGTACAAAAGAGAGATCAAGTGAACATTCTGGCGAAGGCGAATAGGTAACCATTTAAGCTTCTTATGATATTCGGAAAGGTGCTCATATTTGCGCAAGCCAAATATGAACCGAATACAGACATTTTGAAGTCGATCGAGTTTGTTACTGGCGTCAGCATAATCGAGTATGGGTAGTAACAGAGATTGAGCAAGCTTAATTTTTGTAGCAGTAGGGAGGAAATTTTTAAGCCTAAGCGAAGCTGATGACGCAAAGAGTCTTCGGCTAAGATTTGTCAATTGAGGTCTCCAAGACAGTTCTCTGTCAATAACAATCCCAAGATTTTTTACTGTTTCACTGATATCGATTTTCACACCATCATATTTAAATTGAGGAAGAGAACACCAATCTATCTTGGAGATTTGCCTGGAACTACCAACTATTATAACTTGTGTCTTTTTTGGGTTTATGGATAGACCGTAGGCTTTACTCCATTCAACTATTTTAGTGAAATCTCGGTTACAAGTTTCAATTGCTTTGTGCAGTCCATCTAAATTAGTCTGTGTATAGATTTGTAAATCATCTGCATAGAGGTGATATGACGAAGAAAGGTTACTGGAGATTGAATTAATGAAGATAGCAAATAAAAGAGGTGATAACATGCCGCCCTGAGGGACACCAGCAGGCAAGTCACACCACGATGAGTAAACATCATTATTGCGAATGCGCTGCCGTCATCCAAACAGGTAACTACGAAACCAATCAATAGACGTTGGCGATATGATAAGAGAGCATAAAATCCCGAGTAGAATGTCGAAATCGACATTATTAAAGGCGCTGCTAAGGTCGAGAAGCGATAATATTGTTAGCAGACCGTTTCCCATACCGTAACGAATATCATCAGTGATCTTTACCAATGCAGAGGTAGTGCTATAACCAGGACGAAAACCGGATTGGAGAGGATTGATTAGGGTTAGTAAAGTTATGTTCCAAAGAACATCTATTTATATTCTTTTTAATTTGTGCTTGTAGGCCAAATTACATAATATTTAGAAGAACCATTTTAAAGTTGGTAAAATAGCGATAAAGTTTAGGTATATCAGAGAAAACCAGAAAAACCACTTAATTTTGAGACAAACTAATTCATGTGAATGAACACTTCTCAAAACGAAATTTTGCCCTTTTAAAGTGGTTTTACCCTTCGACCCTTTCTGAAAGTTTTAAATGTTTGTGTTCGCCCTTAGTAGGTAACGTTGGCGTATTAAGTCTTAGTTATCTATTTATTTGTATATTTAAATGATTTATTTTTTGCAATTGATATTTATTAGTAGAACGTTTTAAAAAACGTTAAAAGACAAAAAACACTAAAAATCAAATATCAAAATTACCACAACCTGTTTACAAATTTGATCTCGTTTCGATATTTAAATGTCAACTGCTTTTTTTTCAAAAATTCGGCTCTTGATTACACAAGCATAGATTAAGGATATTTAAGGCAAATAAAACTCAAAAAATTGATAATTAAAAGTCTCTATTATGTTTCATTACATTAATATAGTCAAGGTGAAATAATTTTCTTAAGCTCGCGAGATAATTTTATACAATAAAATAGAATATACTTTTAAATTCAAATATTCTGAAAGTACGCTTGAAATCGCCTAATTACACAGATGAAAACAGCATTTTTAGTCCCTGGGAAACGATATTCCCTGCTGTCAACAATTTTGAAAACTATGCGAACCGTAGATAATACATGCGACTCATGTCCCAACTTTTTTTACAGCCACTTAAATCGCGGCATAAATTGTAATAAAGAAATATCAATAATTTTATTACATAATTTTATACAGATAAATTACTTTTTACTAAATTATGACTTAATTTACATAAATTTGAGCTAAATATTTACACTAACATCAGTGACAAATAAATACTGGCTGGTAGAAAGCCGCAGAAAAAACATATTACTTGACGATTCATGTTACAAACTTCATGACGTTTTATCAGATTTTAGTATTGATTTAACGCCTGATTTTATTAGAGAAGTAATTGTTTGTTTAACTAATCAGTTTTTATTGACTTTCCTCATATTTGAAATGAAAATCAGTACTAACCTCGTGTGACAGTCCTATTTAAGCACTCGAATTATTAGCGCCCGCGCTACGCTCGTGCACCAAACCATCTCGTGCCTAAATATGTCACTTTCACCACTCGTATAACAATCTACTATACATATCTCATTTTCTGAAAGTGTGGAGTTGCCTGATCACAGCGGTGAAAACAGTACTTTTCGTCCCTGTGACACGATTTTCCCTGCTGTCAAAAAGTTGAAAAAACTATGCAAACTGAAACTCATGTCCCAACTTTTTTTATATCCATTGTTAAATCGCGACATAATTGTAATAAAAAATATCAACAATTTTGTAACAACATTTTTATACTTATAAAATTACTTTTCACTAAATTAATTACTTAATATACATAACTTTGAGCTAAATATTTACTATCAATGACATAATAATATTTGTTTATTATTTTGTTTATGTTTATGGCTTGGCAGCTAGGCCTTTAAGCCAGATCTTAGATTACAATGTAGTTTCTTCATTTTCTTAAGCCTATGTGTAGCACAGCTGAACTGTAAGTTATCGGCTAGTGCCATTCAGCGGAGTTCTTGTGACAACTCAAAAGGCCACATTTGTCTATACAGTTCACATTTCTAACAAAACACATAATTACTACTCATAAACTATCAATATCCTACAACTATTGTTCATTTTAGAGTAATTTTACACATTTTTAGAAAATAAAACTGCACAGCACTACATCGCCTTTCAGTTACCGCTAAAAACTCCGACATAATAATACTGGCTGGAATGCCACAGACAAAAAAAACTTGATGTTTTATATGTGTGACGTATGGAATGAGTTCATCAGATTTAGACATGGATTAAACGCCTGACTTCTTTAAATAAGTAATAATAATAATATAGCTACACTCCACTAAACCTAAATGACCAAACAGATACACTAAACACCAACAGTAATAACCCACAAGAACAAAAAAATTGAAGAATGGAAGAAGAAAGTGCTTCATGGTCGGCATCCTCACGACCTAGAACAGTCACATATAAACACACTTGCATCTAATAAATGGCTTAAAGTAGGTAGTTTATTTCCAGAAACTGATGGATTTATGATAGCAATACAGGACCACACACAACACAAACACAAAAACACACACACACACAACAATTACAGAAAATAGATAATTAAAGACCCTACAATAACAAACGATAAGTGTCGCAAATGTCACACACAACCAGAAATCATTCAACACATAACAGGAGCATGCATTACCCTTACACAAACAGACTATACACAATCAGGTAGCAAATATCATTCATCAAAAACTTGCAGTCAAATATGCACTCATACAAGACACAAACATTCCATATTACAAATGTACTCCACAAACCATTCTAGAAAACATTACACACAAGCTCTACTACGACCGCGCCATCCTCACCGATGAGACAATTTACTACAATAGACCAGATATCACTTTACAGGACAAAATTAATAAAATCACTTACCTTATTGACATTGCTGTTCCTAACACACACAACATACAAAAAACAATAACTGAAAAAATAAGCAAGTACGCAGAACTCAAAGATGAAGTGAGCAGAATTTGGCGACAGGAAAAAGTATACATAGTACCCATAGTTCTCTCCACAACAGGCGTTATTCCCAACCATCTTCTCCATAGCCTAAAACTATTGGACCTCAAAGAAACCCTCTACATAACTCTCCAAAAAGCCGCAATCTTGAATACATGTAGAATAGTCAGAAAATTCTTGCAGATAGACGAAAACGAAATTGCCCCTCATAATAACATACCGTCAACATAAATTTTCCTCACTACACGCTGCATTCACTTGGTTTAGGCCCGTGGATGTGGTTCAAACTAGCCAAAGTGCTAAGAAAAGATTACTTTTCCAAAACAATAATAATAAATCGGCAGACAGACACACGCACTGTATATCCCCATATTAAGCAAGTTACGCTTGTGTTATGGGTAATATACAACGGACCATTCTAGGACCGATCCCAGACACCCAGACCATAGTAAATAACGGAGAAAATACGTTTCCGAAATTTTCTATACCAGGAATCGAACCCGGAGCCTTTGCGTTGCCGTGAGGTAAGCCGGCAAAGGCTTAGACCGCTCAACCACAGAGGCCGTCAAGTAGTTGTTTGCTTAAGTAATCAGTTTTTACTAACTTCCCTTGTATTCGAAATGAAAAGCAGAGTGTTAATCTCGGATGAATGGCTTATTTAGGCACTCGAACTATAAGCGCCCTCACTACGCTCGTGTGCCAAACCATAGATCACTCACCTATCGTGTAGTAATCTTAATATACAGTTTAAGAAACATAAGTACAGAAAAGAGTAGATAGGCGGTCTTATTACTATTAATAAGAACAATTTCTTCCAGACAACCTTAAGATTTGATTAATAGTAAAAATATATTTAACTGAATACCTAACCAATAAATATTTCAGCTGTGCAATTTTATAACCTAGTTTGTTTTTTAAACAATTGTTTGTGTGTTTATCATCTTGTCAGGCATTTGCTAATGTATTGTGTTTAACCCAAACATGTAAAGCCTGCTTCAAAATATGATATCACTTCCAATAAGCTTGATAAATAGTATTGAAATGGCATATTGTTGAAATTCATAAAAAAATTTCAACACATTTGCCCAAAATATGCATTTACGAAGCCTTGTTCGAAAGTTAAAAATTACGCACCACATAATGGAACGGCAAAAAATAGGTACTTCGGTGAAAAAAAAAAGAATTCCACCAAGATGTTTCACATTACGAAAATAAATAGGCTGAATAATCGCACCTCCTTGAAAGCGCTTTTGATCAATACTTGTCTCCCTTTCACTCTACGCGTTTGTAAAATCTAATTTACTGCACTAATATCGTAAATAACTTTTGTGTTGTGGTGTAAAATTTCTTTGAATGCACTTGCTAGGTTTTGAACTTCAACAGCTGATTTGTCGCTAAAGATTTGTTCTGTGGCCGCTCAAACTTCTAACTTCTTTAAATGGAATTTTATAAAAAAAAAACCAAACGTCAAGCAAATTTTACTTAAAGTGGTGGTGGCCCTTCACAATCCGATCGACGATTGTTTGTTATTAATACACACTATATTGTTATTTCTTAGACGCAGCGCACATAAGCTATGCGCGGTTTCCATACGTCAGGCGTTTGAGAGAGACCACTTAAATGCATTTTTATTATAAGCATTCATCGGTAGCTTACTGCATCACACCGTACGCACCCTACGGCGTTTATAATGGTGCCGCCTAAAGGTCCCTTATCTTATGGTAAACAAATTTTATAATCACATATTGAAAATTATTGCAAACACCATTTTCTCTCGTCTTGCTTATAACTCTAATAGTTTTAAGGCTCCTGTTACCGCAAAAGGTCGAAAATGGGGTGCAAACGATACAAATTTTTGTTGGTAATCACTAATCAATAATTTACCAAAAACATTAGCATAAACCTTCACGATATGAGACGTAACGTAGATTTTTTGTGATTTTTCTAGTTACTTTTAGTTGCAAGTTATTGACATGAAACCATTTTACTCCGTAAATTTTTATTAAAACAGTATGACAAAAATGTTTACATATTTATAAAAGAGAGATTAATAAATTGGTTTTAGAACTTTTTTTTAGATTTTATTTTATTTTACTCACATTAAAATAATAACGCATCTTAAAAACAACAGCGTCCATGGAAACCCGGCTATCGCTCAAAAAATTAGTACAGAAAATCCTCAAGGATGTTGGCGTCACTACAAGCTTTAAGTAATTTGAAACTTGTCGTATATGAAGACATGTTGCTGAAAACTGACAGCGGCCTAAATAAAACGGTTGGATTGTTCCATATTTGAATTCAGTCAGATTATAATTGAATCCATTGATAACTTATATTTGAGGTTTGCAAAATCGGCCCTACGAGTAACTAAAATTGCTTTGAAAACGGTGATAGAAATGACTTTCATTGTGTAAGAGCCAATTTTTCAATAAACATTCATTTTTAATAATTAATGTTAAAAATAGTTTCGGCCTTGCCTTCTTACTATTTTTTTATGAAATTGGGTACAAAGTCACGTTAGAGAATAATCATAAACATGGATAATACGTATTTGCATAAAATCAACGTTTAAAAACGAGGAAATCTGATAAGTCAAAGTTATCCGCACTTAAATATCATAAAACATGTATTAATTTTAATGGAATGGCAGTGACGTTTTAAGGAATAGCTATGTGTGTAAGCAACTTATAAATTTTTGGCATTTTACCCTCTTCAGAAATGTAAGCCAATGTTAGTTTTGTAAACTATGACAGTAGATATTGTATTGGCATATTGGACTTTTGCCAGCGTATCAGATTTTAGCGATTCTTGCTTGGGAAATTACTATTCCAACGCATTCGGCAGTGAAATTAAAATTTCATGATCTGAAATAACAGTGGTTGAGTAAGCGAGATTTTATTGTCGACACTACTTAGTTTGTATATCTCGTACTTGACCGAAATTTTTAATCGTGTTTTATTTCACAATTTGTATTAAATTCTGTATTAGATTGAAACTATTCCATTAATATATAAAAGTAAATTTGATAAAGCCACTATGGAGTGAATAATACTTATATGTAAATAGACTTCTGATCTTATTTCATTCTTCTTCTACCACCTTTAATTTTTTCAGCATTTTCCACCCCAATATTCAAAAGTTATAGAGGAGCACTTTTTACTATTTTGAACGTGAACAACTTCCGTTTATTGATTTAAATAAAAAAATGCTAAGAAACATCGTTATAATATAAAAATTTTGCCGTCCCTCACTTTTTTCTCAATTTCTCTACAGCATTGTGTGGAGGGAGGTATGTAAAATACACCTTTCTGCTTACTTTTATCCATATAGATGCAACAGTTTCTAAGAAAATCTAATCTTCACCTACAAGGACACACGTACAGACCAACACGATTATTATACATAAGTAAGTGGTCTGTTTTTGCCAAAATGGTTACAGAACCTTAAAAATAAATACTCAAGTTTTCCAAAGAAGAGATAAGATACATCATGTTTCACATTCTATACAATATTTCATCTCCAATCACATGTAACGTGTTGTGAAAACCTAAAAAATATTGTACCTACCAAGTAATCCTGTAATACAACTGAGTAAAGGCAAGCCTATTTTACACCAAAATTAAAAGTATTATCAAGTGAAAATCACCGTTTTGTATCAAGATAAAAGCTCAGCGCGGTCGTGAGCTCTAATGAGGATGCAAAACGATAAACTCTGAGTCGACCACGAAATTTGCTCCCTCGGGAAATAATATGAAAAGGATCTGGCTATTTCCATGACCTCCAACCACCGGCACTTCTGTTAATACTATTTACAGCGAACACTTTACATAACATGGTTGTTTTGTTAATTTTGTAAAGAAGAATAGTCTTTGAGTGTCTTTTAGAAGTGAAACTTCTTTAGAAACGTTGCGATTTGAAATTCGATGAAACGAAAAAGCTACACAGATAAACACAAATCTATAGGACTAAGCCTGCGGGAGAATGAGATTAACACTATGCTTATACAGATAGAGTTGGAGATGTTTCGAAGTTTTTTGTTGATACTTCAAATTTCGTCTTCTATAAAGCTTAAATATATTATAACGATATATTCTATTAAATGTGACGTCACGAAATTTAGAATCCCTCCTGTTGTAAAACCTCATTAATGCTAGTATCATAGACAAAATATCATTAATGTATGGAATACAATTTAAAGGTACTTCAATAAAAAATGTCGAAATAGAAGCATAATCTTTTCATTAAAAGATTTTTACAACACCTACCAACCCTTATAACACTGTTTTACTTCTGCGTGTGAACTGTACACACACAATTTTTTTGTTACGCTTTCTTGGATTATATTTCATAAATGAAACCTAAGCATTTAGTTTTATAAGGTGTCTGAGCAATACCTAGTTTTGTATGAAATAGTATTTAACATACGATGGACATGATGAAGGTTAAAACTACTTAAAACTGAAGCAAAATAAATCATTATTTTTCCGTACCTATGACAAAGTAAACTAAACAAATGTTTCAAGTGTCATGTCCGTCGTCTCTCAATCTATCTATGTCTGCCGATTTTATTTATGTTTGTATTGATAGTGGATTTATATAATGAAACACGTAGAACTGTTTTATTTGAATTTAAAACGAAGAATACGAGCTTATTTATTTGAGTTATTATTCTCGCACAATAATTAGCTATCCTAGAGCCACTATGGGATGTGCATCCGACCAAAGACGTGGTGAGACTGACATTTCGTCGCTATTCCCCTCGCTTTTATATCCGATTAGTAATCACAACTACCCGCACTTATTACAACAGTAGGTGGTATTACTTATAAAAAAAGTTTTTAACAGTATGTATCAGTTTTCTCTGGAACTACAAAGTCAATTTGAATAAAATTATGCAGAAAGATGTATTGTATGTCCTTAACCGCTTTATATTTGTTGTGTACATTTTCACAGTTAACAGACCTAAAACGTAAAATTCATTATTATCGGTTCCTATATCTTACCATCGGTAGAAATTTTACATTGCTCGTATGGAGCTTATGTCAAATTTGAAATTATAATAGGGCAAATGAACACGCTGTAAGATAATTATACAAACCGGCCATAAATTGTAAATGTTGTTGAACTGACTGACGTACCGATTCTTAAAGTTCTAATGAGGTAGGCAACGCAACGACCCCCTTGCGGTGGGAGATGTATTAACTGTCAGGTAGGTCGTCTACCATTCTGCTTACCTGCAAACCTAAATGGAGTGGGTGTGAATTAAATCTCTTATTAAATGATTATGTTCGCACCCTTATTTATTGGCAAACAAGTGAAATTATTAGCCAGACGTCGAATAGGCTATCTCCTGCATGACGTACATCCGCTCATAATTCACAACCGCAGATTCCCCCGAGGCATTACTTTATTGGATCGTTTCCAAGTAAAACTCAATTATGGTAGAATAATGTATAGAAATAACTTGAACGCCTTTAATGGAAGTTTGGTTTGTTGAAATGAATATTTCGCTGTTAGTGCCACAGTGGCTGTAATTGCCGGCCATTAACACTTGGATAACTCGTAGAAATGTCCAGACGTGCCTCCTTTTAATGTTTATATATTATATACTGTATAAAATGCCACTTTTATGACCACAGTGAGAGTTAGGCGGGCGCCGGGCAGCAATACTGAGGTTAATTAATATTAGCTGTTTTCGCAGATTCATATTACGAATATTACAATTATCAAATTAAAGCGAAAGTTTGTACTATGTCTTACACCTACCAATGTATTTAGATACGTGTCAATATAATTACGTAATTCAGCGAAACCGCTGCTTTAGGCCCCCTGATGCGCGATGACAGCAGACGCAGGCCAATTGGGTAGATTACACGCATTGAAATAAATTCTATAACCATGTTCATATAAAAGGGCGTGCGCTAAAATACCTTATTAATGCCATACTTTTAAGTATGATGATAGAGATAATTTTAATTACTGTTTAAGCAATAATCAATACGCTATTTGACTTGTTAAAGGTGTGACGTCGTAACTTACTATTCTCATCCAAAGCCTAGATTGCTTCGGCGTTTTGTATAATAATAAAAGGTATCTTAGTTGATTTAACTATCAACTATCCTGTTGCGGTTCCATACAATTTATAATCTTATATATATAGGTATAAAAATGAATCGTAGAAATGTATGTACGAGCATAACTTGAGAACGACTTTACCGATTTTGATGATATTTGTTTTGTGTGTTTGAATGGGTCCCCGGATAGTTTAGATTCACAATTGGAACCGGTAGGTGGCGCTGAGATCGGGTTGTAGAATCCTCCTAATCACCTCGACCGATTTTGGTGATTTTGTTTTTGTGTATTTGAGTGGGTTCCCAGATGGTTTAGATTCACAATTGGAACCGGTAGGTGGCGCTGAGATCGGGTTCTAGAATCTTCCTAATCACCTGGACCGATTTTGGTGATTTTGTTTTTGTGTCATTAAACAAAGTCTTTTAGGAATTCACAAAATATGCCGGCCGGTACGAAGTTCGCCGGGTCAGCTAGTATTTTAGTAGTGCTGACACTTCGGCAATTGAATGATCGGCCTTGGTATTCGCTTGGCATGACACCAAATGCACCGAACACTCGGAATTACGCGGCGTGTAGTTTAGCGCGTTACGTGATGGAAAGTAGTACGATACGAAACTTATACCCAAACATGTTATTGTATTTACATTTTATTTTATTCGGAAAACAAACAGTTTATAGCTAAGTACATACTACTAAAATATCTATAACCATTTAATCGTTTCCACATATTGATATCTACAAAGTTTGATAGTAAATACTTTACAATCTATTAATTACATTTAAAAAAGAAAGAATTGATTATTTTAAGAGTGACCTATTAAATGCAACCCGCTAATATTCAGACCAGTGCCTTACCAAGACCGTCTTAACATTTTGTGGATTAGTATTAAATAAATCTATATCATGTGAAACAGCTAAAAGATTATAGTTAAATGACACACGATTAAAATAAGATATTATATAAATCAATAAAATAATATTCTTACGAGTTGCAGTATTCGAATTAAAATGCCGTTGGAATTATTATAGAGTTTATTAGAACTATACAAACACGTATAACACAGGTATAACCGGACACAACAAATCCAAACAATGCAGAAGGTCGTAATTCAATAAAACGTGCCAAGTCCATCACTATTAGATTCCCGAATGTACACAAGTTACGCCGTGATCGTGGTTCTCGCTGAACTGACTCCTCTCTCAATCAGCCCGTCATTTTATACTTCACAAATGCGAATCTGCCTGTCCGGCAACGTCCACCCAATTTCCTAGTAATCGTAATCCGCACACCTGGCTAATTATGCCTGCAAGTGGCCATAAACGAGTACAATAGGCTGTTCTCCACAATAATTTCTAGTTACGTATGCCAATAAATAAGTGAACAAAAGAAGATGATCATAAAAGGATTACAATTAATTCAAATGCCGACTGGTAATAAAATGTGCTTTTACAGATTTGTACGTGGAATTTATGTTTGTTGGGGCCTGGGCTGTAACAATATAATAATAATATGAAGTCAATTTTACGAAATTAACTCACCAAGGATGTCGACGCTATGTTAGATCATTTTATGAAGGCGAGAGCGCGGATAACGGCCCTTGGGAGATCAGCTGTCAAGGTCGCGGAGACGCTACTCGGATTTACATTTGATTTAACTTCACGCTGGGGGTGCTGAGCAAGAAAAAAAACGAAGAGGCTTGCCTACTGATAACCGATGAAAGCGGGGATGTACATCTGCCAAGTTTGCGGCTTTGGTCCAGAAAAAAAGAACAAAAGGCAACTGACCATACTTTATTTATTGGACAAAACCATGATTTAGCAAGATTTTGGGGTAATTCCTACTGCCTCAAAAAGGTATTTCTAGACAGTTGAATTAAAGTTGAGAAAATTCAAAAAATAATCTCGGTTGAGTCTAGCCGGCTTGAACGCATCAGATTAGCACTATTTTGTTCGTATTATTTGTATTAATTGTAAACCGAGATCAAAGTTGCAAGTTTGAGCTTTTTTAATGGCTTTACCCCAATGTACTAGTAAGAACATGAATTCGTGATATGTTTCATATAAACTGTATGTTTACTACATGGGCAACCAATTGCAACAAAAATAACAGCTGCGTTTTCGCTAATTAATAGCCTAACCTTTTCCAGCGTTAATTATTCCCCGCAGTACAGTCTACTGAATATTCAATGAAATTAGCATCCTAATCGGGCGGCCAAAATCAGTTGCAATCGAGCGGACACAGCCGTCCAATGTAAACACGGGTAAAATGAATTTTGTTTTGGCAAATTTACCCGTTGTTTGCAAGACAAGATTGAAGTTTAATTTTCACTTTGGCTACATCGAATATTCCTTCTTGCGGTTAGTGGCAATTTCAATTTGAAATGCTTTTGAAGTTGAAGACTTGAAACATCTAAAAGCGAATAAAACGTTCTGTCTTTTAATACTATTGAGGGGTATTTTAAAATGTCCTCGTGGGCCATATTTTATTTATCATTTCATTGTTTTGGTTGTATTTCAATTTCTGTATGGACTGCATGGGAATTTCCTCTCTCTCTCACGTATTTTTTTCTGCAAAAAAATAGAGTATAGGAGCAGAGTCAAGATAGAGAAAGCCTTTTTTATTATAATTCAGTATATTTAAAACAAAAGAAACGCTACCGTCGCCTCTACATTTAGAAGTCTGTCATATAAACTGTAGTAAAAGTTGAATTTAATGAACTTCGGCCTTAAAGGAACTGAATTATTGAGTACTGGGCTTTAAAAATCTTGAACTCGAATACTGTATGTATCGAAGTACTTGAATGACTTTTATGCTGATTTCAGCATAAAAGTCATTCATAATAAAACATATTTTCACGCACTTGATAGTTATTAAATTTTCTATTTTTAGTACTAGTAATAAGAGTCATAAATCGCTGCTATCGAATTTTTTTACTAATGTGAAAGTTTTTAAAACTATTATTGCTTTAGTCGAATAACAATTACGAAAAATAATTACTTTTAATTTACACACAGCTAGCAAGCGCTTGTTTAGTAGGTACAATATAAAAAAATAATTTGTCAAACAAAAACACATTGTGTATTTTTTGCTTGAGTTTATTATTTATATACAATATATAACTTTAATCAGACACCCAGACCGGAGTAGGTACTCAACGGCAATTTCGTTTATGAAAGTTCGAGTTATTCATTCGCAACCTATATTTACCGGTTCTGGCTAATACAGCTTTGGTAAATTGGCTTTAACGACAGTTGCCATCAATAGCAATGCCGCCCACGTTATTTGACACTATTTTTAAACTTAGACGTCACGCTTGCATTGACAGATAAAACTTCACCGATGTCACGCCGATTTTATTTTACTCAGTTGTAATTTTGTGTCTACAAGATTTTTCTTGTTATCTCTGTAAAACGAAAACATACGAATTATATAATATCAAATTTATTTTGAATTCCCTCCATTCTTGCGTCAATACCAGTAAACTACGCGGCCCAATGCTTAAACCATTGTACCATATAAGTCGTCAAATCAGTGGATTTTATTTATACCATACCTACACAGCCTACACCCAAAAGCTTTTTCCGGAATGTCTTGTTATCTGGGAGAGATTGCTTAGTAATATAATAACAATATAATTTATATTATATATATATATAGATCATTGTTTTTCTTTTAAGTTATTATAAATACCTATATAATATAGGTATAATTATACGCAATAAATCATTGCTGGCCAATATGTGCAGATTTATGCAAAACTTGTAATAATTTTCATTCCATTTGCATATTAACGAACGTACCGAATGCATTCAATCTGCATTAACATATTTTGGGATGCATGACTGAAATCCATTAATTGAATCCAACTGTGGCTTTCCATTATCTTTGACAATAAACTAATTCGTGACGCTTTTACTGAGCAGTTTACTGAATACTGTTTAGAATAAGATTTATTGAACTTAATAAAACTACGTTTTAACGGTTTTATGCGCGGTAATTTATTTGATTTTTAATTTTTTTGACGTTTCGGCCACTTTTCAGCAGCCATGATCACGGAAGATAAAGATGTCAAGTTTATTGAATTTGTTTTATTCATAAAATTTCACTTTTGTATATTATTAGATAGATAACTCTTTCTTGTACACCATTACAGAAAACTTAAAGCCTAAAATATTTTAAGTGTGCACAGTGGGCTTATCGCTAAAAAGCGACCTCTTCCAGACAATTATTCTTGAAATTTGGATAGACAATAAACTACAAATTTCGAAGTAATTATTATGAATTGTTTTAATGGAAATTAAAGAGCCATGTTGTATTAGGCAGTTTAATTTTTCTATGATAATATTATTTAAACCCTACATTGGAATGACATCGCCTAATAATAATATGTCGTATTGTAAACGTTCATACTGTCGTTAACACAAGAGAGAGGGATATACAATGAGGACTCATGACCTGTGACTTTTTGAACGAACAACAGCGTTCGTCGGATAAGCAGATGCGGAATTTTGCTGTAACAGCAGCAGGTGGCCGGTGTGGATATTACAACCTTTGTATCTTGCATTTTTTATACTGTGATTTTAATAACTATACCCTTTCCAAGCATTTATTTTACTTTTGACAGCTCGATGACGGAAAAATTAGTAATGCCCTAGCGTTACCGACTCGATTTGTTATAAAAAACGACTTCATTTGTAAATAAGTTTTTATCAATTTAACTTATCTATATATTTTTGCTAAACATACTATATCGTATATTGAATATATCCACATTTCAATGAACATATTTTACATATATTAAATAAGCCATTTAAAACGGCACTTATAATAATTGCGGTATTATTTCCTATAAGGTAGAACATTTCTTATTTTCAAATCGATAACTTTCCATTTATATACGTATAGTATCGATGGTATAATAGTCTGTGCATTACATGACTCACAGAACATCACTATTATGTCACCCACAACAATAAAGTACGACATTTTTTTTGTTTCATGTGGGCTTTACTGTCAAGAAATATGTAACTTAATAGACGTGTAAACGTCAAAAGTAAAATAAACTCTTGGAAACAGTATAGATTTGCCGGTAAGAGGCAACACTAGTAAATAAAATTGTGCGTATAAAGAATCAAAGGGATGTACTCCAACTATTTCCCCTTTTTGAAAATGAAATCGTGTTTATTACAAGTTGTAAATGTTAATAAAATTACTTTAATTATTCTAGGTACTTCTAGTCCACGAAGCGTCAAAGGGCAGTTTCTCGCGCGTCTTCGACTTAGAAGCGGGCGATGATACCGACTTAGGCACTCCTAGGACTTCACCTTACGAGAGTCGATTCCCTATTAACATCGGCATCACTGGTTACGTCGCGACGACTGGTGAGGTAAGTTTCTTTAACGTGTATTGATCCTAATGTGCAAATTTTTAGCCTGTAGCTATTTAATAGCACAGAGAATAATAATGTTGGTAACGAAATTTTTAATAGTTTTAAAGCTCTATAATAAATTTAAATACGTTCTAAACTCTTTAATTATTTTTTAAACCCTGTTGAGGGTTAAATAAGACTGAGTGTGCGTAACTCTTTCGATAAATGGTCGTTAGTGTCAAGACATAAAAACTTGTTGAAAGGCCTCCTTACTAACTTGAAACGCTTTATATACCATAGGTGCTTTTTAAATATCGTTAAAAGGTAAGCATGCTCTATTCTGGGCTCTTTACCCCTTACTATCAGGCGTGATGACAGTTAAACTTGCAGCTATAAATAAATAAAAAGCCAATACCTGTTGTCTCTGCAAATACAATTAAGACCTATCATAAGCTAGTGACTATTTTTCAATCCTAGATGATTTATAGTTTACTTTATTTTAGATGTCATCGACGTAAATAACTACATCTTATATTATTCCTGGCTTACATTAGAATCGTGACTAATATAATCTAGCAAAAGATAAGCGTACCTCACCGGCACTGGTACATAAATCATACCTTGTTATTATACTTTGAATGAGCCATTTGTTAAGAGGACAAGGTAGACTTCCAAGTAAATCTGTTTAGCTTTAGTATATATACTACAACAGTATTATACTACCACACTATAAATACTAATGCTACCAATACATAAATAAATGTCTAACACTCGTTTGTGTTACATTTGATATAAATATGTCAAATGTATCACAAACCAGTGTTGATACACTTACGCGTCTGCTTAGGTTCGTAACTCTTATTCTTTCGCTCGAATGTAATTATTTTATCAGAAATTGTCAATTTTTTCTTTCTATGCTGGAGTTTTCGGGGAAATAGGTTGAAAATTTTTGCGGGCGAAGCCACGTGGAATTTGGTTTACTTAAAAAGAACCCTAAACTCAATAATAATATATAAATTAATATCAAGTTCTAAATATTATTTCTAAGTTCAAGTAAACGACTGCAATACGAAATTGAAATTGTTCTAAAATGATTATTATATTCTGAAACTGCAAAATGTCTGAAGATCTTATGCAATTTCAGAAAACAAAAGTGTTCGTTAAACTAATTTTCGCTCCTTTATCTCGCCTCGCTCGTTCTTGAAATGTACGCTTTAATCTGATGAGAGATAATTTTCATTTTATGAAATTCTTAAAGCTTCGAGTATAAAGTTAATTTTGAAGTTGTTTAACTGTTAAGGAAATATTCAAGACCTCTGAATATAAATTTAGTTTATGCAAACTTTAAGTTTGTGATAAAAGTTTGAAATCTATTTAGCTTTTGGAAGGAACATTTACTGGATATTTCTTAATTAAGTACTTACCTTTTAGAAACAGTTTTACCATTAATTAATTCCCAAAATTGAGTTTAGTGACCCTATTTATACTTCTGTTGAATAGAATGTATTGAAAGTTTCAAATGTTGATTATATTTACTAAGACATCTCATTCCAATGTAGTAGATTCAAATCTTGGAAACATAACTGCCTAGATAGTTTTTCTGGCCTGTTCATTTTTTTTTATAATAAACAGGTGTTCTACATAGGTATAGTAATAAATCTTGAGGAATCTTTTGTTTATCGTCAGCTACTAGTACTTCATCTCTGGACGTAAGCTAGCCCAAGTGGGTGCCATATATCTCGACCCTTTGCTTTCTTCTATGTAAATGTATCCATCCTACTGGCGGTGTTACGCTGGTCCACAGTCCATCATGATGGCGAACGTTCTACATTACGTTCTCTGAAGAAACCTGCAAGTCGACATTTCGCAAGTGTGACACGTGCTTTTTAACATTCTACAATCAATGCGTTAGGTTGTTACTGTACTATAGAAAAAACATAATTAACACCTGAGCATAGTTTAAAACAAATAAATAAATAAATAATATTCATAACGATTTCGCTTAGCAACCGCTGTTTTCTATATGATATTATATATATACATTAGGATACGCCCGTGACTTCTTCTACGCTTTACTTCAAATTCCTGCGGGATTCCCGGGACACGAAGTATCGCAGTATTTAAAAAAAAGAATGTAAGCTATCGTATTAGTGGAAATGTCGGAATAAGCTAATTTTTATGCATCTGAACAAACTCCCGGGAAAATTTCCCGAGAATTCCCGGGATACTAAATATCATACATTATATTAAATTTACTATCGATCAGTAAAAAACCACATGGAATTCGATTTTTTTAATCTGGCCAATTTAAATATCTCCCAGAAAAAATCCTGGGGGATTCCCAGCATAAAATGTAGCGCAGATTTTAATTCTAAGAAATTGCTGTCGATCATCAAAAAGCGCATCGAAATCGGCCCAGAGTAGTTTTAACATGAATCCCGAACAAACAGACAAGACATCTAAAAAAATTGCATCGTGTTCTTCACCGTTTATATACCCTATTCCGGTTGTTTTTTTTTAAAGCTTCGATGTACAGACACGGCATGTTTAGAATTTTATAGTATTATTATAGATATAAATATGATATATTTTATATAAAAAGAATATAAAAATGAAAGGTTGTGGTGTATTTGATCAAAAAACCAAACATCCAAACAAACACTTAGTCAAAAGCTCATAGGTTATATGTAGAATTGTAGATACATGTGTTTAATCATATGATAAATTATCTGAATGCCAATATGTTGCGGATCGACCTGCAATTCTCGTTTAACACTGTTTACAAAATTTACTTATTTATTCATGAAGGCCTTTTAAACTTCCTGTTTAATTGCCCTTACGCGTCGTTAATAATAATGTTGTTTATTTTCAGACGGTGAACATTCCTGACGCGTACGCGGATCCCCGCTTCGACGACTCTGTAGACGAAGGCACCGGTTTTAAGCACAACACAATCCTATGTATGGCCATTAAGAATTCAGAGGGCAGGATCATTGGAGTTATACAGGTTAGCTTGTTGTTGTTGGTATTGAGTGGCGAAACTGGTTTCAAGAGAGTCCGGAATATTATATAAAAGATTTCTAACGGCTTTTCTTTTAAACTGCCTTTTTAAATTAAGAATATAAGTGTTACACATGATTATTATTTATATACTTAATCATTCTAAAGGATGAATACTTTGATATATATAGTCATATGAACGAATGAACACGACACAATAAGGGTACGTTTTTTGATTTTTACTATGAAATTTTAAAAATGAAAAATAACCTTAAACACTCGTTTAAATCCGACCAGCAGCAGAAGCGGGGCGGATGCGGCAACGCTTGGTATACAATGGCATGCATCCATTTGTATAGAGCCGTTCGCCGTATTTTTGTGAAAAATAATGTACCACATTTTTTTAAGTAGGGAAAAAATAAAGTATTTGAATAAAAAAAGTATTTTTCAACATTTCATTTATCTCTTCTCTTGATGACTCATTTTCGTGTGCTTCTTCTAGCACACACAAACAATTTTTCATTATTCTTAAATTTTTGGAAGCTATCTTTACATGCCCAATTCAAATTTAAATAAATCAGCAACTCACTTTTTTAAAAATTAAATTTATAGATGTCCTGTTCCTCTCTTCTCATCATTTTAAATAATTACTGAAAAAACCTCTTTCAGTGAAAGCTCGATCGATAGTAGTTCAGTAGTTATCCATAAAGTGTTTAATTTTACACATCACAGTAAGGATTGGAAATAGAGTATTTTTACATACTTTTTTATGCAAAAGTATATTTATCAAAAGTAAATAAGTTATTATAAATTAAGGTTGCCCTTCGTTTGCCCATTAATGAAGCGAACCTTTAACAACGGCGCTCCACTCGCGCCTCTCACTGCTTGCGCCAAGTTCTATGTCCAGCTCCGCTTCTATTCTTAATTATAACGTACAGAATAATGATAACTTGGTACAAAAATATATTTGCTGGCTATGCTAACGGGGATAAGATGCAGTACTATAATATAGTTTTAAATTACACTTCTGTAATCCATGAGTGTTTGTGTTGTACACGAAACTGATATGAAAAAGTCATTGAAAGCTATTTTTTTATTATTATATGAAAAAGAAAAGAGTTGAATTATACTTAAATAAAAGCAGAGCAACGTAACTTTTATAATACGAAAAGTATCAAGTTTTACAGAAAGGAGTTATACGAAATACGTGGTGACAATCTGAAACTCTACATTATATACAAAATTCAAACCACTCGGTTTGAATTTTGTATATAATGTAGAGTTATAGAAACAACAGCGCAATGCGGTTGTATGCGACGATACGGACATAAGTGGATAATATGTGACGTCCTCTGTTTGTGGGCTGCCAGCTTAAGCACACAAAAAATACATGGATGAATTACTAAATTCTATTGCCGTTTTGACTAACAATACATGGCTAAGACATCTTTATACACAAATTTTGGTGCGCAGCCTTAGTACGATAATCTGACTGAAAAGGGCGTAAATTTTGGCGAGAATCATAGCATTGTTGAAAGTTATCTGTATTTATCTATATATTAATACGTGAAGCAAAAACTTTGTACCCATTTTTTACGAAAATTGCGCGGACGGAGGAGTATGAAATTTCGCACACTTATAGTTATATAGAGAAAAAGCGAAGATGCTAATATTTTTTTAGAATTATGCATAAAAAATACATTAAATCAATAAAAAAACATTACACACGCTACCATGTATTTGATACACACACGCATATATACTCTTTTGTTTACTGTTCAAGTCAAATTAACAGTGTAGCCTTGGCGAAATCTGTGATTATAGAAGTATAGTCTTTCACATTAATTACTATGGTCGAAATTCGACCACGGGCTACCACTAGTAATTATAATTCACTCTGAATTCAGATTGATGTGGTAGATGATTTATTAATTTTTTGTCAATTTAATCAAGTACTTAAAATCTTAGAATCTAGAACAATAATACTCATTTGAAAATCCAGTCTAGAGATGATGATAATCGGTGAATTTAAAATGGCGTGCGCTTTGCATACAATTACTTTTTAATTTTGACGGATTATCATCTCCAGCATTGATTTAGCACGTGAATATTGTTCTATAATACAATACTTATGTTTTACGATCCTTCGTAATACTCGCTTATATATATACATTGGACTGTGCCTATGTGCATCCGTGCAGGAACGGAGAAAGAATACAATTTCCTGCGGCCGGGCGGCCTGTCGTAAGAGGCGACAAAACGACCCACAGCCAGGTGGTAGGGTATTTGCCAGACTACTACCATTCCTGGTCTAGAGAATGCCGCCATAACAACCTTGAGTTGTGTTCCGGCATTAATAACCAGGTTCCAGTCTCCCTTAAGAGAGCAGCAGCGCATTTGTAACACCTTTGGTGTTGCAAATGTCCATAGGCGATGGTAACCGCTTTCCATTAAGCTGGCAGTCTGTCTGTCTGCATAACTCATGCTATTAAAAAAAAAAAGAATATATATGTCGGCTCAAGCGCGAGACGAATAACAAACAATAATAATCTGAAATATTATAATCAAAGTTTATTACACTAGAATTATTACAATTACAATATTAAATACAGTAAAATAATACACAGAAATATTAGGACAACTCCAAGAGTTGCATCCACGCTTGTTAGGTGTCGAGCAGCAATTTGCCATCAAAGAATACTGGTATTATCGGACAGTAATTACTGACCACAACATAATAGGTTGGGGAAAAAGTCTTTTAGCATATAGTATGTATGAACTTGTAATAAGATCTCTTTGGCTATACCATTTGTATATGGCTGGTTTTGGTATCATTAAAAAGTTTTAATTTTAAAGAAGACAATTCCAAATTCAAATTGGAAAATGTGTGATTTTCATTTGTTTTTCTTATTGTTAAAATGAGTGAATCTAATGAAGAAATTCGACACATTTTAAAATTTTAATACAAAAAAGGTAAAAATGCAACACAAGCCGCGAAAAAAAATTGTGATGTTTGTAGACCTAATGCAGTATCTGTTAGAGTAGCGCAAATTTGGTTTAAGCGTTTTCAATCCGGAAATTTTGATATCAAAGATGCACGTCGCTTTGGTCGCCCTGTTACGGACAAAATTGATGCCATTTTTGAAAAAGTGGAGCAAGATCGGCATATTAGTAGTCACGATGTAGCTGGAGAACTGTGAATTGACCACAAAACAGTTTTAGCGCATTTGAAAAAAGCTGGGTACACAAAAAAGCTCGATATTTAGGTGCCTCATGAGCTCACTGAAAGAAACCTAATGAACCGTGTACTCATTTGTGATTCCTTATTACGACGTAATGAAACCGAACCATTTATGAAAAAGCTGATAACTGGTGATGAAAAGTGGATCACGTACGACAAGAACGTGCGAAACAGATCGTGGTCAAAGGCCGGTCAGGCTTCACAGACTGTGGCGAAACCCGGGTTAACTCGCAACAAGGTGATGCTGTGTGTATGGTAGGATTGGAAGGGCATTATTCATTATGAGCTGTTACCGCTAGGCAGGACCATCGATTCTGAACTGTACTGCGAATAACTGATAAAATTAAAGCAAAACGTTGAGAGAAAGCGGACGGAATTAATCAACTGAAGGGGTGTGGTTTTTCACCATGATAACCCCACACATCTTTAGCCACTCAGAAAAAATTACGAGAGTTTGGCTGGGAGGTGTTAATGCATCCGCCGTATAGCCCTGACCTTGCACCTTCAGATTTTCACCTGTTTCGGTTTCTGCAGAATTCCTTAGGCAGTGTCAGGTTAACATCACGAGAGGACTGCCAAAACCACTTGTCACAGTTTTTTGATCAGAAGCCCCAAAATTTTTATAACAATGGGATCACGTCCCTACCTACAAGATGGCAAAAAGTTATCCAACAAAATGGCACCTACATACTTTAGTCAAATGTAAATAAACTTTATAAAAAAACCTTTTGAATTTTTATATAAAATGCGAAGAAACTTTTTCCCCAACCTAATATTATGTGCTCCTTGTCCAACAGAGCTTTCGCTCTCTTCAACCGACGAATGTAGAATGTGGAATGTCCCGTTTAGGCGGTTTCACCTCCTTTTATATTGTCGAACCAACAACACAGCGTTTACCCTTTAGTAATCTGGTAAACTGATACTTATTACAAAGGTTATTAAAAATCCTAAAAACATTTATAAAGTGCTCAACAATATAAATCCCATCATATAAATAGAACCCAGTTTTTATTAAACTAAAACACCACTTAATAAAATCAAGTGCAGGTACTTTAAGAAAAACATACGTAAGTAAGTACCCTCAATTTAAAGTCGTTTCTTTACGAAATTTTTACAATTATATCGCAATCTGCGACATATATATATATGATGTAATACAAATTTTACCGCTTCGCGCATCCTTCTCAGCCAGATGATTTTACACTTTTTGTGATCTCTAAATCATGCTATTTTTCTCTGTCTGTCAATATCATAGTATTTTAAAACAATTTAATTATAATAATACACTAATAGCTGACTGTATCTTACCGACCGTTCAATTGCCTTACTATCAGTTAAAATTTGACATAAGCTCCATACAAATAATGTCTAAATTCAATACATTCAAGGCGTCCGTTTGATTTGTTAAAAATGCGGCGTACAAACTCTCAAACCAATTAAAATCCTTGTATGTCATTATATTCGAAAAGATAATTAAGTGTAATGTCGTTTACTACACAAAGTTATTTCTTGTCCTCTTTGTATTGTGTAGAAAGCGGTTCCGGATAAAATGACGTTTTTAGCGTGTATCGCGATATTGTTAGAAATAAGAAAAAATTGCAACCCAATACCAAAATGTACGTGCGAAGCAGAAACACGTTTCATAAAAATGTATTGCTGCCAGAGATAAAAGCATGTGTATTATACACGTTGAAAAATCTCGCGACCCCGACTTGTTTGGAATAAATTCTACGCTAGCAATACTTTATGTTGTGTACACAAGAGACGAGGCTTACGCATAGAGGCGTGTACTGTTTCACTAATTAACCTTCTCGTTTGCATAGTGCACAAACAAAATTCATTTAGTATGATATGTTTAACGAGTTAGCACGATAAAATTAAATTATGATACCTCTTTGAAATTCAAACGTGTTCTGGCTTACTAAATTCTACAGAATTACAATTTCTTTAGGAATTTCGTTACATTACCGCCATCTTTACTGTTCGAATTGGTTTTAATTTATGGGCATGCTGTCATAACTTTTATTTTTTCAAACAAATAAAAAGAACGCTCTTTTTTAGCTTTTATAATAAAGCTTTTATTTGAACACGTCAGACAATTCAAAACGTTTGATAACGTTGCCATTTATCTTAAAATATTTATTGTCTGTAGGCAGAATTCGTTCACAATTTTCTTTTTTATCGTGTACCTTTATTTTACGTGTCGATTTATAGGTACACTCCAACACTTGATGGTTTATAGATCATTACCTGTTCGACATGATTTTCTTTTGTCGAATTACGGTTTTCGTAGTCAAGTTTATAATTAATTATTCGCATTTTTGTAATTAATAAATTAATTTAGGAAGCAGTGTGATTCATTAATTTGACACCTACTTTGACGTACACGCCGTCAAGAAAAAATTGATAGTAAAGGAAATAATGAAGGTTATTTGTTTGGAATGCGAGATTCTGAATAAATATTAATACATTTTAAGTTCAATTAAAAATAAGTAAAATTACTCAGAATAAAATCGTTATATTGTAATTTAACTTACAGACTTTTGTTGATTTTAATTTGGATCACTTGAAAGAATATCGGCTAATAATACTGAGTCATATGTATCCCATAACTCATACAATAAATTGATGAACGATAGTCTTATTTGTGCATTCTGAACTTTATAATAATACTTTATGATGAATTGCAAAATATTTGAATATAGATGATTCGTTGTAATGATAGATAAACAGACATTTATCTTTACTATTGCGGTTACAGTTGTCTGTCCTGTCACGACTGTTCGCATTCAATATAATTATATGTTACTATTGCGGTTACAGTTGTCTGTCCTGTCACGACTGTTCGCATTCAATATAATTATATGTTACTATTGCGGTTACAGTTGTCTGTCCTGTCACGACTGTTCGCATTCAATATAATTATATGTTACTATTGCGGTTACAGTTGTCTGTCCTGTCACGACTGTTCGCATTCAATATAATTATATGTTACTATTGCGGTTACAGTTGTCTGTCCTGTCACGACTGTTCGCATTCAATATAATTATATGTTACTATTGCGGTTACAGTTGTCTGTCCTGTCACGACTGTTCGCATTCAATATAATTATATGTTACTATTGCGGTTACAGTTGTCTGTCCTGGCCCACTGTCCGCTGTCGCCATGATTTTATATTATTATTGCGCTTACGTTTTTCTGCCGTCTCCACTGTTCGCGGTCAACATAAATAATATAATAATAAATGTGCTACACTTTGTGATGAAAATATCATAGGTGTAGTAGCGTAAATAATTTTGTGGGTCCGGTGTGCCAAATGACCGCAACTTAATCTCTAAACGGGTGATATGTTTTCCAGCTGATTGTATAGTTGAATGCAATATTATATGTAGCATCTTATCATGCAGCTTTACTCGTGTAAAAATTATACCGGGTAAAGTGTTGTTAATTCATAACAATCGCATTTTTTACAACGCCGTAAAGGAACAAACAAATATCCTAACAAGGTTATTTGTATATATATGTATATGTAATGTATTAGTTTATGGTATGGTTAGCACTATCCATTAGTATGATATGTTTAACGAGTTAGAACGATAAAATTAAATTATGATACCTCTTTGAAATAAAAACCTGTTCTAGATTACTAAATTCTACAGAATTACAATTTCTTTAGGAATATCGTTACATCACCGCCAGCTTTACTATTTTAAATGAAACTTGACATTGCGTTTGTAAATTTATCTAATCTATTGATTTTGAACGATATCACACATACAGCAAAACCTACCCATATTCCTATAGATTCAGTTGATACCTACTGTTGAAAGTTAACAACAACTAGTTAACTAGTTAAACTCATCACAAGTTTTGTTGTTTTGCCAAGTTATGATTTTAATACGTACTTAGCAATATTAATAATTATTGTTACTGTTAAATGATGATTCAGTATTAAATGTATGATGGCTGAAATTGAACGCCCTATTAGTACTTAAGCTGCACTTAAAATAAACAGATTTGAAGACACGTTTTCGTAGTTTTTGTCTTGGTAATGAGAACTAAAATTAAGTACTTAAAATACGACAACACACATACTGGACGCTATGCGCTATATTTTTGTAAAGAGTATAATGATCTCAACAAAAACCGTCCTAGCATTGATACATTGTTTATTTCGCAGCTCGTAAACAAATTCGACGATCTGCTGTTTACAAAAAATGACGAAAACTTTGTCGAGGCATTCGCTATATTCTGCGGGATGGGCATTCACAACACCCACATGTACGAGAAGGCAATCACGGCTATGGCAAAGCAGAGTGTAACCTTGGATGTAAGTCAAATTCTTTCTTCTTTATTTATTTCGAAATATTTATACTTTACTAGTGTTTACCCCGCGGCCGTGCCGCGGGTCAAGCTCTAATGCGTATCTCTTGTATACCGTACTGAACCGCCTGCTTTAAAGAACAGGCGGTACAGGTTACAATCTATTTATTATTTTATGTATTTGCCCCCAGAAGGTTCACTTCATTTTATATCACAAACTATACCATTCCCCATCTATCTGTAAACTACGTTATTTGTCCAAGTGACAAAACTGGACAAAAATGACAAAAGTGAACTAAGAGGACAAAGGAGGACCTACGGGACCAACGGGATCAACGGGACTAACGGAACCAAGTGGATGAAATGCACAAAATCACAAAAAACCTATCCCACTTTTTGGGATAACCTTTACATAAATCTATCCCATTATCCGGAATGAAAAGTATCCCTTGGCCACCCACGGTATTAAAATTACATATGTACCGAGTTTCAGCTAAATCGGTCCAATAGTCTTTCCATAAAAGGATAACAAACAGAGAGACAAATATATTTTTATCCCGGAAACTATCCCATTTTTCGGGATAAAAAGTATTCTATGTTCATCTTCGGCATAGAAAATATATATATATATATATATATATATTCTGAGTTTCAGCCAAATCGGTCCAGTAGTTTTGCCGTGAAAACGGAACAGACAGACTTATTGTTGCATTTATAATATTAATAGGGATTACTGATATTGTTATTAATACACTAGGATATGCCCGCGACTTCGTCCACACTTGATTTGAAATTGCCGCGGGATTCCCGATACACAAAGTAAGAAAACTGTGTCGGTATACACTAATTTTTATGTACCCGAAACTACTACAAACCTTTCCCGGGAAAATTTCCGCGGGATTCCCTGGATAAAAATATCACACATTTTATTATATAAAATTTGCTGTCTATCAGTGAGGAAACCACATTGGAATTCAATTTTTTTTAATCTAGCCATTTTTAATAATTCTCAGAAAAATTCTCGCGGGATTCCCGGGACAAATATTAGCGCAGATTTTTAGTCTAAGAAATAGCTGTCGATCAGTGGAAACCACATGGGAATCGGCCCAGTAGATTTTACGTGAATCCCGAACAACAGACAACCAGACAAGAAATAAAAAAATCATCGTTTATGAAGTGTATTCCAGTTGGGGGTTTTTTTTTTAAATAGCTTCAATGTATAACAGACACGGCATTTTTAGAATTTAACAATATTACAGAACCTTATTACATCTCATTGCATGATCCAAAAGAATATAAGCTTGCCGTGCTTATTAAAAGCCTGTTCAGCTCATGGAAAGTGGTTACCTCTGCCTATAGCTGTAGCGAATAAGCGAAATAAAACAAGAGCGAATAATTGTTTTAGATACACCAATCATTTATTGGTATATATAAATAACTTGGCCAAGTATTATTTATATAATTTTGTTCGTTACAGGTATTAAGTTACCATGCATCGGCATCATTAGATGACGCACAGCGGTTACGGGTAAGTTCACAGTACGTGATTAATTAACATTAGAACCACTCCATTATATTCCTCAAAGTCTAAGCTTATTCATCCAAAAGACAAGACGTCTCGAACAATAGCATACCGTCGAACTTAGTATTTATGAGGTTTCAAGAACAGTTTTCCCAAGACTACCATGTCTCTAGCTTTTATAAATTTCTTTTGCTTTAGCAGCTATGAATGTATTTCTGATTTGCGCGCTTTTATGGCCGGTTCCTATGTCTTACTATTCATTCCATTGCACTACCATCGCCTTAATTTTGACACAAGAAGTATGGAGCTTATATCAAACTGTAACCGATAGTAAGGCAAATCTACGGTGGGTAAGATATAGGAACCGGGCATTAATTTGTGTATTTCATAGTCTTTTTGGTATACGAAATTATGACTTAATTTATTCATGTTTTCTACCTATACAGTATATAATTAATACTTAGCTAGACAAATGCATACAATACATATGTGAATGAAAATAGTCTTATCTAATACGCAATTAAACTCTTCCAAATTGTGCTATAGTTTATATTAGTTATTTAACTCAAAATAAATATTCGTCAAGGTTAATTTAAAAAGGAAAATCCAGTTATGATTTTATTTTTGATTAGATAGATAGATAATGTAATCTATTTTAAATAATGAATAAAAAAAATGTTCATTTAATTTAGAAGTTACATTACCGACAGGAATATTAGCTTCATTGGTGTTTGAAATTATTATCTTTCACTGTATATCAGCAAACTTCACTCATACAATGTGATGAACACGGTCTACATTAAGATGTATTGTAGCTAAGTTATGCCAGTGGAGATTTATGCAAGTTGTAAGCTTTTGTTGATCATTATGTGAAGGTAGTGAAACACTGGTTTTGCTTCATAAAAGGTCATGACAGAGTCATGTTTTGTGTCAATTAGATAACTTACATATTTTGCTTTAAAAGATGCTTTCTATTCACCAACTAAATATATTATTTGCAAGTCATAGACATTATATATCAGCCAGGTACATGTATTTAACAAGGTTTACGCATCATTGCATGTTTTTTTTGTCTATTTTTATAAAACTTAAAATTAATTACTTAAAACACTTCAGCACCTAAACTGGCCTCATTTACGAACTTAAATATCAACTTTTGAATTACTAAAATTTGGGGGTGTATTGAAAATTAAAAGTGATCCTAGGGTTGAATTACTCTGTAAACTTATTACATTATACTTTAAAAAGTACTTATTTATTTAAGTAACTTGGAAAGTGTGAATATTTTCTCTTAGGCTAGCGACACACCTGCCACACGGCGCTGAGAGTTCGGCTAAATACGCTCGCAGTGTTTTTAAGTAACCTATGACACATCCGCCGAAATTACGTGGCGTTCGGTGTAATTCCGAACCTTTCATCTAGCGACTGTTTTCATGAGAAAGCATTCAATATATTTTGAATAGCAATCAACACATCATGCGGCGCATTATGCGACTAAAAGTTTAGCGAACGTAATTGTAATTCACAATTTCATATTGCCAACACTGGTGAAATTAATACTTTAAAGTAAAAAAGGTAGGGTTATAAAATACAATAAAATGTTTGGGGAAAGTTTCGTACCGTACTATTTTCCACCACGTAAAGCGTTGAACTACATGCTCCGTAATTCCGACAGTTCGGCGTGTTTAGTGTATCATGCCAACTGAATACTAAGACCAATCATTCAGTAGCCGAAGTGTCGGCACCATACCTTCGACAAGTGCGTCGTTACACTTAGATGAACTTTTCAGAACTTTTTAGCTTATTTGATTGTGCTTGTCCTATTCTGCTAGAAGTGTTACTGTTGCACATATTCGATCACATCTCTAGTATATAAGTGACGCACTCTTTATTAAGAGCTGAATGACACATTCAATGAAGTTTCATCTCCAGACGCTGAGGATACCATCGTCGGCGCACTTCAGCCTGCACGAGCTTGCGTTTGATGACATCGAGATGACAGACGACGA
The DNA here is from genome assembly GCA_039645545.1 of Dendrolimus houi. Lineage (NCBI taxonomy): Eukaryota > Metazoa > Arthropoda > Insecta > Lepidoptera > Lasiocampidae > Dendrolimus > Dendrolimus houi. The sequence goes on from CM077133.1 coordinate 9,547,406, forward strand.
CACTTTGAGGGCATGCCTTCGTATGTTCCTAGATCTTGACTTTGTGGAGAGGTTTCACATTGACTACGGTGTGTTGTGCAGATGGTTGTTGAGTGTCAAGAAGAACTACCGCAACGTAACGTATCACAATTGGAGACACGCGTTCAATGTCGCGCAGATGATGTTCGCTATTTTGACGGTACGTGGGATTTGGGTTTATTTTTTAATGTAAGAGTAAAACTGATACCGACGCTTGTTTTACATACGTATATACATGCATATTACCATGTCTGTAGCCTATAAGAACAGACAATAGATCTCTACTTGCTACGATCCTGATAAACACCTTTCATTTCATCTAAAAATGTTGGAATAATGTTTCGCTTCGCGTTCCAATTAATTATTAACATGATTCGAGGCAGTGCCCTAAATAGGGCGGTGCCACCGGTGCCCAGGCACAGGGCGTAGACTCTGGGGGACGCAAGAATGGCCAGACCAGACAGGACTATTGTTTTTTCGGTTTGCTCCTGATAAGTTCCCGCTGGGCCCCTAGTGCTCGATTCAAACACATACGTACCTACATGCCAGTATCATCAAAAACGTCTATTAAAGTAGACAAAACATCGCGCTCAGTTTTTTGGCAGCGCAAGAACGTAATTGTCTTCTAGTTTTTAAAAAATGAATAGATTTTTCTTCCAAAATATTAGATAATTGGTCCAACAACACAGGTCCTTGTGCCTTATTTTATCACCCTGAATGAAATAAAGTAGGCCTATACATAGCATTGCTCTAGTAGCTAGGGTATCTATAATATCTAAAAAAACAAGAGCGCAGTTATAGAGAAGCTCGCATAGGGCACATAAAAAGCTATTTACGGCACTGATTTGAGGTATATTAGTTTTAGTTAATTAGCATTGTAGTCGGTAAAATCACAAGTAGTATTTTAATAAGTTTTGGATCTTTGGATCGGATTTGGGTACACGTTTTTTGAAAATTTGATATTGATGAATTGGAAAAAATAATAAATTTGTCAATTCACAACATGCGAATATGCGATGCTTTAAAAACGAGTTTTATTAAACTCATGTTAAATAAATTTTCCTTCAGGATATTGAACAACAGCTATTATTTTTCATCTTTAGCCGGTTTGTATGCTAATTTGAATTATGATGTTATTATTATGTTTGTAATTTAATTTCAGGAGACACAGTGGTGGAAGGTTTTCGGAGAACTTGAATGTTTGGCGCTGATCATTGGGTGTCTGTGTCACGACCTAGATCACAGGGGGACCAATAATTCATTTCAAATCAAGTGAGTGCAATTTATCCTTTATTTTGAAGGATGGTTTGACTGTCTATTGTGGTGCCTTTGTCTTCGTTCTACCACCGCACTGTTCGCCATCGGCTGGGCGATTTCCGAAATTCCTCGATCCACTACACTTTTGTACGCAACGTTTCTTTTGAGTAACATGGGGATTTGGAATGAGTTCCCAGCTGAGGTTTTCTCACAGTTCTTCGATATGCAGTTTTTTAAAAGGGTGTCATAAATTTATTTGAGGCCGGCAGCGCGTTGGGATCATCTCAGGGGTTCAATTCTGCTATTTCAAAATATTCCAAGTACGATTTCATTGCTATAGTGTGAAAAATTCGTATTCTACTAAATCCATAATATCTTCTCGATATCCTCGTGGCAGGGTATTAGTAGAGAAAAATCGTATTACCATTAGCAAAAATGGCTTTAGCCGAAGTGAATGTTGAAAAGTTACCAAAAATTTTAAACATTTATTACGCGAATTTTTGCTTATAATATTGTTACGACTTAGGCTTCGACAAAGACAAATTCCACGTACGGTCTGTAAAAGCACATTTTATTACCTGTCGGCTTTTGAACTAATTGTAATCCTTTTATGATCGTCTTCTTTTTGTTTACTTATTTATTGGCATACGTTTATAGTATTGTGGAGAACAGCCTATTGTTCTACTGTACTCGTTTACGGCCGCTTGCAGGCATCATTAACCAGGGTTACGGATTAAGTACAAGCTGATTCTAGGAAATTATGTCGACGATACGATACGGACACATTTGCATTTGTGCAGTATAAAACAATGGCCTTATTGAGAAAGGGGGTCAGTTGAGCTACAACTACGATACGGGCGTGACGTGTGTACATATTCGAGAATCTAATAGTGACGTACTTTTCGCGTTTTATTGAATTACGACCTTCTGCATTATGTTTGGATTTGGTGTGTCCGGTTATATTTGTACCTGTATTATACGTGTTTGTATAGTTTTAATAAACTCTATAATATTTCTAACGGCATTTTAATTCAAGTCCCGCTAACTCGTAACAATATTTATAAAGATAGAGTTGCGTGGAACGGGTACGCCATTGAAATTAACAGAATACCGAAATCAGGCAAACGTACGATTGAGACAATAGTGTCCGGAGATATTGACGTGATAGTCATAGCAAAATTGGGCCCCTGGTGTCACAAATGTCTATAGGCGACGGTAACCGCTCACCATCAGGGCAGTCAGACTGTCTGCTGATATAAAAAGTTTTTAATTTGTATTTCTATGTATTTCAGAGCATCTTCACCGTTAGCACAGCTGTACTCAACGTCGACGATGGAACACCACCACTTCGATCAGTGTCTGATGATTCTCAATTCACCAGGAAACCAGATTCTGGTGAATCTCTCCTCAGACGACTACGAGAAGGTCGTCAAAGTACTCGAAGACGCTATACTTTCCACCGATCTAGCTGTTTATTTCAGGTCAGACTTAAATACGTGTCTTATGCGTATTATTATTTTAATTTAACTGATTACTATTCATTAACTTGATGCTAGACAATTATAAAATGTTAATCCTAATAAGATTTTAATATTACCTATATAAAATTATTAGAGCTAGGTATGTTGCTGAATAGTTTCTTGAGTCGCTTATTTTCTTCAAGCCACACAACATGTTGCGAAGCGGTGGTAATTTAGCCTATTGTGTATTGTACTCGTAAATGGCCGTTAGCAGGCATAATTGGGCAGGTGTGTAGATTACGAATGCTAAGAAATTCGATCTACGCGGGTCGGCAGCCATATTGTATCGGTGCAGCATATAGCAATGGCCCAATGGAGAGGTCGGCAGTCTAGCGATGGTCACAAGCGAGACAAGACGTGTGTACATTCTATAGGCTATATAGTGTCGTCACTATATAGCTTATCGACTTCACACGATTCACACGACTACATGATTCAATAACACGCGCAAATTCCGTACTTTGCGCGTTTTATTGAATCGTGTATTACGTTTGTACTGGTTGTGTCCAGTTATATTTGTATCTGTGTTATACGTGTTTGTATAGTTCTAATAACCGGCATTTTAATTCGAGTCCCGTAACTCGTAATAATATTATAGAAGATAATATGTGTCATCTACCAAATGAAAGGAAAATAATCTTCTAAAATTTAATTACAGCAAACGCAATGGTTTCATAGAACTAGTGAGCACAGATAGGGCAGTTACTCCGACATGGGGTGAATGTGTGGAACGAAGGGGCCTACTCCGGGCTATGTTGATGACCGCGTGCGATTTAGCCGCGATCACAAAACCTTGGCCCGTCGAACGGCGAGTCGCCGCTTTGGTGGCGGGTGAATTCTTCAGACAAGGAGATTTGGAGAGGCAGAATCTGAATTTAACACCTATTGTAAGTTCTATGCTATGCTTTTTTTATAGTATAACCCGTATCACTCCCCATTCTGTTTAAGACCTTTACCTTATTATTTAAATACTCTCTATGTACAGTCGTAAATTTTACTAATACTTAAAGGCTAAGTTAAATTATTATAAATTGAATATAATATAAACCTATCTACACAAAGAACATAAATTTACAAACTAAATTAGTGATAACTGCTATTCCAGACACGACCTGGAATTTTCTATGCTACGCTACTTTACCAAATTTAATAGTCTTCTGTCCAAATGTACTGTGTCAATTTTTTATTAATACGTGCAGAAACGTAGACAGAATATTAATTCCTTCAGCCGGGTGGCCTGTCATAAAAGGCGACCAAGCAACCCACAGCCAGTTGCTAGGGTATTTAATATTTTTAGTGTTTTTTTAATGTGAATTTGTTATTTTTCAGGACATCATGAATAGAGACAAAGAAGACGAACTCCCTGCGATGCAAGTCAAATTCATTGATACAATATGTCTGCCTATTTATGAGGTAAGTTTCATATAAAAATATGGTACAACGATGAACACCTGTTTTTATCACTAACTATGAATTGCGTAGTGTGTTTAATGTATATTTGTAATATTTCAAGCGGCATTTGATTGAGTCTCATCATACGTAACAATAGAATATCTCCTTCTCCAGTCTTACTTACTTGCTCCGTTGGCTCAGTGACCCAAAGTGAGACGTGGCCTCGTCTTATAATGATTTGGTTTTGAATCATGTGTGTTTAAGCAGTTTTCTGACTTAATTATTACGATGTTGAAAGAAAACATCAAGAAAATATCCATTGAGGTTATCGATCTGTGAAATCAATTAATCCGTTTTGGATAAGCATGGACGGTATATCATCCAGTCGGGTATATCGTTCTACTAGCTAGCAAATAAATATAAGATTGTTTACATTATAATAATTGATATGCGATAAGTAATTTTAATATTAACAATGGCTTATTGTAAATTTTTCAGGCATTCGCAGTACTCTCATCTGCATTACAACCAATGTTAGACAGGGTTAAAAGCAACCGTGCTCATTGGATAGAGCTGGCGAACAATGACAAAAACCACCTCAAGATCGAATATGGCCTTGAAAAGGACCATATCGAGAAAAACGATAAATCGAGTATAAGTTCTCAAAATGTCGATGACACAGAAAATACTTACGAGGGTGACAGTAGCGGAGCGGTTAGTTTATCTTCAGAAACTAATTCGAAGTACGATAATCTTGAAAATCCAGTAGTAGGCCTCCTAAGTAATAACGTACTAAATATGGCCAGAGAACCGACCAAATTTTCTCAAATAAATGAATTGAATTAATTAACTTGCAATAGACACATTGTGATAGATGAGCAGAATATGATGTACAGTTTGTAGAGTGTACGGAACCCCGTTTCTAAGGCCAATAGCAATGCCAGAATGTTTATAATTTTAGGATATTTAAAGGTCTTCATAAATAATAATACTCTTTTAAGATCATTCTAGAACAACAGTCATTTGTGAAACCAATTTTGATGTCGCGTCTAGTTTCATTATGCATGATTTTTTTAGTTTCTTTAATATTAGGACAAGAAAGATTTTTCTTTCTTGAAGAATGCAATTTCTGAAGAAACTTCTTTTCTAATCCTTCCTGTCGGTTTTTCTCTTTAAGTGCTGTATGTAATTTTATATAAATTACAAATGGTAGCAGTTTTGATTATAAATTAAAATAACTTTTATGAGATGATACTTTGTTCTCGCAATTTAGCGAAATATCCGCTCAGATTAGATAATATGTTTGAGTGTATAGAACGCCTTTAAAGAAAACGCAACTTTTCTGTTCTATCGATTCTATGCTCAGTTTTTTCTTCCTAATTCTTCTGGGTATTGTGTGGGCGTTGTTCTAGAATAAGATCGATGTAACAATTAGATTATCAAATAAATAACGTGTATATATTGCTATTAAAATACAATGTGTAATTTGTTTTAAATTCCCCTATTATATTCGATTATTTATGTATGCATTATATAGTGTGAGAAAAAAGTGTAGAAACGAATTGGGCCATCACTGTCGCCAAAATGTCAGCCCAAAAATCATTTAATAAAAACTTAAAAACAAAAAGCCCATAGCAATTTTTAATCTAAACTCAACCGACTTAGATTATGTTGATACATGAAAATGACATTCCGCTTTAAGACTTTTGTATCAGACTATGCGTAGATTTGTCAGAATTAACAATGTTTCACAATTCTGGTCATAAAGTCATTTGAAATACATTACTCAGTACTTGCAAGTGTTGGCACTTGGCAGTCATTAAAATTATGACAAACGTCGAGTATTTCCAGTGGAAATTATTCGACGTGTTGTTTCATGAAATTATAGGTACATACTGTAATTATGTAGTTTAAATAGAAACAATTTGCACTTTTTCCTTAATATCTATCGCTGCATTAGACAGGATATATCACTGTACATTCTTCTTTAAAGCTCTTCTTATGCTAGGTTTCTATAACTTATAAATAATTAAACATTCGCTTAATAAAATAAATGGCGAATAAGATATAGAAATCCAGTATTAATGATTTCTCGCGTATCTGGGAGACACTTTATTTCATTTATATGTTATTCATATCATCGTTCTTATTGGTCTGTTTGAAATGCAGGGTGCGTGAAGTGTTTGAATAGATTGTGTGATATTTGTTTATTAAATAGGTGGTTTAGTCGAATTTGAAATTGATCTATCGTAAGGCGTAAATTATTTGATAAGTTTCATGATGACCCTCGTCACACTATTTTTATACACTTCATTATGTAGCTTTACATTAAGTACCTATGATAGAAAGTAATGAGTAGGTATGTGATGTTCTTTTTATTTTACCTCATTCGTTTATTAATATTGCATAATACACGATATATGATTGCTTTTGGGTGAAGTCTAAATACGTTGCAAAGAAGCTGGATTGAGTAATATCGCTGTGAAATTGAGTCAGTCTACTTGCGTCTAGTTTGACAGAGCGCCATATTATACAATACATTATATTTTGCCCAATATCTTTGCGATGTATAAGATTAAGATCATGTAATTTTTTATTTTTACACTAACTATACTGTTCTATTACATATAGAAAATATTTTGGCTTTAAATACTCATAATATCACAGTTGTAAGGGGCCTAAATGTCATTGCGATAAAAATGTATACCATTTCGAAATAACCAAACGTACCAAAAAAGAGTAACAGATATTTTTGCATAAAAATGCGATCTTCATATTAACATATTTTTAGACTCTTTCCAATTATAATAATAATTTCTTGTAATAGTCAGGCCTGTATTTTAGGACAATACTAATGGATTTACTGTACCTTGAGATAATAATGCGTCCACAATAAAAAGTATTTTCTTATGTACGAAGCCTCACAGTACCGCTCGACTATTTCATTTTGGCGAGTACCTTCTAAAGCGTGTCGGTTTGCGAACTAGTAGAGTTTTTATATACAGGCCTTACTTCGTTGCAGTCGGAGATTTGTAAAAAATATGCACAATTTGTAAATAATATTCATGTTTATAAAGTAACTAACATGTTTAAGTTTTTCGGTAAGTACTTACTATGAATTCGGGTTATATTATTAAAATACTGGTTAAATAATGAACATGAATTGTAGTTGTTACGATTTTTTTTGTGACCGCTAGGGAACTATCGCCTCGCATTAATTTATAGCCTAAATAGTCGCACTCAGAGTACTTTGTTAATGTTTACCTAAAAGGGCTAAAATTTTGTTTATGATTTTAAATTACAAATATTGCATACTAAGGTTCCGCTAAGGCCTCCTTTAGCCTGTTTTAAAGGAAAGGGCCAAAGCGGCTTGGGTGACTTCACACATGGTTTATCTTGCACCTGTAATTGGGCGTGATACCATTTGATCTGTCACTCGCCTTGTCAGCCGGATATAATGTCAGCTTAAGGGAAGACAAATATTAAATTGTCACTTAAGATTACCGGCCCATTAACTGAGTCTGAGTGCGACGATAAGACAGTTGCCTTATCGTCATTCATTCCAAATATTAAACTTATCGAAAGCTAAAAGGCTATTTGCTTTTATTGATACTATGATACAACAATAAGTATATTTTCGAAATATAAACAATAAAAAATCTATACACATTTTTTAACAATTCTGGTATAGTTTTGCATTTGATCACGTTTATTTCAGTATAGTTTTTGTTTTATAGCCTTCTAGCCATCGATAAAAAGAAATGTAATTGTGTCGTCTTTTGAGAATTATAATGAAATGTCAATTAAACTCACTCGTATTTTGTTCCATACTAGAGCCTCAAGTCTGCTGTTACAGTTGTGTCAAAATGGTCTATGATTTACTTAATTATTATTACCTGATATATACAAAAACTGGTGAAATTAGTAAGTAGATAACCGTTACACATTCTCAGGGGTCTTCTTTCTGAATGGCCTTTAGAAGTGACGAAAAGAATTGGGGTTCAAGGGAACCTCTTTGCCCGGAGTTCAACTACTCGCTGGTGATTTCCACATTACAGTGTCCACGCAACATGTCATCTGTGAGTTATTTGTTCACTCTAGTATTCGTGCCCATATCGGGCTTTATAGCCATCTGTGACTTCTGGTGGCCTGTTAACGACTTTATAGGCTTCAAAATCTCATAAGATCGCTTTAGTCAGGCGAGTATGTGGGATTGTACGGGGTTGGTAGCCAGAGACCATTTCGTTACATAACTGTTAAGTATAATAGCAGATTTGCAAGGCTTAGTGTTTTCCTTCTAGTTTAACTCTCGTAAACTTTTTTTGCCACGGAATTTCGTACATTTTCCAATATAAATGTCATAGGTATATCTCCAACAATCAAACAATCTCGCTTTCTCATTGATACCTATACGATTGCCTATATAATAATATGGATTTAAAGCAATTTTGAAAATATCGAAAATAGTTATGTAACGAATTTAATAATTAAATTTATAAATTTGTGGATTAGTTTGGTGATTTTTGGTGAAAAATTAATATAAGACCCAGCTGATAGAAATCATTTCGTCAAACATTTATTGTATAAACAAATAATAATTCATGTAAAAATTATCCAATACATGTACCAAGTAAGATGTTCGTCAAATTGAATTACAAATAATAAATTTTATGAAATAACCTCAATTATATAACTAGCTTTTTAAATTTCCATATTATATTAAATTTTAAAATTAATATGAAATTATGAGCGATGATTCCCTCAATTATAATGACCAATTTCCAATGTAGGAACACATATATAAAATATGAAAACACATATTTTTAATATTGGAATAATTCTCTCTATAGCATTAGATATTTACATGAAAAAAAATCTCAAATTATTTGTGGTAATAAAAATATGTACAACATTATTTTTAAGATTGCTGTAAGTATTATTAGAAAGTAATTAGAAAATTAATAATTGTAATTTCACTAAATGATGAGTTGCATGATGTGTGAATAATATGGAGGTTGTTTTTGTTCCAGACGAAAATGTTATTTATTTATGAATAAACAAGTTTTGAAATAACATTTGTTTTATTTAAATTTACCTTACAGGAAGGATTTTGTTTTGCTATGAATCTTATAACTTTGCCATATTTAGTTGATCAGATTTACAAAAAATAAATTACAGGCCAAATTCTTAAGCTAAGCCATTTTTTCTTTTTCCAATCTGCGTCACTACTCATTATCAAAATCAATCCCGAGAACGTTAGAACTATTCAGAGATATTTTTCAGACAAACGCTAGAACATTCAATATAACTATAGTGCATTTCTGCCTAGAATTACAAATTTTTTGAAAGTCACATTGCATAGCAATACTTCTCAATCATATAAAGTTCCCGCGAAAATTTTAAAATAAGAGATTGTTGTTCTTCTATATGTCACAGTGACATGCAGGTAAAGGAACTAAATCAATACCGACTAGTCAATATAAATAAGCTGTAGAGCTTTGAGTGATAAATTTTAGATTATTAAATTAAGTATTAGGTTGGGGAAAAAGTTTCTTCGCATTTTATATAAAAATTCAAAAGGATTTCTTATAAAGTTTATTTACATTTGACTAAAGTATGTAGGTGCCATTTTGTTTTAAAACTTTTTGCCATCTTGTAGGTAGGGACGTGATCCCATTGCTATAAAAATGTTGGGGTTTCTAATCAAAAAACTGCGACAAGTGGTTTTGGCAGTCCTTTCGTGATGTTAACCTGACACTGCCTAAGGAATTCTGCAGAGACCGAAACAGGTGAAAATCTGAAGGTGCAAGGTCGGGGCTATACGGCGGATGCATTAACACCTCCCAGCCAAACTCTCGTAATTTTTTCTGAGTGGCTAAAGATGTGTGGGGTTATCATGGTGAAAAACCACACCCCTTCAGTTGATTAATTCCGTCCGCTTTCTCTCAACGTTTTGCTTTAATTTTATCAGTTATTCGCAGTACAGTTCAGAATCGATGGTCCTGCCTAGCGGTAACAGCTCATAATGAATAATGCCCTTCCAATCCCACCATAAACACAGCATCACCTTGTTGCGAGTTAGCCCGGGTTCCGCCACAGTCTGTGGAGCGTGACCGGCCTTTGATCACGATCTTTTTCGCACGTTCTTGTCGTACGTGATCCACTTTTCATTACCAGTTGTCAGCTTCTTCAAAAATGATTCGGTTTCATTACGTCGTAATAAAGAATCACAAATGAGTACACGGTTCATTAGGTTTCTTTGAGTGAGCTCATGAGGCACCCAAATATCGAGCTTTTTTGTGTACCCAGCTTTTTTCAAATGCGCCAAAACCGTTTTGTGGTCAATTTCCAGTTCTCCAGCTACACCGTAACTACTAATATGCCGATCTTGCTCCACTTTTTCAAAAATGGCATCAATTTTGTCCGTAACAGGACGACCAGAGCGACGTGCATCTTTGATATCAAAATTTCCGGATTGAAAACGCTTAAACCAAATTTGCGCTTTTCTCACAGATACTTCATTAGGTCCATAAACATCATAAATTTTTTTCGCGGCTTGTGTTGCATTTTTACCTTTTTTGTAGTAAAATTTTAAAATGTATCGAATTTCTTCATTATGTTCACTCGTTTTAACAATAATAAATCAAATGAAAATCATACATTTTCCTAATTTGAATTTGGAATTGTCTTCTTTAAAATTAAACCTTTTTAATGATACCAAAACCAGCCAGATACAAATGGTATAGCCAAAGAGATCTTATTACAAGTTCATACATACTATATGCGAAAAGACTTTTTCACCAACCTATTAATTTATTATGCTAAGTTATTCTTAAAAATCTTTAGGTATTTTTTTTTAAGTATTGACATCAGTAGGTTCTCGAATCATGTCGTTTACTCTTGTTTGAATATGCTAAGTATATAAACAAAATGGAAAAATTAATGGAACGTAACGTGTTTGTTAAATTAAACTGCTGCTGTGAGTTTTTGGCGGGAACTGAAAGGGGACGTTGTGCTGTGCAGTTTTATTTTATAAAAATGTGTAAAATTACTCTAAAATGAACAAAAGTTGTAGGATATTGATAGTTTTTGAGTAGTAATTATGTATTTTTGTGAGAAATGTGAACTGTATAGCCAAATGTGGCCTTTCGTGTTTTCACAAGAACTCCGTTGCATGGCGTCGATTGTAGCCTACAATACAACTGCGCCTGGCTTAAAGGCCTAGTAGCCAAGCTATAAACATAAAAAGAAAACTGTCTTCTTTATTTCACTTTCTGAAGTTTCTGACTTACCCAAATCCCAATCTCATCACATGATCTGTGTTACGTGTTTCCCACTTATTTTTAAAACTGTAGAACTTTGAAGTGGAGGTTTATTTTTATGAAATTTGAATGAATCCGTTATTTATTTAAAATTTTGAACTAAAAATATGTCTGTGAAACTTTATCACTTCAATTATAGTGCACCCTCGCGAGGTGCGTTACTGGCAGCAAGAGCTTTAGGAGCGCCCATTAAACTAGAAATCGTTAATCTCCTAAAAAAAGAACAGCTTAAAGAAAGTTTTTTGAAAATAAATCCTCAGCACTGTTTGCCTACCTTAGACGATGATGGTTATATTTTATGGGAAAGTAGAGCAATTGCGTGTTATTTGGCTGATAAATATGGAAAAGACGATCAATGGTATCCAAGAGATCTGAAAAGACGAGGTTTGGTTAATCAGCGACTATATTTCGATAGTTCAACGTTGTATGTGAAAATTAGAGCTATTATGGTAAGATTTTGTATAAACTATTCTTATAATAATAGTTTTACTTGAAAGTTTTTTTACTTCGTTAATTAATTTTTCTTCATTAGTTCTTATTATAATTTAATTCTAAATTTAATGCCACGTTTATTTGCCTATTCTTTGTATTGTTGTAATTATTGTACTGTCAATCACTTAAATATATGATATTTTGAAATAAACAGTTTGGCCCTTTGTCAACAATGTAATTTTTTGCTATTTCATTCAATTATGTATTCTACTATAGTAGTTGTAGAATACTGTGTAGTAGATCATCCACTTTATCAGATAAATTTCCCATGGAAATGTTATAAAATTAAACTAAATCGCAACTGTTAAAATATGTAGTTATTAACTATGTACATATGATAGTATTTATCTTAACCTGAGCTTAACACTGAGAACTGACCTGTATTATTTATAATCAGTTTTTAAACTTGTATAGGTCAGGAGAATAAATTTAGTATGATAATTATGATCTCTGCATGATGAACACATTTTAGGCTTTATTATAATATTACTTCAAATTACTATAATTAGAAGTAATGTTGCAGTTTGCTCTATAGTCCGTTTTAAGAAAGAATAATAATTAGTGTATTTGGGTAAGAACTTAATTATTCAGTAGAAACAAAATTCTGGTTGTGTTGTATAGTATGACTTATTTAGTGTCAGTTGTAGAGTTATGTTGAAACTAGTTAGTATAAATTCAGCTTTTGACTTGTGCTCTTTTGCTTGATTATTCTTACATATAAAAATATAACAAGTAATTTTAATGCAATTGAAACTATTTTCAGTTCCCAGTTTTGTTCCTTGGTGAAACAGTGGTCAAGCAACAGCTTAAAGAGGATTTAAATGTAGCTCTCAGTTTCTTGGATAAGTTCTTAGAAGACAATAAATGGATGACTGGTGATAATCCTACTATAGCTGATACATCCATTTATGCATCTGTTTCTAATTTGGTGGTAAGATTTATTTAGACTTGTAAAGCACAGACAAATATTTGGGTTTAATTTCTTTTTATAAATCAAAATGTGCTTTATATTTATGGTATACTTTGACCTGTTTGCACCTACAGAATGTAGTGTAGTTTTTGTATGAATAATTGTTTATTGCTTAGCTATTTATTACTAACTAAGAGCTGCAATTTGTTGTTTATTCTGCATGGCCTTAGATACAAACTAAACTAGATATCTGCTGATCCCAGAGTATTTTTTATGCTGGAAAATTTCATAGCCCTGGGTTTAAGTCCAATAAGATAATGTTAAGATCGACAAAGACAAATTCACACCTGCATACCTGTTTTGCACATTTTATTACCTTTCGGCATTTGGACTTCTTTTTTTTACTTTGTGTTTAAAATTTGTGATTAGAAAAACAGCCCATTGTGTATTGTAATCTTTTATGGTAGTCATTACCAGGTGTGATTCTAAGAAATTCGGTCCACGGTCAGGCATACATATTGCATCTAGGCAGTATAAAGCAATGCCCCAATGGAGAGATGAGCAGTCGAGCGATAACCACAAGTGAAGCAAGACTTGTGTACATTCTGTAATCTATTTAGTGATGGACTTTGCGCATGTTATTGAATCGTGTATTAAGTTTGGACTGGTTGTATTTAGTTATATTTGTACCTGTGTTATACGTGTTTGTATAGTTCTAAGAAATTCTATAATAATTCCAACGGCATTTTAATTCGAGTCCTGCAACTCGTAACAATTAAGTAAAAATCAGAATTCCTTAAAAATAGTGTTTAAATTAATTAACATTTAATTAATTAAATTCAATTTTTAAATTAAGTAATCAAATTAATAAATTTTTGTATTAGTTTCAATATTTGATTTTGATATATTGAATTTTTGTCTTTCAGGCCCTTGAGTGGGATATGTCTAGCTTCCCAAACATCCAACGTTGGGTCAAAGGCTGTGCTGCACTGCCCGGTGCTGCTGAAAACGACGAAGGCGCCAAAGCAATAGCAGAGGCTTTCAAAAAGAATCTAAAAACGTAAAAAAATATAAAATAAAAAATTACTAATAAATATAAAAAATCTATACTTTATATTGTCTGTAAACAAGAATTAAATTTACATTGTTATAAATATTAATTGTTGTTATACTATTTCCATTTCTTTATTTTCTCGACGACAGCTCCTGTGGAAACTTGAACGAGCGTCTTTTTTACATTATTTATTAAAAATATGACGCTTACGCACGTACAAGGTCATAGCAGAGGCGGAGAAACTGATAGGCATGGAGCTATCGATAAACGTAACACGATAACAGACCCGATATTTTTTTACAAAGTGTAAGAAACTAAACTATTGCCGGATAATTTTGTACAAATTTATTAACTACTATTTATTACATTTCATTACAAGATGTAATTATATTATGTTGATTCTTTATTTATTTTTTAACCAAAATCTGATGAATTGTCACTGTCACTCGATGAGCTCTCCCCAACATTTATTATAAGTGTACTTCTATATTGTCGATCCAATGCCACACGAATTTCCCAATCCGACGTTATAATGTTTTGGGTCCTTCTTCCATTTTTTTCCTAGTGTTCGGCGGTTACTTCCGCACATGCATTTTTTGATAAATCTAACATCTTGTTTGACGTTGGAGCCAGTCAATTATCTCTTGTTTTTTATTGGCCTGCGTCGGCATTTTATCAATTTGTCTGGAGTGCGTTGTCCATAATAATTATCGACGGTTCTTCCAGAGATTGCACCATTTCTTTAAACCATCCTTCATAAATCTCCGCGTTCATTTCTTCGTGGTAGTCCACTGTTTTCTTGGATTTAAAGACTAGTAAAGCATCTGACACGAATCCTTTCGTAGACCCTGCATGGCATATGATAAGGCGTTCACCTTTTGCCATTGGCACTGAACTAGTGGAAACGGCGGTGTCGTCAGTCCAGTTCTTAGATACTGTCTGGTTTGCATTTAACCAAGTCTCGTCAGTGAAAATAACATTGGACCAATCTGATATCTTTTTACTTCGCTCAAAAATTCGCAGCGAGCCATAGCAATGTCGTGACGCTCCATCAATATTTTACGTTTGTCCGATTTTTTACAAGAAACTCCAATTTCTTTCAAAACCAAGCTTAATGACGATTTTTGGCCACGGACAAACCACATTCACGTAAAGAAATAACAAGTTTTTTAAGTGTTGGAATTTCTTTGCGCAAGTAATGGTCATATATATGTCGGCGAATAGCGTCAGCGTCGAAGTTGTCAACCTATGTCACACGAAGTGGTTGGCGTTTTTTCTTCGGCGTACGAAGCTTATTTTCCTTCATGCCGCTTGTACAGTAAGCTTCGGTAGTAATTTTTGAAACAGTAGATCCTCTAATTCCTAATGCGGCCGCAACACGATCTCGCACTTGCGACAGTGGTAATAGCGGGCCACCATTTTGATACTCTGCTTCAAAGTAATTACGAACCTTGATCACCAGTTCTCTCGCCTGCCTTTTCAGAACAGATCCTTTAGGCATTTTGATATTTGACAGCTGGGCAGCAATCAACACGGAGGAACACAAAATACACAACGTATGGATAATGTGAAAAAACTCAGCGAACAGAAATGTAGTGACTATGTAGCACGACCGTCTTGTTGCGAGTGACAGATTAAAACAAACACAAAATGGCGGTGGGCCATTGAGTGTTCCCAGCTTGAAAAAATATATTTGAATGTTTTTGTTGTATTTGT
This sequence comes from Dendrolimus houi, assembly GCA_039645545.1. NCBI lineage: Eukaryota > Metazoa > Arthropoda > Insecta > Lepidoptera > Lasiocampidae > Dendrolimus > Dendrolimus houi. The sequence continues at coordinate 9,563,087 of CM077133.1, forward strand.
CTTTGTTAATAAATATATGCGATCGATATCATTACTTATTTGGTCACAACACTACAACTGTCAAATTAGAACTGTCATCGAGAAGATAAAGAAATGGAAATAGTATAATTCCTTGTAAGTTTGTTTGCTAGAGTCCTATTTATCGAATCGATCGACTCGATCGACAAGTGAATCGATTCACTGTTCATGGACAATTTTAAAATGGCAGATAGAAAACTTTCCAAATTTCATCGAATTAATATTCTTCGAGAGAAATAGTTGTCCAGATGGACCATCGAACATGTATCAGGGTTCCGTTATTTCCAAACGGTTACAGAACCCTAAAAAAGAAATTCGCTTCAATGGAAGACCTTTAGAAAATACATAATGCTTATAATACGATTAAAGTTGCTCGGGACCCATAAATTACCTCTGTGTGCAATATAGTTTTCATGGTAAAATGAAACTGTTTATAAAATACAGTCTATCTATGTTTATGGTCTATGTTGTCTGTGGTACTTTGTATACGTCATTCATATTTAACCTCTACCTAACCTACCTCTAACCTTTTATTATATTTCCTAAATTTAGTTTCAATAATTTATCCATTATGCCTCTAGTGGACATAACTAACCCAGCGGTCGTAATATTCCTCAAAGAAAACTATGAAAAAGAAAATCGCCTTCGTCTCAACTGGATTTTCAAACACCGCGAGAAGATTCAGCAGGCTGCAACTCTTACTCGAGACCCCACCAACTACTTTGAAAGTGACGTCATCGCCCATAACATGATAGAAGGCATGGCTACAATCACAAGAGATCATGTAGTAGCTGGTTATAATAGGCGGAAAGTGCCAATTCGTGACGGAACTTTTATCCCTGGTGTGGCACATTTACGACACGGGAATTCTATTTCAGATATCGGCCTTGGTGATCCGAAGGTGGACGAAAGATTGGTCAGACCAGATGAAGATACAATGACAGACCCAATCATGCGTCCAATAGATCCGCAAACTAAAGAAATCATATACAAACCAAAGCCTGAATATGGAAGGTTAACGTATTTAGAGAAAAGGTCTAAAACATGGCCGGAGAAGAAATATTACTTCTCAGAGTGTAATAATTGGGATTATGGATGGAGGATGGGCGATAGTGCTTTGAAACAGAAGCCTGTGTTTGGAAGGTGCTGGCATCTGACGAGAACATTGCGTACTAGAGTCGGCCCACAGCCCGATCCTCCACATTACAAGTCATCCGATCCTCCAGGCTCGAGTAAATGTTGTATTTAAAACACTAGATGGCCTTGCGCCATATTGCATCGACTGTTTTTTACACAGTATTTGACGCAATACGCAATTTACTTAAATTTTGCACTTGTTTTGTTATTATTTAGTTTTTATAGTTTTGTTCTTTCAACCTAATAATAATACATTAATCTCTTACATTCCTGACTTTTTCTTTTTTAAGGTTCTGTAGCCATTTTAGCAGAATCCTTTTAATTTTTATTGTTTTTGTTGGTCCGTCTGTTTATGTCTGTCACACAATCACAGCAATTTTACTCGTAGATTACCGAGTCTATATGGGTAAAATTTGGTAGAAAGGTTTAATATATATTATATAAACATTATACAGGGCTGTAGCAAATGCGCGGAAAAAATACCATACATTTGTAACTAAGTGCTAACGATTCACCTCCTCCACGGAATTTTATATATCCTTCGCACTGTTTTTAGAAGTTACCAGTTTCAGCTACTTTGACAAACATCGCAGGTACCATACCACAATTTCTCCAAAAGGATATTATTTGAATGTTTATAAAATCTGCTAAGTGTATATTTATTTAATTTATAAATAACCCTAGATAAATGAAGAACATTTTTTATCTTACATAATACGCGTGGGTTAGTTCACGCAAGACAAAGTTGTATCGGTCAGGTTCAGGTTGCCTGGAAGAGATCGCTTTTAGCGATAAGGCCGCCTTTTGTTTTACCAAGTAACTATTGTCTTGTACTTTTTTTGTAATTTTTTATTTGGTGAACAATAAAGTGTTGTCTATGTCTATGTCTATGTCTATGTCTATGTCTATGTCTATCGGTCTAAGTCTAAGTTGTGTCGACATAATTACGTACCTCAGATGAAGGCCACAGGCGAGTAAAAAAGAGAATAGGGAATAATTTCCACGGAATACCAATCCAACTTTCACTTGAAAACGGTGAATGAACCCATTATGATAGAATATAACATTTGTACTTTTGATATAAGTCATGGCCATAGGGTATGTTTTATATTTTCTCTTCTTTAACATATTAAAATTATGAAAAAGGATGCGTTATATAAGCCGTGGTAGCGTACTGATTCTCGTACTAGCGTTCCAAACTCTAAAGCTGTAGGCATCCCGACCGGAAAGCATGAAAAACATCGTGCTGAAACCTACCCATCGAGATAATCGATGTATCAAACCCGCCAATTCGCTTTGAATAAGCGTAGCGGGTATACTATTCGTATACGTTCCCCTATAAATGGGAAGCCCGAGCATAGCACTGGGACGCTTATGAGCTGATAATATTATATGTTTTATTTAATGTTATATGCGTTCCATGAACATCGCATTTCAATTATTAAAATCGCAAAATGTCCCATTTCGAAGGAAAATATTAATAGCCACATTGAGTATTTCCCGCCAACTGTTTCATCAATAACATTACGCATGTTTTCCGATACTATAACTATCTCATTTCAACGTACTGTATGTAACAGAAATAGATAATAACCTAAAACGTTTACACGCATGCGCAAAACGGAACTAGCGGGTAATGTGACGTACATTCCCCAGCTTATTGTAAAATGCGGTGGTTTAGAAAATACTGCAGATTGTACATATTTAACTGTACATTAAACAAAAATGTTGTGAAATAAACAATTTAGGAATTAGTAACAGGGTGAAAATATAAGTATTTGAAATAAAGATATTATTAGGTATTATTCAAAACATTTATAGGTTTATATCTGTGAAAATAGTGAGAAATTTCCTAAAAATTGCAATCGAAAAATATTTAATATATGAACTCGAATACGTAACTTGAAGTTATTAAACGTAAGTATACTCATAAATATTTTATATTTCGATAATCGTTTATTTAAAGAACATTGAATACGCATTACAAAAATATATGACGCATTTTAAAACCAATTTTTAATATTCACGTTTAACATGATGAAAAAAGAATTTCTCATACCGCAGCTATTTATTACCTACTAGCTGACCCGGCAAACTTCGTACCGCCTCAGAATATGTTTTTTTTTATACTTACTCACCTTTTAAACTAAACATTCCTTGGACTTCCACAAATAATTCAAAACCAAAATTAGCCAAATCAGTCCAGCCTTTCTCGAGTTTTAGCGAGACTAATGAACAGCAATTGATTTTAATATATAAGATATTTTTTAATGTATTTTTATTCAACTAATTCTAAGGTAATAAAACTACGTTTTAACGGTTTTAAGCGCGGTAATTTATTTGATTTTTATTATTCCGACGTTTCGGCCAATTTTACAGTAGCCGTGATGACGGAAGACGTAATTGTAAGGTGTCATTAAAATACTGTGATTAAAAATTATTTTTTACTTAAATATTCGTATTTAATTTCTCTTAAATAATTAGAAGAAAACTTTCAATAATATATTCTGTACCTCAAAGTCGATATTGGTTACAGTCGACGTCTTTTGGTCTTCGCGTGCTTATAACAATAACAACCCTGCATATATGGTTGTTAAGAATTACCCTAACGAAGGGAGTTAACTTTAAAGTTCTGTGAGCTGTGACGCTGTACATTTGTATATAAATATATACCTAAAATGTATATAAATGAAGATCTTGAGGAGTCAACCCGCTATGTATACAGCTGTCCGATTCTGCAAGTGATTTGTTAAAGGTAGCCCCCAGTGTCTGTGACGTAACAGATATAGTCCCATAGCTTTACTTCTAATCTTTCGATCAAGTTATTCGTAGAGGACTATATCAAGTAAAGTAAAATATGCCTCGATACAGCTCTTTCTGGGTCAAGTGCTAGACAACGTACTAGAGTACTTTTTTTTATCACTACTTAAACAGTGCCAGTGAGCATCGTCATCTATACATTTTATACTTACGCCATAAATATGTTGTCCACATGGAGAAATTAGTTATTGAGTGTAAGTGCCAGTAATTTCATTGCCTCCTGTCCTTTCTGGAAATCAGCGAAACTGTATGGCGGAAAAAGTATACAGAACTATGGTACCTATGCAGTTGTCTGCATAGATACTTTGATACCATGCCTTTCACATAACCCTACCACAAGTACTGTAATAACTGAACGTAGTAAAACAGTAGGTACATATAATAAGTAAAGTAATGAAAAAGTTAAAAAGTTTACATCTAGAATAAACTTGAAGATCATAAAGAACAATGCTCAGCGTAAATCAGTGTTTGAGATGACAATATGTTATTTTGGGCATTGTCATACCTCGTGGCTTTGACAATACTTTTAGTATGTACAGACAGATAATCATTTAAAGCATCGATTTGTATGTATGAGTCTTGTTCTAGAATATATGTATAGCAACGTAGTAAATAACGATTTTAAAATATCAAATTGCTTCATACTATGAGATTGTGAGAGATCATAATCTTGTCTGGTTTATGTCAAAATACGGAATCCGACCTTGTCAATATTGTTGATCATTAATAAAAAATACTGCTGAAAATATTTTGTGCACGTGTGCACGCACTAATGCCGAGAGCTAATTTGTTAAAAGCTTTGATTCGCCTTCTTCGTCTATTACAAATTATAGATACTCTTTTCCGTGCATTCGATGAGCAATGGAACCCTTATTATTTGGATGTGTCTTTTCAGTCTGACATTTCCTCAAATCCACTAAATAGGTAGGTTTATTGCTTTCTTGCTTATTTTAAATTTTATACTTTCAAATTTGGCCATTCAATCAGGATTCCAGAGGGTAAACTCTCCTATTATATTAATGTACTCTGTGGAGTAAACAGTTTGATTCTGAGGCTAATTAGAAAACTTTTGTCAACTGCGTCATTTACGTAAAAGGAGCTCGTTATGGGCTAAGTATGTATAATAACGATTGTGACCTTATTAAATTAATGACATAAACGGCTAAAATATTAAATACTTAGACGTATACAATGTAGTAAAAATCAATTTTATTTAGGATTAGGTTCTGTCATGAAAGATAAAGAGGTGGCTGGTTGGCTACAGGCTACCAAGATTGACGAGATACTTGCTTGGTAAAAAATAATTCGGTTAAAATTTGAAACTCGTAAGCAGGTGATAGATGTGCGAGCATTACTTCGTTTTGTAGAGGTCAGTTGTACTAACTTAGTTAAGCGGTGGCATGCGTCCGGCGTGATGCTGTACGCGACCGACAAATGCTTATTACGAAAATGCATAAAACTGGTTTCTCACAAACGCCTGATGAATGGACGCCACGCAAAGCCTATATATTCGCAGTATTAATAAAAAATTTGATGAATTTAAGGCTATGTTACATCTCTTTAAACTACAATGTGATATTATCATACAGTTCGAGTGTTGGTTAATGAAGTCTACATTTCGCCCTATCTTAGAAGGTTATTTTGTTCATTCTACAACTTAATTTACGTTAAAAAAACATTATTATTTAATAACGGAACCGAAATATTTCAAAGACGCAACTGTTTAATAAATAAGATTAACAACGAAATGGCGGTGGTGGCAATATATAGGTCTAACTCTGTGTATAATATTGACACCTTTTTGCATAGTTTAGACAAGTTGTTTCTCTAAATCCCTACAATAATATTTGCATTTTGGGAGATTTCAATATTGACATTAAAGAGAACAATGATGATTGCCTTTCTGACGTCTATTTAAACATGATGTCATTTTATGGTCCTACGCTTTTTTTGATACATATCAATGATTTATGTAAACTCCAGCTTAAAAATTGTAACATTTTTACATATGCAGATGATACTGCACTTCTAATTTATGACAAAGACTTGGAACGTGCTAGAGAAAATTCCGAATCCTCACTTCGCACTGTCGTGTAATGGTTGTCTAGGAATTTGCTAACACTTAATATAGAAAAGACAGGCGTCATTCGATTTACTCTTCCAAATTCGCATATTCCAGCTAATTACTATCACCCAATTAAAGCTCATTAATGTGCAAACCTTTTAACGTGTTGTAATTGTCAAAAATTAACATTTCTGTCTAAAACGAAGTACCTTGGAGTACACATTGACGATAAGCTGAATTGGAGACCACATATTGAAAACATGTGTGGTCGAGTGAGACGTCTGATTCACCTTTTTAAATCTTTACGACATTCTGCTGATAGGAAAACTATATTTCTTGCATATTGCAGTCAAGCAGAATCTATAATTACTTACTGTATACCTGTCTGGGGTGGTGCTTGCAAATCTACTCTTATACAGTTAGAATGGGCCCACAGAGCGGTACTGAAAGTAGTGCAGTTTGAACGAATAGACTATCCTACCACCCAACTATATATTGACTCTAATGTATTAACAGTACGGCAATTGTACATACTTCGTGTAGTTTTGCGATGTCACTCAGGCCTCCCTCTAGACTCAAATGTTTTTCTGAAGCGCCAAGGTCATTCAGTATGTGATATACCTGTTAGACGTACAACCTGTTTTTTTTTATACAGGGAAAATCCGTTTGAGGACCGGGAGCCGCGCGAGGGGGAAAGGTCGCGGCCCGTGTGTGGGATTCGCCAGGTCGGGGTGGCACTAGCACCCCACTTCGGTGTGAGATGCTATTGCCACACCGCGGTTAGGGATACCCACTAAAACCCCTGTCCGATCCCGAGCGTCCTTTGTCCGGGCTGTGGGCTCACTCGCGCATTCACCATCAGCCCGGACGGACGACGGCTGGCCTCACCATTTGGATAGCCGGATATCTGGGTCTCTCCGGCTCCTCTACCTCAACCCGAGGTGAAAGGGGGCGCGCAAATCGGGGCGCGTCCCTCCTCTCCGGCCTTAATGTGCGGGCGGGTCCGGTTTCCCCGCCAGTCGCCCGCACGGCCGTAGCCTACGGCGGCTGGAGGTCGTCTTGGACGACCGTCCGTCATCGCCGTCGGCTCTGGTGGGAGGGGAGCGTGGCGGTCTGCTCCCTCTCCCGCTCCGCCGCCTCCTTTGCGGACATGACGGTCTCGCAGAAGGAGGCGGCTGCGTCCCACGCGTCAGCGCTCCCGACCATGGCCTTCACCACGGCCGGGAGGGACAAATCCGCCCCGATGGCCGCGACGAGATCATGGCGCTGCTCGTCCCAGGCTGGGCACACCTGGAGGGTGTGCAGCGCCGTGTCTTCGTTGCCGCACCCGAACGTGCACCCTGAACGTGAACGTGCACAGTGGTGGCACCCTGACGTCTGTTCGCGCCTTATTTGACACAGGTACCTCCCGAAGCATCCGTGCCCCGAGAAGAACTGCGTCAGGCGGAACGTCAGGGTGCCGTGACGCCTCTGCAGCCATTCCCGCATGATCGGCCTCACTGCTTGAATGACGGCGAGGCCGGCGCTGGGGTTAAGTAGGCGGTCCGCCCACTCTGCCACCTGGACCTGGCGCAACTCGTCTCTGCGCCCCTTGATCTCACGGGGCGCAGGTCGGCCAACACTGGCCTCCTTCTCCTTACGCCACGCGTACAAGGAGGCCAGCGTTCTGGCCTCTAGGTCCCATGGCAGAGCGCCGGCTAGTAGGGAGGCCGCTTCGAAGGATATCGTGCGATACCCTCGGACGGCCCTGACGGCCAGCACACGCTGTGTCTGTCGCAGCGTTGCGACGTTGCGAGCCGCCAGGCCACCTCGAGACCCAGCCGCCGGATTCGGTGGACCACCTATGCAACCCCAGCTGTTGCCAGAATGGCTGCCTCGGGGTACGTCCTCCCCCGCGCGTAACAGGTGATGCTTACGCCGTGGAGGAGAACACCCCGCAGCGCCTAGTCGTAGCCGATGTTCCACAGGGTCAGCCCCAGTACCGATTCCTGTGGAACACCGCACGACATGTCCTGGCGTCCCCAGTAGACGTACAACCTTCGCCAGCCGACATTATGTCTCCCTAAGTTCGCTCTTATATAATAAAATAAATAAAAAAATATCTGTTTACTCCCTTAATTTATTCAAAATTAAAAAGAAACTTGCTGAGTATTTACAAAGTGTTGAAGGCTCTGACCTTATTTCCACCTGAGAGAAGGCTGGTTAAAACCTTCCTCAGGCGGCAAAAGAATCGGTCCTTCACCGTCTGTTTAACGTCTGCGTCGGCTATACCTAAGGACTCTGACATACCCAGGTACTTGTACGTCGTCTCGGTCTCGGAGAGGGATTTGAGAGACATGTTCTCTGAAAGTTGCAAATTCGGTGAATTCACAAGTTTCCCTCGCCGCACATGCATGACCGCACACTTTTCTATCCCGAATTCCATATTAATTGACTTACTGAAGCGTTCTGTTGTCTTCAGTAATTCAATCAAGTCTGGTTCGATGGATGCGAAAAGTTTGAGGTCATCCATATACAACAAGTGTGACATGATCTCACCCCCTCTTCGAAACCGATAGCCTAGCTTTGAAAACTCTAGCAAAGTGCTAGAGTTATTATTATGGTTTATTACCAACTCATACTTGTCCTACAAGAGAAGTAAACTGTCTCGACATTTTTTTCCAAAATAGAACACTTAAAGAGAGCCTAGTAACAATATTTTACGAATCAGTTATATACGCTATAGAAATTTTCTTAACAAACTTCTTAAAAATCTCAAAAGAACACACATAAATTCTGTAGAGTATTAATAGTTGTGTTAAAAGAGGGTAGTTCTGTATTTGTAATATAGTCTCAGTTCGGGTTAAAACCTTACAAGTAATAAGGCTGTTTCTCTTCTCCCAAGCTCTGAACATTATACTGGCGACGAAAAATAATAAAATATCGAACTGTGCGTGTTGTGGTTGTGCGTAAAATGTCGATTGGTAAAATTAGTGAGTTCAACGTAAAGTCGGGAGTGTGGTCGTCATATACGGATCGACTACAAATGTACTTTAAAGTAAATGGCATCAAAGACGACTTAAAATTACCAACGATGATTGCTGTGATGGGAGATGAGGTGTACAAACTGCTTGTAAATCTAGCCAGCCCGCGGAAACCATCGGAATTAGATTACAGTGAGGCGGCGGAACTACTACGTAATCATCTACAACCGAGTCCACCAGTGCTCGCTGAAAGATTTCTTTTCAGGCAGAGGCGACAAAATAGTGATGAAAATGTTAACAACTATGTAGCAGAGTTAAAGAGGTTGGCACGGATGTGCAATTTCAAGGATAACCTCAATGAAAATTTGCGTGATCAATTTGTGTGTGGGTTGAAAAACGACATTTTTCGTCAACGCTTGTTCGCAGAAGACGAAAGTTTGACTTTTATAAAGGTAGTTCAGATCGCTATATCACTGGAGGCTGCCGAGAGAGATGCAGCGGCTGTAGAGGTACGGAGCGTCCCGGGGACATCACAGAGCGTTGAACTCCATGCGGTGCGGGAGGGGCGCAGCGGCCGGGCACGACAGCAGCGCGGGACGGAGCACGGCACGGTGGACGGGAAGGCAGAGTAAGCCAGAGCCTGATCACGGCAGCTGTAAGGGCTGCGGATCGCCGAGTCACAGCTACGGGAACTGTAGATTCCGTGATTTCGTTTGCAGCCGGTGTAGACGTCAGGGGCATTTTCGTCGGGTGTGTCCGGAGACGCAGGATATGAATTCACGAAAAACCGTTGAACGAAGATTTAATTATAGTTCAGTGGAGGAGCAAGAGGAATCAGACCAGCAGTTGGATGAGCAGATGATTGATTTACACCAACTTTGTCTTGGTGATTACAAGGCGGTGAGTTTGCCTATATCTATAGATGGTAAAATTATATCTATGGAGGTAGACACGGGTACGCCGATATCTTGTATAAGCAAAATTATGTATAATAAGTATTTTAGTTACAAAAAGCTAATTTCTCACAATCTTAGCTTAAGATTTTACGACGGTTCAGTTGTCAAGCCGTCGGGATATATAAAGAGTAAAGTATCTTACACGGGGGAATGTAAAGTAATTAGAGCTATTTGTCATTAGTGGGGGAACTACGTCTCTAATAGGTAGACAGTGGCTTAGTGAGCTGTCTATACCTTTTTATAACCTGCACAGCAGCCAAGTATCTCTTGATAACAAGTCTTGTAACAATAAATATGATTATAATTTAAATAATTTGTTAAATAGATATAAGGAATTCTTCGATGGCAGCTTGGGAAGGTTCACAGGAGGCAAGGCTACGTTAAGGGTACGGGAGGGCGCGGCGCCGGTGTTCAGCCGCGCACGGCCCCTGCCATACGCGTTGCGCGCGCGCGTCGACGCGGAGCTGGACGCGATGCTACGCGCCGGCGTCATCGAGCCCGTCGACTGCTCCGACTGGGCCTCACCATTAGTTCCAGTGAACAAAGCGGATGGCACTCTCAGGCCATGTGTAGATTATAAGTCAACTTTAAATCCTGCTTTAATTGTCGACCGGTACCCACTGCCTAGGTTTGAAGATGCACTAATTATGTTACAATATTTTAGTAAAATCGATTTGTCACAGTCGTATAACCAAATTGAATTAGACAAGTCTAAGTCATTTACAACCATAAACACACATCGTGGTCTGTTCCGTTATAATCGTTTAGTATTTGGACTTTCATCTAGTCCAGGAATTTTCCAACGGATAATGACTAACCTTTTAGGCGACATACCAAATGTTGCAATTTTTAGTGATGATGTAATAATTGGAACTAAATCGGAAAGCGATCATTTTAGGACCTTGGAGGCCATATTTCAACGTCTTTTTGAAAATGGATTTAAGTTAAAAAAATCAAAATGCGTATATTTTTAAATGAGGTAAAATATCTGGGTCATATTGTTTCCAAAAATGGCGTCAGGGTAGATCCGAGCAAAATTGAAGCAGTGAAAAATATGTCAAGACCGCAAAACGTATCCGAGCTGCGTTCATTCCTAGGATTAGTTAATTTCTTTGCGAAATTTATAAAAAAACTTTTCTCAGAAGTTATTACCTTTATATGCTCTCTTGAAGAAAAATGTAAAATGGCGATGGACTCCGGAATGTGAGGGCGCATTTTATCAAATTAAAAATACTTTAATAGGTTCGGAAGTGTTAGCACATTATGATCCGGACAAGCCGCTGATAGTGACCTGTGACGCGAGCGCAGCGGGTGTGGGGGGAGTACTATCGCAGCCGGTCGGGTGGGGCGCGGGCGCGGACACCCGTGGAGAAGAGCGCCCCATTGCATTTGTGTCTCGCACGCTGACTGCAGCTGAGAAAAATTACTCGCAAATTCATAGGGAGGCACTAGCTATAATTTTTTGTATGAGGAAGTTTCACCAATACGTTTATGGTAGACATTTTACTCTTCGAACCGATCACAAGCCTCTGGTATCCATTTTCGGTCCCTATAAAGGTATACCGACTATGACTGCCAGCCGTATGCAGCGTTGGGCCATCATTCAGTCCGCGTACACGTATGATATAGAATACGTGCGCACAGATCGCAATATTGCCGATAGTTTGTCTCGACTGCCACCACGCGATAACAAACCGGTTTCTACTATTGCGCCCGAGCAAACGCACTTGCATTTCGCTCAAGAAGCGCTCTTATTAGACTAAAACTACGTTAAGTCACACATAAGTAGGGATCCTATCTTAAGTACATTATTATCTTATATAAGAGATGGTTGGCCGGAAAATTGTGATTTAAATGCAATGAAACCATATCACAATAGAAAAACTGAGCTATATGAAGAGCTAGGGTGTATTATGTGGGGTCACCGGGTGGTTATTCCGGAAAAATGCAGGGACAGGGTTTTGGAATTATTGCATGAACCTCATATGGCCATTGTTAAGTCCAAAGCCTTAGCGCGCAGCTATGCTTGGTGGCCCGGAATTAACGAAGCAGTTGAACAAATGTGTCGAGCGTGCGAAGTATGCGCATCACAGGCGGACGCAGCGCCGCGACAAGCGTCAGTCCCATGAGCCTGGCCAGCTCGCCGTTGGACACGGCTACATTTAGATTTTTTTTAAAAGAAACGGCATAGAACACATTTTCACGGCACCGTATCATCCCTCATCCAACGATGCTGCAGAAAATGCTGTTAAAACCTTAAAACGTGTTATTAAAAAAGCTAACTTTGAGAAGGTTAACATAACAAGAGTCTTAACCACATTTCTATTATACTATAGGAATACACAACACACTTCCACGGGTGAAAGTCCAGCTATGCTGATGTTAGGCAGGGGACTGCGTACTAGGTTAGATGCCCTAAAGCCCGATCGTGAAAGACGAATGAGGCAAATGCAACAGCGTCAAGTTGATGATGCTGGAGGTGCGTCTAGGAAATTCGAGAAGGGTGTGGTGTGGATACCACACTGCCTCACCCTTCTCGAATATCATAAGGGGGACAAGTGGCTTCCGGGAACAGTAGGAGAGTCATTAGGTCCTTCGAATTTACAAGTAATTGGGGATGGCGGCAATCCAATTCAATACACGTTGATCAGTTGAAACGCAGGTCAAGGAGTTCCCTTGTTCTGCCGTGCCCTGAGAGTGACGTTCCACGTTTGCCAGAAGTGGATGTTATGGAGGAATCAAATGTAGAAACTGTTAAGCACAATGATGCGTCCAGTGAGCCCCAGACGGAAGAGTCCGATGCAGGAGAGAGTCTCACCGCGGAGTCTGAACCCTGTGAACCTTGCCAAAATGAGCCAACATTGCCACGGCGACCAATTAGGCAGTGTCGATTGAAAGGTCAAAAATATAAATACTTATGAAGTTTAAGTTTGTGGTTTATTGTAGTTTCTAAGTATGTGTAATGTATAGTGTGGTCTAAAATAAGTGGGGAGGATTGTAGTGTATTAATAGTTGTGTTAAAAGAGGGTAGTTCTGTATTTGTAATATAGTCTCAGTTCGGATTAAAACCTTACAAGTAAAAAGGCTGTTTCTCTTCTCCCAAGCTCTGAACATTATAAATTCATTACTGCAAAAAGCAAAAATGTAAAGTTACCTGGAATATCAAATCTTACTGGTACACCTTCGTCGTCAAGCTCATTACTAAAATTAAATACCAACCCCATTGAATCTGTAAATACAGTTTAATCGTTTCTTCGTGAATATTGGCCAAGGTTTGGCCAGAATTTAACTCCAATTCTCCACCATGCGACTCCTTCGTTATGCTTCCTAGTGATCCTGAAGAGATTAAAAGCATTATTATTAAAGTCTGCAGTTGATGTAATAACGCCTGTAGTAACCCATATTAATAACATTTCCCTGCCTAAAGGACTTTTCCCTAATGTTTTCAAAAAAGCAGTTGTTCACCCAATTTTCAAGGGTGGAGATCCTGTCTCAGTAATTATTTACTTATAATTACTGAGTTCTATGATATCGGCCGATATCAGTTCTCCCAGTTTTATGAAATTCTTGAGAAAATTATATAAGAACATGTAGTGGACATGTTCTTACATGGGTATCTTCACAATAAGATTAATAAACATTTAAAAATATTTTCATTTAAAAGGTATGAAGTAAAGAATAAATTAACTAAATGGTTACATTCCCTTAATTATGACAGCACAGCACGAATTATGAACGAGTAACCAATTGTATTTTATTTTAATTTTTACTGATTTTTATTGTTTATCAACTTTACTATACTTTATTAAATTTCGCCGGTTTCTACTATTTGTACCATACATTCTGTAAATACCGATATGAACAAACACATTTAAATTAATTTAATATAATATTGTTACAAGTTGCAGGACTCGAATTAAAATGCCGTTAGAATTATTATAGAGTTTATTAGCACTATACAAACACGTATAACACAGGTACAAATATAACTGAACACAACCAGTCCAAACGTAATGCGCGAGATCGCAATTCCATAAAAGTCCATCACTAAATAGAATACCGAATGTGTTACACACGTCTTGCTTCGCTCGTGGTTATCGCTAGACTGACGATCTCTCCATTGGGGCATTGCTTTTTTGCTGCACAAATGCAAGATGTCTACCTGATCGCACGGACCGAATTTGTTAGAATCACACCTGGCTAATGACTACCATAAAAGATTACAATACACAATGAGCTGTCTTTCTAATCACAAATTTTAAACACAAAGTAAACGAAAGAAGTCCAAATGCCGAAAAGTAATAAAATGCGCAAAACAGGTATGCAGGTTTGAATTTTTCTTTGTCGGTCGTAACAATATGATCTGTATCCTAATATTCTACAGTACTTATTTAGGATTCAGATTTTTTTTTAAAGTAACAACAAGTATTTTAACTACAAGTATTTTATTGCAATCGGATGGCTGCTAATGCCATCTGTAACACAAGTTTGATCCTAGTATTGGGGTTTTGCAACCACCTATCTTTTACGACGTGTACATAATTATATTGTATGGCTATGAAATAAAGATTTTATTATTATTATTTATTATAAAGCGCAAGTGCGTCATGTCACGCGTCTGACATAAACACTATATGCATTTTCATAATAAGCAATGGCAGTAGTCGGTCGCGTACAAAGCCACGCCGTAGGTAGCCTACAGCGTTCGTGATAGGCCACCGCCTAAACGTATTATTACCGTTTTGTTTAAGTAACAAATTATCAGTTACCTAATACAATAAAATGTGTTACAAAATTAGAATACGTAAGGACTTTACAGTGTCATATAACATTAACAAACGCAATTAGAAATATGTTAAGTCTAGACATGTACCTTTGTAACAAAACATTAAATTGCATTGCTTGAATTGCATATTTTATAATAAATTGTTGTTATATACTTACCCATTATAGAAGCGGAAGTTGCTTAACTTGGGTTTGATTGGACAATGTGTTAGTACGTCTGCCGACTAAATATTCTTGAAAAACTTAACTACATTTAAGAAAATCTGAATAATCAAATATCAATACAATCAGTACATAATATAATGTCAATTATCTCTTTAGGGCGCATCTTTATGACACTGTAACTCTACCACTATATTTAGTTTCAAAACTGTAGTTAGTATAGTCATTACCTCATAACTATGATGATAGAATTCATGAATTTAATTTTTAAGAATTTTTCAAACGGCGTAGGTTTTTCCGATATTGCCACGCACCAACCGACAAGTCATTGTAATACTAATGCTGATATTAGACGGATCAACCAAATTGATTCCATTTGATTGAAAGGCGATTCAATTTTATGTTTACATGCATCATTTTGATGGCTTCATTCAAATGGAAAGACAGAAAGCAGATTAACGGTAGTGTAATCAGAACTTTTTGAACAATGTTACTAAAGAACAAACATAATCTTAGGATTATTCTATTAGGTTGGGGAAAAAGTTTCTTCGCATTTTATATAAAAATTCAAAAGGTTTTTATATAAAGTTTATTTACATTTGACTAAAGTATGTAGGTCCCATTTTGTTGGATAACTTTTTCCATCTTGTAGGTAGGGACGTGATCCTATTGCTATAAAAATTTTGGGGTTTCTGATCAAAAAACTGCGACAAGTGGTTTTGGCAGTCTTCTCGTGATGTTAACCCGACACTGCCTAAGGAATTCTGCAGAGACCGAAACAGGTGAAAATCTGAAGGTGCAAGGTCAAGACTATACGGCGGATGCATTAACACCTCCCAGCCAAACTCTCGTAATTTCTGCTGAGTGGCTAAAGATGTGCGAGGTCTAGCGTTATCATGGTGAAAAACCACACCCCTTCTGTTGATTAATTCCGACCGCTTTGTCTCAACTTTTTGCTTTAATCTCATCAGTTGTTCGCAGTACAGTTCAGAATCGATGGTCCTGCCTGGCGGTAACAGCTCATAATGAATAATGCCCTTCCAATACCACCATACACAGAGCATCACCTTGTTGCGAGTTAACTCGGGTTTCGCCAGTCTGTGAAGCCTGACCGGCCTTTGACCACGATCTTTTTCGCACGTTCTTGTCGTACGTGATCCACTTTTCATCGCCAGTTATCAGCTTCTTCAAAAATGGTTCGGTTTCATTACGTCGTAATAAAGAATCACAAATGAGTACACGGTTCATTAGGTTTCTTTCAGTGAGCTCATGAGGCACCCAAATATCGAACTTTTTTGTGTACCCAGCTTTTTTCAAATGCGCCAAAACCATTTTTTGGCCAATTCCCAGTTCTCCAGCTACACCGTAACTACTAATATGCCAATCTTGCTCCACTTTTTCAAAAATGGCATCAATTTTGTCTATAACAGGGCGACCAGAGCGAGGTGCATCTTTGATATCAAAATTTCCGGATTGAAAACGCTTAAACCAAATTTGCACTACTCTCACAGATACTGCATTAGGTCCATAAACATCACAAATTTTTTCGCGGCTTGTGTTGCATTTTTACCTTTTTTGTAGTAAAATTTTAAAATGTATCAAATTTCTTCATTAGATTCACTCATTTTAACAATAAGAAAAAACAAATGAAAATCACACATTTTCCTAATTTGAATTTGGAATTGTCTTTTTTAAAATTAAAACTTTTTAAAGATACCAAAACCAGTCAGATACAAATGGTATAGCCAAAGAGATCTTATTACATGTTCATACATACTATATGCGAAAAGACTTTTTCCCCAACCTATTATTAAACATCAAATTGTCTCCCTGGCTGTGTCAAATTCTTTCGAATATGACATATAACCTCGTAAAAGCATTATAATTACAAAAAATTTAATATTACGTGCGTATAGCAACAATAAAATAATCTATCATACATAAATGTGTTAACGATTAGTATAAAAATGTTTTGTGGATTATCACTATATGAGGTAAATAAGTGTTTTATGTACATCTTAATCAAATAAGGTAATTCAAACGTAAATAATTTGGAATGCGGAAAATTTTGAGGTATTGTTTAACAAATTTAGTTTAATATAATAATAATGATATTTTTGTAAAGGAGAGGCCTTACTTCGTCGCAGTGATCTTGGTGTTCTGTTCGATAAAATTCATGCATGGTCCATTGCTTTGTGTTGGAAATCTTTGTAACGAATAACTCCGTGATGTATGTAATATACCACAGAGCACCGCCTTTTTTGGTCGAGCGGTCGCGTGTGGCCGCCACCAGTGGCTGTGGTCGGTAGCCCGTTTGCGCCCAGCCTTAGGGATGTGGACACATGTTACAATAAATTCATACATTATTTCCATATAAAATAATATGCATTAAAATAACGTGTTCATATAATATTCAAATAATAATTAAAGCGCTATTTGACTCCTGGTACTTGTACAAAATTATGTCGTCATAATTTTGTACATACAAATTGAATCAATTTGTTTGAAATATATAAAAGTGAAAAGTCAAGACGGTATTCAATGACAATTAACGATTCTTTGGTTGATTCATCCAAATTGAAAGACAGAAACAAAATGAACCATCTATAATGATGATAAAAAGTATTACAGTTGATAGGACTGTCCACGCTATCACGATTCTACTTTTTTGGTAAAGAATATAACTGTAGATTGTTTAGGTGTTTATAATTAAATAATAATAATAATAACAGCCCATAAAAGTCCCACTGCTGGGCTCGGGCCTTCTACTATAGGGGAATAGACAGTATATCCGCCAGGCTTGTCCATGGCGGCTTGGCAGGTTTGACATATCGGTTATTTCGATGTGCAGGTTTTACCACGATGTTTTACTTCGCCGTTGTTAGCACTTGGTAATTGTAAAAATATGCACATTAGGTCAGAAAATAGCCTGAGTGTTGCATGCGTTCCGGCCAGGATCCGAACCCACGCCTTTTGAGTTTGGGACGCGTGCGCTAGCCACTTAGACGATTCATTGGTTGAATGGTCTAAGGCTAGCCATTAGGTCGCTACCACGACATGACGTGTTTATAATACCTACTTATTATTCTACAACAGTGCACACTTTGGACGCGGATTGAACATGGTTCCCATAAGATCGTTGTCAAAACATGGTGGTACAGTTGCCAAGGTTCACAAAACATCTGTCAGAGGGAATGCTTGGTGGTGCATTATCTGATTTTTAATAACCAGTTTTTCTTGTCTAATGCTCATATTGTTATACTTTACTGAGGACGCAGAAGCTGTGGTAGCTTGGTGGGTAGCGCACTCGCGTCCTAAACTCAAAGGACGCGGAACCGAATCTTGGCCGGAAAGCATACACCACTTAGGTATTTCCCTCACCTAATTTGCATATTGTTTCAATTACCACGCATTCACGGTGAAGGAAAACATCATAAGGAAACCTGCACATCGATATAACCAATTTGTCATACCTGCCGAGCCACATTGGACATGCGTGGCGGGTTTGTCTTTTTCCTATAAATGGGACACCCGAGCTTCTAAGCTCGGGCTACTGCAACCAGTGGTACATTTATGGGCTGTTATTATAGGGTAAAAACGTAATGACGTAACCCCTTACTCGGCAAAGTCTTCGGTAGGAATTGTTTCATATTCTTTGACGCCACCTATATCAACCAAGCAGTAGAAAGTTTATGGGAACTTTTTATTCCTTATGCCAAAAGTCTCAAAAACTGATATTGAAATATTTGTTCATTTCCATGCTGCGTAATATGCATGTAATGTTTATGTGGTCTATAATTATATCATATTTGTCTATTTCATTCATGCGAACGCTCGTCGGAGGTTTACGTGTCTACAGTTTTTAGTGTAATTAAAATAAATTATTTGTTTTTTTAAAGGTTTTAAGCTGAGTTACGTTGTATCCTTGGAGTGATGTCGAAACGTGAGTTATAATTGTTTTCAATCAAATTATTCTATAGTTTTAACAATTTAGGAATAAGGAAAATATGGACGAAGATAAATAATTTAAATATTATTTATGGTTCTAAGAACCATTATATATTATTATATGATAGCTATTATGTATCAATAGGGCTTACTCGCGCTTTAGCCACGGGTAAAACCTTAGTACCTAGTTTTAACCCTACTGAATTTTGAGAGAGTCACACAGGTTAGCGTGCATTAAGTTTATCTAAGCGCTATTCACTCCCGAAAAACTCCGATCCCTCGCTCGAAATATCCCAGTTTCGGGGAAAAATAGTAATCTATGACCATTCTCGATATTGAAACTACCTACATACCAAATTTTAGTACAGTTAGTTTCGCATTTATACTATTAGTGTGGATTGCAGGTGTCTAGTAGTATTCTAACAGCCATGGGACATTTATTATAAGATCTAATGGTTATTTACTGACAGAAGAACGGACTAAATTAGTAGAAGGTACTTTTAATTTATCTGAGCAGTTATCTATGGTACGACACTAATATGCGACTGCTCCTTCCTGCTGCTCCCTTTGGTCTACACTTACAAAACTTAAGGTAGTTAGATCTCTTAATCCTCCCGTTGAAGGTTACCGTCTGCATTTAAACACTCTTTAATTATGTTTGTTCTATGTACCACAGATTTTCTTTTAAGGACCACAAAAATATGTAGATGTTCGTGTTAAATACGCTATACTATATTTTGTGATATTTAAAAATATGTGAATAACAGGCTTATTTTGTTTGTATTTGTTTTATATGCTAAATCTGGTAAGTATGACGATACAGGCTTACGAAATGTAACGAGATTATGAGATACGTACATTAACGACTCTTTATAAAAGAATTCTACATTTAAAATAACTTTATGCTGATTTTAGACGGATCAACCAAATTCAATTTGGTTGAAAGGCGGAGAGCTGACGACATTCAATGATATTGAATGATTCAAGCTTTTTTTAATGTGAAATTTTGACTGTATCATCTTTATATATACTCACTCAAAATATGTTCATATGATCACTTTGCTAGATTAATCTAAATTGAAAGAAAGACAGAAAATACCCTTGTAATATCGGCTTTAGACCACTCAGTTATTTTAAATCGTTGTTGTCAATATGGGTTGGTAGATTGATATGCACATTCACAAACGATTATTTTGCATGTTGACTAGTCAACCCACAATGCACCCCGCTGTTTAACGGATAAACCTATGACAACACCTACTGTCGAACAATAATTGTTTAGAAATGATGTAGATAAAGGCGATATACTACAGACTACAGAGATACAGAAACTAGATGTGTTTCACAATAAATACATGGTTGTTGTTGTTCATAGTATACCGCTCTAAAAACCCTAATAAGTATCGTACATTTCTATAGAGCGCATCATATCCTCCATTACGTTTTGACACAGTAAAATATCACTATAGGTATATTTATAACATTTCTTACTAAGTACTCCGATTTTGTTTTTGTCCATTTCTTAGACACATCATTTACAATATATACTAACATTATTGGCAAAATAAAAGACATAGGTATTAAAATACCATCTTACTTTTAAAATATCATTATGGAAATAATTTTAATTACTGTTTAAACTAGAGATGTCACGAATATTCGGCTTTTATTTGGTATTCGGCCGAATACTGTGTACTATTCGAGTGAATACCGAATACTAAATTGTGAAAAAAAACTTGCTACATAGTCAACTCTTTATTTAATTTAATTTTTTATTATAATAAATATATTATTATTGTTAGCGACATTGAGACGTCACAAAATATATAAATAAATGTATATATTGCAATAACAGAAGGAAGAGAATGAATATCTCTATCAATTCTCAATCAATAATTTTATAGCAGAATATTTGAACATATGATATGATAAAAAATTGGGCCCAACTTGGCCCGGTGGCCTCCAACCTCCCCGTTATAGCTACCCCACGCCTCGTAATTAAATTACTATTTAAAAGGTCTTGATATCATCTCAAATATATACAGTAAAAACCACAATACAATAAAGTAAATACATAGAGTTACATAAATTTGTCACTTACCTACTCAGTTTACTGAAGAATGTTGCACGTGGTGGTTGGTAGAACAACAGTGCCTTTTTTTTTGGCCAGGGGAAATCCGTTTGAGGACTAAGCCGCGACAGCCACAGAAGCCTGGGGGGATGTTCGCGACCCGATGTGAGAGTGTGGGATTCACTAGATCGGGGGTGGCACTAGCGTGCCCGATCAGAACCGGTGCCACGCTATTGCCATTCCCCAGTTAGGGATACCCACTAAAACCCCTAGGTGTTCCGTCCTGCGCCTTATGCCAGGGCTACGGGAATGGGATTCCCAGCCCCGGTGTGCCCTGGCAGGCATGGACCATGCTCACTTGGCCTCTTCAATGCCAGGGGGACTACCCCCCCGGCGACGTCAGTTTCTAGTCCGTGCGTGGGGCGGTCTGTAACACGCCCCACGGGAGGAGAAATGAGCGCGCGCGGAACACTCGCGCTCTCATCTCGACTGCATGTGCGGGTGAGTGAGAACCCCTATACCCCAAGGGGCCCCACCCGCGCTGCCCACTTACGGTGGCCGAAGGTCGAGTTCCGACCTCCGGCGTCGGCGCGTCCCCCTTTGGCGGGAGCGGAGCAAGGACGTACGCTCACGCTCCCGCTCCGCCTCCTCCTTCGCAAACATAACGTGCTCGCAAAAGGAGGAGACGGCGTCCCATCCGGTGCGGCTCCCGACCATGGTGCGAACTACGGCTGGGAGCGAAAGGTCCAGTTCGGTGTGGGCGACGAGGTCTCGGCGCTGCTCCGTCCATGCAGGACATTCCTGCAGGGTATGCAGCGCCGTATCCTCGTCGCCTGTGTCGCAATGATGGCACCCTGACGTTGCCTCGCGGCCTAGGCGACACAGGTACCTCCCGAAGCAGCCGTGCCCCGAGAGGACCTGCGTCAGCCTGAATGTCAGGGTGCTGTGTGTTCGTTCAATCCATTCTGGCAGGACGGGCCTCACCGCCTCGATGGTGGCGGGGCCCGCGCTGGGGCGTCTGAGGCGATCTTCCCAGACTCCCACGGCGACCTGGCGAAGCTCCGACCTGCACGCCTCGATTTCGCGAGACGCGGGTCTGGTGCCCCTGGCCAGGGCCTCTTTGCACCACGTGTACAGTGACGCCAGGACCCTGGCTTCCAGGTCCCATGGGAGGGATCCGGCAAGTAATTTGGCCACTTCAAAGGACACCGTACGGTATCCCCTTATTGCCCTGACGGCCATTATGCGCTGTGCTTGACGCAGTAGCGGAGTACGATGCCTTCGAAGAGTTTTCGGCACGTAGCGTTGGGCCCCCCGACGTTGGGGAGCAGGCGCGAAAGCGCACCCGCTGCCCCCTTGAGTCTGGGGAGCAGCTGACGAAAGTGTGCCGAAAAATCCCACCGGCTATCGAGGACCAATCCCAAGTATTTCATGGTCTCCCCAATGCCGATGCGGATGCCTCCTACTATAATAGCGGTATCTGGAGGTGGACGGTTCCGAGGGCCGTGGAAGAACATGGCCTCGGTCTTCTGAAGCGTCACCTCCAGTCCAAGACGTCGGATCCTGCCTACAACTAAGGACACCGCAGCCGTGCCTAGAAGGCACGCCTGCCGGTGGGTCCTTCCTCACGCTGCGATCAGCGTATCATCCGCGTAGCATATGATACTGACGCCGGAGAGGACCCTGCTGCGCAATGTCCAGTCGTATGCGATGTTCCACATGAGGGGACTAAGAACCGACCCCTGTGGAACACCGCACACCATGGCTCGCCGATTCCATCCCTCGTGGACCGGGTAAATGACGGCTCGTTCATTTAAATAGTCCCCGACTATACGGCGGAGGTAGGACGGCACCCCGAAGTACCGGAGTGCCTCCATGATGCAAGGCCAGGGCAAAGAATTAAAGGCGTTGGCGATGTCTAGAGACACCGCCAATATTACCTCGCCCCGGCAGACTGCTTCCTCCGCCAGACCTCTCAGGCACATGACGGCGTCGATCGCGGAGCGCCCTGCGCGGAAACCGAATTGGTTGTCTGCCAGGTCCGGCCCCGTCGTTGATAGGTGCTGGACGAGGCGGTCGACGATGATACGCTCGAAGAGCTTGCCAACCTCGTCCAGCAACAGAATGGGCCGGTAGGCGGACGGTGAGTCCGCAGGACGCCCCTCCTTACGCAGCAGGACCAGTTTTCCGGTCTTCCACCGTTGCGGGAACTGGCCCTGCTCTAAGCATGCGCCGAAAAGCCTCATCAGTCGGGGCTCCAGGGCGTCGTAGGACAGAAGCCACGCACGCCCTGGTATGCCGTCCAGGCCGGGGGCGGTGTTCTTGGCCTTTAGCCGTAGCATAGCCACCACCAGCTCTACCCGGTCCACGGTGGGCACAGGGTCTCTACCCGCGCTGGGCTCCGCCTCTGGCGGGGCCATTGCAGGAGGCATGTGCTCAGCTCGTGAGGGGAACAGAGCGCCAACCACGTCGCGTACTACTTCCCTGGGGAGAGACTCGGTTAGCGGGGGCGCAGAACAACAGTGCCTCGTACAACGTACCGCTTAAGTACTATAAAATATTTGAAAGTAACGTCAATATTATATTATATGTTCGAAGTATAAAATGTCCAATAACTTGTAAATACTTTATATTTAATAAATATTGCCGGTAATATTTATAAACAGTATCTTGACCAATAGCAAGTAAGGAATACTTGTTTGCCATTGGTTTTACTACTTTAATTTATCCTTATATTAATTTTCGAAGTTACATATCTTTGCTCTTCTTAATAATTGCTAATAAATTGGTGGTACTGTTGTTCACTACAACAGATCTAAATATTTACTTAAAATAGTTATTGTTTTACTATATCTAACAATATGTATGTATTTCAGTCACAAATTACATCGGCCCGCCAAAAAGTACAGACCATTTTTTTTGTGGGCCAGTGTTATTGATAGTTAAACTAAGGTTTAACTAGTGATAACACGAATATTAGTCTCGGTCGAATACTACACAGTATTCGGCCGAATACTGAATAGTTAATAAAGTGGCCGAATACTAAGTGAAACCGAATATTCATGATATCTCCAATTTAAATAATAAATAATGCGCTGTATGACTCTTTTTATGCAAAATCTATGAGGTCTGTAAGTTTTGTAAGATAATAAAAAGTGTTTATAGATAATTTTACTATCACCTGCCCACGCGAAAAGCTATTTTTTTATTGCCTGAATTAAGGAAACATACGTACGGACCGTCTGATGGAAAGCGGTTACCGTCGCCTATGGACTTCTGGAACACCAGAGGCGTTGGCAATGCTAAGCTACGCAACGGTAGACTTACAAGAAATTTTATAACGCCCTTCTTAAACCACTCCATTTTGTAGCGCAAAGAGACAATCTTGGCGAGAATTTCCCTCTAGATAGAGAGAGAGAGATAGAGAGAAAGAGAGATAGTGATAATTTCACTTTATTGCATACCAAAATATACAATTACAAAAACATATATTTACAATATTTTCTAGGCAATACAATAGGCGGCCTTATCGCTGAAAGAGATTTCTTCCAGGCACGTGATGTAGGCGATCTATCTCTAGATCCAGTACTAGTTCAGAGAACCGTTTCACGATTAAGAAAGCAAATATCTCGCCCTATGGACTTAAAAATAATAGCTATTAAGAAAGTTAATTATAATTTTTCAAAACCTGACAAACGGTATCCCACACGACTTACACTGAAAAAAAACCACGCTCCGTTACATCTATTACACTACAGCATTGTGTGAATGTATATTACATATTCCTACCAAAGTTCAATTATACACACATAGACAAAATTCGCGCAACGTTATTAAAAAGCCCAGACGGGTGGAAACTGTAGTCAGAGTAGGTACGGGTAGGAAGAAAATACGCGATACTAAACTTTTATTTGTTTACATTTATGTAAGGTTTTTAATGTTTAAACTTTAGAGTCCACAAATACCACATAAAGAGATTTTAATGTAGTTGTAATTTAGTTCCTAATCATTCATCAATCATCACAATCATCACCGTTTTTTTGGTTCCGCCAATAATTGTGCCGGTGTGTATAATACCGATATATTCTGAAAATAACGACTTTACATTATGAAAGACGAACGGATATAGCGAAAAGATAAGGATTCCATTTTTTGCCAAAATGGCTGCGGAACCTTAATAAGTATAATTTAATAGGTCTTTAAGTTAAAATAACGTTTAGATTCCTTGCGAGCTGTTCATTGTTCCTGTTTAACGCTCGAAATATTTTATTCAAGAAAGACGTCGCGATAGCGTATTTAAAAAACATTGGACTGAGAACTGAGGCGATCTGTACCACACAATGAGAAAACATCGTTTGGTACAGAGCTGGCGTGTGCTGACTTGGAGCCCAATATTCTGATATTATTATTTCGTCAAAATCGCCGAACACTTCTCAGAATCGTAAGTTTGCCGGATTTAGGTATTCTATTAATTCCAATGGTGTACGGGCACGCCATTCTACGTTTATAAATATTTATCGGCTAACGCCATTTCTGCTATTGGTAATACCAATTTTTTCTACTATTATTTTGGCAACGACGATATCAAGAAGATATTGTGGATTCAGAATACGAAGTTTTTACACTTTCACAAAGGAATCGTACTTTAAATATCTTCGCAACGCCATTATATTGAAATAGCAGAATTGGGCCCCTGGACCGTGTTTTCGCCTTAAATTTTATTAGAAAACTAGCTGTCCCGGCAGACGTCGTCCTGCCCGGAAAAGCTTCAATCGATATGCCGACAGCAGCGCCACCTACCGGGTCCAATTGTGAACCAACTCAGAAACCTTGTTTGGCTCATGCACAACAACTTTGATAAAGATTATCACATGATCAAATGTATAGTTTACGATTCTATAAAGGACATCCAGACAAACATTCATTTTTATACATCAAGATATTGTAATCGCCTCGGTTCTGAGTTCAACAATGTTTTCTAAATACGCGTTGCGGTACCAATTTCTACCCCTGCGTCATTTCTGTTATATAATTCACAGAGTTCTTTTAAGGCAAGTTTTCGTCAGACAGTATTAACTTTACCAATATCGTAAACCCTTATGATATTTTATTTAAATACGACCCCTTTGAGAATACTAAATCAGATTTAATTTCTTTTATCTTTGTTCCAATATCTTTTATATAATGATTATTAGAGCAAGTAAAAAATAGCTCTGCAAAGGTCTTAAATCCTATGTGAATTCTATATGAGATGGGCACCACTGGTCGTGCTTTTCTGGATTTTTGACATTTTATAGTACTTATTTTAAATACATTTGTTAAAGATTATAAAGAAGATACAAAAATAAAATGCATAATTCTTGGCAAAACAACAGGTGGCCTTATCGCTAAAAGCGATCTGTTCCACGCAAACTAGCTTAAAAGAAATTTTTAACTAATCTGGCGATGGAGGTGGACTTAGAGACTTTTTTTAAATTTATTTATTATTGTTTATTTATTATTATTATTGATTTATTTATTTCTTTGGATTTTTTTTTATTGCTGGCAAACAGACAGATGGCCCATCAAATTAATGGAAAGTGTTTACAAACGTTTATAGACGTTTGCAGCACAGGAGCGTAGCCAACACGTTGCCAACCTTTACGATGGGCCAGGAGGGATGATAGAGGAATTAGACAGGAGGAACAGGATAGGGTGGGTGGGAGGTATTTGATAGGGGGAAGGAGAAGTGGGTGATTAGCTCAAGGTTAACCATTTCTCGCCGGTATTCTGTTAGAGCGTGGTATCACTCCGATTGGGCCGGCCCCAAGAGCCGTTATCAAGATAAGGATTCTAACGTCAATATTTTAAGTAATGTAATGTATTTGAACATGCAACCTCCACACTTTCTTGACACCTGGAAGTTACCCACTGTACGTGACGCTCGCTCCTTCATGCCAGCTATGGAAGGAGCTCCCCCCCTCGCGCGGTTTTCCCAGAGCGCTACAATATGGGGTTCTTCAAAAAGGGGTCTCAACGAGGTACGCAACGCATCGGCTCCCTTAGTGTTGCAGATGTCCATGGGCGACGGTAGCCACTTGCCATCAAGTGGACCTGTTTGCCGGTTTGCCTACAAGCAAATACGAACTGTAAAATGTATAAAAAAATGCCAAAAAGTGACAGAAAAACGACTTGTGGCTTCATCTTGTCACGCGAAACAAAGACTGACACATGAGGACATTTTAGGTCGTTTAAACTTTAAAGTATTAGGTATAGGTCGGAAGAAAGGCAGAAGGGTGTAACAATAGCCAAGCACGTCAATGCTTGGCTATTGTCAGTGCCAGGCTGTCAAGCCTGGCCACGACTATGGGCTTAGTGACCGACGATGTGGCGAGCGACAAAACGGTGGTTGGTATTGAGTGCGACGATTAGTGGCATGCTTTATACAACTTAAGTGCTCATATAGACGGCACCGCCGTGTCGCCACCGTCCTACCGCTGATGTCTGCTTGACAGCGAAATTGCGGCGCGGTATTGACGTGATGGTAGTGCCGTGTACGGGTCCACAAATACTTTTGTTTTTTTTTTATTGCGGACACGCCTTAAGAAAGGCGGACAAAGCGTATTTTTTAGTCAATATACTTAATTTAAAAAAAATGTTATTCATTACGAGTCATCACATCAATTTTAAAAAGCATTATATATTTCTAAAGTTCGCATGTTCAATAACCATAAAATTGTTCAGTCATTATAATATTGAATCGACCTCCTATTTTATAGCATTTTCATGGCATGGCATATTTTATCAGTTTTATAATCTCGGTGATCCGTGAGTTTGATATGTTGTAATATACGTAATGATTTCGAATTATTTACATCAGAGAGTTCGAATTTGTTCTACCAGTTTTTGTTTACGGTGTTTCGCAAACTCAACAATTTCCTAGAAGGTCTTTTCTTAAGGTCCGTTTCTATAAGAATTTTACCAACCGTTCATTTGCCCTACTATCGGTTAAAATTTGACATATAAGCTCAATGTAAAGCCACGTACTCATCTGGAAGCCGTAACTGTAACCGAGCGGATACATAATATCTGTATATTATAATACGTGAAGCAAAAACTTTGTATCCCTTTTTACGAAAATTTCGCGGACGGAGGAGTATGAAATTTCGCACACTTATAGTTTACATAGAGAAAAAGCGCCGAACGCTAATATTAAAAAAATAAATAAAAAAAACATTACTCACACGACCATGTATTTGACATAGTCCCACGCATATATATATATACTCTTTTGTTTATTGTTCAAGTCAAATTAACAGTGTTGTAGCCTTGGCGAAATCTGTGATTATAGAAGTATAGTATTTGACATTAATTATTAGGGTCGAATTTCGAGCACGGGCGACCACTATTTAATATTAATATGTAAATTACTTACACCACTGTTGGTGTTAAATGCACATTTATTAATCACTTACGCATTGAAGAATTGAACGTCGGGCGGTAGGTAAAACAACTGTATCCGCCTCATTTCACTGACGGGTTTTATACTATGAAATATCTAAAACTACCGTCAATTCAATTATTATATGTGCGAAGTAAAATACCCAGTAACTTGTATACAGTTCTTATAGATATTAATAAGAGTATGTAATAAATGGTAAAACGAAGGTTAAACAATATCTTGGACAGTAGCAAGCAAGGAATACTTGCTTGCTATTGGTTATACTAATTCATCTCTACATTCTTTTTAAAGAACAAGACGAAGTTGATCATAATATCGACTACTACAACTAATAAACTAAACTTCTTATTAGTTTCAAAATATGAGCTCTTTTTATAATCTCACGTTAAAGACACCTGCACATATGTTTTTTTTAAATTATGCTACCACTGTTTTCTGTAATATTTTTTCTTTGTTATTATTCCTTTCACTACGTTATATTAACGTATAACGTTATATTCCATTATACGTTGACTATAATTTAATTTCATTTTACTTGTTTTTACCGTGGGTCACTTGACTTTTGTGATAAAGGAGGTGGGCACTGAAAATCAGTGCTGTGTCGGACTATGTTTCGGCACAGCAAAATACCGAGTGCCAACCTCATTTCGCAAATTGCGGCACATATTTTCATTGTTATTGTTATTATTAATATAAATTATTGTTAAGTGTCGCATTTTTAGAAATAAATATTTTCTTTCTTTCTTTTTTCTTTTACACATATTTTTACATTCTATATTAACTACTAGGCATACACTGCAGCAGTTCTACCACTTAGCTAATACGTATCTCAATGACTTGCATGAAGTCAGTTCTCAGTGGAATCATGCTGTTCGTCATTAAAATTCCTTCCCCATAAAATGTGATTTGGAATGTAATTTAGTTATAAAAATTATTTCTCACTAAACAGTCGTAAATTAGTTTTTGCAACTAGTACATATAAGAAAACTACGTTTTAACGGTTTTACGAGCGGTATTTTATTTGATTTTTATCCTGACTTTTAGTATATAATAAATAACCATAAACAAAAATTAAATAATTATATGAATAAATTGGCGGTAGGCTAAATAAAAACTAACATCTTTGTCTTCCGTGATTACGACTATTGAAAATTAGCCAAAATGTCGGAATAAAAAAAACCTAGTTTTACTATCGTAAACGTTAAATCGTAGTTTTACTATCGTAAATTATGCATCAAATTCGTATTTAGTGTTTAGGTTTGTAACTTATACTTATTTAAAATGTCAGATATCTAATAAAATTGATCATAGACATTTCTAGATATTTATAGAAGCAAATTCGTTAAATATTCTGACTTTATTGACTTGGAATGAATACCGACACAGGATCGATACTTCGATTATTAGCCCCACAATACAACACCGTTGAGTCACGGTTTACGAGTCTATGTAGACGACAAACCTCGAGTTAAGCCTTAAGTGTGAATTTAGATATAATACATAAATGTAACATATATTTGCAAATGTTACATTAAACTCAGAAACAGATTTATTTTAATCGTAGCTCGATTAAGTAAAATTTATACTATAGTTAAATTATACGAATTTTGTGTAATTAGAAGTTGGATATTGTTACTAAACGGAGTCGAGTCGGTCGGTTTAACGACGTGGAGGCGTCCCGAACAATGCTCAGCATTTCTTAATACTTACCAGCAAATTTTAGACAATATGACTAAATATTATATACATTATTTTATTACATTATATTATATACATTATCAAAGGGACCGTTTGATGCTATTTTACAAAAATCATGCCAACCTTCAACTGGATAAATATGGATCAATGTAATAAGATTAAATTTCCAAAGCCGACCGATAAGTCAATATGCTCAAAAATCTATTAAAAAAAAAAAAATTATTACATTATCACCGTACACGCAAGTACCTTATAGGCTATAACCGAAGTACTACCAGTTTAGAGCTTTTTAGGAAGTCGACCAAGTTAATTACGTAATAGTTTTAAGTTATACGTGGACAGATATTGGATATCTTCATTTAAAGTATTCAATTAGTGTCAATAAACATCTTCATATAATTTAATTTTCAAAGCAAAATTAGGTAACATGTTCGTCGTCTATAACGGCTTTCAAGTCACGTCGTGCCAGCTATCGTTTGTATTAGTTAATTGTAAGGTGCGGAAACTGGGGGAGCTTAATGTCTTAGTTTCTGGAAACGAACAGGGCATATGAAAGGGAAAGCATTGATAATTTGTAACTAACAAGTATTGGGGTAACTTGAAATATGTTGATGGAAATAAACAATACTGGTGAAAGTAAATTGTAAATGTTTTTATAGGGATTTTTTTAATACTAAAGCCCCTAGTTTTTGCCAAAGGTTCATTTTCAAATGCAGCACGTACGCAAACCGGCATGAGATGATAATCTGCAAATAAAAAGTCATTGCCAAAAATATCCGGCATCATAAAGTCGCGCGATACTAGTGCCAATTTAGCAACTCATTCACATTATTACACGATGTACCAAGTAACATGCTCGGCTACTCTTCTAAAGAGTATAGCAGGTTTTCTAATTAAAAACCGCGATGTTTTCTATTTTTACTATGGCGATCGTTTTGTTAGCAAATAAAAATAATTCACCCAAATTTTCGGCAAGCAAAGCAAAGCAAGTCCTGGTAGCGTAATGGCTAGCGCACGCGTCCCAAAGTCAAAGGGCGCGAGTTCGATCTTGGCCGGAACGCAGGCACCACTTAGGCAGTTTTCTGATCTAATATGCATATTGTTACAATTACCACATGCTAAGAACAGTGAAGGAAATAATCGTGATGCAACCTGCACATGGAGATAACCGATGTGTCAAACCTGCCAAAGCTGCCTTGGACAAGCGTGGCGGGTATACTGTTCGTTCCCCCTATAATGGGAGGCCCGAACCCAGCAGTGGGACATTTATGAGTTGATATTGTTACATGCCGTCAAAGATAAGCCGCACAGCCTGTTGTAAGCGCAGCTTATTGTCCTCCCGGATTAGGGAATCCCTTGTGTTTTGAATTTGTAACATGCTATTGTTTTTCTACTTGTTTTATAACCATCATTAGCGTCGAACTAATCCCTATTGTTATTGTTTTCGACTTTGTGGACGTTCGCAGGTGTGCAAATTAATATTTCTTAGAAACTCAGTGTGCGCCTCCAATTTCTTTGTACTGTGTAGTTAGTATAAGACGATGCCCGAATGGAGGGGCGGGGCAGTCAAGCGACGACTACGAAACGAGTAAGACGTTCTCTAGTACTCTCGATTAGCGATATAGACGACGGACTTTGCGCGTTCGAATTGCACTGAATCGTGCAGTGTGAACTGGTTGCATCCAGTTTTATTTGTATTTGTTTTATACGTGTTTGTACAGTTCAAATAAATTCTATAGTAGTTCCAACGGCATTTTAATTCGAGTCCTGTAGCTCGTAATAATATTATAATATATATATATATATATATATATATATATATATATATATATATATATATATATATATATATATATATATATAATTCTTCTGTACGTGTGTTGACACTCCTCCTCCTAAACGGCTGGACCGATTTTGATATTTGTTTTGTGTGTTTGAATGGGTCTCCGGATGTTTTAGATTTACAATTGGAACCGGTAGGTGGCGCTGAGATCGGGTTTGGTGATTTTGTTTTTATGTCATGAAACAAAGTCTTTTAGGATTTCAGAAAATATGGCGGTACGACGTTCGCCGGGTGAGCTAGTATATATATACATATATATAAATTTTCAGCTTTTTATCTTAAGTATTATTCGAGTTTTTTTAAAAAACCTATTTATCCGTTTTTTTTTCAATAGTAAAATTACAAATAAACTCATGGCAAATTTTTCAACAATACTTGGGAGCAAAACGCATGAAACGATATTTTTGTTGTAATGCTCGGATGAAAAGCCGATTATTTAATAATAAAATACTACTAAAATATTTTTTATCTCGAGTTTTTGAAAACTATCTATCACCAATTTTTTTTCAGAATATGTGTTTTACAATCCTTTCTACTCATAATAATAACATTCCATAAATGCCCCATTGCTAGGCTCGGGCCTCCCATTATAGGAACTCAACTTTCTACTCATGAATTTTCTCAATTTTTTTGAAGTGGTGGACCGTTTTCATGAAAACAAAACTTTTATTTTTCATAACCTTGTGTTCTAATGAACTATAATATTCTTTTGATGTTTAACTCAAAACTCATACCTTGTTGAAACGACGTTAAAATAATAACTTTCTACACTTTTGTTAAAAAAATAATACATTATATTATATAATTTTTGTATATGAGTAAATTAGATAGAAATTACTGATTTTAAAATTAATTACCAATTTTGTAAATACTGTCTTGTACCTCAATATGAAAGTACTACCATTAAAACTTCTCACTAACTGCTGCGGCTCAACGACCCAAAATGAGCCCTGGCCTCCGAAACGAGAATACTCCGCTCCTTTCTATTCAACGCTGTCTCCTGCCAGTCATAGGCTTGAAGCTCGCGCAGATCAACCTCCACTACGTCACTCCAGCGATATTTGGGCTGACCAACTGGTCGCCGTCCAGTTGGTTTGCCCAGACAGGCTCTTTTTACCTCGTGATCCTCCTCCATTCTATGTAGGTGGCCAAACCACCGCAAGCCTTGTGCCTTGGTCTCACCCATAATATTAGGCTCATCCATCAGTTGTTCGATTTCGGTATTTTTCGGATTCGCCAGTTGCCATCGCTTCCCCGTGTCGGACCCAGGATCTTTCGTAGGACCTTTCTTTCAGCCACCAACAGCTTGTTTTGCTCCTTAAGTGTTACGTGCGAAGCCTTACATCCGTACAAACGTCAAACAAATTATTTATTCATAGACATCAAGATGAAATAATAAGGAAAAAGTTGACTGGTTCCAAATGCGCACTATGCGACATCTCTTATATACATAAATTTTTCAAGTGGGCCTTCTGGGCCAAATCCTAAACTATACGAAATAACGCCAAACATCAGAGGAGTTTTGAGGCCGATGTTGATAAGCATTAATGTCAAAGCAAATTATTTTGTGTGTAGAACAGGTTTTGAATATGATGTCCATAATTATAACAATTTAGGTATCAGTGTATCCTGTAGCTTAAAAAATAATTTAAAACTACTTATGTCTAAATACAAATTAATATACAATTTATAATAATAATGATTACAATAATTAGGATTTCTCATGTCACAAATTCAGACTCCTGTATCAGTATTTGGGTTAGTAAGATACTCATGTATTGTGTAATATGCTTTATTTATTAAAAGTTGTCGTATTTTTCTTTTAAAGCTTTTGATGTTGAGTTCCTTAATTTTTAGTGGTAGTTTATTGTAAATTTTAGTCGCCATACAGAATAGACTGTTTTGAAATAAAGTGGTTTTCGAAGGAAGTGAAAGCAGGTATGTGTGTATAAATGTAAATTATTTGTAACAAACAAAGCAACTTCATAAATGTATAATGATGGAAATGTCAGTAGTTTTAGCCATAAAAATGTGGTTTACAAGAATCTGTTTTCATTATATGACATATAGCACGTTATCAGCGTTTTTGTGCTATAAACACACGTTCTTTACCAGTGCTATTGCCCCAAAATATAAGACCGTATGGTAACAAGGAAACAACATAGTCATCATATGCCGTTATAACTGCTTTTTGGTCAACAACTTTACTTAAGTTATGCAGGGCATAAGAAAATTGGGATATCCTGTGATAAAGTACTATCATTAGATTTTTTAATAATCAATTACTGTTGTCAGGAGTCGTATCCGATAATTTAGAAAAAAATAATACATTCTCTAATCATGTAAACTATTGTAAACTGTCGCACATCTACCATATCAAGTATCGATTTGTGCATTCATATTTTTTCTAGACGAGGGCCTAAGTTTTAACTTCGATTAAGTACTGGATCTATCATATATGGATTAGATTTAAATGTAAAATAATGGTCAAGTGCTTCGTGGCCACATAACGAAGAGTTTCACAGAGGTAATAGACGTCCACTGTTGTCGTTATTTGGCTAAGGAACTATAAAAACCATTTAACCGAAAATAACCCACGTCTCAAAAATAAATCATCAGATATAGTTCGAAACAATTTTAGTTGAAAGCTTTTTATAAGCTCTAACACTAACTTTTTCAGAATTTTCCACTTCATAGTTTCAGTTAGGCGGGGCGGATACAATTTTTACAACTTTGGGGGCTAATATTGCGCCAACCTTGATTAACAAGTCATAACGAAACACAATTATGTTTTTCAGGATCTGGCTAACCATACACGACTACGTACTCTGAAGATAAACGTTTAGGCGCGGATTATAATTATGCAGTAATTTCATTAAATTATGATGCCTGACGAAATTATGTTTTTATTTTACAGTATAAAATTTAAGAGTTAGTTAAATATAAAATACGGACATAACAAGTTTTCAATGATAATTAATGTATAATTTCCACGTAACAGACGCGATGAATTTAAAGTATAAACTCAATTACTACATTGATGCACAAAAGTGTCTATGTTATGGTACCTTCGTATACGACAAGTCTCTGAGGGAGGTGCCGTGCACACTATTTAAAAAAAATCGTTACTAGCTACTAAATGTTACTATTATTTAAACATGTTTATGGACGATGAAATCTTATGAATTGACAAATATATTTGACGTAATGGTAGACATTTTATTATTTAGATATTATTATTACACTTGGAATTTTATTAAAAGATTAAAATTGACATTTTATTATGTAAGTCAATATTGTACAGTTAGTTTTGCACGGCCTGTTATGGACAGAATGTGTTGATACTGTAACAAGCTCAACATCTATGTGCAATACGCAATAAATGTATTCTATTCTATAAATATAGATTCCCCAATCAAGATTACAGCTAAAGTTTCGCTTACTAAAAAAATATTTTTTGTTATGAAAATGATTTTCTTGTTTTTACTCAACGTTTTATACTAGGCGCTGATATATCCATTACTGCTGAAATTCGACAAACCTTGTATCCTACTTAATTTTAATAAAACAATTTTTCAGTTTAAAACATATTCAAACAGTCACCTTACATCTAAGAAAATTCAAACAATTCTGATCGTAAATAAACAGAAAACACTCAATAAAAATATTATCTTATACCAATAGTCAGTCTAAATTATATGTAGGTATATAGAAGACTGCACAATAACTGATTTTGCAAGACAACTCTCCTACTGCGTAGCCATTCAAAACCAACTTAGTAAACTTTCAAGTTAGAGCCCCGGTCCCACGACTCTCATAGCCGACCAGCAATCGCAATTCCTCTCATTTGCAAATCTACCGTGTGGACGGGAGACTGGTGTACGATCTAGGTATACTATTGCTACATGAGAGCGTCTGTAAAGTTTAAAGATACATTTTTATTATAATGTTAACAAGATCAAACGAATATTATGATATGAAGTCACTGTAAAGTTTTGCTACACAAAAGAATATACTAAACATATTTGGTAACTTCAGTTTGTAGCGTAGGTTCTATGTATGTACCATTATGCTTTCGCGATCGTCCAACTGAGATTGCAGGTCGTTGCACTGTTGAAAACTTTAAACAACTAGTTTTCGTTTTGCTAGGAGCTCCCAAAACATTTTTAATATTAGATCCACACAGTTATGATTAATGTCGCAGACCAATCACCTTGTACAAAGACGTTGTTTATCTGTAAATAAGAGATTGCTACATTTGATTTATTTTCTATTTGGCTTTGTAGGTAGTTTACATTTAGTTTTATTATACCGTTAAACACATAATTTTTGCATATTTGGGACAAGTTCAAGATATCCTTTAGGTTATAAATTATTGATTAATAGTTTAAGACATCGAGGGCTATAATTTTTTAAAAAATATGACAAAATAAATACGTGACTTTTTCGTACATAAAAAGTATTAAACATTCATGAAAATCGTTGAAAGTCTAAAACTTCTACTGATCCGTCATGTACGTATAGTATTTTTTTCCACAATATTTGAATTAGTTTAAATTATTGTATGTATAACAACTAAACCAGCTAAGCCGTGTCTGGATTGTAAGGTTGAGTTTGTTCCACGATATAATCAACAATGTCATACAAATATAGTCTATAAACACATAGCAGAT
The DNA here is from genome assembly GCA_039645545.1 of Dendrolimus houi. NCBI lineage: Eukaryota > Metazoa > Arthropoda > Insecta > Lepidoptera > Lasiocampidae > Dendrolimus > Dendrolimus houi. The sequence goes on from CM077133.1 coordinate 9,599,667, forward strand.
TAATAGCGGTAGGTTCATTTTGGTCCTATATGTTAACTTGAGATACAATTATTAAAAGTACGTTACTTGCATATTACTCAGCGAATGTAGTCGTAGTGAGAGCGGCGAGCTCACGAAACAGTGGTCCTACGCTTGTCGGTCAAACTGTGTACGGGGTTTGTGGGTCAATACAACCGGACCTGCAGACTGCACTGATGCTACCCACATCAACGAATTTGCATTTTTGTGATGCACCGACGTATCGATTCCGGATGAATGACTACTTAAACAGTAGTTAAACTGATTTTTAACATGACATTTTAAAACCACTAGTAAGACGACGTATTATAACATTCGATCCTTTATATGCCCTAAATAACTAAATCACACTATAAAACCGAAGATTTCGCAAAATTTAGCAGGATTTATTTCTTACGCGACTGACATCTGTATATGATTGTGACCTACGTGAATAATCTCCTCTATCTATCTTACTGCAACATTCATATGTACTATGCTCTATATCTTTTATATTTCCTATGTATTTTATGTTTTTGACACATATGCTATATTAAAAAATCTGCTTCCTGGGTATCTCAATTATGACAAATCTCACACTCCTTGTAAAAAAAAAAAATTTTTTTTATTACTTTTGTATTTTTTTATATTTCTAACCAAATTCTAAAAATACAAAGATTAATAAAAACAATATATCTTGGATAATGAAAAAAGGGGTATTTAGAATCAAGATTAAAGGTATCAACTACTAATAGCGTATTTTGTTTAGTTTCAGTATAATGTTTATTGTCTGTCCGTTATTTTATGATCTTTACAGTATTATGTTGGAGTAATTGTATATGAATGAGGCTACTTTTGCACGTGAAACATCGTAATCCTTATAAATATTTAAGCTGATTTAGAGGCACATCCCGTTATTATGTTCTGTAGCAAGCTTATTATTATATATGTAAATGGTTAATAGCATACATAGGTGAATGGAATGCTAGATTACGTTTGTATATATGTCGTAATGAGTTGTGGTAACTTAGTAACTAACCCATTCGCATCCCATTCCGATGACTTGCGTTCAAATCATAGCCGGGAAGCATACACTGTTTAGGCAGTTGTTCCGACTTAATATGGATACTGTTACAATTGCCATGTACTGACGGCGAAGGTTAATATTGTGATAAAACTAATTCATCGAAATAGTTGGCAGACAAACACACACATTGTATATCCCTAAGCTAAGCAAGTAACGCTTGTGTTACGGGTGATATACAACGGACCACATTAGAGCAGACCCCAGACACCCAGATTATAGTAAATAATAGAAAGTTCGTTTCCGAAATTTACCATCCCAAGAATCGAACCCGGAGCCTCTCCGTTCCAGCAAGAACCAACCGAAATGCAGAAATAATCGTTGTATGGAACGCATTAATCCGTTTTGCACAAGTGTGACAGGAACAGTGTCCGTTTAAAAATAGGAAATCCTGAACCCACTAATGGAATGTTTGTGTTGGTACAAATGTACCCGTCGCTTTAGCGTTACAATAAGAACTTGGGTGTCACAGAGCTTGGAATAATGCTCTGATAAGGTTGAGTTACCTGGTAGGAATGCATCCGAAACTTTTTTATCTGCGACAACCTTCATGTCTGTGACGTACTCTAGAAATTCCAAAAGACACCTTAGTGCAGTTACGTTTTACAGAAACATGCAAAATAATCTACGTGACTGAGGACAAAGGCGCTAAGAAATCCTAGCTTGACGTCGTTAAAAATGATTGTGTGTCAACGGACATACGGTAAGAATAGTTAAAGATCGCACGAAGTCAAACAAGAAAATTTTTAAAGTGGAAATTGTTTTAATGTTTACCTCATTTTTAACCGATTTTAAAAAGGAATTACTCAATTCGTATTGTAAATATTTTTTATGTATATTCAGACATAACTTTTTTGTTTATGAATCCCATATAATTTTTATTATTATTGGATTTTGGGCTCCAAAGACAAAGCAGAAATTCATTACAGAAAATGTGTTGTTTCAGCAATTTTTCAGTCATAATCATAACTTCTTTGTTTCTGAACCGATTTTGATCATTCTTTTAGTGTTAGATTCAGTATAGCTTCAAGATAGTTCCACATAAGTTTCATTGGTATTCAATACCACTGAAATGTAAACGAAACTATCTTGTTGAATCATCTTGGTTTCTTTTTCGTTAGATTTATATGAACAGATACTAAGTTTTGGTCCCCGAATACTTAGTCCGTATCCTTTTCAAATGTGCAAAAATAGTATCCTATGTACCCGATATCTAAAGCACCCACTTGATGAAAATCTATCCACATAGAAGGCACAAAAAGCTTAGCTACTGATACAGAAAAAATTGAAATTCCATGCTATTAATTTTTATTTATTAGCTATTTAAATATAAGGCTAAATAACTGTTGATATTAAATCAAGATAGTTAATCATCCACTTATCAACACATTTTTGATTGGATCGCGATTACATTCGCCGTTTCATCTACGCCATATTCATCTTTATATCCGGTTCATACTTTACCGCTAGCAAAATTAGTTAACTTGTCCTCAGATATTTAGCATCATCTTAATATTATTGTGTAAATACCTAACAACTGAATATTTTACTTAGTCACAAAAACTTACTTGAAACTAAATATTTTGATAGTCTCCTTTTACTTCAAGCCCTTAGTTTTAGAATAATAAAACTCTTGCGCACTAGTGAGAGTTGGTCCAAATTATTAGGAATGATACCAACCCGTGATAATCGACATGTAGTATCTCTACAAGTTTGCTTTCTGCATAGGCAGCCTTCTGATTACGCAGGACCCGCGACCGATCTTATGATCTCATTCACCAGGAGTAGGTCACATGACGTCATGGGGCCTATGGTCTTCGTCACGTAACAACGCCCGGTATAATCGCCACCGCTAACTCGAGAAGTCGACGATATCTCCTGTATCACGTCACTGGCGGGTAGATGTCTTCCGAGTCAATAGCAGAGCAAAATCTTGAATCGAAAGAAACTCCATATCATTGCAGAGCTGATGATCTTAACGCATGATAATCGTCGTTAATCAAGATTTTTATTATCTTGAATCCGAAGTAGCGCAGAACAAATAGAAGTGGGTGGTTATCGTTTTGCAGCCCAAGAGTAATTTTGAGTCTGGATAAAAGTTTTATTATTATAGTTATTAGATTCTTAAAAGTAAACCAGGTTACACCAAACCAATGTTAAATTATAAGTTTTTAATTTTTAGGGTTCCCCAATCGTAAAAACGAAACTTTTATAAGTTGTTAATGTCTCTCAGTCCATCTATAATGCCATTACCTTTTCCTTTGGTGGCTATTGATACAACAAAGTTAATCAAATTTCGAGGGTAGATCAGGTAGCTGTCTTTCATGAACCATTATGCAATGGTGTAATGAAGTTAAAGGCGGTACTCCATACGCGTAACTGTATGATGGAAAAAAATCATTCCATTTAATTATTATAAGTCTGTAGGGAATTACGACCTTAAAATATAACGATGTTTATTAATACGAATAATAATTTATTTAAGTCGATAGGGTGTTGTAATATGTGTTACTCCTTTCCTCTTTTGACCTATATAATAACTTCTGTATATAGTTCATATTTAGCCCACGGACATATGACCACGTCTCTGAATTCCGTAAAAAACTCAAGTGGTTCCAAATTCGTGTTCGCCGGAATACTCGTATTCTTTGTCTTCTGTACAGTATCTTATTTGTCCCGAATACTCCTCATTATTTTAAAGAACGCTTCGACTTTATTTCGTGCTCCCATAGTTTACGGCCTTCCACTATACTGAAATTAAACACGCCTTCGCATAGTTCAAATTTCTACAATAATTCTTTTACCGTCAAGGCTATAAAGCTTTGGAACGCGCTGCCAATTGCTATCAGACAAGCAAAATCGCTACCAATATTTAAAACGATGATCAGCAAATATTACCTGTCCTTGGAATATGAAAATATTTAAATGTACATACATATATATTATCTATAAACATTTATATATTTTTGTAGATATGTATTTGTATGTTATGTATATTAAGTATATATCTATTTAATATATAGAACATGCGTATATATTGCATTTATATATTTATTACTAGAATGTAAGAAATTGTACTATGTATTATGTATACCGCCATCATCATTATAATCTCAATTCTGGGGTTGTCTGGAAGAGATCACTTTTTAGCGATAAGGCCGCCCTTTGCGCACAATGAGATAGTTTTAGTCTGTAAGTTCTTTTTTTATTGGTGTATAATAAAGAGTTATTGATTGATTGATAATACAAAATCCAAATGCAAATACAGAAAATTTATCGTCATTATGAAACCATACACTCTTTATGGACCAAAAACATGTGGCTATTTTTATTATAATATACTTTAGCGTTGTCATCCTACCGCATCAACTTTTCCTAATTCGCAGCATGCGCCAAAATCTCGAGATGCAGCGGTCGTCGACCCGCCCCCGTCCGGTCCTGCCTCACAACAATTATGATTCGATAGATAACTGTATAGACATTTTTTATTACTACAGTATTTGGGCTATGCATTTGATTCGTGATAAAGTTTTTTTTATACTCTCTGTCTGTTCGCGAATCGACTCCTTTTATACGTAAGTAACTGTTTATATTATGTGTCAGCTAGGAAAATGGACGTTGTAATTTTATTGGCTTCGTTTGAGACGGTGAATGGATAATTGTGTGTAAAATTTCGAGTTGATTGATTTTTGATTGAAGGGTCCTGTTAATAAAGCTACGATAGCTTCTAAATAATTTTTATTAGTCATGAAAATGGTCTTAGATATGTTTGAGTATGTAATCCTTTGTATCTTTAGTTTTTTCCATATAATAATAACAGCCCATGAACATCCCACTACTGGATTTGGGCCTTGCCGTATGAGGGACGACAGGACGATGACAGTGTTAGTCCAAGACGGCTTGGCAGGTTTGACAAATCGGTTATCTCAATGTGCAGGTTTGATCACGACGTTTTCCTTCATCGTTATTAGCCCGTGGATCGTTGTAACAATATATTTTTCGATAGTATAGGTTATAAATGATATAAATTTTTGTACTACGGTCACGGTCATTGCCAAATTGTTTAATTAGAAAATTTGAGACTCATACGAAAGGAATAGTCTTATTTAGAAAGATATACAAAGCCCTTTGTTCAAAATGTAGATATTTTGCATGAAGGAAATGCTCTCAACTTTGAATTATTACACCGTCAACATGTTTTTTATGATTGTATATATCGCTTTTCATCACTCTCTCACTTAAGACAGCCTAGACTGGAGCACGCTTACCTAAAATATACCTATTTATTTGTGATGTGAAGACACCCATAATGTATGGTAGAAAAAGCAGACTTGTACGGGATACCATATATTAGTGCCCCTAACCGGTGCATTTGGTTGTCGGATGGTAAACCGGAGATGGAGGAATCAGTTCGTACAGCTCCAAGGCATACTCCCGAAGTGTATCAGATAGAAGACCTAAAAACAACACAAACTGCACGAATTTTATTTCTAGAAAACTAGACTAGATTAACTTTCTTTCTTTTTTTATAGCCAAAAGCAGGCAAACAGGCAGACGGCCCACCTGATGAAAAGTGGTTACCGTCGCCTATGGACGTTTGCAACACCAGGGGTGTCACCAACACGTTACCGACATCTAAGAAATTTTATAACGCCCTTCTTAAAGAACCCCATGTCACAGCGCAAAGGGAAAACCGCGGCGGGAAGTTCCCTCCAGTTCATTGTTGTACGCGGAATAAATGTTCTAGAGAACCGTTGCGTAGTTGAGCGTGGGAGCTAATAACTAGACGAAATTAAATAATTAACTAAACATGACTGTGTATTGATTGGGTATAGATAGATATTTGTATACACATTACACATCCAAAAAACTGATTTAAAATATACGTAATATATGGAAACGTCGGTGGAGTTCGTATAACTCTTTTTGACAGAGAGATATTTATGATTTTGCTTGGCATATATTTTCAAGACTGATTAATTAAGTATAATGCCTTAATTTGTTTGCTTTGATCACTTGATTGATTTAATAGTAATGTTCAAAGCTATTAAAGCAGCCAGAAGCTCATTTTCATTTAATGCTTATTGTTCTTTTATATATAAAAAATCAACCTTGTTCCCAAAGCTGTCCAAACAAGCGTTAAAAACTCATTATAATATATGCGAACAATAAAAACATGCAAACAATGGTCAATATAGTTTTTTGCGCTATTACCGAAAATGTGGGTCAGAAACATCACATAACTGCGCATGATACAATACATCCGACAAGTTCGATACTCCAAAGAATCGTGCGCAATCAAAGACGATTTTTATTTACAGTTGGTTTAATAGGCATAATGTGAGATCTTTTTGTACTTTTTACGGCTCTGTACTATTGCGTAAACATGTATAATGTCAGTACTTATTATAGGTACTTTTTTGACAATTAAATTAATAGTAAAATCTTTCTCTTTCTTCTTTTATTAAGTACATTACGGTCTTTTTTTATACTGTTATTTAGGTATTTTTAGATAAAAACAGATATTGTATATTCTCAAGCAAACTAATTAATTTATGCTTATGTTATGGGTAGTATACATCGGACAACTCTTTGATCGGTCCTAATAGTACTCAGACCAGGATACATAACTGAAAAATAGTTTACAAGATTCACCCTGCCAATAGTCGAATCTGGAACCCATGAGTCCTCATCATTTAAGTGCACTAACTCAGTGGGAGAAATTCCAGATAGTACGTTGTATAACATATTAAAAATATGTTTAAATGATTACGGCGTTATTAATCAAGGACTTTTAACTAAAATTATTAATAATATACTATTGATTTTTGAAATATTGAAATACTTAATCTTGTTTCAATTTAAAACTGCAAAGTTCAAATAATATTTCAACTTTCAAATTAATATTCATGTTGTTAAAAATGATTAAATAAAATACACATGTTTAAAATATTTACATATTTTAAAAAGCCTTCGTGTTATATTATTTTATTTATAAAAAATATTCGGTACAAATTTATAACTAGTTTGTGGTCATTGATCTTAGATCAAACGTAATAAAGAGAAATGTAACAGTTATTATTTTATTACTCATTTTGTAATGAACACATTGTAACTGTATAAAATCGTGTGAATAAAACATCCTATTACAAAAATTACGATCTTTATTAACCACAAAATGTTTTTGCCTGAATCCAAAGGAAATTGGCTTTGTCATCATGGCACAAATCTTTACGTAGGATTAAGCCTTGTTTAGGAAGTGCATTACAAGCAAGTATTGATTCCCATCAATATATATTAATCAACTTGCGCTTGCACTAATTGTCACAAGGAAATTCTAAATTTAATTAAGTAAAAAACCTTATCATTTATTGACAATTTACAACATATAGATAGGTACTAAAAATACATTACTAGCCAATATTGCTACTGCATATGAGAAACCAATAATTTGATTGTAGCTATAAAAATGGAAGTGGCATCTGAAACAAAACAAAGCAAAACACTACTTGTATTCATAATCACATTTAGCGTTCATACGCACTATACGGCTTGCCACAGTCCGGTTATACGTTCGGATGGCCGCAGATAAACTAGTTTCTATACGCACTATCTCAATATTACATCGTTGATATTGTCCAAACACATAACATTGTGTGGCCAGTATTAAATATATTCATCATTACTTATTAACTGCACCACTGTCAGTATTAAAAATCTATCGATCCCTGCCAAGGTTGCTCTTAGAATAGATCGCTTTTTAGCGATAAGATCTCTCGTTGTACTATCTCTTATCTTTGCTACTTTATTCTTTGTCTATACCTTGGTGTATAATAAAGAGTTATCTATCTAAATAAGATATTAAATCATGTAATACATAATTAAAAATTAGATAAGATTAGGATGCGCCTGAGTATATTTTGTACACTCCTGCAACTGTCTGCTCTATGGCATCGTGTAGGCGCGGTCGACTCCATCTGCTGAATACCGTTACGTGACACAGTAACCGCGTATCAGAAGATTAATGTGACCAGTCTGCTGGTATAGAGGGCTGCATCTTAGTAAATGTAATGCTTATTTATTAGACAACTTTACAATAGTGCTTAGAATTACCAATGTAGTTCCTTTGTTGGATAGACGTACATAGACGAGTGAGAGATTGAAATTCTATTAACCAGGCGAATGAATTGAAAATTGTGTACTAAGAAAATTAATTTTTTACTTGAATGTATGGTAATAAAACTACATTTTAACGGTTTTAACCGCGTTATTTGATTTTGTTTTTATTTCGACCTTCCGGCTATTTTTCTTATTTCCATTTAAATGTATGAATTATTATCGAGACAGCTAAAGGTATGGCTGATGTCTCATGTAACCACAAGACTGGTCTTTACCTCGGGCAATACATACGTTGCCATTCCATGAGGTAATGCGGCCAGTCTTTTGGAGATGTTCCCAACTGACAGCGGTCTGACACTAGATTTTCTAGTTTAACTTAAATTTGTATCATATGTATAGATTGACATTATAATGTATGGATTAAGAAAGTTCTTTTCCAAGAATTTAATTTGAACAAATAGAAATTAAAATACGCAAACATACGGTTTATAATAATATCGTATTTTGCAATATATTCCTGCTTACCTATGGAGGAAAACACCTATTAACAAAGAAAATATATTTCTATTATAAAAGTGTCATTTCATGTCTTTTCAATAGATACAGTCACTGTTTGCAAGCATTGTTGCAAAGTTATAATTGAATCATTCACTACTGCATAATTAGGCGATTGTCAATGGCTAACAGAGCAACCAACTGACTGTGTCAATGGGCTTCAATTATAACCCTGCTCCATCTGCGATAATGTTAATCTTACTGACTGTGGCCAAATGCATCTTGTTTATAACGTTAAACATTAAAACATATGTTATCTGTCAACGTCCTATATCATTAACAATTAATAACAATATCGCATCACAAATAACGCATTAAACTGAGTCACTAACATTATCTCAGATGTCGCAGTCACATTAGAAGGTTTTCAATCACTTTAATGATTTATAACTCGTCAATGATTTAGATTTGACAAATGTAGATGAATGCCGTCTTGCCTATTTAAGTCCCTAAGGATCGTTGTGAAAATTGTCCACTACATTCTGTAGGTACTGTGACGGCCAGCGGTTTCAGATCTGACGGGGGGATCTTTGTGTTCAATGAGAGACTGGTTTAGGATATAAGTTTATAATCGCAGTCGAGACACTTTTACATAAGATGTGTTCTGCTCGCGGGCCGATACAATAATGTGTTCTCTTGTTTTGGGAGGCATTTTCAATTTAAATTTAAATATATTATGTTTCTTAATATATCAAGACGACTAACGAGGGTAGTCGTTACAGTACTTCGTCTTCGATATTGCGTTTAAAACTGAATAATAAATAGGTAGTAATAGTAATATCTATGTTTTATATTAGTATAGGTATGAACAGTTCTGTACATGCATCTGGTTTCCAGCAGGAGTAGGCTACAAATGATGGGTTTCGTCCGATGCTTTCCTTAATTTCCCATACATACTTTCTTTTTGCGGTACTTTAATATAATTTTGAGTATTCAGATAATTTCGATACATTTAAATTCAATATCATCCTAAAAAATTTACAGTGTCTGTGTGTGTCATGTGGTCTTCATGGTGGTCATAATAATTTAGGGCTTACAAGAAAATCTTTCGTTTTTGTAAGCTATACTTATGTTAAATACTTAATAATAAGTCTATGTAAATGTATTTCAGTAGTCACATATTTTTGATTTTTAACTTTAACTGAAGGTTTAAGGCTTTTAACTTTAACTGAAAGCTATTCATACCCTAACAAATGTACGCGTTAAAGTTTTGCGCGAACACAGTAGCATGAAAAATCCTTGTAAGTACTTAGTAGGTATAGCATATAGAGCAGAAATGTGGGAGTGATTGCTGAACGCCAAACAAATCCGACAACATCTGTTCTAATTAACCTTCACGAGCCATCGCGAAGACCGACCTATCATCTTATTTCCTAGTCGCGAGTCCCTCACTGGATTTCATTAATGCGTACTTTGAATCTCTTCCAAAAGCAATAAAAACATTTCAGGGTTGTCATAATACCTTCTTCTATTTCAATATCTTGGCGTTGCTTGTGAATGATCATACTTGGAATGTCCTCATTCAAAGTATGATCTTTGCGATAGTGTCAGAAATTGATATTCAACTAACCGCGAAGGAGGCGGCGGAGCGGGAGAGGGAGCAGTCCGTCACGCTCCCCTCCCGCCAGAGACGGCGGCAATGACGGAGGGTCGTCTAGGACGACCTCCAGCCGCCGTAGGCTACGGCCGTGCGGGCGACCGGCGGGGAAACCGGACCGGCCCGCACATTAAGGCCGGAGAGGAGGGACGCGCTCCGATCCGCACGCCTCCTCTCACCTCGCGGTGAGGTCAAGGAGCCAGAGAGACCCAGATCTCTGGCTATTAAATGGTGAGGCCAGCCCGCAAATGGGCCGGCCGTCGTTTATCCGGGCTGGTGGTGAATGCGCGAGTGAGCCCACAGCCCGGACAAAGGACGCTCGGGATCGGACAGGGGTTTTAGTGGGTATCCCTAACCTCGGCGTGGCAATAGCATCTCACGGTCCTCAAACGGATTTCCCCTTAATAAAAAAAAAGTTGAATGAAGTTATTGAAGATTGAAAGTTGCGTGTTCGTTAGTCGAGGGTCACCAGTGAAGAGGGGTGCCCCGTATAGGGTGGAGGAGCGGGATGGAATGCTCCTCCGTCTCAAAGTAAGATCTTCCAGCAAGGCTATTGTTGTTCCTCGCAGGCCTAGCCCCATCTGTTATTATTGAAAATTTGTATATATTCTTGGTATGTTTCGGGAAACGTTTGTCACATCAATTATTGCACAGCGCCATCTATTTGGCTTGTAAGTGTTCCTCTACATGGATATACTTATATTTATAAAATTAACATCTTTTATAACATCCAACTACTTTCCTTCTCCACTCCAACAAGATAATGTTTCTATTGCGTAAATAATAATTATAACTCTTGAAATAAACACTAATTACGTTATAATTCACTTTAAGGCAATGGATAGCGATTCGTCGAATAATTGGTGCGCTAGCGACCATTCCCAAGAAGAGATTATTTCTTCCCTTCAGATACAGCCTAGCTACGACGCTTCGCTAGAGTGACATTGACAACATATCACTCTTGACAAGGACATTCCAGTGATTCGTCTCCGTGTATATAGATAGATTCCTTAATATTCATGGCAGCCCTAATAATTATTATTTTGTTTATCGGCTTGTTTTACTACTATGTCACAAACATTAAAAAGGATTAGTTTGAGTTTTAAAATTAGTTTTTTATATTATAAGATGACCGTTACGCATGCCACCTGCCTCGAACAATTTTACTCAAAGATGTGAATTATTTTAGTATTTTTGATTTCAGTTATGTCATTGTTATTTTGCTAAGATATTTGTAGTTCTATGTTTAGAAATGATGTTGATTGGACTCCTTTATCTTACTACTAATCTATTTATTTTACGAGGAACTATAATATTATTAAGTCTTGTTCTAAAAGATTACAACATTAATTTATTTTTATTTCTAGGTCGGATTGTATGGAAGAGATCACTTTTTAGCCATTTTTAGGGTATAAGTTTTTTTGTAATCTTGTACAACAAAAATGTATTTATATATCTATCTATCTAAAAACCATTAATGAAGCTGTGGACCGAGTAAACGTCTACTCGCAGTTTCCCAACTCGTTAAAATATGGGGGTCTAATGATAATGTTACCAAAGTAACAAAATGAAATAAAGACGCATTTGTAAACTTTTTTTAGAAAACTACTCTTTCTGCACACGTACAAAATCAGAATTACGTCGTCATCAGCTCATCGTATTCTTTTAATAGATTCTGACCTTACCCAAGTCTGCGCCAAATATCCCCTTCCGTTTTTCTATTCTATTTTTTGCTGGCAATCTTTTGTAGCATACATATACAACTATATGTAATAGAATTGAAGTTATCGATATAGCTCGCAAAATTAGTAAGCTGGGTAGGTGGTAGGCCACTCATGTTTGTCACCTCTATCTCATCCCCCTATCCCATACTAAAGGCTAGTGTTGGCTTCGCCATTGGTGTTGCAAACATCTAAAGGCGACGGTTTCCACTTACCATGAGCTGGACCATTTATCTGCATGCGAGCTTCGCAATAAAAAAATGTGAATTTATTATGCTATTTGTTACTATTACTTACAATTCTTTAGTTATTAGTGAAAGGTATAGTTTGCCGTGACTTCGCTCTAGGTTCCAGATCAGCGTTGATCCAACAGACCAATAATTATGTTGAGCTTGATTCAATTTTTAGGAGTTATTGGACGTCTTTTTTTACTTTCTTTCCGACCCGGTGGTCGGGTGACCTGGCTAACGTTGCCGCCAAGTGTTGGAAGAAATCCAAAAGCTTCCCTTGCAACCTTGATGTCTTATTGTACATCGCAATTGTCCAAAAGTGTGCCAAGTTTGTCTCTCTATGTCCGCTGGGTGGTGCTTAAGGCTCGACCGGTTGCCGGTTCATTGACCTCGCAACCCACTGGCATCTACCTTCCAGCAAAGAATATACAGAAGATTAATTTAATAGAAACTGTATTGATTCTAGGTCTATGGCGGTGAAATGCTTTTATTAATAACTAGAGTTTGCTCCGCGGCCGCGCCGCGTGTCAAACCCTAGGCAGAAGCTTTACTTTACTTACACAAAAACGCAATTCGGTTTTTTACATATAATAATAACAAAGAAAATAAGTATATATAGTTTATAGTTCGTTCGCGTTAAGAATGCAGTGAGTCATCAGTGCAATTGCAGGGTGAAGGTGTATTCACAGTGGTGTTAAAATTCAAACAAATTATATTTTTAAAGATTGAGTTTAATGAATTTAAAAATAACACTTAAAAGTTAAAAATCAAAATTAAGTCATTAATGTTTTAATCACTATCACTAGTATTCTCGTTAGTATTTATAATAAAAGGATTTTCTGCAGCGAGTTCCATGACCTCATCTAAATCCCACATGGTATTTTCTTCTTGTAAGACGTGGCCGCAGCATTTCTTCCACCGATCAGCGTCTAATAACCGAATTGCGTCATAAAATATTTTTTTCACGCCAGTCATCTTAAAAGTTGTATTGTTGGCAGGAATATAATTTTTTATTTGGGCCCACACCAACTCATTGAGGTTCAGTTTGCAGTGGTACGGAGGTAAACGGAGAATTTCAATGCCGTTACTCCTAGCCATTTCATCGATTAAATATTTTTCATATTGTGGGGCGATTTCGGCGGCTTTCTTTAACAATCTTTTTTTAAATAACTCATGTCCATGAATGTCCCTTTGCTTTTTAGCAAGTCTATTTGCTGTTTGCTCCAAGCGAACGTCGGTATTTTCTCGAGTTTGACAGAATGATAGGGAGTGTTGTCCATGATAACAATGCTCCCTGGTTCTAACTTAGGCATTATGTTTTTGAACCACTCAAGGAACCTGTCACCGTCCATCTCCTCATGATAATCTTTGGTTGATTTTGATTCAAGAACTAATAGACCTCCTTCCACAAATCCTTTGTCGCTACCAATGTGTAAAACAATTAACCTTTTCCCCTTTCCAGTAGGAACTCTTGGACCGGTAGATAAGCCGTCTTGAAAAGCATTTCTCTTGTTTTTTATAGTTGTATCCAACCACGCCTTAGATTTAACATGTCCTGCGTTTACCCACGTTTCGTCAAGAAAGTATATGGTTTTATTTGCTTTTCTGTGTTCTTTTATTTGCCTGAGATATTTACGCCGCCACAAAACAATGTCTTCTCTTTCCATTAATAATGTTCTATTATCCTGTTTATTAAAGTCAAATCCCAGCTCATGCATTATTTTGTGAAGTGTGGTACGTGTAAACGTTGGAATATCTTCATCAGCTTCACAAATTGTCATAATTTTATTTAATGTCGAGTAGTCATTATTTAAATATATTGAGTGTACTTTTCTCCTTGTAGCACATTTGTCTAATTCATCGAATTTATCAATCATAGACTTCCTGGCCCTTTTTCATGTATTATTTTCAATGTATTATTTTCCTTTTTTTCACTAAGAATACTATAAACTGTTTCCTCGGACACACCGCATGCATTGCCATTTTTTGTTAGTACAAAAAACGGCAAAGTTGCTGTCCGCAGTCACATGTAAATCATACTGTTTAAAATACTTAAAAACATTGTAAATTACTTTTCTCTCTCCACTATGAATTACCGAACCACTTTTATTTTTACGAATTGATGAGGTATTCATTTTTATAAATATAAATCAGTTAACACAATTACAGAACACAACCGTCGCGTTCGAAGCTATACCTTCAACTGGTCACTTTGAACTTGACCTTGTAATTTGAAAAGATTTGATTGGGGGGGCGGGGCTAGGCCGGCGAACAATGATGACTCAATGCATTCTTAACGTGAACGAACTATAGACAACTGCCCAGCAAAACATAGAGATGAGTCGATATTAACCTGACTTGAAGTAATACAACAAATAAATTGTTTCCTATGACAATGGCTACGCTGCGTGAAAAACCCTAGCTCTATGTTACATACATAAAGACATAATTAGGTTTTTTTATATATATTAGACCTAAAACTTTACCGTTTCTTCTTCAGTTCACTACAATAACAAAAAAACTAACCCCATACAGTCTAAACATCTGCCCAGCAAAACATAGGGATGAGTCGAAGCTAACCTGATTTGAAGTAATACAATGAATGACTTGTTTCCTATACATAAAAAGCGACTGCATTTTATGGAAATGACATCATTAATTGGATAAAATGTATCCTAAATGTTAACTCGGGTTATAAGCCAGCACTATGTCGAGTTTAATTCATATATGTTCAGTAGTTTCCAAAAAAGATGCGATCTCAGCGCCATGTTTTTCGTTATTTTCGTCTATCCCACGGAAACCACGTCATTTATTATGATAAATAGTATCCTAAGTTAAACCCGGGGTATAAGCTAGCTCTATGTCGAGTTTCATTTCAATCCGTCCAGTAGTCTTCACGTAATGCTCTAACAGACAGACAGTCAGAGAGACAGTTAGACAAAAAATCTAAAATTTGAGTTTTAGGAATCTGCTGATCCGAATTAGCCCCCTGGATTTTTTAAAATTTTCAAACGCATTCTACAAACTCGATCCATTTACAAATTTATTATAGTAGAGATCATTGTATGTGTGCTCTTATGTTTGCATGAAGTTAACATTCTGCACTTTTTGTGTTTCCACGTTTCTGCAAGATTGGCCAGCTAAATTGCACGTATAATAGCTATCTTTGGTTTAATCATTGCAATTTACTTGAATATATAAAGGCACTATGACCTTTGTTATCCCGGAGATGAAGGGATATGCTTACTATGAATTTATGTAAATTAACAGTTTTGTGGTTGTTACAAATTATTGTTTTGCTAGAATAAAAAGTACTTATTAATTAAGTATAATGTTTATAGACATAGGTATTTCGCAGTTTCAGTCTACACGATCTTTATATGCCGTAGAATCCTTAGTTTTTGGGATAAAATGTGGTAAAAATTTAAATAAATACAGGTTGTTGACAGATGTGATGTCAAGGAAGGAAATGGATTTACCCGGCCTTTGATCCTCGCGCGTGGACCCCGTACAGTTTTTATATTTAGAATTGTTGAGTTACAACTTGCACGTATGTGTGCCGGTTGTATGTAAATTTTCGTGTTGTAAGTGATTACATTCGTCATTAAAAAAATAATAGAAGTTTTGCTACTCGTACACATAATTAAAACTACGTTTTAACGGTTTTGAGCGCGGCATTTTATTTGATTTTTTCGACCTTTCGGCCACTTTTCAGTAGCTGTGATCACAGAAGACAAAGTTGTCAAGTGTCAAAAATTAAAATACGTTTTAATCAATGCAGATCAAGTATCTATTGACACATGATATCTTTGCCTTCGTAATCATGGCTGCTGACAAGTGAACGAAAATTCGAAATAAAAACAAATAAAATGGTGAGCTTAAAACTTTACGGTACCCTTCATTCTATATTGCCACGAACTTACTTCACTTTTAACTATCAAATAAAATACATAAGTAAAAATGAAACAAAATTGACGTCATAATATTTAAAGTTTAGAATTCTACGGTAATTAAGTTCTCAAATAAAAATATTAGACCTATCTAGGTATATTAGAATTAAATGCATAATTTGCTGGTTTTCTTTTTTTTTTTAATCGTCAGAAAAATATACATATTGTATATCTCCAAATTAATCAAGTTAAGCTTGTGTTATTGTTAATATATACAACAGACTACTCTTTGGCCGATCCCAAACACCCAGACCATAGAAAATAAAGGAAAAATTCGTTTCCGAAATTTACCATACCAGGTATTGAACCCGGAACCTCTGCGTAGCATTGAGCTAGGCCGGCAAAGGCATACCCGCTCAACCACAGAGGCTGTCGATTCAATCTTAGCTGTAATCAATGTCAGTAAATTTAAATGTGGATTTATGCATGTTATTAATTTATGTTTAATATTTATGCGTGTTGTTATTTTTAACTTGACCCAAATCTAAAATTCAAAATAAAAATAACTAAATACGTATATAACAATACTAAGTTTTACACAAACAGTAATTTTAAAAATTTAATTTGACTAGCGGAATTCAAAGTAAAAATCTTTTCGTCATAATTTGACGATATTTACCTTACAACCATCGTCATGGCAGGTTTGTAATGGTTCTTTTCGCTTTTTTTAAAACGAATAAATGCTCTATTAAGTATGAAAAGGTGTTAAAGCTCTTGTTTGCAGAATTATAGTCATTATTATTAAAGTATACATCATAAAATCATAAAATAAGTTGACCAAATACACGTATATGGTAAATAAAGCAACTCTATTCTGTTATGATGTTTGATGTGATACTAAAAATGACTAATAACTATCGAAATTCCGCTTGACAATAAGAGTTGCTTTAGTTTAGATAAATATCTGAAAGTCGCGCCCCTATTATTTTCTATACTATTTGGACAGCCTGTAAATGTCAAAGCTTTTTTATTCAAGACAGACCTATATTATCTTTCTATATTAATAATATTTATTTATAATATAGTTAGTTTAATACAATTATTATTCTTTTGTGTTGTCCTCTGGTTATCAGAAAACGTTCTTCACCTCTCAAAGTTGTTATAATGATTTAATATCTAAATACCATACACCTGTCATTTTTACATAGTCATCCCGACATCAAACTCAACTCAAAATCAATGCGCACATAAAGCGTTGGAGCCATCGCCAACCAAAAATAGAATAGAATAGGATCTATTATCTTTCTATCTTGAAACGCACGGTACCGGCCTTGTTTATTTTAAGACTTCAAATTATCAAGCGATTACTTCAAGACAACCCGTAAGTTATCGTATCACATACACTTCACAACGGCTCTTGAGAAAAGTGCCCACTTTTCTCCGTCATTATCCGTTAAAATTACTGGAGAAACAACTGTTTTTAATTCTTGAAATAAACTTGATAATAATAAATTAATAACTGAATACTTTTAAGTACGGTTATCGGAAGTGATTTTATGTTGACGGTAATAAAAACACCTACAGCGTTGGGTTCCGTAGAGGTGATGAATCTTCACTGTTTTAGACATGTAGCTACCGAAATTAAAAAACCCATTTGATCATTCCATATATCAAAATCACCCATATATCAAAAAATACTTGAAGGATCTTGTTTGTATAAACCAACTTTCGGTGAAAGTATTGTATTTAGTTAATAAATCAAAGTGAATAATTTGTTTTTTTGAGAATTTTCCATGTCATTAGTTCACAAGTCTGTCATTTTTTCATTTTTCATTTTTAATCGACTTCCAAAAGGAGGAATTTCTCAATTCGACTGTATCTTTCTGACGCGATTAATCCGTCATTGGGGAACAATATTCAATATTTTCTTTTTACGAAAGAATTACAGTCCTGAAGTAGTTTCATTGTCACTAAGTCATGATCTGATGAGTGGATTTTAGGAAAATCGAGAGCACCACTTCTTGAAAAACGCCGAGCGCCTACTCTCTTCGTAAGGCAACACTTGTATACGCGCGCCAGTAGTACAATTTCTACAGGCGCTTAAAACAATATTTATAAAAGTATTTCTAAAAAATTAGAAAATATTTTTTTACCAAACCAAAACCGACTTCATACTAAAAAATTAATATTGTTTACAACATCTTGAAGGCGGTGCATAAATATTTTCTACGACATTTTGAAGTCGTAAAACATGAATTACAACAACAAAATTTCAAATGCACCGACTTCAAGGTGGCGTAGAAAATATTTATTTTTTTCATTTTATTTTAAATTCGGTTTCGTTTTTGTTAAAAAAAATTGAAATTCAATATCGCGCCGTCATAAATAAAATATTATCATGGAACATCCTTATCATATTTCGAGATCTGACTAACAATACCTCGAGCACTATGTACACTGGTATTTTTTAAAACTCTCAGTTACATGTATATCATAAGGGTTTCGTTAAATGGCTACGGAACCCTAATAAGTAATGAAGAAAAATCATTCTGATTCTAATTTATGAACACCTGTCTAGCAATATCCTATTACAAGCACTGATTTTTTATCCCTTATGTAATAAATTATAACAGCCCATGTATATCCCAGGGCTGGGCTCGGGCCTCCCCCTATAACGGGACGTACAGTATACCCGCCAAGCTTGTCCAAAGCGGCTTGGCAGTTTTGACAAATCGATTTCTCGATGTGCGGGTTTCATCACGATGTTTTCCTTCATCGTTGTTAACACGCGGTAATTACAACAATATGCACATTAGGTCAGAAAATTGCCTAAGTTGTCCAGGCGTTGTGGCCAGGATTCGAATCCGCGCCCTTTGAGTTTGGTACGCGTGCGCTAGCCATTACGCGACCACGACTTTTTAGTTTTCTTACGTACTTTTAATTCATAGAAATTCAGGGCGTTTAGGAATGGCAATTAACAACATAAATCCCAAAAACAAACAAACACCTTTTTTATTGAGCGTTGTGTGTTCTCCATGCAGGAACGGAAAAAGAATACTAATTCTTGCGGCTGGGCGGCCTGTCGTAAGAGGCGACAAAACCACCCATAGCCAGGTGGCTGTAGGTGGTTTTGTCACCACAGAATTTGCTCGACTGGATGGCTATCACCCCTGGTCTAGAGAATGCCGGCCGCCATAACAACTTTGCGTTGTGTTCCGGCAGCAGTGGCCAGGTTCCAGTTTCTCTTTCAAGGCCGGCAGCACTTCTGGTATTGCTTATGTCCATAGGCGACGGTAACCGCTTTCCATCACAGTTGGGCTGTCAGCCTGTCTGCTGTGCTTTAGCAATAAAAAAAATAATGATCTGAAGTAATCCCTTAAAGTAATAATAAATATATCACCAGGAAGTATGAAATTCGCTTAATTAAATTCAGTAATTTATAGCTGTAAAAACGTTTTTCAAACGAGGAAATTCTTTTGAGTTGCTCAGAGGAACATAACAGTGCCATGTAAGATGATGTTACCAGCTACAGGACTCGAATTAAAAATGCCGTTGGAACTACTATAGAATTTATTAGAACTGTACAAACACGTATAAAACAAATACAAATAAAACTGGATGCAACCAGTTCACACTGCATGATTCAATACAATTCGACACGCGTAAAATCCGTCGTCTATATCGCTAATCGAGAGTACTCGAAAACATCTTACTCGTTTCGTAGTTGTCGCTAGACTGCCCGCCTCTCCATTCGGGCATCGTCTTATACTAACTAGACAGTACAAAGAAATTGGCTGCGCACACTGAGTTTCTAAGAAATATTAATTTGCACACCTGCGAACGTCCACAAAGTCGAAAACAATAACAATAGGGATTAGTTCGATGCTAATGATGGTTATAAAACAAGTAGAAAAACAATAGCATGTTTTTCTAAATTACAAATTCAAAAGACAAAAGAGTTCCTTAATCCGGGAAGACAATAGAAACTGCACTTATAATAGGCAGCTGTGCGCTTATCTTTGACGGCATGTAACAATAATAAAATAATTGCAATAAACTTAACTAAAACCAATTATTATGAAACGCCAATTACTAGAATGAGCTCTGTTGACTTATTTAAAAATAAAACGTAGCTGCGTTTATATTTAACCATTGGTATTATTTCAAGATCTCAAGCGAGTGAAAATTCTATTTCGGGACGCTGCAGTAATTTCTTCATCGTTCACTTTTATCTACACACTAGCATTAATACGAAATGCCGTGCATAGAATTCGTATTTTATTATTATCGCCTTACTCGTTCTGAAACCCCTACTATATGTATAATTTATATATGTATATAATATTAATATGTAAATTTGTATATTTTTTTAGAATACTGTGCAACAAATACCTGCCCTAGCTTTTGTGCCCTATTTCTCTATACATCCCAAGATTACCTGGAAGAGATCGCTGTTAGCGATAAGGCTGCTTTTGTGTATCGTTACAGTATTTTTATTGTACAAAAAGTATATTCTATTCTAGGTTCTAGGTACATGAAAATCTAGGCTTTGTAAAAACATTCATTTCACTAGCTCACAGTGTGCGTTTTTTTGTTACAAATCGCTGTGATAAAATAATTAGGTCACTTAATTTCCAAAAGAAAAAAATAAACAAATTTAATTTAACGTTATAGTGAACAATCTTTCAGATTTACAGATTTCTTACTCAGCGCCTTCGTTCGTCACATTTACCATACACATATGGACGGTATAGCTTACCGGTGATGTCGTTCGAGATCCATTATAGAATCGGATACGCTTACAGTAGGATGAAAGCTTATCTGTAGCAACCTATTAGTTAGTATCTGCTTATTCGCAGACCTTGTAAATCTTTAAAAATACTTTCCCTGAAAATTAAATAGAACAATATTTGAAATCTAAATATTAATATTAGTTTTTGAGGTATGGGACATTTCCAATTGAATGCGTTTTTAAAGTTTCGTAACCAAATAACGAAAACAGAAGACGTATGTCACCTGTACGGAACCTTTAGTCTTGCGCGGACTGTCAAGCACTTACCCAATTGATTTCTATTTTTTATTCCTTACTACGTCCGGAATTGAAAAATATAATATAAGTTGTTATTAACTTATTGTTAACAATATCATCATGCTAATACATGTACTATAATAACTTACGTATTTTGAAATATATAATTGTACATATGTATGTATAGGACTATGTATATATCTATGTATTTCTATATTTATTTCTTAAACTAGTTTGAGTATTTATGTATTTATTGCCTTTTTCTTGCACCACCTACATCGTTAGATTAATTAACAAATTATTTTAATTTAGGTTGCCTGGAAGAGAACGCTTGGAACGAGAATATTTTTAGGTATAGGTAGATGTATATAAATAAAAGGTAAATGTGGTTTGTTTTTGTAATTGTACCTTTATACTATATTCGTGATCACGCCTACTGAAAAGTGGCCGGAACGTCGAAATAAACATCAAATAAAATGCCGCGCTTAAAACCGTTAAAACATAGTATGAATTTGTTAGTTGTGGACGAATTATTATATAAAACCTTAGTAGTGGTATGTGTATTTATCTCACGAATGCACTTAGATACAGCGTCATCCAGGCTTAATTAACATATTTCATGTTCATCAGTTAATAGTAGACACACGAGTTTATGGGTAAAGATCGCAGGAAAAGTATTCTACTTTAACACGTTCACTGTGGAACGGGGTCTAAGTCGCCCGAACGTGTCTCACTTGCGGTGCAACTAAGAAAAATATAGACTTCTCTGTGGTGAACGTTAGTTTTTAAAACTACGTTTTAAGTTAAGTTTTTAGGGCCCGTGTGGTTGAGCGGGCTAAGCCTTTGCCGGCCTTACCTCACTGAAACACAGAGGTACCGGGTTCGATTCCTGGCATGGTAAATTTTGGAAACAAATTTTCTCCGTTATTTACTATGGTCTGGATGTCTGGGATCGGCCCCAGAGTAGTCCGTTGTTATATTATCCCACAAGCGTATGTTGCTTAATTTGGGCATATACAATGTGTGTTTGTCTGCCGATTATTATTATAAAAACATTACGGGGCGCAATAGGACTAGTGCCGCCACTTTGGTACTTTTAGTACAAGGCCTAAAACGCCCCGTACCGCAGGAATGGAAAGTACAGATAAATCAGTGCCGGGATTGATGAGCACTATTGAGGGCTTTTACGTTCGATTATCATGACATGCCAACTAGAAATGTGACTACTTTTGCATTCAGCACTAGCCTAAGAACGCATTTGCAAGTTCAAGGCTGGTCGACTCCCGCTTCCCATAGCATGTGCATAAGAATTAATTCCACTCACAAACAATACTAACACCATTGTCTATCACCCGTGTGTGGAGGTCGTGGAACCCATAAAGGATTAATGACACTATTGTGGGGAGTATTAAATCGCTACTCTTTCGTTTTTCTGCACCCTGCGGGCTTGGGTATCACGTTGCAGTAACCGCGTAAAGTTTTATGGCTGCCGTTTTAAAATTGGAAACTGCGAACGATATGATTCCGGAGATTGTGAAACGTCTTCGAGTGAGTGATGATTGTCTCGTAAAATACGCTTTTAGATGCATTTCATTTAAGCTTCGTTTTGAATATTATATATCAGCATTATCGGCTAATTTATTTACTATTACGTCAAGATTCAATATATCAATTAAGGCCTTTAGATAAATAGACAAATGAAGGACGCGTACGCGTTTCTGAGAAAAATAGATTTGAATTGGCAAGACAAATAATTTATACGCTCTAGAAGTAATGGAAGAAACTTTTCTGATTTGCAATTTGGTTTATTAATGAAGGCAAGTAGACGGCACAAGTATTGGAAAGTAACCTATTAATAGCGAAAAGTTAAAATGTCGTAAGTACATTTTTTATACAATTTAACTAAGATTTATGGCCTATATCGATCTATATTTCTAAAACTTTGATAGTCCTTCGATGGTCTATCATTTTCAGTATGGGATAAAATAGTTAAAAACTTTATGTAATATATGTAAAAACAAAGAAATTAGGCCCAAATTATTCCTTTAAGGCCAACGTTATAAGGTACAAATGGTTATAATTTCTTTAAAAATAAATATTTTTAGAACGTTGTAAAGGACATTTATTACAGAACTATTATTCGTAAGGGACGTCATTTTTAAAGTGTTATGTTTGACGGGATTTAATCAATAGTTTTCGTAAGTGAATTAATTTGGAAACATAAAATATATAAACGATATATCTTATAAAGAAATTTTAATTGAAAAAGTTATGACGATTTTATCTACCAAATTTTATTTTTAGTCCTCTTTAAAAGTACGTAGTAAGTAGTTTTCTTCCTTACGATATTTGATATTTCCATTGTTGTTATTGATGTTTACATAGGGATGTCGCCAACGGGCTCTAAGAAGTTTAATGCATTTATCCCTAAGGATAAATGTTGCGTCAATTTTACAATTCACTAAGGAGGCGTTTGTATGGAAATGTAGGCTCAATAAGGAATTCCTTGCGCATACAC
This sequence comes from Dendrolimus houi, assembly GCA_039645545.1. Taxonomy (NCBI): domain Eukaryota; kingdom Metazoa; phylum Arthropoda; class Insecta; order Lepidoptera; family Lasiocampidae; genus Dendrolimus; species Dendrolimus houi. Next base: position 9,623,407 of record CM077133.1, read on the forward strand.
AGCCAAAGGTAGTGTTTATTGGATTGTTTGAAATACACCGCTCATACTGACCTTGCAATCTGAATTGTCACACGGGTCGGTGCATTATGCTAAAGTCCACCTAACTTTGTTAGTTTACACACTTCATTTGTTGGGAATGTTTACTCGATATGGCCCTGGTGGTTCTTTGTTTATATAAGGCCTTTAAATATTTTGCTGCAACGAGACTATTTTTATTCGCTTTTCCGAGAATATTACACCTGGTTAGAAATTTTACCGTTTGTTTATTTCTAACATGATGGCTTAGATGCCCGCATTTAATTCCTTCATCGTAGTACTTGTAGAATGTGTCTAATTTTTCGTGGCTAATATGCAAACTTTTACAATTACTACGTGCTAACGAACAAGGAAAATATTGGACTGCGACAATTGCATCTCATCTCCATAAGCGATGTAAAAGTCGTGGTAGCGTAATGGCTAGCGTACGCCTCCCAAATTCAAAGGGCACGGATTCGGTCCAGGCCGGAAAACATGCACCACTTCGGCAGTTTTCTGACCTAATGTGCATATTGTTACAATTACCACGTGCTAATAACGGTGAAGGAAAACATCGTGATGCAACGTGCACATCTAGATAATCGAGGTGTCAAACTTGTCAAGCTGCCTTGGATAAGCGTGGTGGATATAATGTCTGCTATATATGCTGTCTGTTCCCCTATAATGCGAGGCCCGAGACCATTAGTGGGAAATTTATGGGCTGTTATTAAAATAAGCATTGTGTAGAACTTAGAAAAATACCTTTGACAAGCATAGTTATGCTGACCATTACCTTAAAACGAAGAAGTTTGCACCCAGCGACGTTTAAAGGCCGAAAGTATTATGTTAATTATTTAGAATAGAAGAATAATTTGTTGCTAGAAATGTAGTAGTAGAGTACATAGATGTTTTGTTGTAGTGGTTTCAATAAATTTTGCCCTATTAGCCGTGCAATGTTCAGATCTTATAATTAAACAAACTAAATTGAAATTAGTTAACAATAATAAATTCTTCTCTAGTTACATTTCTTATGTCCGTTTTTTAAAGGAGACAGGGTGTTAAAAATAGTTAAATTTAAAGAGCTGTCACAGCGCTAGTTTTAGTCTTATAGTTGTATGTTGTCACATCACTATTTCGTTCTATCTGCTGTCAATTCTCAAAAATACGAATACAGTGCTCCGTTAAATATTGAGTTTAATTGCTATAAAACCTTAAAATCACATCACTTTTTTGCCAAAGAAATGTAATGAGTTGAGATATGGGTTAAAAAGGCGTTGAGTATATTTCCTATTACAAAATGGAAAATATCAACCCTAAATTCTATCTGGAAGGCGAGAAATCTTAAAAATAAGATCACAAATTAAATAAGTTATTGATTACTATAATCGATTTATTTGAATTAATTTCAACAATTAATATAATAATATGAAAACATTTACACCACAAGATTAACTCATTCAAAATAACTAAACCCACTAGTTATAAAAAAATATCAACATAATAAAAATAAATCTTAAATTCATTCTCATCTTTTTATGATCTGGGCCCAAGAATGTATGAATGTACATCCGTCTCCTTTCTGTTATAAATAAACGAATCAACGCGAACTACAATGTTTATTTTACATCCAATAATACTATGAAAATGTGATATCTATCAGGCCACCTGACTGTCTATTTCAGTCAATATATTCGTTGGCTTCGTGCCTTGTTATATAAAATGATTGCAATGCTTATCCAATTAATTATTCTGAATTAAGTTATAACATACCACATTAATAACGACATACCTCTTCTCTCTTTTTACGCAAAACGAACTGTCAGATTTGAGATTATTGTAATTAATTATAAAGATTATTGACTTAGTAAATATATCGATGGACCATATTTTTCAATGCAAAATTACACTACATTTCTCAATAAAATCTAAATATCCTCAGACACATTTATATGTCATATAAAATGGGATTGCATTTTAGAACATGCTGCGAACATTATCGTTTTAGTTCGACGCCCTTGTTAACAGTGCATCTGCCTGTTGCATTGACTTAAGTCAATAATATTGACTCAATACGTAAACATGTTTCGTAAGGATTGCGTATTTAACACTAATAGTTCGCGAAGGAAGCGTCAGTCAATAAACCTTTATGATCGTCAATTCACGTATTTATAACACATACACTAAATTTATTTGTTTAAGATGTTTATTGATGTTTGCTTCATTCAGTCGTATTTCGTAATATTGGTGAGTTTATACGTTTAGACCCTAGCACACACTACAAATATTCAGCGATATTATATTTTCGGAAAAATCTGTTGTAACTTATGGAAATGTATATAGAAGAGCGCGCATCAAAGAACTTATCCCGCACCGGATTCGAGTTCTGTACATGTATGTATCATAGACTTGATGTGCGTTTTAGGCTTTAGTTATGACAATCGCGGTTTTAAGAGCTTCGTAGCCAAGTGGAAAAAACAAAAACCTTGTATCGGTATAACTCGCCAGTTTCGCAAATTCAAATTTCATATTCAAAAGTTTTTATTCAAAATAAGTTCCACTGATAAACATTTTTTGAAGGTCATATAAGTTAAAATTTAAATCTACTTCCTTTTCTATATATACCCTTTCGTAACGTGTCACCGCTGCTTATTAATTCGCTTCGTAATGCAAATGTACATCAAGCTTTACATGCAAGTAAGTCACTTGAAATTTAGTTAACATATACTTATGTTTAGTACGTGTAAAACAAGTCTTTAGACATTTTCCACTGTTATGTATTTGATACTTCAGCTAGTCGCAGTTGAGCCTTTTTACTTGAGGGGTAACATTACTTAATAGTTAAATTATAGAAAGTACAGGTTTCTATGCCGCCGTTTAACTACCTGGTAATTTTCGATATCCATACGGTAAGGAGTGGTAATTTGAATATTATGCCTATTATCTAAATTATTATAATAGGACTAATATTCCAGTAAATAGTTTTCTTCTTACCTTTAGGAACTACGCGGCGATAATATAAAAGTAATTTCGTTATGTTTTTAAAATTACGTTATTTTGATTTGAGGTTCCATAGTCTAATGATAAGAGCCTTTACAATTTAGTCATTTTGGTTATCTGTCTATGGTACCGCCATATAAACCTCCCTTCGACCTATACGACCTTTTCTTCTAACATATTTAATTTCTTCCATTAAATCTGATGGCGCGTTCCCCTTTCGCACGTCACGTCAATCATTCATTGTCATATCATAAAATAAATTAAATCGCTCCGCATTGTAAATATATAAAATAACATAACATAAAAATATATAGCGCCCGCAACACACTATAAATATATATAAAATATACTATAACCCGCACCGCATGTATATTAAATAAACTATAACAAAATTAACAAAAATAAAGTGAAGTGAAGTGGACTGAGGAGTAGAGGAGCAGCTGCATTTTATTCCCATTAATCAGGTAAGTGCGTGCTCGTTCTCAAATTCTCGTCCAAATTGTCCCACACTTCTTTTACTGTAAAATTGACACAGGTCGCTTATCATAAATCCAGCGCCGCCGCAACAGTCTATGTATTGCTCCTGCTAAACCTGTGTTAATATTAGTGACTGTGTCCAAATGCGACTCACTTATAGTGTTAAAAATATCGCCGTTAATGATTAGCTATAATAGTGTATATACAAGAGTTATGTCATTTTTTTACAGCAGGAGTACAGCAGACAGACTGACGGCCCACCTGGTGAAAAGCGGTTACCCTCCCCTATGGTCCTTTGCAACACCAGAGATGTTACCAATGCGCTGCCGGTCTCATAGAAATGTTATGACACCCTTTTTGAAAAACTCCATATCGTAGCGCTGTGGGAAAACCTTAGCTGGGAGCTCATTCCAAATCCCCACGGTACACAAGAACAACGTTGTGGAGAACCGTTGCGTTTATGAGCGAAGAGGCTCAAGGAAGTGGGGATGAACGCCCAGCTAATGGCAAGCGGTGCGGTGGTATAAAGAAGACAAAGGAAACATTTTAACAGATCCTAGGAGCACTCCCCGTTATACCGTCTGTAGAATACGTAGAGAGACGCGAAGTCTCTCCGAAAGCCAAGCGTATCTAGACCGTCTGTGAGTATGGGATCATTAACAACGCGAACAGCTCGACGGTGAATACAGTCCAGGGGATTAAGCTGGTAAGCGGGTATTTCAGCACAAAGCAGTACTCCATATGCGGCCTCACCTGGCCTTTATAAAGCACAAGGCATTGTCGCGGTGTGAAGGCCTGCTGGGACCAGTTTATTACTCACAGCTTCTTGGAGGCAAATTTTGCCTCGCCTTCAAGATGGCTCCTGAACTGCATATCGTTAGCGATGTCGATACCGAGGATCCCAATACTTTTGAGGGTTGTAAGGGGAGTTCCTTGGAACTGAAGCGCTTGCTCGAATGGAGTTTTCTTGGCAGAGAATATGCAGACCTGTGTCTTCGTGGGGTTGAGTAGAAAAGGGAACTCCAAGCTTCAAAGCAAATGCTCCGAACAAAACTGAAATTTCACGTTCGGGTGATGGCAGGAGTCACAATATACTATGACTGTGTCCATATATGCGCTGAATTACTTATGCGCTTACTATTAGTTCAGGCACGAAAGACTAAGCCTTCTGATCACGCCATACCTTAGTCAGATGATTTGAAAGGCATCGTTAGAAATTATTTCTTAAACACAGGATATAGATATTTGATTTCAATCAGCACTTGCATGTATCTAGATTATTCTATAAAACAGTTTCTTTACTGGTGTATGTGTATACGATAAAGTTAATTGAGATTTCTTGGAATGAACTTAAATATTTATTTGTTATATTAATTGTTCTACATTTGTTTATGAAGATGCAGTGACATTTCTGTAGAAGTATTACTCATCAGAATAAGTGGTGTCAAAGTTTAATAAACAGACGTGTCTTTTTACAGCTACGTAGTAAAGAATTTGACACTTTGTGACATCATTAGATTTTATACAAAATTGTTTTAATATAAAAATTAGCTGTATTGATTTTTTTAATGCATGAGTTCAGCAGACAGGCAGACGGCCCACTTGATGGGAAGCAGTTACCATCGCCTATGGACATCTGTAAAAATGGTACCAATATGCTGCCAATCTCTAAAAGGAGGCTGGAACCTGGCCACCAATGCCGGAACACAACTCAAGGTTGTGGCTCAACTCAATGCCGGCATACTCTAGACCAGAGGTGGTAGCGTCCAGATGGGCAAATACCCTACCACCTGGCTGTGGGTTGTTTTGTCGCCTCTTATGACAGGCCGCCCAGCCGCAGAAATTTTTATTCTTTCTCCGTTCCTGCACGGATACAACTTTACGTACACCTTTCGCTGCTGCTATTTATTCATGCATTTTTATAGATCTGACCATAAAACCAAATATCTCCCTAAGCTCTCCTCTAGATTTATTTCTATAAACTTTTTATCAGGCCATAAACTTAAGGCACAAATATGGCTTAAATAGGTTTATGTGTCCGGTAATGATCATTGATATTAAATCCTTTGCGAAGTGAGATAGAAGATTATTTTAATAATAAATAAGTTGACGTAAAATTTTCCACATGTTATTTTTTTGGGTTTAGCTGTGGTGGGTAAAATTGGCTTTAGTTTGATTTGCATTCCGGTAAGGCCTTGGATGGAGATCGCGTCCCGGCAGACGTAGAGTAGGATGCCGTTCAGTTGACTGGACCAAAGACATGGGCTGCTTCGCCAGTATGGGCTGGAAAAGGAAAACGAAGCATCAGAATATGTGATGTAAACCTGGCTAAGCCTACGTCCAACGGTACACAGCAAATTCCAGACAACTAAGGTCCTGGAAACGACTTCTCAGACATTAGTTTATCCTTGGGAAGATGTTTCGACTTTCTTAACTGCGGAAGATACTATTTGTTTATTTGCTTATGATTTTTTTATCTACACATTAAAGATAATAATTTAGAATGATGTGATCTATGTAAATACTATTATCATTCGAGATCAAACGTAATTACCCAACCAAATATCACACTATGATTCAAGTGAAACTGGGTCTACAGTACCATCAAATACATCGATTTACGAGCTGACTTTACTAGATCGTGGCAAACTCGTAATTAACGTGCTACATTTTCTTCTAGGATAGTTCGTTAATGTAGCATTCATAATGGAAAAGCAAGTAGAAAGGTGCAATAAATCAAATCTCAACCGCTTCCTATAAAAAATTATACAGGTTTTCTAAAATGTAGGTTTACTTAAACCACGAATAATATTCTACAGGTATAACTGACCTTAGTTAAGTAAATAAATATATCATTTTAAATTTATAAGGCCGTTGAACTCTGATCGCTATTAATTTCCTCGCATTTGGCAGTGAATGCTTATATAAACATACCAGGAAATTCATATATTATATCAATTTTGACAATGACAACATTATTGATAATGACAACTTATGTCTATGAACAATTAATGAACAAAATTAACATCGAACAAATAGTTTCATTTTATCGTAACTTTCAAAGACATTATATCGAAACGCTGGTATAGGCTGAAGTGCTTACCGCTGCGACCCGTGTCAGCTTAAAAGAGAGAGGTGGTTAGGCTGTTGGAGAATGGGGGAGGCAGCAACCAGGCAATATGGAAGCGCATTGTCGCAACGGACAGCAGGCGCAACGGGCGTGCGAATAAGCCTGCGTACGCGCTCACCGCACAATAACCGCACTCAATAGTGGCAATCGATCGCGATCATAAACCGAAACCATTGTGTTTATGTTTACAACGATTTCTAGCTAGGTAAAGTGTCAGTGCATTTTCTCCGCATCAGTACCGGCGTGTCGTAAACATTTTCATATTGTGTATTTTTTATATCCGTTTGTTGCTTTCATGTTGTCGTAAATTGCGTTTGCTATTGTTCTTGACTGTCAGTTGGTTGTGTCCGCGGTTTCTTGATTATCTTTATGGCACAATTCAGTGACAGACGTAAAGACTAATTCCGGATATGTTAGTATGTATTAGATTTGTTTTTATGGCATATTTATGTCATGGTCATGATTTTTAACACTGTCCACGCGTTAATTATAAAAACTACTAGTAAACATTTTATGATGATTATTTAGTTTAATTTTTATTACTTTGAATAAAATATGATATTAAGAAGGAAAAATTACAGTTCCAATCAGTGATATATAAAATTTTTAACATGCCGTATCTATCTGCACATTGAAGCTATTTAAAAAAACAATTGAAATAGACTATTTAAACGACGGAAAACACGATGCATTTTTTATTTCTTGTCTGTTTGTCGGGTTGTCTGTTCGGGATACATGTTAAAACTGCTGGGCCGATTTAGATGCGATTATCGCTGATCGACAGCAAATTTTTCGACTTAAAATCGGGTTTCTTGGGATAAAAAGTAACACACTTTTTATCCCGGGAAACCCGCGGGAATTTTCCCAGAAGCTGTTTGAAGATGTTCGAGTGCATAAAAATTAGCTTATTCCGACACAGTTTTCTCTAAAACGATAGCTTACATTCTTTTTTAAATGCTGCAGTACTTTGTGTCTCGGGAATCCTGCAGGAATTTGAAGTCAACCGTGGACGAAGTCGTGGGCATATCTCAGTTGAGTACATTATTCTATTACTGTTATGAGAATCACTTAAATTTAGTTTTAGATTTTGTTTAATTTTGTAGGGATAGAATAAATAAATTAAAATTAAACAGTTAACAAAAATTAACTTGAAACTTTTAGATTGATTCAAAGTTCAGTTTTAATATCAAAGGCAGTTATAAAAAACCCAATTATAAAAAAGTAATTTAACGTTTTCGTTACTTAAAATTAAAAATTAGATGTAAGTCATTATCAAAAATTAATAATTAATGTTTTGCTTTGCTGATAAGTGAGGCGAAATAAAGACTTCATAAACGAGGAAAATATGAAAGTCAATCGTCAAAGGAAAATTGTGTGACTCTGAGTGCGGTCTTTAATTAATTAATTTCTTCTAACCATGATCCACAACGTTATAAATACCTCAAAGTGTAATATGTAGGTATACATATCAAAATGATTTAATTACCACTTTCACTTGTAGGGATATTAATGACCCTCATAGTTTTGTTCTCGAAATAAAATACTCTCAGTTCGATTATATCTAAAAAGCGCATTTGAGTCTTATTACGATCACACAAAAGCACCTTAGAATAACAAAACATTGTATCTGGTACATAATGAGGGTACCTTATACGCATTTATTACTACAAAAGGTCTGAGCAAAGGGGCTATTATTTTAATAGCAACTGCAGTACAAAAGCCGATAGGCGGTCGTGCTTGAGGCGATCACGACTACAGCTCCATTGCTATGGTAGAAATTTGATAGCCATTGTGATTATGTGGGTCACAGGCCCTTTATAAAGGTAATCCTTATTGTATAATAAACATATGTACTAAATAACGATTCAATATTACCGAATTATATTAGTAACTAGGATGCCTTAACTTGAAATTCCCGTGGGATTCCCGGGACGCAAAGTACTACAGAATTTAAAAAAGAATAAAAGCTATCGGTTAAGTGAAAACTGTGTCGGAATAAGCTAATTTTTATACACCCGAAAAATTACAAACTGCTCCTAGGAAGATTCCCGCGGGATTCCCGGGATGAAAAAATCACACATTTTATTATGTAAAATTTGCAATAGAATAGTGAAAACATCGCATTGGAATTCGATTTTTTTAATCTGGCCATTTGAAAAGGATTCCCGGAAAAAACCCGCGGGATTCCCGGGATAAAAAGTAGCGCAGATTTTTAGTCTAAAAAATAGCTGTCGATCAGTGAAAACAGTATCGAAATCGGCTCAGTAGTTTTTACGTGAATCCCGAACAAACAGACAAGAAATCTAAAAAAAACTGCATCGTGTTCTCCGTCGTTTATACATATATAGCCTACTATTCCAGTTGTTTTTTATGAAAAGCTTCAATGTACAGACACGGCATTTTTAGAATTTTATATTATAGATTTTTATTTTTACTCATTTATAGGATATACTAATATGCCTATGGGAAACAGGCTTAACAATATGTATGTGAATATATGTTTGAAACCCATTCTAAATCCATATTTATGAATTGTTAGTTGCTTTCGGTCTGTGTGTACTATCACATTATTTATTCAAAACAAGCAACATTAATTCATCAAAAAGCACATCATATAGATCTGTATATACGGAGAGATTATAATGAAAGTAGGTAGTTAAAGCTATAGTTTTGTGCCCAGATTGTAGCAAATGGAAATTCCAATTTTTGCCTACTCTTATAGGAAATTGGTGTAGTAATATAAACATAATTGATCAAGATTGGTTATTCATATTTTTATTAAAACTACTTTTTAACGCATATTCACTTTAGTTCTTTAGTTTTTGGGTTTCGTAGCAATTTTGGAGTAAAAAGGCGTAGGTGAGGCATAGAGCATAAAAAGTACTAAAAATAGAAATGATTGTAACAAGATTCGTCTACTAGTTTTTGAGATATGCGGTATTTTCGATTATATATTTTATTAGAGTTCTAGGGCCAGTTTATAAAACAGTCATCTCTATGGAACCCTTCAGTGTGCGTGCATTGCCGTACACACATTTTTTATTTTAAAATTAACCCTTAATGTTGCGCGATGACAGGGATAAAGCTGTGGTTATACCGTAATTTTAATACATGTCTTCCTTATCGTTTTATGTTCTTTAATCTTCCCATGATTACTACGATGATAGTTAATGAAATTACAGGTATATTACTAATAATATCCAAGTTTAAAAATTAAAGTATTACTAGATACTAGGTTCAGGTTGCAACCTAACGTTCTGATCAAAGATATGATTCTCGCGCTGAAAGGGTCACAGACGTTGAAGAAGACTCGAAGGGGGCACCCCCCAAAACGAAGGGAGACCACCGTCTCTCTGGTGTGTAGTGTCGACGACAACACATCGACAATCTCCACCCAGGAGATGAAATATAGGGAGGTAAGGGATAAAACCACCATTCAGAATTCTATCTTACGTATAACCTATATGAAATTTACAATGTAGACGCACTGACAAAGTGGTTCTCGGCTCTAAGGAGACAACTGTCACAGAGCAATAAAATGATTTTGCTTTATAGCCTCACTTGGTTATACTGCGCCTTTGGTAGGACATTTTCTTGTATTACTTTCTGCGGATCGTAAATTTAACATTTTATGTAGCGATTTTGAAAGATTGCTTTGTGGGAGGAGCCTTTTTACATACATGCCTATGTACTATATTATTTTACTTTATAAATTTGTCTTCGCCTAATTAAGTCTACGCAAGTATTATTATGATTACAAGAAAGACTTTAAATTCCAAACGCGGTGAAATCCTCTGAGGCTTGCCTATAAAATAGATTTTATAAAAGAATGCTATGAATGACAGTCTTCCAGTAAAAAACCGTACAGTACGAGGAAAACTTAAATCCGTCCTTGAAGTTCGTGCACGTCATTGCACAGTACACAATTATACGGTCCACAGACAACGCTAACAGGAGAGACTATTACGTTCTCGCTCACTCGCTATCTGGATTTGCATGCCATCTCTTTTACACAACACATCGTAAGGTGTAGTAATAAACGTTAACATATGATGGGACCTGCGCAAACTCACATAACTAACTTCACTTGAAACGCATTTAAGTTTCGCGTGTACCGTAATCCTAAAAAGCTTCATAGTTCTATATGATTAGATAGTGCCACACTTGATTTTTCTCTCTCTTTTTGACATTTTGTTATTGACAAGATAATTATAACCAAATAAGTCTGTAAGAGGTTACTTGATAGTCGAATCAACTGAAACACTTTTTATCATTGTACTATACCCCACATCCTGCCTAATTTTGTACGGATGTACTACGTTATGACGTCATAATTTTAACGAGTCAAATGGCTTATTGATCTTATTATTCGAGATATTTAAGCTTATCTTCTTTTTATGAAAGTACATTATTTTAAAATTTATTGTAAAAATGTTAATTTAAAAATTTACACAATTTTAAAAATATTGACTTTTATTTTTTAAGAAAAGATACACGTGGCGCTATAGAGTCACTATATATATATATATATATATATATATATATATATATATATATATATATATATATATATATATTCACACGACATGGGCTTTCCTTTCAACGCGGCTTTTTTACGTGAACTAAGAAGGTAAGACCTGTATGTTGTTAAAAATTCAATGTGACACATAAGGACTGGCTTGTTACGTTACAACTACTACAAAGAGGAAAATGTTTATTAAAAACACCACCCATAAGCTATTCGAGGAAAAGGGCTCATAAAAACATTGGTTCTTACGAAAGACGTTGTATTGATTATTCTTAGAAGTCCCTAGTTTAACAAAAGTAATTTCATTCGATACCATTATACATTCGCCTCCTACAAGGGCAAATAAAGAATTTCCTTAAAAAGTAAAAGTACTGAATGTTTTCGGAATTATTTAAAATCCAATTATAAGAAATAGCCTTGCTCAATGGCCGCGATAATAGAATTAATATTGAGAAGTCATTTATCAAAATTAAAACGGCATTCGACTAGGTTTAATACCAATAGAACGACATTTAACTCCTTTCAACGGGAGATCTTATGCCCAGAATTTTCTAGACAAGTCCGATAATACAAGTCTTTGAATATTAGGATATTTGGAATTTCTATAATTTAGTTTTAAAAAATTTGTAATTATTTTAATTAACAATAATATCAACTTACGTAGTTATTTTATTATATAAGTGATATCTAATTTAAGTATCATTCTAGGCATCGTATTATGTAGGTATACCCACATAGCGCTAACATACGCGATAGATACAAGTGAGCGTCATTTAATCGCTGTAAGCATAATGACCTACCAACATGATTTATAATAAAGATCTGAGTTTTATTTCTCTGATTTAAGCTGATGTGTATAGACATTTAACCGACGGTTAAAATAAAATAACCGCTGTTTAGCCGTATAGTTTTAGTCGAAGAATTTAATTCATCGACAGAATTTTAAATTAATATTTTCCTAAAATAATTAACAGCCTGTATATTTTCTTGCTATAGATACATTCGTTTGGACTCATTGCTGGTTTAAGGTTGACAGAAAGACCATATAACAATGTCAATTTTATTCCAAAAGCAAGATGAAATGGTAATAAGATACAAAAACCTGCCTTAAATCAGTTGTAAAATTGACAGACGTTTTGATTGAATCGTATTCAAATGATAAAAATTTTCAACTGATGCATCAGGACTGGTGAACCAGTAATCAGGTTTGACGAGTGTACTGTATTAAGTACAACGAATTATTTTACGTCATAAGCCGCATTGCCAAAGCGATCAAAAAAATATAATCATAGACGCTCGGTACAATGTTAAACGATTTTAGTGACAGCTCTTTACATTTATCATAAAGAACACAAGGTTATTTTATACGAAGGGTTTGAATACGTGTCGTAGTTAAATCCGCACAAAAGAACCTTTTAACTGCCCATGACAGATACGTATATTTGACCTTAAACTTTTAAATAAGAAATAACATCTGCGGGTTAATGAACTTTTTATAAGTATGAGAGGTGTGTTGATTTTATATTTCCTTTTTTGCACAATAATATAATCTGATTTTGATACCTACCGTACCAAATGTTCACATATAAAAATATTTTATAAAAGATATACAGATAACTCTTTTACCATAGCGCGAAGATAATAAATCAAATAAATTACTTTATTTACTAACATAGACTTCTATCTATTGTGAAACTGTATATTTTTATTATAATACTTGCCATGTATCATAACAACCGTCAGGCTATATTTACTGTACTTTTATTGTATGTAATTTTTACAGCACTTGAAGGATAATTACACATTGATGCTATTTGATGCTATTATGACGATCTCAAGGTATGTCTTCCAAACAACTCGGAAAAGTTCTGATTTGTTTAATAGTTAAGATTTTATCAGTGACTAGCTGTTCCCGGCAGACGTTGTTCTGCCCTTAAAAAATAAAAATCTAGAACCCGATTGCAGCGCCATCGACCAGGACCAATTATTAATCTAAATCATTCTCGATTCCACTTGAACAAACACAAAAAAATCATCAAAATTGGTCCCACCGTTTAGGAGTTTAGCGGCGCCACCTACTGTGTCTAACCGTGAATCTAAATCATCCATATTCTTTTAAATTTAATTTGATTTCTGAACGACGGGATGAACATCAAACGTTTGATATTCAAACCCAAAAAACTAAAATAAACTTCACCTTTAAATTTAATTTGATATCTGAACGACTTTTAAATTTAATTGATTTCTAAACGACGGGACGAACATCAAATGTTTGACAGGTAGGAATAGTTTCTAAGGGAAAGCGAAATTGTTGTTTTTACTCTATTCCAAGCATTTTTTTCATATTTACTCACCTTTTAAACCTTCCCTGGACTTCCACAAATAATTCAAAAATCAAATAAGCCAAATCAGTCCAGCCGTTCTCGAGTTTTAGCGAGACTAACGAACAACAATTGATTTTTATATATAAGATATATGGAATTAATAATAATGTTTTAAACAATTTAAATAATGGATATGATATTGTTTTACAGAAGTTTAAAATACTTGACCGATATTTGATTTACTTTCAGTTGTGTGGCAATACATAGATACAGTATGCTCTAGTATAGTAATAAATGATTTATATGTGTTTTGTATGCCTTGATTAAATCACCACGTTTGCTTATATAAGCAAACTAATTTTGCACTGAGTGGATAAATTGTTACAGTAGCCATATCCTGACGGTTTTTTTTTCTCCGTGGCACCTCTATCATTGTCCAAGACAGAGGTTTATATCCTGACGGTTCCGAAAGATACTGAGAAAGGCTATCGTGATTATCGATATTTAAAACTTAATAATATATTTTTCGTCCTATTAAAACGGAGGCCTAAGCAGAACATTATAGTAAGTTTATCGATTGTTATTATTAAAATATCTCCTTTTGCGAGTTAATCCCAATAAATCTACAATCTCTTTTAAGGTTACTAACGGTAGCGACAGCAAGAAATTTGCATTTTAAAATATTCACAATATATTCACAGTATATCATTATTTCTATTTTGTTGACATTTGACGGTTTGTCTTATCGGACTACTTATCAGGACCAGTTTTACTTAAAACATGGCTTTTAACGTAATTTGCTTGTTAAATGAATTTACGTCACAGTCTTACCTGGATTTTTTTTTAAAGATACATAGCACTTTAATCGTAGACCAAACAAAAGATGGATGGATTGTGTGAAGGATGATATGATGAAATGTGGTGTGACAGAAGATGTATGTCAGAGTAGAGGAGTGTGGAAGGAAAAGACATTGTGCCGACCCCAAATAATTGGGATGTGGTGAAAGAAAAGAGAGATAGCACTTTAATACGAGTAAGTTAACTAATTAGCTCATGTAACCTATTTAAATGCTATAATCTAAAATGCTGAACAAACTTAAATAGAAACTTAAAATAATTAAATTAAAATCCGTACAATAAATACGTCGCGTCAAATATAAAAAGCGTAACATTGCCGTATTACCTTTCTTGTATTCGAAAATATGTTTGAAATTGAACGGATTATCATCTTAAGCGACGTACCAATGAAGATGTGTAGATATAAATCATAATGATGGATGGTATTAAAGTCTGGTTGTACCATACTAAATGACGTATAAATGATTTATAGCAATTTCTTTAATGGCCGGTTCCTATATCTTAGTATTCATTCACTTGCCTTACCATCGGTTGAATTTTGACATTACTTGTATGGAGCTTATGTCAAATATTAACCGATAGTAAGGTAAATGAACGGTCGATAAGATATATGAACCGGCCATAACATAATGCCATATTACCCATACTCATTGTTATATAAATGGGAGTGACATTGTTTGGTTGTTAATTTTTTCAAGGTCTAAGAATGAACCATTTATAAGGAAATTTGCTATAAATATGTATGTATATATATTTGATAAATATAATTAGTTTAACAAAAATTGGGTCGTTTTGGTCTCAAGCCAAAATGAAGGTTTGCACTGAAAATCAGCCTTGTGTTGGATATAATTCCGGCACAACAATATGTTGAGTACAAACCTTGTTTGCTGAAAATGCGGCGTACAAACTCTCAAAATATGCTATGTATATAATAATAATATGTAAGAAATGTACGCGATTTCTTCAAATAAAGTCGTTTTCTTTCTTTCTTTACTTTCGATAGGTAGAGGGACGAAATTAAAGTAGTATTATATGTGGGGACTTGCACATGATTATTTACTGCCAATCATTCGAAGCAACTGCCAACCGTGCGGGGCAGGATCTCCAGTACCCCACATTCACATGATGTCGTCGACTATCGAAAACGGTTCTCGCATACGGGGTCTGCAGCATGAGCAAACAGAATTTTTCTGCATTCGGACCTTTCAAACCAATAAAAATGAGCCCTTAGTACGAATGTGTACGAACAACACCTAGTTTATTGGATATATTTTGTATAAATGACATAAAAACAGCAATTGCGACACAAGCCGAGAATTTATAATAACCTCAGCATTTATTAGTTTATTTACAACCCCAATCAACAACAATATTGTCTATTAATATCATATTACTGTGCAAGTACGCGATAATCATAAACTACTCCAATACCAGACTGTAAAATTGCAAATATTCTCAGAAACAGTAAAGACATCCTGTGTTTATTTAATCCTGTCATTTAGAAGATGTGCCTGTGACAATGAATAGCTTAGTTGGGTTGCAAAACATGCATATTCTGTGTCACTAAGGCTTGAACGCACCGCGTTTAAACGGGAGCGGTTTAGGAATAACTGAAAACGCATGAACGCGTTAAAACTCGCACTATAGTTAGCGTTTTATTTTAATTTTATTTAATTGCAATGGATATCCATTTAGCAGCATGTATTGTCTGCGATTTCTCGTTCGATAATAAATATCAAAACCGAACGCGGGTAACCGCCGTGCATGAGCCACCGTTCTAATGATGTGACACACAAAAAATCGCGTGTTTTCAAATCGCCCTCCAAATAAAGTAACAAAATAAATCACATTTTTAAAATCGGCTACTTAAAATCACTAAAAGAAAATCGCTAATGCATGCGCTTGTATATATAAATATACAATTATACATACTTTGTTTTTCCTTAGAAGATCATTTTCTTACATTACAAACAGGATTTTTGTAATGAATTACACTATATAATGAAGATTAAATGTCTTAGACAACATAAACCACATATAAAGTTAGATATTACAGTAGATAACAGATTTTTAAAATTTTAACAACCAAATACACGATTTAACTAAACTCTTACCTAAACGTATATCTTGTAAGAAAAAAAGATGCAGATAGCTATATGTTACATTTTTTGCGGTTGCAACCCGCTCGCATTTAATCGTAGTGCGTCCGCCACGTAAGTGCGAGACGTGCTGGTAGAGACCTATTTAAAGATGTCAAGTTCTTGGAAGCCGGCGTCGGTGGGAAAGTTCTCATATGACCATTTCTTTGTAGATGCGACCGGATACTTCAGCAATAACTAATTATATTATCCATACAACCTTGCACGTAGTCTTCTTCTTATATAAACTTCTTGGAAATTGTTGCATTTTATCATACTTTAATATTTTTTCAATTAAATATATTGTGTACATAGATAGATAACACTTTATTGCTTACTAAAATAGACAATCATAGTTACGTTAGTTTTAGGTAAAATAGGCGACTTTATCGCTTAAAGCTACCTCTTCCAGCCGACCTAACTTGATTATTTTTATCTGGGTTATATATCTGTAAATGTGTTATTTAATCATTTTAAAAACGATTCTGGGACGTTGCGGTATAGTTTGATGGCAAGTGATACGTAATATACTTGATTTTCCGGGGTTTTTGCTGTTTGTTATTACCTTTTCCTTTTTTATTGCTTAATGGCTAAGGGATCTGTAATACTTGCAGCAACTCCGAAGGGTTTATGGTAATAAAAGAACAACAACTGGTCACTATTTATAATCAGAGAACCTTACGGTTTTAATACATTTATTACAATGACTTTTTACACTCGACAAGCATTTTTAGAACACCTCGCCATCACTTTTCCGCGCAGGAACGGAGAAAGAATACAATTTCCTGCGTCCGGGCGGCCTGTCGTAAGAGGCGACAAAACAACCCACAGCCAGGTGGTAGGGCATTTGCCCGATTGGATGGCTACTACCCCTGGTCTAGAGTATGCCGCCATAACGACCTTGAGTTGTGTTCTGGCATTAGTGACCAGGTTCCAGTCTCCCTTAAGAGAGCAGCAGAGCATTTGTAGCACATTTGGTGTTGCAAATGCCCATAGGCGATGAAAACCTCTTTCCATCAAGTGGGCCGTCCGCCTTTCTGCTGAACTACTGCAATAAAGAAATATAAAAAAATCCCTCCAACAATTTTACAGTATAATAGACTTAGCAAATTGGCACAAACGTTAGCGGAATGAAGTCATTGATAAACTATTTTATTAAAGGGTTATGAATGAAAAGAATTTAATAAATTATTGTTTGGAATTTTTTGATAATATTTTATATAAGATATTATATAAAATATTATACTTAAAGTTTTACATGTAATAAAATAAATCGAACACAGTATTAATCTATCGCGTCTGCCAAGATGAAATCATATAAGGGATAAATATTGTTATATTATATAAAATTATGGTAAATTATAGACAACTACTCTACACAAAACAGGTGCTAATCACAGAATAAATAAAAATATAACATTATTATTCAATTAAGGAAATGGCTGATTGTATCGTTTAGAAATAAGAGCGTACATAACAAAATTAATTATTAACTTAAATTAATATTAACTTTAAAAAGAAACATGACAAGAACAACTATGCTACTAAATAACTGTAACAGATCTGCATCTCATTTATATAAAAACATGGTTTCGAATCTTGGAAGAAGGTACGTTTGACCAGTCGGACGCAAGGTAAATCCGATAATTCATCTTGGACAAGTAAGGTAAATACATTATTTCGCCACAATTGAATAGGTATGAATGAGCCCAGAATTAAGGCGTTTATGGATGATAATGTCATATACATGCGTAGGTCATTTTAATATAACTTAATTATTATAAAAAAATACTGACTTAGAAAAAATGTGACGTAAAGAAAATCGGGGTTTTTCCATTTGACTGTTCCAATTATTTCGTTTAAAACATGTTATATAAATATAATTTAAAATGTATGTAGTAAATGTAGTGTGATTCACCACTATGTTTGTAGGTGTATCGTTTTGTATGCGCCAGCGCATCGCCTAGGAAGTAAATGCATTCGTGTACAATCGCTACTTCACTTGCGTAACATCGTGCGCGAAATTGTTAATTGTGTTTATATTCGTAATCAATGGCCAATGACGTGACTATATTTATTTCTGGCATGTATTTTCTTTGTCATTGTACGTGTAAAGAAAATTTATTTTGCATTTACTGATTAATAAACACCGTACGAAGAAGTAAATGTCATTGTCTTATACATTTTACAAATTATAATACATTTATGCTGTTTTCTGTATACAATTAGGCATATTTTATAATAAATTATTTGACTGAGATAGTCATCGTTTTTAATGATTTTGCTTA
Organism: Dendrolimus houi; assembly: GCA_039645545.1. Classification (NCBI taxonomy): domain Eukaryota; kingdom Metazoa; phylum Arthropoda; class Insecta; order Lepidoptera; family Lasiocampidae; genus Dendrolimus; species Dendrolimus houi. Next base: position 9,642,162 of record CM077133.1, read on the forward strand.
GTATTTTATCTTACTCACTAGTGACAAGATCATAAATTATGGTGAATGTCTAGTAATAATTGTTTATACTTTAAAATCGAGTTATTAAAAAATAATATCATTTAACAAAGAACACTTGGAAAAACAATTGAAACTAAATAAAAATTAGGATCGTATGAATGGTCTGACATTTCGAGTTTTCTTATTTACTGTTACTTAAAATTTACAGTTAAACTAACTGCGACAATTTTGTGGAAAGTCGGTTATTAGAAGTCGCATTGTCCAAAAACATTGTGGTGGTTTTCGCAGGCGAAGCTGCTTTGTAACTAATAATAAACTATTGGTGTAAAAGGTCATTCAATGAATAATATTGTATGTAATTACGAAAGGGAAAATTGTATTTGTTTTTTTATTCTTTCCATCATCGGAAAACCAGACGTAGCGGCATGCGGTACCGATATATGCCGGATATTCCACCTTTACGAACGGAGCGCTTTGCGTTTACCTTTATCATGCGCACCGCAAAAGAGTGTCTCTTCAAGCTCTGTGTACTGTGAAGTAACTTCCTAGGTAAGCGTATACCATATATTTTCACTACGTCAGGCGAGCTCATAGTCAACCGCGAACCTATACTACTATAAAAAAAATATCGCTTTTGTATACGAAAGTACATTGATTGTACCGCGAATAGAATGGCGATAGTTTGATTTGCATTAAAACAGCACCGATAGACGCTTCAAGCTACAGCGGACGGTAATAAAAATGTTAATGATTCCAATTGCATGTTTCACAGGCGCGGTGTTTGTTTTGATTGTAAAAAATATTATAAAAACCCATTGGCTATGGAAACATCAGACAATGACCGTTAAAAAAGTATAACACGAATTCCCTCAAGTTTGATGAACTGGGTTCTCGAGCAATTCAAAGATCATAAAAAACGCAGATGTTCAATAAAGAACACCGTCCGGTTAGTCATATCACTTTCCATTAACGGTATATTTTTACTACGACTACGTGACTATGAAGTAATTAAAACGGTCCGCGATTGACCGCGTAGCGCGTTTTTAACTGTAACTGCGATTCTCGCAGATGAAAAAAATTCGCGAATGGCGAATTGGCGACCTTATCAAAACACGCTGCGTCGAGAGTTCGATGAACCGGCTGCTTTGTTATTGTTCGGTCTAATACTACAATCGCTATACCTACCGCGGACCGATCGACCTGCATTCTCATGCAATACAATATGAAAAATTAGGCCTCAATTTCAGCGAGGTTTTAAAATTTCAATGAGGGTGACGACACTTGAATGAGGTTTGCTTTTGTACAAGTTCCCTGTTGACAGCCGTGTAATTTTATTGTTTCGTGAACCAGATCAAAATGTCTGAACAACCGTTAGGCGTGAATGTGTCGATAGCGGAAATGTCCGTCACTTTTATTAGTCCCTATCGATTCGTATGAAATGCTGTAGCGATTGCTGAGGTGTACTACAACGGTTAATAACCACGTATTTAGACTATTGAACCAAATAGACGAATGGGATATTCGTTATTTTGTAAACAAGGAAATTACTTGGACGTGAAAGAGATTTTTAGTGTATTAATGGCCAAAATAGTTAACTCCTGACGTTGCTTTTTGGTATCATGCTTCGTGTAAAGTGCTACTGTATAGAGATTTGTGAAGGTTTTTTTTATTTATTTTTATTGCATGAGTTTAGTAGACAGGCAGACGGCCCACTTGATGGAAAGAGATTACTATCGCTTATGGACATTTGCAAGAACAAAGGTGCTACAAATGCGCTGGTGCTCTCTTAAAGAAGACTGGAACCTGGTCACTAATGCCGGAACATAACTCAAGGTTGTTATGGCGGCATACTTTAGACCAGGGGTGGTAGCCATCCAGTCGGGCAAACACTCTACCATCTGGCTGTCGGTTGTTTTGTCGCCTCTTACTACAGGCCGCCCGGCCGCAGGAAATTGTATTCTTTCTCCGTTCTTGCACGGATAAAGGTTTCTTTTTATGTATGTGGTGCTTCGGTGGTGTATGAACCCTTTTGTATAGTGGTGAAGCACCACTAGGCGAGAGCCTATAACTCAATCGCCCCATAGTTGAGTACAAAATAAGACAACGAGTCGTTGTACTCTCGATCTTTCGTTTTTACTTGCTTAATTGTTATTAATTTAACTTAGACTATATATACAGAAACCTTATCGTTTACGTGATGTGCACTTCAATATTCTAATCATTATTAAACATTATATTTACACGTTTATGAGATTGGATATTTTTGATGATACAGATATATGGATAGTTCTAACACCGATATCTATTATCTGTATTTACATAGCATCACGTTCATGTATTGAACATAGTCTTTAATTGCGCTAAATTATACATCAATTAATTGGTGAATGAAACGCGACGCAACAGGATTAAAGATATGTTAGACTAGCTGCGCCCCGCGGTCTCACCCGCGTGGTGATGGAAAATCGTTATATTTTGGATAATTCACACTATATTATTGTAAAGTTTCTTCAAAACCCAATCAGTAGTTTTTGCGTGAAAGAGTAATAAACATACATCCATACATTCTTACAAACTTTCGCGTTTATAATATTAGTAGGATAGTAGGATATATGTCTCTTCTATGCTTATTTATTCTTCACTATTCAATGAGTACAATGTAGCAAATCAAATCTTTAATTGAGTGATGATGTATTATTTTTAGAGAAAAAAATTATGAGTAAAACAGTTTGAGGATCACGATCACTACTACTACTCACGATCACGGCTACTGAAAAGTGGCCGAAGCGTCAGAATAATAAAAATCAAATAAATTACCGCGCTTAAAACCGTTAAAACGTAGTTTCATTATTAAAATTTGAGGAGTTTAGACTGCATTTACAAAACCGTATTGTGTTTTCATATAGGGATTTGCTTATTAATATTCTCGTGTTATTGTTAGAGCTCCGTAGCCTTTTTCGCAAAAACGGCCTCTGTTATAAAATCGTCTTGGCCCTTTGACAGTCTGTCTTTGGATGTAACAGTAAAAACTACTGCGTCTATATGGATAACATTTAGTCCGAATATGTAATCTATACGCTGCTACACAGTGCTGTAGTAAAGTCGTGAATAAATAATTGGTGAGTAGATGCCATACATGTAACTCAAGCTTGAAATTTTTTTGAAGTGAAACTTCTTTAGTGTCGTTGTGATTTGAAAATCGATGAAACGAAAAAGTGTCACTAAAAAGAGCTAAATACATAAAATTCAACCTTATTTATTTCGGTATAAAACACATTTCTCTTTACCAGTTGGTATTAATTTTCAATTTAAATGAAACTTAAAAGATTTCAAATGAATTTTAGCTCTAAGCTCTACTTAAGGCAGACATTCTTTTATACGTAGATCAAAGGAAATTGTGCGTAACAGTGCATTCGATTTTGAATTTTATGTTAGTGACTTAAAGTGTTATTAAAATTAAATTTTTTGAATTATATTATGTTGACGGATGTAGGCTAAAGGAATTATATTTATACTAGCTGATACCAGCCCGCTTCGCGTGCCGTAAAATCCGTTCTTAGCTGACCTCTACTTGGCGAAAGGAAGGTCTAAGCCAAATTTCAAGTCTATAGGTATTATAGTTCCCGAGATATCGTGATGAGTAACTATATACGTGGATTTCAATTATATATATATATATATATATATATATATATATATATATATATATAAAATGGATAAAAATTAGAGAATTGTCTGTGAGTATATTTTCTAAAGTTTCACTTCTTCTGCGTGTGAACTGGACACACACACAATTTTTCTTCAGTCTATATATTCCTATTGCTAGTCATTTAGAAAAACCACAAATATAATGTGCTGGTTAAGTCAATAGGTGGCGAAGATGTTCTCTTCCAAAGTCGTAAAAGTTTGCACCTATAAAATATAATAAATATACTGTGAAATCATTAGATATATAATACCAAATCAAAAAACATCTCTTACTAGTTACTATATATAATACTAAATCATTTCTCCCTTTAACTTCTACACTATAAAATAATAAAAATAAATTGGTATAGCTTAAAAATACTTTCGATTTTTGAGATAGAGATTGTATTTTATGGTTTTGTTGTATTTATTAATTCGTTTTGCATGCTTCACATTCCAGTTTTATATTCTTTTCCTTGAATATAATATTCACGATTTTTACATTCAGTTGTAAAAATAAACTAGATTATGCCGGTGAAGTGTTCTATTGAAACATTTGGAACACAAATGGTGGTTATTTCGATTTCTTTGTTTGTTCATAAGTTATCAAAGTTATCACATATTTGTTAAAACGTATGTACTAACAGGTTTAAGTAGAGCACAGCTTAGGTGTGAATTATTTGGGAATTTCGTATCGTGGAAAGCCCAATGTTTATCAAACAAATGTGCAAACACGTGATTTGTGTTAGTGCAATCTAATAAAGTGGATAATGAATTGTTTCAAACAAACCGATCATACAATTCTTACAGTTTTGTTTCCTTAAATTAATTTAAGTTCAGTTTTGAGTCAATTGTTTGCTAGGTCATATTTTATAACTTCAATAAATGAAACAAAAGAAATTTAATTTTTTTTAAATATTTAGTTGTATTTTTTAAGTTAGTTTAGTATATCTTATAGTGTAGTTTAATTTTATTTTAATAAGCCATTTTTGTAATAAAGCAAAAAAAGTGTAATAAACTAGAAGGAACTAAAAACTCATTCATTAAGAGACTTGTTTTTAAGGTTTCCATACACAGCCCTAAACGTATTCTCTCAGCAAAGTTATGGTTTTAGTGAACAAAGATTTTACAGTCTATCTGTGTAAGATGATAGATGTACTTATATATTAGTGATATTATTGGTATGCCTCTCATTATATATTTAAAATAAGCAATATTTTTATTTTCAACTGTAGGCGTTTGCTATACAAGTTTTAATTGTAATGTTATATCACGGTTCTGTCCTAAGCCTTGAAAGTCGGGATATTTCATTATTTTTCTTTCATGCTATTTTATCACACACACACACACACACACTCACACACACACATATATATAGATTTTCATATGCATTGTACATGTTAGAAAAAGTGGCAAACAAAGCGGCATTTATAAGTGCTTACCATGTTTATGTAGGTTCCGCACTAAAATACGGAATATTGTATTGGGCAAACTCGACTGATAAAGAATGTGCATTCAAACAAAAAAAAATGTATACGTGCAATCTGCAAAACCAAACAGACCTAAAAATCATGACACTCCCTTCGCTATATATTTATGAATCAGGTTTATTTATAAAAAAACGACATTAATAATTACGAAACCTGTCAAAATGCTAGACATCATAACAAACGTAAAAATGTAAACCGTAAAACGACTTTGTTCAAAAAAAGTATTTTTTCCATGGGTATATATATTCATTTTTAATAAATTGTCAAATGATTTAAAAACGACTAAAAATATTAGTACATTTAAAAATAAACTAAGAGGTCTTTTGACCCAAAAAGCGTATTATTTAGTAGACGAATACATGCATGATAAATTGTAATTAATATAATATATAAAAGCTATTAAAAAATTATAAAAAATATATAAATAAATAATTATTGTGGAAATGAATCTATTCTAGAGACAAAAATTAATATTATGTTGATTATATCATTTTTGTTTAAATTAACATGTATAATTATTGAAGTAGTTTTAAGTATATAATATGTACAATTTGCATGCCTGAGCGGCAAAAACATGTGAAAAAACTTTATAAGCAACATATCATCTATGTATACACCATGTTTTTGAGCAAATACATTATTGATATTTATATTAGAATGACAATTATATGAGTCAATGTACCTTTATAAGAAGAAATATGTTCGCTATCTCAAAGGTGAGAGAAATCTCATTTGGATTTGAAAATATTACTTACACAGCATTATAAGACCATTTATCTCCATATAAGATGAGAAACTCAATGATAAACGAGTAATACATGTGAGCACAACTTTGAAATTTAATCCTTAACATTTCACATAGAAATCCTGCTTTGATAAGTACAGTTATAATAAACTATAGTACCGTTTCAAATGTACGTGTTCGTATGAAAAGGGCTACGTACAAACGATGCAGTAGTTTGAATTATTAGGTCAGCACCTTAACGTCCATTCGATGAAAGGATTTGATTTAGACGATTTGCTTATAAACGTTGAGTATTAGTGTTAGCTACTTTTGCTTACAAATAATGATATACGGAATCATACTAATCTGATAGATTCTCTTACGAATAAATAAATGAATCACTAGGCTTACTCAACTATAGATTAAACAATGAAACAAGCATTTACTGTTGTTTTTTAATATATTTCAAATACATCGGAGTGTTAATGAGTAGATTATGGACAAAATGTGAATAGAACAGATATTTATTGGATAAGATTAGTCTTACCTAGATCAGTTATTCTATTGTTTATTGGATTCATCATTATGTTACATACAATTGAATTACTGTTCCATGTCTTGCGGAAACTATACCATGTTCGAGTATCTTGTCCCCATTCTTCCATGGAAAGTATTAATTATTTAAGCACACTATAAATGCCACTATAATCAGGAATGTACGGGAAAGTAGCCAAGTGTCAAAATATTTATTTTTCAACAATTCTATGATTCGACATGATATAGATTGGTAGACTTAGGTACACACACACACACACACATATATATATTTAATTGTAGTATAGGTTTACATTTGACCATGATACTAGGCGACGATATAGTCTAAAGTGATGAAGAAGGATACATTACACTTTAAGACTACCGGATTGTTTTCAATGCCATGTACAAATATCCATACTGTTTTTACTAGTTCCGAACTCTATTTCAAGATTAGACGCATCCTAGATAAATTATCTCGTTATTCATTGGCATCAAACTATCGGGGCCATAATTTAATCGTAGCCAATGTGAATTGTTGTCTTACGAGTTTTATAGTAGGTCTTTATAAATTGCAGTGTCAGTCAAACATAACTTGTTAATAACTTTATTGGAGTCGTAATAACAGTTCAGATCCAAGAGTATGCTAGCATTCATCATCACATAACGCTTAGTAGTAGTGCAGTTTAAGTGCATCTTATGCTTAAAAGGTAATGGAACAACATTTAAATGTAGACTAGTAAATATTTATGGTTAATAATCACAGGGTCGCTTCACATCAAAACATCATTCAGCTAACATCGATTAACACGGAGATGCACTTGAATGTACTTATATAATATAAAAATTGGTACGGTTGCAATAAAAATTTAATTGCTTTTTAAAAGGAACGTTAAGGAATAAACAGAAGCAATGTTATATTATTATGTTAATGTGGGAGATAACACTTTATTTATTTATACTGATTGTAGAACTACGCATTACAACATATAGTTTTACAATCTTTACTCACTTGGCAAAAGAAAGAGATATGGATTTTAATCCTTTTAATAAAACAAAATAATTATGCAATTTCAATATTGACATAAATCACAGCCGTGTTTTTATGCTGTTAAAATATTTATTAATCGATTATCCTAATTACTGTAATTGATTTTTGTTATATGAACTTGTAAAAAAATATATTTTCGTTTAAGTCTTTGTTTAACTTATAAAATATTATAACATTTTGTTCTTGTATATCATAAAGCGTCAGTCCCGAGTTCAGAGCTTTCAGTGCGGCTTGCGTAAATGTCGGCTTTGTATCTTACTTTTCCATAACTAAAATGTCATAATTGTGTTTATTTTTGATATTAAAAACACACACATATCATGAATTAGTTCATAGTATTTGAATTCTACGGCCATGATGAAAGAACAAACATCTACAATAACTTACTTTCAAGTCTATTGTATTAGTATGGACTAACGCTCCGTTAATGTTTGTAAAACTTGACTTTGCAATAGTTTTCCTCACACAAGATCTCTTCAATTACAATCTTCCATTAATACATTATATATTAATAAATCATGTCTTTGTACAAATAAACTTCAACTTCTGTAATTTCAATATGTTAATTACAAGTTTGTACTGATGTTTGTTTCATTTTTTTATGGCAATCGATTATAAACCGCAGGCAAATTTATTACCTGATAATAATCTTAGGGTAATATTTTTTCCGCACATATTTATTCTTAACTACACGGTAATTACTTAAATACATAAATACACACATGTAATTGTTTAAGTAGGTATCGTATTATGAAAAACTTGTTAATTTATACAAATTACTTTGTAGCGTTGGTTTTTTCTTCCTTTTATACAACACAGTTTAAATGGCCTTTTTAATAATTGTCTTTCTAAGCAAGTACTATAAAATAAGTGAACTAAATTTAAATAGCAATGTTTAAAAACTCTTAAGTCAATCGAGAAATATTTACTCAATTAACTAAATAAATTAGTATAAATCAGACTTAATGGTGTCTATGCGAAAAAGTTGCCGTAGTAACTGATTTTTATGAAGTACCGTTTAAAATGTTGCTAGCCATCGCCTCTACAGTGGGAACTCGTAAATGCTTTATCACATAGTCTGTGTGACCACTTGATTTTCTATTTTAAATACTTTTAAGTCAGGGTATGTTACTAAGAAAATAAGGAATCATATTCCAGATCCTAACATAAGCTTAAATATGGAAACAATCGATGTTAGAACCTTTTTTGACAACCAAAGTTTTAAAATCTTGTTTGGTAGGTAACAAATGTCCTGAAATGTCTGTAGATAAATATCAAAAGGTAGGTAATCATAGATACAATCTTAGAAGCTCGTAATTGTATTATATGTTTGAACGTAATCAATTTATTTTACATGAATTGAAATTGATAAGCCACCTAATGGAATCAGACAGTTGATTACACCTCAGTTATCGTCATATCTTCGTGGACAGTGTTAATGAACTCGACAAGGCCAAAGCCTTCTCGAGATAACTCTATAAAACCTTTTAGTTTTATGGATTCCGATTCATTCCACAACAAAATAATACGATATCGAATATCTTTACGACACACGCATCGCGAACGCATACTTATTTGGTACGGAATATTAATATTAACATTTTTATGAACAAGGCAATCCACACGAATCATGCCCTAGGCGCCTATGAAAATGGTAAAACCGGGCACACATTTATATTAAACGATTTGTGTAAGCGATAAAAATGGGAAGTGGAAAATTTGGTTTTATTGTGAAAAAGGACAAAGACATGGCGAATGCGAACAAGACTGAGTTTAGTGTTAAGGAAAAATGTCACAAAATACAGAAGAAATTGAAAAAGACTGAGAAAAAGAAGACTGAAAAGGAGAACACGCAGGAGAAAACAATATGGTGGAACCAGTGCAGCAGCTGTAAGTTTAAACATTATTAAAATATTCAATTAAATATTTCAGCCATTATGATACGGATCATGAAAAACTATAGTAATAGCAGATAAGCACGTAAGAATTCTTGGACTCATTTCACTAACAAGATTTTAAATCTTCACAAAGCGTAATGTTTAACTAATTTTTCTAGTTCATTTTGTATTTATATTAGCAATACTGGAACATCAAAATCAACGATGGGCAAAACTTACTAAACTGTCTTGGACATGCTTAGTTTTCTTGAAACCAGGATGCCCGAGTATTTTATGAGCTGATATTGTTTCTATATTTTTTTTAGGATCTCGCAATAACTAGACATAATAAAAAAGTTGAGTTAGAATTTATAAACGTGATTTTTATATTGTGGTATTTTTAGTAGGTCGCTTTTTAATAGTAATAATAAAATTCGCGCTTGTAAACCGTTAAAATGATAATGCCTGGTGTTACTTTAATGCTAATCAGGGGTTTAAAATTTTACGCCAACGTGCAAACCCGGATGTTGATTAACACGTTTGATGTCTTTAAATGTTAACATTCTCCATTATCTATTGAATTGGGTTAATGTGTTTAATTATTCAATTTAATAATACTAATGTGCAAAATGCTATTGATTCTCTCTCATGATTGGTGTTTTAACTGGCAAAGATTAGATTTGTGGGGCTGTGTAATACATTTATGTGAAATACAGTTAGTACTGTTATACAATTCGAGTTATCGCTTAAAAAATGATAATTAAAAAATTTAATTTTACGCGAAACCGCTTGTTTTAAATCTTATGTTAGTTTTTTGTAAGCATCAAATATATGTAGCTGTTATTGAGTCTTCATAATTATCATTATATTTAGTATTTATAATACACGAATGATTTACACAAATATATTATGTATCTTGTACTTAAAACGAAAGCTCATTTATTTAGTTTTGTATTAGAAGTACATACAGTATTTGTTGTGTATTTACTCGACAAAAAACCGATTACCAGACCCCATTGACAAAAGATATAGAGGCCCTTCAAGGGCCGTAATGCTCGTTACGCCCTTTGAATGTACAATGAGGGGAAATTGGAGTACCAAGGTTCTAAACTTTTGAAATCGACTAGTACACTTAGTTATAACAAGCGACAAGGCATCGAGGCCACTCATGCGACCTTAAACACTGCCTTCAAAATATATGTGAGCCCTTCTAATGATTGAAATGTTGATTACGACATTGACTTTTGCGATTCAGATAACCCTGTGCCTAATATCATTAAAATTTTCTTTGTTGCCTCCACATAGAAGACGTTAGATCACTATCTTAAAGACAACAGTTGCATACTCATCTACGAGGTTAATCTTTAAAAAGGTCAAGGCTTTCGAAAATATATGCTTGGAAGATTTGAATGCGAAACACCAAATTCGCAAAGAGAGACCCAAGTCCCCCCATACTTACTACATATAACGCCATTGGCCAAACATGTGCACTGTGTGATGCTTGCAATATGTGGCCGAGAATAAATTCATTCTATCTAGCCAGCCACTTAGGTCCCACAGGGGGCGCATTGACTATACTTGAGTGGTCGCCGTTACCGAAATCGGGAAGGAAGACTATATATGAGGTTAACAAAAATACAGACACAAAGGGATCTCTAACGTTTATTATAACTTTCTAATTTGAAATGACAATTAAATTCATGTAAATTATATTGTAGCTGTTAACATGTTACATATGCTATAAAGAACATGAAAGAGACGGTTTATGTTGTTGTAGTATTTAATAACGCAACATGTCTTGTAAGTGTGTCAGTGGAAAGCGCGAGAGTCGCGAATGATTCCCGAGAAATCTATGAACTAATGTTGATGTATACGCGTGCCCCTCTGTTTCGACTTTCTAAACTGGCTATACTGCGGACTCTGTTTATAGTACAGGAACTAAGTTATGCACATGAAAGTTGTCTTTTTGACATTTCCTTATGCAAAGGCTCGTTCCAAGTGGGGTTGGCCCAAACATAGATATGCTGTGTAATAAATAGCATTGTATGTTTAAATTTAGTCTTTGTCTATACAAATTATCTCCTTGCATCTATAAAAGTAATTTTGAAGATAGATGCTGTTGAATTTGTGCGTCACTAAAGCACTTGTAGTAGATAATATGTAGCCGTTGTTACTCTTAAATGAGTCTAATATTTATAGTATTTAAAATTACTCAACAATACTAGGCATATTGCATAGTGTAATCACTTGTATCTAAAATAGATGATGTAATTGTAACAAGATCAATTACTTATTAATTGTCTTCATTCTTGCAAATCGAACAAAGAATTCCAATGACATGCGTTTGATTTCTCGCAGGCATATAGAGCGTAGTCTAGTTTTCTGTCTTCACTCACAGTGTAGGAAAACATCATGTGGAATTCTTCACGTGAAGATTACCGACCCCGCCAGTCCGCCCTGGACAAGCATGGCGTCTTTTCTATAGCGTCCATTCTCACAAAAATAAGGAAGTCAGAGGCCAGCAATGGATGGACGTTTATAGTCTGATTCAATGTTGGTCTACCGATAATAACATTGAAATTAATAATCTTTTCATGTTTCGAGTCATGTTGATTTTCAGGGATCTGTAGACATTTCGGCTAAAATGGAAAGTGTATTCAAGCGCCATATCCGGCTATATGTTTGTTCGTCTATGTCACAGTCATTCTCGGAAACTCGGAACATTGGGTATCAAGACTTACGCCCCCAAGTCGTGAAAATAATGTCCACGCCGCTGAAACTTTTAAACGATCAAGTGGAAAATACTCAAGAAAAATGCAGATGAAAAGTTTAAAAAATACTTTCAAAAACAATTATTTTGGACAATACCCGTTTTAGAGATATGGAGTATATTTAATTACGTGCTTTTTTTTGTTAAGTAGCCAAATAACGAAAACAATCGACGTTTATCATCTTTACGGAAGCCTTTATTGTGTGCTTACCTATTTTTAACACATTTCAAGGTGTTTGCAGACTAGTTTGGATTGTTATTAATTACAAGAACCAAACAATTTTAATGAACATTAGATTAATAGTTCATAGCTAGTTCAAGCACTATTTCCTTATTTTTCTTCAGAACAAAAATACAAACCATAACAAACAAAATTAATTGCATATGTCGATGGTATTATACATCATACATTAAATGTCAGCAATCCCTTTCACGACCTTGGTGTTAGTAAAAAAAGAGATATCCTTAAAACAATCTTTAATCTTCATTACCTTACTGAAATTGACGAGGAAGGTCATCAAGTAGGTCATTATCGAAAGTACAAGTCCTGCATACATGTTTTAATGTTCTTTGTTAATTTTTCTCGTCTGTCCTTACTTTATATCTCATATAATATAATGATATATTAAGTAGAGATGTTAATTAACGTTCTGTCAAATTGTTATTTGACACCTATACATTAAATTTGTCCGTATTTCAAGACATTTAAAACGATTAATATAGACATCATTACTTTTTTATAAATATTTTAATTTCATACAATTTAATTGAAATTGAAGTTATTTAAAATCACGTAGAATATTACAATATTACAGTAGCTGTGAAATTACGATGACTACACGTCGCTTCGTTCGCGTAAACTTTAGGCTTTTATTTCCCGGAAACTGTTTTACTATTTAGGACAAAACGTGTATGTCCATTCCGTTGTCGAAAGTAAATTATGTGATAAATGGACGGCCGCTGTGGTTAGAGGCCCGCCCGAGTTTTGTCTTGTCTAGTTGACTGAAGTACAGAAGTCGCGCTTTCGATTCCCAGCACGGTAAATTTCGCAAACAAACTACTTCCACTAAGTAACTTACTCTATTTTGTATCTAAGTTTGGCTCTAGAATTGTCCGTTGTACATAACTAATAAAACAAACGCGATTAGTTTGCTCCATTCTCAAAACCGTGGAAAAAATACAATCTAGATAATTTTCGCATTTACATATGTATGTATAACTTTTATTTAAAACGATAACTTTTTTTATTATAGTATAGGTTCTCGTTTGACCATTATCTCGCAATTATCTTACCATTAACTTTGAGCACAGATATGGTCTAAGATAGAGCACGCTTATCTAGAAGGTACCTATTCACACGGGACTTAAAGATACCAAGGTAGTAGGTTTCGGGGAAAACAGACTAACAGACTAGCTTAGGTATTTTCTAACTTTATAACCATAAATGTGTGTGTTAAATGAATTCTTGTATAATACAAAGCTGAAATTAGGCCTACCTTTAAATTGCTGTAAGTAATCGAGTGATTTTTTCATTCAAACTTGTGTAAAGTAACGATGTGGATGTGTAGCATTAGGAACAAGAATATGGGCCTAAAGGATAGTTATGCATATGTGTAGTTAGATTTTGTTTAAATTCTATTTATTGTTTACAGTAAGCGAAATCGATCAGTACCTATGGATGGTCGGAGGGTCGGCCGGTGCCCTGGCGCTGACTGGGGTCGCAGCCGCTTCGGCCTTCTACTTGAGCACGAGACCGAAGCCGGAGAAACCACTCGTCACACTCCATGAGCAGAGCTTGCTCGAAACGGTAAATAAACCTTTGTTATTATTAAGAAATAAACAATGTACAAAGTATCGGCTTATAAAAAAGTACGTACTGATTGTTTTTAATACAACACAATAATAATAAAAATATTCACACCGATTTCGGTTCTTGTGAATGTAGTGAGAGTTAAAGTACTTGTTGTCTATCGTTGTGTGCTTACATTTAGCTAATATATAATAATCTATGCAATGTGCAACTCCAGCGCTGTTAATCTTTGCGCAGGTATGAAAAAGCCTCAGGCACGACGTCGCCTTTGTACGTTTCAACCTTTATTGGCCGTGTATGATGGACTTTAACGATTTTCGTTATTTCCCTAAGGCTATTACGAAGGGGGAGCGTAGATTTTTCGCTTGCATTATTCTCTATAGTCTGCCAAGATATCTTCTGTTCAAGCAGATGTCAACAAATCTGCGTGACCACGGCTGGACTATATCTAGGTTGCGTTTGTAGCATCTGGTATGATTGTAGCGCTACCAAACACATTATAGTTTCCGCAGTATGTGCAATGCAATAAGTGTGGATGAAGTGCAAGATGTATTGCGAAAGATGAAGAATGGTAAAGCAGTGGGACCAGATGGTATCCCTATCGAAGTATGAAAGATGTTAGGTGAGGATGGAAGGATGTGGCTGGCTTTATTCTTTAATAAGTTGATGATCGAAGAGACTGTACCCCAGGAGTGGCACCAATCATATCTGGTGCCCATATTCAAGCAAAAAGGTGACATCCAAGACTGCAATAACTATAGACGAATAAAGCTGCTGTCACATACTATGAAAGCATGGGAGAAAGTGATTGAGGACCGACTACGAAAGGAAACGGAGGTGACGTTATCCCAGTTCGGGTTTATGCCTGGTCATAGCACAACAGATGCTATATTTTTAATACGCCAACTAATGGAAAAATTCAGACTGGTACATAAAAATCTCCATATGGTGTTCATAGATCTAGAGAAAGCATACAATCGCGTCCCTCGAGAAATTCTGTGGTGGGTCCTCAGAGCGAAAAGAGTGCCAGAGAAGTACGTAAGACTGATACAAACCATGTATGAGAATGTTAGTACACAAGTCCGCATTGCAGTAGGAACCACGAACAAGTTCTTAAGTCTTTACCTGTTTCTGCTGGTCATGGATGCACTAACCGCAGAGCTACAGGACGAGGCCCCCTGGTACATGCTCTTCACAGATGATATTGTCCTGGTGGATGAAGATGCGGTGGCACTCCAACACAAACTAGACAGGTGGCGGCAAGCGCTAGAGAGCGTTGGATTAAAACTCAGCAGAACCAAAACCGAATACCTGTTTTGTGATTTTGGTGGGACTTGTAGTGCTGTGCCTCTTAAACTAGAATCAGCCACACTACCATGTAACCCCGAATTCAGATACCTCGGTTCACTACTGCAGAGTAATTGTGATATAGAGAGGGATGTAAGGAGAAGAATAAATGTAGCATGGCTAAAGTGGAGACAGGTAACCGATGTGACGTGCGACAAACTAATGCCACTGAAACTAAAAGGTCGAATATATAAATCTGTCATACGACCAGTCATGCTATATGGGTCGGAATGTTGGGCCACTAAAGTGATAAACCACAAACGTCTCCACTCAGCTGAGATGAGAATCTTGAGATGGATGTGTGGTATTACAAGAATGGATAAGGTGAGAAATGAGCACATAAGGGGATCTTTCAAAGTTGCACCCGTGACTGAAAAATTGAGAGGAAGAAGGTTAAGTTGGTATGAGCATATAATGAGGAGGGATGTAAGTCACGTGACAAAAAGAACGTTAAAATTCAAGATAGATGGGTACAAATGTAAAGGTAGACCAAAAAGAAGATGGATGGATTGTGTGAAGGATGATATGATGATATGTGATGTGACAGAAGATGTATGTCAGAGTAGAGGAGTGTGGAAGGAAAAGACATATTGTGCCGACCCCAAATAATTGGGATATGGTGAAAGAAAAGACAGAGTATCTCTTTTTTCTTTCACCTTCTCCCAATTATTTGGTCTCTGTACAATATGCGTTTTCTTTCCATACTCCTTTATTCTGACATACATTCTTTATCACACCACAAATTATCATGTCATCCTTCACACAATTCATCCATCTCTTTTTTGGTCTACCTTTATATTTGTACCCGTCAATCTTCCAGCTTAACATTCTTTTTGTCACGTGGCTTTCATCCCTCCTCATTACATGCCCATACCACCTTAGTCTTCTTCCTCAAGCAATATATGGTTTAGAAATTTATATATGTAATTTGTATATGTAGTGGTAAGCAAATCTAATGAACCGGACTAAACGGAAAACGTTTTATAATGTGTGTTAAACAAATGTTTACATAATTTTTACAACAGTCTAGTTCAAGTTCGTAATGTTTATTAGCTGTTACCACACTTTTTATATAGATTATGTAATTTCATTCATAAACTTCGTAGTTGTTCAAACATGATGTACTAAATTTATAATTACGATGTGTAGGAAATGCATTTGTCAGTCGTCAGTTCATCTCAAGGAAGTATAAACTAAAATGCTTATTATACTTTGTACACCACAAATTAAGGGTTTTCCCATTGACACTTTACATCAAATGATATTGTTCAATTAAAAGTGTTTTTTAAATTCAATTGATATTAATCTCATTTAGCAACGAAAACGATATGCAAGTTATTTCATTATTCAAACATTTTTAAGACACCAATATTACTTTGGAGTGTTTATGAAATTAATAAAACATTATATTTATAATAATATACTCCCAATAACGCCTCATTACTTGGCTCGGACTCCACATTTAAATGGAATGAACTAGCTATCACTGCCCAAGACGGTTTGGGGTGCTGCACACATCTTTTTCACCGCAATGTTTACCTTATTCGTTAGCAAGTGGCAATTGTAGCAATATAATATCAGAAAATCTGTTTAAGCAGTGCATGCTTCTCAGCAAAGATTCGAACCTATGTCACTAGAATGAAACGAAGTTGCTTTAATCATGAAGCTACCACTTATACAATATTGCTTTTTATTATATTCGAGTTAAAAATCGTATAAAGGTAAATTAAAATTTAAAAGCTATATTTCTAAAATTGTCTCTCTTTCCTTTCATCTTCTCCCAATTATTTGAGATCGGAACAATATTATGTCTTTTCCTCCCATTCTCCCTTATTTGGCAAAGGTCTTTTATTGCACCATAAATCCACCATCCTTCACACAATCAATCCATCTTTGTTGGTCTACCTTTACAATTGTACCCATCATATAATTTTTCATAGAAGGTTTATATATATATAAAAAAACCTAATTAAGGTTTTACGTAAATAAAATACAGCTACTGACTAGACATCGCCCCGCGGCGTAGCCGCAGGGAAATATCTAGATTAATAACAATTTATTATGATCGTAATCATAATAAATAGTTAATATTAGCTGGTTTATGACCGATAAGCTTTTTCAATCTTTGTGTTAATGTTTAGTAATGTACGGTAAGGTCATTGATTGATAAGGATGTATTCTTCTAGACTCAACTTATCAGAAGTTTGAAGATTATTGGCCAAATATCACGTGATATTGTTATCGTTGAAGGTTTATAATAAATAAATACTATATGTGATTGTTACTAATCAAATTAGACACTTACACAAAAAAAAGTTAAAGTGCAAGAATAATGGATATAACGATATATGAGTAAAGGTAGACCAAAAACAAGATAGATGGATTGTGTGAAGGATATTAATTACCATGATTTATGGTATAATAGAAGACATGGGTTAATATAGAGAAGTATGGAAGAACAAGACATTAAGTGCGCCAATTCTAAATGATTAAGAAAAGATAAAAGTATAACATTATTATTATTTATGTTTATATTTTTAAATTAGTTGTGCTCGATATTTCATTCATGTTGCACTTAGACTTTTAATTCATATGTTCAAAACCTTGCGAATTATCAAAATGAAACATACACGTAAATTTAAGATGAAATTCCTAGTCCCTAAAATTTTCATAGAAGTCCATTGCGACTTTTCGGTGTCTATGCGAGATAAGCATTCAGATAATTGTCATTCGTAATTTAGCATCATATAATTTAGACATTTATTTTAAAATAAAAGCATCCTTATAAATTTATTAGTTGAGATAATGTGAATTCATAAAATAAAATATGACGAAAGGGAATTCCGAATTAAATGCGTATCAAAGTTCGAGTTGTCCTAATACCATCTGCCGGCGATCTAGAGTTGGCAGAGCACATCTTGAAACGATATTTTTAACTCATTGTACCACGAGCAGCTCTACTCGTAGCTCTGCTGTCAGAAATCGAAAATCGCTTAAACCGAAAGTGTCGAGAAATTTACAAACTCCCCAAACATTGAAAATTTTGCACGTGTGAATTAAGAAAGAATAATCTTTACACATTCAAAGTGGAATTAATGAACTTTCCGATCGACAAATCAGCGATGATTGCGCAATGTGAAACTGCCTAAATTATTTTCTGTGATTAGTTTTATTTTGTGTTGTGAATAAGTTTGAAACTATGGCGTGTTGTGATTGCTGTATCGGAGTCGCTCCAATCCGACCTCCGATTAATCTCAACGAACAATCGGATGCCCTTAGAGTGAGTACTAAAACTTAGATAAATAACAATATTCACAGATCAAAATCTCTAAAGAAGATTGCTCTGTAATTAAACAGACACTTAAATAATATGAAGAGATAAAACGATACTTACAAGCAATTTACTTTACTGAACATAAACAAGCCATAAAAGTTGCAGGCAATAAATATCTAATTAACATATGTTTACCAAGATAGCCGAGCCTTCAAACACTGAGTATTTGTTATTTTATGCTTTCTATAAATTCAGAGTATCAGTGGTACCTACCCTGTCTTAAACCTTTCTGTTCCTCTCTGAATGAGGTTTCGTCTTTTATGAAGTCATTAAAACTTGAATTGAAACAATTATAAAAATTAGAAAATAAATATTATTTTAGGTGCAAAGCTTTCTCACACCGCTATAGGAGATCACTGATCATTAGAACATTGTCTACGAGGTGATATTGCGTAAACTATATAATTAATATCTGTTAGGTTGGTAACATTGTTAGACATTGCTCACGCCCCAATAGTTGGCAGAGCTCCGTAACATTTAGATCCGAAACATTTAAAGTCTACACTGTCGAAGACATTTGCCCACAAATTAGAAATAGAAGCTACATTGTATTCTAGATAGTTCTGTGATAATAAAATGTTATAAGCTAGTTATGTCATGGAAAAGTTACACAAAAAGATGACACAAATTCTGGAGATGCTATAATTCCCGAACCATTGCTGTATTTTCCAACTTAAATATAGGAGCTAAAAATACTAAAGAATCGTAATTACTCGTAGAAAATTTTAGCTCTCCATAGCAAACTTTTACATATAACAATAACTCTTGTTGGAGTACTACGCTTAATAAAAATATTACGGCTTATCTATTTACGTGTAGAGCATATTTACGAAAGTTGGTAGAAAAGTTTATGTCATAACAAAGATGCAATCTTCACTTGCGTGATTTCCATGCGGTTCAAATTAGACCAAATTGTGAGATAAAAAACTAGTTACAAACAAGAATTACGAAACTTTTTGTTTTCACATTTAGGTTACGTACGAGAATGGATAATGTGAAACGAGTACATAAGTAGATTTTTCAAAGTACAGGTTAGCGTAGTATAGGCGTATAATGAAAAGAGATGAAAGTCATCACAATTAAAGTTTATAACTGCAAGTGTAAGAGTAGGTAAAACAGATACGAATAAATTTTGTAAGGTGATATGAAGATTTTTTGGCAGATCATAAAATATACATATGTAAGAAATGTAAAGTACATAAATGTAAAAGTAGTAAAGTACATATTTTTCCGATCTCATTAGATTCTAACAAGAAATATGAATGCGTTTGTCTTTATAGGTAACAAAAAGTTTTTATAAGATTTAGCTGTTATAAGCATCTAAAAAATCCGCCTTTAAATAAATTTTATTATTGACTTTAGAATATCCATTGGTAAATTAATTTTGATAAGAGAAGATTGTAGAGATATGTATAATAATAAACGCATGTGATGTACAATAATACATAGCTGAATCATTATCGATTAAAGTCTGATTTAGTCGAATATTGAAATAGTTCTTAAAAATGTTGCACACAAATTCACACTATCTTGATATCAAATGGTGATATTAGCGGAGCAATTAAATAAATTTGATTGAAAGACAAAGAACTCAAAGGACATGACGGTACTCAACGGCAATGAATGAGTTCTTTGGTTTATTCATCCAAATTGAAAGACAGAAATGATACGTCTAATTAATATCTTGAGCTTTGATAATATATTGTAATATGTATAGTGTATAGACCATGTATGTATCAAATTGAATAGCAAATTAATTGCGCTAGATGACTACCTATACTATCTTTCAAAGAGTCTATTTTATAAGGTAGAAAATATTGAAATAAAATCGAAGTCGGTAAGCTTCAAAAACACTTTCAACTAAAATTAGTTTGAACAATATCCGTGGAGCATTTTTAGAGATATAAGATATTTTTAACCAGATACGTTTTTATGGTTCGGTAGCCAAATAACTAACAAAACGGGCGTTTGTCACTTCTACGGATTGTTTTGTTGTGCGCAGACTGCCAAGCTTGCCCATTTATTGACGTTTTATTATTTAAAACATGTTTTTCATAATTATTACTAGTGTTAATAATATTTGTTTCAATCAGTGTCACATATTATAATTATTGTACTATAATATTTTCTTAAGTTTTTGCGACTAGTATACATAATAAAACTAAGTTTTAACGGTTTTAAGCGCGGTAATTTATTTGATTTTTATTATTATAGCGCCCGAAACGTCGGAATATTTTATTATTATTGTACTATTTCAATATTTGCGGGTAACTAGGTACAATTACTACTCGGCTAGTTTCGTTATCGCTCGGCTAAAAGAGCGAGCGGGCGTAGCGACGAATGTTTGCTCATTCTCAATTCGGCTTTAGTGAGATGCACGTATCATAGTAGCGCGCTAGGGTAGCTTATTATTATGCGAGAATCATAACTTATAATGATTTGTACTTTAGATCGACAATCTTTGTTGGTAACTCAAATAATGGTAACGACGGCCTCTGTGGTTGAGCGGGCTAAGCCTTTGCCGACTTACCTCACTGCAAAGCAGAGGCTTCAGGTTCGATTCCTGGTATAGTAAATTTCGGAAACGTATTTTCTCCCTTATTTACTATGGTCTGGGTGTCTGGGTACGGCCCCAGAGTGGTCCGTTGTATATTACCCATAACACAAGCGTAACTTGCTTAATTTGGGGATATACAGTGTGTGTGTTTATCTGCCGATTTATTATTATTAAAAAAAAAACTTCTCCAAGTTCGTCGTGTTTTGCTGTATATATCCCGCACTAACACTTAAAACTTTTATTAGACTTATTTAACACTTAAAACTTTTTATTAGACTTTTAACACTTTATCAAAAATAAGTCATACGAAATTTGCGTTTCAAAACATTATTCAGAGCTATCCTACGTTATATCTCTGTGTTCTATGTACATACATAACATAAACCTGTAAGTTTTACGATTTAAAGTATATAGGTAAACGCTTTAAAGCATAACAAACATATAATTAATGTAGGCAGACATCTTACAGAAAACAGAATGCTTTCAGTGGTTACAAGCAGCGTAACAAATGGAAACAATAAAATATAACCGTAAATAAACGTTAAAATGGCAATTAATATTGCCCGTGGGAAGAATCCATCTTGAATTTACTGCTGCTTTTATTTAGGTATCTTTCTTATAAAATAATAGTTTAATGCTTGGATCTTATTAGCCATACAGCTTTATCTGAGCAGCCGCGTAGGCATAAAACATTTTTAACACGCAAAAAGACTAGAAATAGGAAATTTCTAAAAAACTTTGTTCGGTTCTTATAAGATAAATGTAGAGAGAAATTAAAATAAGGATAATTAGGAATTCCGTTAACGTATAACTAATTTGTGATACTTATGGGCGAGAAGGATATCCAGTATACATTAGAAGCAGTTTTTCTGGTAAACATTGGCACAATGTCACAATTACAATGCGTTGATAGTAAAACTAATGTTCGTTGAGACTACCGATGAGTGAAAGCCATCAAGCCCTTTTGGTAATCCGTTTAGCTGAAATCAGTAGGTCCATTGGAAGTCCAAGTCACGCAGAATACTTTAATCATTGATAAAGTTGATATTGTACACAAAAATAATATAAGTTTAGCAAGTTTTCTAAAGCATTTTTTGGCAAACCGACCAGACGAGTCACGGGACGATGAGACTTAGAAACAAAATATTACAAGACCAACACACAATTGTGACAATTATTCACGTTCAATGCGTATAAAAAAATATTCAAATAACACTAAAACTGTGTGCTTAAGAAATATTTTACTTTTATTCACTATAAAGTCTATAAATATCGTGTTATTTTAATACATAGAGAATGAATGATTCAGTCGTGTTGTTAGGTGAGTTTTTATTGAAAATTAAAATACACTCATTCACAATATTGTGCTCCGATTTTTAAGACATTTTAACACATACCAATACCAATACAACTACAACTAATAGACTTGACATAATTTTCTGAACAAAAAGTCTAAACAAATTAAGAGAATAGTTTTGGGTTTGGATTAAATTGATAATTGAATGAATTTGCACTATAGATTAAATTAGTGTAGTATATAGAATACATCTACTTTATAATGAACCGATATCAACAAAACCAGCAAAATATGAAATTATTCATGTGTGTACTGTTAGATATGAAACTAGTATCATCTGTAAAATAAGCCAAATCGTTGGTATAGACCACTAGGAGGAAAATTGGTTCTTAAAAACAACTCAAACACGCCCTAAATAGCGTTCTCCGTAAACAACAATAACTGAATCTCATAAACAAACCCGTAATTATTCGATTACTTCATCAATTGGGCATGCATTCATTTGAAATGTTTAACAGCAACATGATCACAAAACTGTATGCGACCACGTGATTTATGATTAACTACACTATTTGGCAAGGCATGCGGTACAATTTGTAGATAGAACAATAACCCGCTAAGGTGATTATCCCGTGACATGCTTGAGACTCGGCCAAGCTTTGCATCTCCTGATAAAATTGTCGCTGATTGATACGCGTCAGTCACTACGTTGTGTTGTTATACTTGTTTTAACTTTTAGTCTCGTAATAACATTTACTATATCAACTGTAAGGAACTTTATTATACCTTGAGATTTTAATTTATTATATATCATGATTGTTTATCAAAAACTGTTATTGTAATGTTCCTTCTGTATTTCTATAGACTACAAAGTTGTTATTATCACAAAGGTTTTTAGCCAATAATTAACAAAAAGATTATTTTATTATTGTTGTTGATTATGGATTCGTGCATATAAAGCTCATTACTTATGCAGTGTGGATACTGTAACGTTATTAATTTTAATTATATTTGCGGTTATTTATAATATTATATAGTATGTTGATTTTATGATTACAACTATAGAACCTTGATTGATATTGAATAATCTAGATTTTATATTGATTCTACCGGCAATATTGATTGCTTTCTATTTAATCAAGAAGTTTGACATATTTCCATTGTTCTATTCATATTTATGATGAAATGAGAATTCTGTACTTATAATAAAGCCATAATGTGTACACTGTACACATAAAAAACAATTATACTAATTGTCAAACTTGTTAAATATGTAGGTATTTTTCCGAAAACTGCCTTAATATACCTACTACATAGAATACGTTCTGGCATTTAACATGTTTAATTAATGAGGCACGCAAATACATAAATCGTACAAACGGAAAATTAAATATCAGGCTAGAGATAGCTGTAATCAATTTATGTACCTCTTCGAGTACTCTCCACCCACTTGTATCTATTGTCCTGTCAGAAAATTGCAATTGAGATTACAAACCTTAGACATGTAATCGTTCTAAAATTAATAGAGTAGATGATAATAACCACGTTTCTGAATATAAAAGTGTTTGTAAAATAAATTTCGCAACTTCCTGTAAACAGTGCTAATAGTCAAGATCAAGTTATGAGGAAATAGTTGCCGGCCAAACGTGTCGACAATGTCAACTATTTCAGAGACACCATGTTTTTACTTGGCAAGTAAACACATTTTATGTGCACACCCTCTTCAGGGCTTTCCTGCGATATTAATAGACATATTTTATGACGCATCTTATACAAAAGCCGTCTATACAACTACGCAATTGATCGTAGCTACCAATTTTGAAGCTATGTTTCCTAATCCACACGATTGTTAGCGTGACTCAATGTTACAAAACGATATGAGAGCTTTTACAGTGAAGAAACATTTGAATGAATATTTGCAATGTATTTTCTGCTATAACCAACATTGTGATCTGTGATGAGTGTAACAGTGTAATTGTCATTTTAAAACGTATACAAATATAATGTACACAACGGCCCGTATGACACGTCGTTTTGTTATAAATACTCGTCACACGACCAATACATTTTTCAACTTGGCACCGTAAGACAGATTTTCCTCTTGACCTTGTGCGTTGAATTCGAGATCAGATTCCGGGCAGTCCACATTTCTGGCTTTCATAATATTCCCAATATAGCGATCATAAAACCTGCCATATCCGTTTACCGAGATAAACCTATTTATTTAATAGTTCATGTAGCATGGAAGAATCCTAACATTTTTGTACTTTAAGGTGTTGCCTTGATGGGTTAATTCCACTTTGTTCATTGTAACTACAAAACTTATTGATTTTAGTTTTGTTACTCTTATTAATTCTTAAAGATTTCCAACTCTCGATTAGTTTCAAATAGGTATATTTTAGGATTTTTTTTTAACAACTCTACGAACTCGTGTTCCGTACCCTTTTTTACAACTTAATTTCTATGAAAGTTTTTAGAGTTCATATACGCTTATTGTTTATTTTTGTTACTGTGTGTGACATTAATTTAGTGATTTTTATGATGTAGTGTACCGTAAGAATAACTTATAATATTATTTTTTTCTAATTTTAATACTAAACTTATACTAATGTTGAGTGTATCTGTTTCATGCTGGTGTTGTGAGGAAGTGCATGTGCAGTGTGTGCCTTATGTCTATATCTATATATATCTTGCTAGTGCCATGTGTGTTGTTTTTCCTTTCTGTGCCTAGGTTATTAATTTTTAAGCTCTTTGTGTGTCTTGGTTTGTTTGTGAAGTGTGCGTGTAATGCAATGCGGTGGTAGTGCGCGTTGGTGTGAGTATGTGTATAAGTTTTGTTGTTTTACATTTATTTATATTTTAGGTTTTAAATGATACAATGTTGATTAAAAGTTTTAGTGGTATTTACATACCAGAACGCGAGAATAGAATGATTTGTGGCAACCTCTGGTAAAAAGTAGAAATAGGATTTAGGGGTTTTGATAACAGTTACATTTAGTACTAAGCGACTGTTATTGCTAATATTTCATCCATGGTTTATAGACAACTATATTCAAGTACCCACTTATTTTATAGTTACTTCACACTTGACATTTTGAGTATCGGATGATAATGTTTAAACAGGCGTAATAAGATCACCATAATTGTTAAACCAACAGACGTGCGAGTTTTCAAACTTAAAAACTACGAAATTCGTACGTCATTTAGTCAAATAACCGAAGAAAATAAACATCCTTGACAATACCGTTGCACGCTCTTCTAACCTACAAAACGCACGTCTGGTTTTTGTCAATTTGTTACTTTAATGACATAATATTTCATGGTGTATCTACTTATATGGCCGTATATATTTATTTTCGCCATGTCCACAACATGACTTTGACCCGTTCATCGTTACATTTTATCATTGTGCAAACTATAATAATTAAATACCGTAATGTATAAGAGTGGCCCATGCTCGCAAACAAGATTCGGAGTTAGTGGGTCAACTATGTCATTAGGTTAACGGAGAGGTATTTGCATGTACATTTAGTGAGTGTGTTATGGACAAGATCGGTTTTTGACTTGAGGCTAAGTCATTTCCATACTAAACGCCATTAGCTTCAATATCATAATTAATCAATACTAGCTTCTGCCCGCGACATCGCACACGTGGAATAGTCAAAAAAAAGTTAAAAAAACCCCTCGATTTTGAAACATTCTTCATTAGTGCTCCGCTCCTATTTGTCTTAACGTGATGATATATAATCATTTTTTTATATTTACTTACTTCCATAAATAATTCAAAACCAAAATTAGCCAAATCAGTCCAGCCGGTCTCGAGTTTCAGCGAGACTAACGAACAGCAATTGATTTTTATGTATATATAGAAGATTTACTCACCTTTTAAACCTTCCCTGGACTTCCACAAATAATTCAAAACCAAAATTAGCCAAATCAGTCCAGCCGTTCTCGAGTTTTAGCGAGACAAACGAATAGCAATTGATTTATATATATACTTATATATAGATTTCTTTACAAAAAACCTTTTTCAATTTAATCTTGCCAAGGTTTATATATAACATTTATATAACAAGTAATTTCCCATACATTTCAGTGTATTTGTATTTATCGTTTCTTAATAAAATTGACTTAGGTAGTAGTTGTTATATTTTTATTGATAAGTTGTGAAGTTACTAAAACCAAATATCAACCTGTATGATTAATGGCCCATTATTTATCCTCTTGCAAAAAATGTGGGACACCGCAAGATAACTTTGCTCAAAAATTTTGAGAAACTCTCATATTACTAGTTATTGAATATCTTCTTTCTAAGCAACTAAACTACATTTTACTACAAAGTTATGCTTCGTTATTGCAAATGTCCCGGAACGTTACATTTTAAATTTTAAAATTATAAATACGTATACATTGGTTGTAATGTTGTTTTAAAGGCATATTATTTTTATTAGATGTCAAACAAGCAACTGCAAATTGGGCTAATTAAACTCATTACATAGTTTCATTTAATGTGGTAATAGCTTGCAGCTATGTTTTATGATAATTATTTACATTTTTATTGCCTCTGAATTTTACTACACGTGAACATTGTTAGTTTCATTTTAATCCTCTTGCTGTACTTCGTTAATTAGGTTACATGTGATTATTTCATTGTGCTATAAGGATTCAGTCAGTACATTGACCCGGCTATTTTTCGCGATAGTGTAGCGTTCGCGATTAGCTATCTTTAGCAATGCTTACATGATTTTTGAGAACTTTTAAATTTTGAAATTAAATGAAATAAATTTAAATGGTCTTTTGGTGTTAAGATAACGTGTTACTGTCGATTTTCTTGTAAAATGGATTCGTCTTGTGTATTATTAAAAATTATAAACAATTCTCCATAACGTTGTTGCTAGTGTCATGGGAGTTGAGTAAAATTTAAATTTTGCGCCGTCTAATATTTCTAGATTATTTTAAAAGCATAATGGTTATTTT
The DNA here is from genome assembly GCA_039645545.1 of Dendrolimus houi. NCBI lineage: Eukaryota > Metazoa > Arthropoda > Insecta > Lepidoptera > Lasiocampidae > Dendrolimus > Dendrolimus houi. The sequence goes on from CM077133.1 coordinate 9,669,617, forward strand.
CTTTTATTATCCCAGTTATAATTTAAATATTTATTTATAATTCCGTTACAAATATTTACTTGTTTTTATATTTTAGTTAAAGCTATTTTATAGGAAAAGATTTTAATGTTCAGAACATATTTTTATTCAATTATATATAAGTATTTTCTAATTAAAATGTTTGTATGCAATAAAGTCGTGGAAGCTAAGGTACGTTTAATTCCCATGGCATGAATTCCAACCCTAGGTATAAATCATTATTTTTACAATTACCACGTGTTCATAGTGTAGAAAAAAGTTATGGAAACCTATAGGAAGGGTTTGCCAGTGTGTGAAACCCGTTTATCCGTTTAGATAGTCTTAACAGGTGTACCTTCTGAGTTCAGCAGTGGCAGAACGTTTATAGGTTAATATTACATGCTAAGTTAGATTGATAATATGAATGAAATATTTCCATACATAAGTTAAATACGTTATTGTATTCGTTTCAGGGGCCTGAAATGGTTCGCGTGTCAAAGTTCTACAAGGAGGCAAAGAATGGACGTTATCTGCGTTTCATTCATGAGGACACACGCACACTCTACGAAACTTTCCGGCGAGGCGTCAAAGAATCCAGTATGCGTGTTTTTGATGTTTTATTTTAAACGGGTGTTGATATGTTATTGAAATTTCTTACATAACAAATTTCATGAAAATCATTCATGTCTAAATGCACGTTGACTGCTTAGAATAGCTGAGCTTTTGGAGGCAGTTTGATTTTCTAGAATGTTTATACCGCATATAATTATTATCTGGAGGGAACTTCTGCGGAGGCCCTCAGAGTTTTTGAGAAAATTTGTTTTGACCTACATATCGGGTGGCTATGAATGAGTGGATAACCTTGAATTAGCTTGTAGCAGATGTAATGATTGGTGAAAAATATATTATAATTTTTTTTATCCCAAGTAGCCATTGTCGGGGTGCCACCACTGCAGTGATAAGACACGGCGCTGCACACTCTCCAAGTGTGCTCAGTTTGCAACGAGTAGCGCCATGCCCTCGTTGCATCCATTGGAGTAGATTTGTCGCTCCCGGCTGTAGTTCAAACCATGGTCGGAGACTAACCTGGCTGGGACGCCGTTGCAACAAGAGCACTCGGTGGCGGTCGACTTATGACCTTTGGCCGCCGTAAAAGTGCGGCAGCGGGTGACGACCCGCGGAGACACTAGGCCGTCTTCTGCATCCAAGCTGATGTGTAGTGGGCGCGTCGGTGTGCCGCGCGCGCCTCTCTCAATTACGGATTGAAGCAGGAGAGGCCTGTCCGTAGGGGCGGCCCACGTCAGTCGGGATCGTGACGAAAAGCTCGCGCACGTTCCGGGGCCCTTACATATGGCGACAGAAGGAGATCAAGGGGTTTTAGTGGGTATTCCGGCAGCCCATCTGGCCCGCGAGTCCCACACTGCCCCGCCGTAGTCTCCGTGCGGTAGGGTGTCCGCAAACGGATTTCCCCTTGAAAAAAGTAGTATCAAATGTATGACCCTGTTTAAAAATAAACGAATATTTTTTAACCTATTTTATATTTATGTTTGTCATGGCCACAAATGAACTAATACTATCGGTTTTTTATTTTAATAATAATTTATGTTAATCGTACCGTTAGATTAGATAGAGTTATTTTCCAGAAAAAACATTTTTGCTTATTTTGTAAAATTGACTCCATTTGCACATATATAACCATAATAAATTCACACACCTCACATAAGATACTATAATAAATATACTATATTGAAATTTACATTAGACAGACATTCTTTTAAGTTAATTGGGCACTTAGGTTTTCATACATTTTTTATACCTAAGATGAATAAACTTTATGCAACAAATATTTTTTGCAATTATTGCACTAGAAATCACTTTTATCTTTTTTTCTGCAAAGATAAAAGCTAGCCATATCATTTATTCTCTATCTGTAGGCACAATTAACAAAAAAACAATATAAAAATAAAAAACCTATGAATTAGTTAATTTGTGGTCTTGACGAAAAAAATATGAAATAGATTGAAAAAGTTGGACTATTTTAAAATTTTAAAAAGGCCTTGGTTACTACTTGGGATGGAGTTTTTTATAATATATTCCAGTCATTACATGTTCTACAAATCAATTTAAGAATACGACTCATTCTTGGACACCCAATATAAAGATGGACATGGCGATTGTATAATAAGGTGTTCGTTTTTGCCAAAATATCTACGGTACTTCAAAAAGAACGAGGAACTACGCGCGTACAAATTGATATATTCGATTACTAACTAAGATTAACAATATAGTTTTCGTACACGTTGCGAAGATGGGTGCGCCCCAGGCCCCAAGGCACTACACAACCGATCAATTTATTTCCGCTCGTTAAAAGTAAATACGATAGTACCAGCGTGTTACAAAATATTGTTAACATCATTCGCGAACTGGTTTTGAGGGTACAGTTAAGCATAATTTGTGCCACTAGAGTAGTCGGGACAGTTGTCATTTTTTGTGCGGTTTTATTGCTCGGGGACATGGCGAGTAGCTGCTATGATAAAAATAACACAAGAAAATAATGTAGGCAGTAATTGAACAAGCAACAATAATGTTCTGTAGAATATTCCAACCTTTAATAATTTCACCAAAATCCTACTACTACGACGATTGATACAGTAGCGTACGAAATGTATTCCCCCTGCTTTACAAAAAAAAAAATATTCTGGAGGAATGTTTGTACATTAGTAATAATATACTTATAATATAAAATATAATAAAAGACTACTAAAAATACTCATATGTAGAAATTTGCAGAAGTATATTGATTTGGTAAAATAAATGCAGATCTAAAGAAATTAGAGAGGTACCATACCATCACTAGTCGTTGTCGTCAGTCAAACAATACTCGCTGCTGGGCTTTGGCGTCCCTAGATTGGCGTCATATCTCGGTCTTCCACTTTCCTCATCCAGTTCCGTACCAGAACGGTGCGTTGTCGCTAGTACCATCGCATTTATAAACTTTTTTCTGTAATTGAAATTGCGTTCTGGGTGAAGGTTTTAAGGGTCTTTATTTTGTCACTTAAAACTGTAAAATCGCACTTAAAACTGTTACCACACCACATATTAAGTTAATTTGGTCAATCTAAATCAGCCCATATTAGGGAGAATATACCTATTCCAACAAGAGTCCAAATCAGCCAGAAGACATTCCTACACAATGATTTGGTTCGAAAATTTATATATTCTATACTTTTAATACTTTTATGATAGTTCGGAACTATGTTGTAATATTAAGTAATAATAAGTAAGGTTTTAGACTGATGTTCAAATCGACACTTAACATGATAATTCGTAAAAACAAGAAGTACATTATATTTTGAATTCATAGATAATGGGAATTGTCTTGGATGGCGTGAGGGACCAAACAAACCTTACATATGGCAGTCATATAACGAGACACTACTACGAGCTAAAAATTTCGGTGCCGGACTCATATGCCAAGGATTAGTTCCTGGTCAAACAACGTTCATTGGTAAGCGAATACTTGGTGAATTTAGGTACAATGTGATTCATTAAAACATGCATTTCAAAGTGTGATTTAATTTTTCAGGTATATATTCACAGAATTGTCCAGAATGGATAATGACCGAACAGGCTGCCTACTGTTATTCGATGGTCGTTGTGCCGTTGTATGATACTCTGGGAGCCAACGCATGTGCCTTCATTGTAAATCAAAGTATGTTTGTCATTTTACTTCGGCACTTATAATTGTTATTTACCCACAAAGTTGTTTGATGGAACGGTGGATAATTATCTCAGTAATTTTACCGCATTGTAATTTTAATTTCTATCGGGTAACCGACTGGATCCATGGTTATTGTCTGAGAGACGTGATATTTTTTTTTTAAAGTGGGTATTAAATTACTGAAATAAAGCCGCGAAACTCACGTTCGAAACTGAATCCTGTAAACAATACGTACCTAATTTCCATTTGAATATAAAACAATAATTTAAACATCAATTATATTCTTAGCTGAAATGGCGGTAGTTGTATGTGAAGACGACAAGAAAGCGAATCTCCTCTTGGATCAATCACCAAGATGTCTGAGGAAGTTAATCACGATTAAAGAAGTATCGCCATCAACACACCAGAGAGCAAGAAGCCGAGGCGTGGAAATACTTAAGTACAGCGATGTTGAAATACAGGGAGCACAAAAAGATCACCCTTGTGTAGTAAGTGTTATAATCTCATAGTTTAATATAAATTATAGTAAATAGGTCTGTTACAACACTATTTGAAACCATCAAACAAGAAGCTAAATGTTTGTGTAATTGTTACAATTTTTCGAACATGCTCATATATTTATGTTTCTTTCTGTTTTGACTGGTTTTAAAAATATTATAGATTTATTTCATATGTTTAATTTCAAATTGTATAAATAATTATGACAAGTATAATGAAACGAGTGTTCTTGTTGCTGAAAATTATTGGTACAAGGCCTTTGGATAGAAAGTTAGGGAAACAAAAGATATTTCATAAATACATTTAAATATGCGAAATAAATAGGTAAAATCTTGCACCCCTTCTATATTAAAAAAATATTTTCGCATATTTGCCATTACATTTTTGTATTTTACAAACATTCAGCATGTAGCCCATATTTGACATCCTTTGCCTTAGGAGCTTCAAAGATAATCAGATGGGATACACAAACAGACAGAATCCGGAGTGGGTCTATAAGGATTCCTTTTTGCCTTATGATATGGGAGCTCTTAGGTTATGGGCACACATTAAAATTAATGTTAAAGTATAGAAAATTCTAAACTTCTGATAAGCCATAAATAAATACCAATTTGTAGCAAACTTAATAAAAATACTTTGGTTTTAAGCTTGCTAAGCTTAAAATTGTGAAAAATTTAAATTTGAGCTAAAAATAATGTTGTGACTAGGTAAATGCAATAACAAACCCGCAAAACTATTATTTAGCGAGGTATAAAAGCATTTGAGTGATGTAATGACTTATTTTCAGCCACCGAAACCAGATAGCCTTTGCACGATCTGCTACACATCGGGGACGACGGGAATGCCAAAGGGGGTCATGTTGACGCACGAGAATGTTGTGGCGTCAATGTGCAGCGTAAACATGCAGCTTGGAGAACACAGGCCCTCAAAACATGATGTCATGATATCTTTCCTACCATTAGCACATATGCTTGAGCGCTGCTGTGAGGTAAGATACACATGATATAATTTATAATCCTTTATCTCAGCAGTATCGACATCGTTTGTAATAATGACTAAATTATATATTCATCTAAAACTCTTCAACAAATCGCCCGTAATAAAAGTTCAATCAAACTCCCTTTCATAGTTTTATAATTAAATAGTTGTATAATTGTGGTAATTATAAGATTATTGTCAGTATTTCGGGAGCCAAGCGATGTCTAAGCCATAATGTTTTTTGGGATATGTTAGTATGTGCGATGCGAGTAGTTAGTGTTTCTGCGTGTTACTTAATCAAGATTTTCCTCGCGAAAACCTGTAATTGACTGTCTGTTAACAATTTCAAATGTTTATCATTCATGTGTATTATCTGTAGGTTTTTCAGCATTAAATAAATAAGTGATGTAAATTTATATTTTACATCACACGATTTAACTTTGCTTGTGTAAATTTTAATTCCATATCCAACGCGACCGCTTGCATTTTTCGAGACAAAAAGTGTCTGACGTTTCTTCATATGATTAATTTCATGTACATTGATTTACATTTAAGATCGTAATAATGAAGCAAATTAATATCAAGATATATAATTTGAGACTACATTGGTTCATATTCTGACATAATAAACTTTAATAACTATGATTGTGATATATATTTTTACTTACTCATTTTTGCAGAACGCTCTCTATATGGTAGGAGGAGCAGTAGGTTTCTACTGTGGTGACATTCGAAGACTGGGTGAAGATCTCAGTGCATTAAAACCAACGATGATGCCAGCTGTTCCAAGGTTACTTAACAGACTATATGACAAGGCACAAGCTGAAATATCAAACTCTAAGATCAAGAAGTTGCTCTTCAATATGGCGCTATCTGCCAAGGAATCAGAATTAAAAAGGTGATTTTCTTTACTAACATTATCCATACACATATTTCGGAATGAAGTGTCTTTTTGAATCTGTAGTTACGGGCCTTTATTTTTCTTTTTATTGTTGAAGCATAGCAGACAGGCTGACGGCCTAAATGTGATGGAAAGTGTTTACCGTCGTCTATGGTCATGAGCAATATCAGAGGTGTTGCCAATGTTCTGCCGGCCTGGAAGGGGAAACTGGAACCTGACCACTGATGCCGGAACAACTCAAAGTTGTTATGGCGGCATACTCTAGACCAGAGGTGGTAGCCATACAGACGGGCAACTGCCCTACCATCTGGCTGTAGGTTGTTTTGACGCCTCTTACGACAGGCCACACGGCCGCAGGAATTAGTATTATTTTCCGTTTCCGTTCTCTACTGTAATCTTACTGTCAAAATATCATGACGAAAATAATTTTAATTACCATTTAAACAATAATTGGAACGGTATTTTATTCTTTAAAGTTATGGCGTCATAAATTGTTACACTTATACACTAGGAGGCTGCGGTATTTTGTAAGATGATACAGTGTCTTAGATGATTGGATTCAATAATCTTATTCTAGGGGCATCATTCGTGCAGACTCAATTTGGGATAAGTTAGTGTTCCGCAAGGTCAGAGAAGGAATGGGTGGCCGTCTTCGTCTAATGGTCGTTGGATCAGCCCCTCTTGCTGGCAACGTTCTCACGTTTGCGCGATGTGCTCTTGGTTGTTTGGTAAGAAACTATATTAAATATCACTTTATTTTGGATGTTTCTATAATTGTTTATTCCATCTTTACTGCCTTGGAAATAAACCAAATATCATTCAATTTATGTAATTTGGATTATATGGATGAGTATAGGGTAGCTTTTATACTTATTTTTCTTTATGTAAAGTGTATGTGAAATACCTAGTCTTATCGAGAACGTAAGTCCTTTGTTTAAAATAGCAGCTAAGGAGAGTTGAAGTTTCAGTAGGAATTAGATATCCTATTTCTGGTCCCAGAAACAAATTCTTTATCTGAATTTTGTTTAAATTATTAATTAAATTTACCTTTTTAACAATAAAATGTTCACATGTTTCATAATTAGCAAGTAAAGCTTTAAATTGAGAATCCTTTTATTAATACATGTATTGTAATATGGGACATAGATGTATGTAACTGAAGGCTCATTAAGTAATTACGGTGATTAGCTTAGTATCTAAATTAAATAGTTTCATATCATTCTTGTTTGTTATTTTTACAAACTCATGTATCCGATAGAACTTTATTACTGTAAACAAATTATTTTAAAACGTTTAACACAAATGAAATTAATTCACAACGTACCATGAATCTATCTACTTTGATGTTTTATATACTGAATTCAATCGATCTCGCAAAACAGATCAATAAAATTTCATTTAGTTATTATTCCACCGGTGTGGAAAACCGCCAAAAGCCATCGTATATTTTAAGACGTGTTTTCCAGCTAAATCTTCTATATCGTATATTCAGATTTAGGCAATACCTCGTTATTTTATAGCTATACGCTCTACATTCTGATTAGCGGTTTAGTCATTATTGTTTGTTACTTTTACCAAAGTGTTTATAACTTCTACACAATTATTAGATACTTGATTGTCTATTTCTGTTTGTAAAGATTTACTTTGCTTACTGTATATCTCTTTTATGAACATTTATGAGTTTCACTGTTATTTTAATGAGTCAGACTCGCGTTTCTTCATTTGGCTTAATCATTACGCCTACTTGGAGTGAATGACCGCAAATTGCAGTTGACACTTGCAATGCCACGTTGAACTTGATTAACTGGCTCACTTTTTGATTGGTTCATTACACTAATAGGAACCAGAATCTAGAATTTAACATGCACTGTTTATTCCATACGCTAATAAATCATTAATTCAGTTATTTAAATTGTTATTGTTTGTATTATGCTACTTTAGGGAATATAATCAAATATTTAGTGGCTTGTTTACAGTTTTGTTTGTCACATGCAAGTATAATGTTAATCATTTAAACTTAATTTAAAGTAACGATTTAAGAGTATCATCTAGAGTTTCCGGAATACTCATCGTTTTCGATAGATTAAGAGAGGGGCGGACATTACGATGTATATGGGTCCCTTTTTCACTTTATTCTTATCAGATAAGTTGTAGATATATTTTACTCTGAGGCTACAGGTCAATTTTATTCTGATTTAGTTCTTTAATGAATCTATACTAATATATAAAGCTGAAGAGTTTGTTTGTTTGTTTGCTAGAACGCTCTAATCTCAGGAACTGCTGGTCTGATATGAAAAATTATTTCAGTGTTAGATAGCCCATTTATCGAGGAAGGCTATAGGCTATATATCATCACGCTAAGACCAATAGGGGCAGAGCACCAATGAAGAATGTTTTAAAATCAGGGGTTTTCTTTTCCTTTTGAGAGCTTCCGGTGCGTTCGCTGCGTAAACGGTTAAAGTTTCGCAAAAATCACATGTGACAGGATTGTTCTCCTTTAAAAGTCCTAAAAAAAAATCCGCGACAGGATATGTCTATCTTTTAAGGTTGGCTCACTATAACCTTTTTTATACTAATCAAATTTGTTCTAAAATAATGGATTATTTGCGAAGGTGTTTTTATAAACAAATAAATACGTTATTCATCACAAGTATTTAATTTAAAACAAAATTGCTACTTATATCATTCGATTTCAATGAATATCTTAGAAGATATCGCAGTTTTAAAATAACATCGCAGCAAAATAATGATTAAGTACTGCGCACGCATTTATGATGTGCAAAGCAGTCATGAGGGGGAAGGGCGGTGGGGCACCTTCTACGTGAACAAAGTCGCCGGTTAAAGTTAGCGTTAGCCCAAAGTAACTATTCCACGCGGACGAAGACGCGGGCAGAAGCTAGTACTAGATATAAATAGTAGTTGTATATAAAGTGCGTGGCAAATTGAATCATCAAAAATACCTTCTCTTCGATCAATAATACACCTTCTGTTAATCTGCAGCGACATTAAATTTAAAGATATTGTTAAAGATATTTCCTATGTTTCTAGAATAGTTTTTCTTTATAGTTCTATAGTATGGTCGACGTAATAGTTACGGTATTTATTTCTGCGAGGCAGTAATGTCTCAAAAGGTGGCTGCAGAACGAGAAAAGGAGAGAGGTGCGCATGCGTCTCGCGGGTACCGACGTCAGTCGGGGTCCCGAAGGCGCAGATATGCGCAAGATCTCCTCCCGTAATACCGCTGGAGGGGCGCTCTAGCATCTAGGGAGCAGAGGAGTCTTCACCGCTGTTGACGAAGTGAGATTGCCTTTCCCGAGGCATTCTCAAGCACTGATTCGCTAGGATGAGCGTGGGCGTAACTACGTTCTAAGTCTCACGCTCTTCCTGCCATAAGCACGGGGCACATGGGAGGAGGGTGGTTTTAGTGGAGTATTGAGTTTTCGAGTCTCCATACAAGCCGGAGATTTGACTCTGGTGCCCATTCGTGGTGTCAGCTCTCATCGCTTTGGTCTAATCCCTAGTAAGGACCCGGTGGTGTGCGAAATGCATTTTCACCACCTCAAAAAAAATAGTTACGATATTTGATTAGTATCATCGTATCGGTCGGTTAAATTCGCATAGGGAAAAGAATATGAGGCCGCCACTTTGATTTTTGCGTTACGCAGTGGATTTTCAGCGAACGCTAACGAATGATCGTTGTCCTTTTTTGGGGCTGTGTGTACGGCCTAAACCTAGTCCAGGAAGTTTTATTTTCTTTTAGAGATGTAACTTGTTGTACTTTGTCACTCAGATCGTGGAAGGATACGGGCAGACGGAGTGCAGTGCGCCGATTACTCTAACTGTTCAGGGAGATCATGTACCTGAACATGTCGGGCCTCCTGTCGCTTGTTGCAAAGTGAAGGTAAGATACACTTCCATATATTTTTAATAGAGTTTAAGCAACTGGCACGACCGACATGTATCCCAATATGCCTGAACAAATACGCTCCTGTACGTACCGGTTGTTAAGAACGTTTGTTTTATAACCTCAAGAATCTGAAAAGAACTCCCAGCTGAGGTTCTTCCCTCAGCACTGCGATTTTTAAAGATGTCATTAAATTCTTACGGGGCCGGCCGGACAATAGTTAAACAATAAATTTCTAAGATATTGCAAATCTTTATGGGCGACAGTAACCACTTCCCATCAGGTGGGTTGTCAGCTCATTTAGTGTACTCCAGCAATAAAATATATTTTGTAAATAACTTTTAAGTACTTTGAAGACAATTTTCGGAATGTGAAGACATTAGATGCACTTCATTTTTATCCTGCTTTGTAAATAGGTACACCGTTCGCTATGAGCGTACTCTGATTGTGTTACGGGAGTATATTGATAGCATAAATCAATTATATCCAGACCAAAGTAAATATGGTAGAGTTAGATTTAGACATTTACATAACATACGAGAATCTGACCTGAAACCTCAATATTGTATTAAATAAAACAACAACATTATACCTAGGGACGCTATCAGATGTATTTTAATAAGGTATAATAACGATTATGGAAAATATTAAATTGGAAATAGGTCTAATCTATGTAGCATTATACAGAAAAAAGCTGAACGTAGAAACCATAAATTAGAGAGATATAAAAGTTAAAGAGTACGGAGAAATCAATGGTATTTATCGTTTCACTGAGTTTTATAGTACATTTCATTCGTTCCCAATAGATCAATATTATACAATTGCGGTAGTGATTTATCTAAATTTAGAAGGTAGAGAATTATAGCATTGACAGCTGGCAAAACATGGGTAAATAGATTGATACAAGACTAATAAATCTGACGTTATCCAATAAGTCGAATTCCACTGTCTATTTTGATGGGAAAATGACGACCTATTTTATTTATTCCTATTTTTTATATTTCCTTGATATTTCAGAAGTCTAAAACTTGAATATAAGTGTTATGTCTTTCACCTATCACCCTGTTTTGACGGTCAGCATAACATTATTTTATATCGGCACATAAATGTCACTCTGCGCCACTTTACACTGTCCTTCATACAAATAAACTCATCATCTTCCCACAAAAATACATTTAAGTCATATTTGACCTTCTCTAGGTTTAATATATGAGATAACTGTTGAAAATTTGCTACAGTTACATTTGTTGTTTTACTTTTATCTTTTAAATAATTATTTATTATCGTGCTCACAGAAAATAATGTGAAATAGTTTATAAAATTAAGGAACTCATTATTAAGAATTACAACGTTTGAAGATATTATTTGGACCACGTCGAATATCTTCGGTATGCTCACGTGAAAATTTTTGACGATGACGAATATACTGAAATGAATCCGTGATTATTAAAGTTTCCTGCCCATTCATACGAATGTTAATAAACTTTTACTATAAATGCGATCGTATTTTTTTATTATTTCCGATTTGCTTTTAGAGATATCATCCTGGGCAGATGGCTATATAGAAAAATATAAGGATTATGGTTCTTTCCGGTCGTTAGTTCTGATAGATATTGTCGTCATTACCCCAACTATAAATAATAAATGATCACGAATAATCACAAATTCTTAAAACTTCTATAATTTTTAAAGAGCTTCTTTTAATTTTAATACTAGTATTAATATATTAACCTGTTATTGACGTTGATTGCCAATTTCTTTACTTCGACCTATCACTTGATTACGGAAATACGGAATCAGTCCTATAAAGTGTTTAATCAAAATACCCTGTTACGCAAAAATTACGTAATTAAATTTCTTCAAACTAATTTTCTTCGGAAGAATTTTTATTCTCTACCTTAAGTTTTTCGAATTTTCACTTTTATACGCTGATATAAATTTTCATTAGTTATTTACATGTAGGTACGAAATTTTCTTCGAATAATTTTCTTAAGATTTAGTTTTTGGACGGACGAACAAACATGATCAAAATATTAGAAGGGGTCCACGGTTGCGGAAATAGCTATTAATATATGTCATTTGTATTAGAAAATATATCTATATATTAATACGTGAAGCAAAAACTGTGTACCCTTTTTACGAAAATTGCGCGGACGGAGGAGTATGTAATTTTGCACACTTATAGTTTATATAGAGAAGCGACGAATGCTAATATTCTTTTAAAATTACACATAAAAATACATTAAATCAATAAAAAAAATATTACACACACTACCATGTATTTGACACACACACGCATATATACTCTTTTGTTTATTGTTCAAGTCAAATTAACAGTGTAGCCTTGGCGAAATCTGTGATTATAGAAGTATAGTCTTTGACATTAATTATTATGGTCGAAATTCGACCACGGGCGACCACTAGTTCAATTAATTATGTCATCTAGCTTGCAATTATTACATTAGCTAAGTGTACACAATACGTTCAAGAAATAGTTTGGCAACGAATCAGATGTGTTTCCACCTGACGTTGATGTAGACCAATGTGTTGTTAAAATACAAATCTAATGTAGTGAAATTTATTTTACATTTTCATTTTATTCGCAATACTTCATTCAGTTTTGATGTTTGTATTATGTTATTTATTTGATAACTGAAAGCGTCTACAAATAGTATTGGTCTTAAATATAATAAAATATAAACAATATTGGCTAGATTTTTTACATCGAAATGTATATAAATACATGCAAGTATTGTATGGTTAATTATATTTAATACTAGCTGAACGGGCAAATTTCGTACCGCCTCTGAATCATTTTTTTTTCAAATTTACTCACCTTTTAAACCTTCCCTGGACTTCCACGAATAATTCAAAACCAAAATTAGCCAAATCAGTCCAGCTCCAGCCGTTCCCCAGTTTTAGCGAGACTAACGAACAGCAATTATATATAAGATTTTTAATATGAAAGTTGAGCTATAGGAAAACTGAAAGAAAGAGTATACATATAAAGTACTAGAGTTTACCCCGCGGCTGCGCCGCGGGTCTGCCACTAGTACGTATCTCTTGTTAAAAGAGCAGGCGGTACAGGTTACATTATATTATTTTTTTATGTATTTGTCCCCGGAAGATTCACTTCATTTTATATCGCAAACTATAGCATCCCTCGTCTATTTGTACACTACATAAATGACAAAACTTGACAACGTGGACCGAGTGGACAAAATCACCATATCTATCCTAGTTTCTGGGATAACCTTTACATTAATCTATCCCATTATCCGGGATGAAATGTATCCCCTGGCCACTCTCGGTATTAAAGTTACATACTTATATGTACCGAGTTTCAGCCAAATCGGTCCAATAGTCTTTCCGTGAAAACGGAACAGACAGACGGACAGTCAGACAGAGTTACTTTCGCATTTATAATATTAATAAGAATAAGGATACAAAGAGTATATAATAGACTAGAATACACTATCATATCATATGAGTGTACGAAATCTTCGTATTCTAGTATCTCATGCCTAACCAAACTGCATATATAATAAATAATTTAATCAATAAAAATGAATTGTCGGACGATTCTTTTATGCGTCATTAATTAAAAATGACTTGTATATTTAGATGGATTATCATCTCAAACTTCAATTCACTGAAGTTTGAGATGATAATTCGTCTATTTCACTTTTAGCCTTCAGGCTAAGAGTGAAAATTCATTATAAAATTACTAAGGCTTGCCAGTATTCTCGTGCGCAATTAGACACTTAACATAACAACCCTTCGAAAATAGCAAAATGTTTTTGAATGCACATACTATAAGCCGCGCGTAAAAGGTTTGGCGATGACTACTTACTATTATTGTATATACTTATGTAAAGTATATACATACAATAATAAATTAAAATAATAAATTTATTGCAAAAACTATTTGTGTAACCTTTTTTGTCAACTCTACTGATCATCGACGCGTGACATCTTGAGTCTATCGGCAAACCTGCTGTGCATGGGTAGGCGGTGTGAAATATTCGTTTTATCGATTATTATCTCAAGTAAAAGTTTGCTACCTAATCAATTAATTTGTTCTTGAACATGGGTTTAGAATTAGTCACAATGTCTACATGAGCCTACTTTGAATTATATAAGTATTGGATGAAAATTACACCGTTAAAGTTTTTTTGGTAATGTATTATATTTTTTAAATTGTTACAAAAATATTTCAATTTAAAATGTTAAATTCTGGACAATCATGTCTTATACACATATAGGTATAGATATAGACTTTATATAAATGTTCATGAAACTGGTATATTTTAATGCTTCAATCTCTTATCATTCTAGCTAGTGGACGTGCCTGAAATGGAGTACTACGCGGCGCAAGGTCAAGGCGAGGTCTGTGTAATGGGTGCAAACGTATTCAAAGGTTACTTCAAAGAACCTGAAAAGACCAGGGAAGTCATCGACCAAGACGGATGGCATCACACTGGTGATGTTGGAAAATGGTTACCTGTGAGTAATTTTATTTTCTTAGAAATTAAGAGATTGATATATAGTCTTACTTTGTTATCACCGTCAAAGTACTAAAAGAAAATAAAAAACGCTTAGAAGTTGTAGAAATAGAATTTAGTGGGCAATTAAGTAAATACACTTTTGATCCAATTAAAATTACTATAATGACGGCCTTTGTGGTTGAGCGGGCTAAGCCTTTGCCGGTCTAGCTCACTGCAACGCAAATGTTTCGGGTTAGATTCCTGGTAAGGTAAATTTTGGAAACGAATTTGCTGCGTTATTTACTATGATTTGAGTGTCTGGGATGCGACCAAGAGTAGTTCGTTATATATTACCCATAATACAAGCGTAACTTGCTTAATTTGGAATATACATGTGTGTGTTCGTCTGCTGTTTATTTAAATTGTCAGGAAGAAGGAAGGAATATTGACAATTTCAAAGTTGTTACTGATATTTTGGATGCAATGAAAATCTTCTACCATCAACGATTGTTCATGTTATTAGATAAATAAATTAGCGAAAGCGATTATAATCTTAACCCATATTCGAAAATAACACTCATGCGCTTGAGCGCGCGAGTGTAGCGCGCGAGTGTTATCACCTCAAGGTGATAATCGGAAAAAAATCAAATCAAAATATAATTATATTTTCTTAGGTTTTCGCAACTTGTATACATAATAAAACTAGGTTTTAATGTTTTAAGCTCAGTAATTTATTTGATTTTTGTTATTCCGACATTTCGGCCACTTTTCAGTGGCCGTGATCACGGAAGACAAAGATGTCAAGTGTCAACGAGTATTGTTAAAGTTTTATTTAGCCTAGTGCCAACTTGTCATTTTAATTATTTAGTTTAAATTTTCTATATGGTTATTATTTACTACATGGGAACCTAATCTAATTTACCACCGCTTCGCAACACTTTATGGCTTGAAGAGAAGAAGCGGCGCAAGGAACTATTCAGCAAAAATGAGCTCTAATAGTTTTATATAACATTAAAATGGGCTTGAGGTCTGGTAGTTGGTTTTTGCTGGATTTGGGTCTTAATAGTTTGGATTATCGGATCCCAAATAGGTGGTACTTGCCAACCATCTTCTCTATTGAAATTTGGGTGTTTTTTTATTTCAATAGCCTCACGCATCATTCTAGGTATGAAACGATTCTCATCACGACCACTGAAAAGTGCCCGAAACGTCGGAATAACAAAAAGCAATTAAATTACCGCGCTTAAAACCGTTTAAACGTAGTTTCATTACAAAATATAATGATTTTTAATTTAGGTAGATTATAGGAAACAACGTTATGCAGCGTTGTTTTGTGTTTGAGTATTGATTCAGAATAAAGGCATTAGGATAAACTGAAGTCCCTTTGTCTATAAATTTTATTAATACTGTTACGAGCTACAGGACTCGAATTAAAAATGCCGTTGGAACTACTAAAGAATTTATTAGAACTGTACAAACACGTATAAAAGAAACAAATACAAATAAAACTGGATGCAACCAGTTCACACTGCACGATTCAATACAATTCGACCGCGCGAAGTCCGTCGTTTATATCGCTAATCGAGAGTACTAGAAAATGTCTTACTCGCTTCGTAGTCGTCGCTTGACTACCCACCCCTCCATTCGGGCATCGTCTTATACTAACTACACAGTACAAAGAAATTGGCCGCGCACACTGAGTTTCTAAGAAATACTAATTTGCACACCTGCGAACGTCCAAAAAGTCGAAAACAATAACAATAAGGATTAGTTCGACGCTAATGATGGTTATAAAACAAGTAAAAAGACAATAGCATGTTTTTCTTAATTGCAAATTCAAAACACAAAGAATGCCTTAATCCGGGAGAACAATGGACTGCGCAGCTGTGCGCTTATCTTTGACGGCATGTAACAATACATATAAGTCAGTAAGTCTTTTTGATTTTCAGAATGGGACATTGAAAATTATCGACAGGAGAAAACACATTTTTAAACTGTCACAAGGCGAATACATAGTTCCTGAGAAGATTGAGAACATTTACATAAGGAGTCAATACGTAGAACAAGTTTTCGTTCACGGTGAATCACTTAAGGTATTTTTTATCATTTATTTCATTCAATTACAATGCCATAACAATCATACAACTAAAGCGATAATGTAAGCATCTTATCGTTAGCATAATTATTGTGTTAGTTATACACTTCAATGCACTTTCTTTGAATTTCCCTAAGGGACACGTGAGAATATCTAAGTCTGTGTTCATTTCACAAATCTGGTTCAATATCCGAAGAGCTTTGGTTAGAGGTACTCGTAGAAGCACAAAGTCCTACTGGCCGGTACTGCAAACAACTTGTGTTGCTTACCACATGTATAGTTGTCAGGTAATAGAAAATTATACAAAAAAAATGCTGGGATTAGATATCAAATCTTGAGACAATTTTAATATTCTCCTCACTTCCAGCCTATAATATTCTACCATTCCTAGAATATTATGTTTAGTGCTTCGTAAATATGATTAACGACTAATCAAAACAAGCCTTTTTTGGGTATTTTTCAACTTGAATTAGGAAATGTGTAAAGTTTTATAGATAACGGTTTTCTAGCAAAAATGAAACCGGCTTCCAGAGTAACCAAAACGTAAAAATAAATATTTTCTACATCTTAAAGTCGGTGCGAAGTAAAACATAAAAAAAAATTGTGGTTGTTTTTTATGTTTTACTTGGCACCGACTCCAAGATGTAAAAAATATTTATTTTTGGCTTTTCAGTTACACTGGAAGCCGGTTTCATTTTTATAGAATTTTTAAATATTTTCGTTTTAAGTCACGTATAAGTATGTTATTCAATAACAGTTAACGTATGAAACGATCCTGCAGCTGTACAGAATCTAACACAAAACGAATGATCAAAATAAGTTTCAAAAGAAGAAAAAAAGTATAAAAACAGCAAAAACTAAAAAAAAATCCGTTTGATTTTAATTATTTTTTTTTGTTATATCTTCGGAAACCAAAGTCTAATAGCAATAAAAATTTATATGAGACTATTTGGAAGCTTTAATGAATCCAATGCATGAAAAATCACCATAATCGGTTTAGAACAGAAAAGTTTTGGCTGAACATACATTAAAAAAAATATTTACGCGACAAATTGAGAGGAGCTTCTCAATTCGTCTTGTAAATATTTTTTTAAAGTCGAAATATCATCCTTAGGTGAAACATTTCCTATTGACAGTTGTGCACTGAACAAATTTCTGATATCATTTTCTTCTTGCAGTCATGCGTAGTGGCAATCGTAGTGCCAGATGTCGACGTAATCAAATGCTGGGCCCTAGAGAACGGGATTAAGGGCACGTTCACACAATTGTGCGAGAACGACGCCGTCAAGAAAATGATCCTGGAGGATATGCTCCAATGGGGCAGGAATGCTGGGTTGAAGACCTTTGAACAGGTAATTTTTAAACACTTCTTTAAATATCAATTTGTTGTGGACTGTAATTATTTTAATAATAAACAAACTACGTGCGTATATAATGATGATTTTAATGGAGGAGACAAAATTACGTAACAAAAACAAAAGAATATCCATGTTCTAAATTCAAACATTCAGTATATTTGGTGGCCAATACCATCCCGCGCCAAATAAATAAAAACTGTTTGTTGCAGATTCCAAATTTCCAACAGTAATTAAGGGACATATTTATTAATTTTGGTATTCTAATGGAGTTATAAAGATTTTTTATTCGTGAAGTGGTCAAACAGACAAGCTATGCACCTGGCAGAAAATGTTTACCGTCGTCTATAGAATTTTACGTCACTAATATTTTTTAAAACTTAAATCAGTTTTATCCGTACAGAAACGGATAAAAAATACTATTTACTGCGGCCGTGCAGCGTGGTCGTAGGGTATTTATCCATCTGGATAGCTACCACCCCTGGTCTAGAGTATGCCGCCATAACAATCTTGAGTTGTGTTCCGGCATTACTGGCCAGGTTCCAGTCTCCCTTTAGAGAGCGGCAGTACATTGGTAGCACCTTTGGTATATTGTCCATAGACGATTGTAACTATTTTCCATCAGGTGTGGCGTCTGCCTGTCTGCTGAACTCATGCAATGTGTGCATGCATGTGCACAAAAAGGAGTCGCTGTCGTCTATATACATTTATACATACCACTATGTTAAAGCGTTAAACTCTAAGATGCTATATAGAGAGGATGGGATATGGGGAATACAATATAAGTTTAAAAAATAAGTTTTGAATAAAGACACATTGTTTGAACGTTTTAATTGAAATTTTCTATGAAAGCAATAACGGACGGGTGGCACCGACTGTGACAAGTTACACATTTTTACTGGACGATTATAAATATATATATAAGATATGTAGTAATTTTTAGAAAAATTCCGACTTTAAAGTCTGATATACTAAGGATATTACATGGAATTTTGTTTCAGGTCAAGGACATATATCTCCACCCAGACCAGTTCTCAGTGCAAAATGGTCTACTGACACCGACAATGAAGGCGAAACGGCCAGAAATAAGAAATTATTTTAAACCTCAAATAGAGGACATGTATAAGCAACTCGAATAACAATAGCACACCTAATAATATACAATATTCATATAAGTTTATTTGTTGAAGACATAATTAGATATACAGAATGGTCACTCTTTTTTGTACTATCCTGTTTTTTTGTCAATCATAATAAAATGTACAACACCACTTCACACCATATTATCGATGTTTCAAGGAGAAAATGTGGTAAGATTGTGGATTTAGCCAGTATTAAGTTACTGATATACATTGCAGAGGACATAATTACATTAATAAGAATGACCTTTCTGTACTAATAAATATTCAATGGTATATAATATCGATGAATTAAGCAAGATTAATACTAACATAATATTCTTACAATGGTCTATCAAGAGAATTTATTATGAATACACATCCATTTCTTGCGTACAAAATATGATAACTGTTACTTAAATTTAAATTATGTTAATACTAATCTTATTTAATATATCTTACTCACTCAGATTAATATAGAGGCTAAATAATATTGCGATGTATGGATCAGGCTAGAAACTAAAATTCACCTGATTTATAGACAAATATGAGTATACATACAAGTGCCCTTTGAGGAAACTAAAGGTTTGAAAGTATTGTCTTGTATAAGGTCCAAACACGGATTTTTTATGAAAAATTCTGCGAATATTATCGCAAATCTAACTATACTAAAGTACAAGTTTTCGCTAAATTAGGCACCTTCCAATTATACGCTAATGCTATTGAATTATAGTATAAGCTTTTTGATATTTTGTTAGCGACGTATTGATCTACTCCTACGAAAAGTTCCTAAACTTTTAATAAAAGGTAACAAAATGGGACGATTGACGAATATAAGGTACTCTGCAATCATTTGATTACTGTATAATGTGAATGGTTTCGTAGAAAATATATATGGCATTATTTGTCGGTGTTACGGACAGGCTTTAGCTAGATCGGCATGTCAGTCTAGTTCAATCTAGCCTTTGTTTGTGTACGTGTAAAAATATACAATATATTTTTTTAGTCTTAAACTATAAGGAATAATGATCTTATTAAAATAAAGAATAGAGAATAATAAGATCAATGTAGTTTACAGATTTTGAAACTGTTTTACACATGCTATGAAATTATTGGATACGTCACAATATATACATTTAAGTCTTAGTTCATAAATATATAAAACTTGATTAACAACCCACATTAAGCCATATTTCAAATCCGTCTTTTCTAATGGTGTGGTATATTTCGAAAGCTCCATTACATATTAATTTAAAGGAAATATAATAACGTAGATTAATACGTCGCTAAATATAAATTTAAAAAAACTCTAAATTTATAAAATATTACTGTAGTATTGAAATTGTATATAATCAAACTACTTATAGACCTTATAGTTTATCAAGGAATGGCAATAACAGAAAATAGAAGCGACGTTTCTTGTCCAGTCAATTAGAAAATTTTAATTAACCTTCTCACAAGATAAACCGCATTTTGGCTAACGTGTTTCTTATACGTAAGTAATTTTACCATAATATTTCCTAATGTTTTTGATCTTTTCTAACTCTAGAGAATTAAGCTAATTTTACAACTTTTTGTTGGTTACTTTTAACATATAAATCAAAATTTTGGGATTTTGAATTACGATAGAAGAAGAACACCTTATTATTATTTCAGTATTCAGTAAAAAAGTAACTCTAAGAAGTTTATAAATTGTAAATGACTACTTAATTCAAAATTTGAGTAAAGCATACAATTAAGATTGATTTATTATAGATGAGTAAATGGGTAAATTAAAAAAAAATGTTTTGCACCTAGAGAACGTTGTTGTACTTGATTTTAAAATCGAATTGTTATTTTTAGATATAAATTGCAAAAGCAATTCTTAGCAATTTTTGTAGATTAAATTTGATTAGATTGTGAGCGAAGGAGGTGTTTAGATACAATTTGAGATTAGTAGGTCGACATTATCTTAGAAGAACATTAAGATTGGCCATTGCCCAGTAAAATCGTAACTTAGAAAATCTCCTAAATCCCGTATGAGAGTAGTGGTCAGAAGCCATAGGTCATTTTCTCTCCCTTTATGACCCTTAAAGCATATTTCTTACACCAAATTATTGAAAAAGTAGTTTTAATTAGTAAATTACTTTTACATTTTTTACTTTATTGATCTAAAATTAGCTTTTAAATAACACAACGTCAATAAGTCAAGTGATGAATGGAATCTATAGGGTAGATGACACTCAAAATCAACTAAAACACTTTTTATTACCTTACAAACTGCCTCATAGATTTTGTACAAGTGTATCTTTTGTACACTTCTACAAAATCTAGATGATGAGATGAATAGAGATGTCGTAAAGAGGTGTCACAACTTTTCATAACATCATAATTTTGTAAAAGTGAAAGGAGTAAGTGCATTAATTATTGTTTAACCAGTAATTGAAATAATTTCAGTATTGCTTTTTTAAAATGAATACTTATCATAAGTGGTATTTTAAAGTACATTTTTTATAAAAGTTATATTAGAATCCGTGCAGGAACGGAGAAAGAATACAATTTTCTGCGGCCGGGTGGCCTGTTGTAAGAGGCGAGAAAACAACCCATAGCCAGGTTGAAGGGCATTTGCCCATCTGGATGGCTACCAACCCTGATCTAGAATATGCCGCCATAACAGCCTTGTGTTGTATTCTGGCATTAGTGGCCAAGGTTCCAGTATCCTTTAAGAGAGCAGCAGTGCATTTGTAGCACCTTTGGTGTTGCAAATGTCCATAGGCGAAGGTAACCACTTTCCATCAGGTGGGCCGTTTGCCTGTCTGCTGACCTCATGCAATAAAAAAATATATTGTAATGTATCATCTAGCCAAATGTGGCGCTGTTAGTCAAGTAGAAGTTAGAAGTTTTTCAAAGTTACGTTTTTACCAGAATATTATTTTATCAATTTTTCAATGAAAGGGCTATTCGTAAAATTAACATACTTAAGTTATGTCTATTAAGTATCTATATTATATAATTAGTTTCCATGACATCAATTAAGCAGTATTCGTCTTTTGTCCGATGAATTGTATTCTTACAGTATTCAATTCAAAGATAAGTTGTTACTATACTAGAGAATACTCATATAATATGACGTATCTTCTGCAATAGTGAAAATTGTGTTAAATACAAGTTAAAACTATTTACAAATAGTATATATTTAGTTGCATGGTCGCGAATCATGCTATAGCGGTTTAATTCTAAGTATTTTCTTTTAGTTTTGTGTGAAAATGTGAGATTGAGATTGTAAAGTTATTATTCTAAAACACTAACGCGAAAGTCGATGTTATGAATAGTAAACTGCACGTTTTTGATGCTACGTGTACTTGAAAATCCTTTTTAATTTGAAATATTTTACATAATATGGGTCTGAAATAAACTTTTTATTAAGAGAATGTACTTTATAGGGTTTTCAGACTATAAGCACACTTAAACAGGATTTATATATGCATGTTATACTTTGTAATAGTTTGAAAAATTGACGGCTATGTTTTGAGAATTCAGATATTATACCTGTGCAAAAACCGCTTGTATTTGAAATTCAGCACAAGATAAAATCGTCACTGTCATATAATTATGCATATCCAGAACGAAATAAAGTTATGACCAAAATTTTTTACTAGATCTATTCCTATAGGATTTGAAACCACCGGATAACTATCAGAGTTATGCATCGTACACTTTTTTTAGTCATTTTTCATACGTATGCTTCTAACTGCTTTGACTGGTTTCAAGTTGTGTTAGAACAGAATTTCCAAACTGCAAAAAAATTAATTTAATGACCCATATAAAATTAAATACGGATTAACCTAGCACAGCGCCATCTATTTTGAAACCTGTCAAAATCCTTTTAAAACATAGGCATATAAATATCTATATTCAATATTCTATGAATTTGAATCATAAGTATCCCTAAATTACTTTCAAATTAGTTGAGAGTCTCTTAACTTTAGGTGTCACGTGGAAAATTTGAGTGATTTGAATCCTTGTCACGTGATAAATGCGTACTGCGTAGTAATTATATATATATATATTTATATTTAATTTAATACCTACTTTCCCAGTGCGGAGAATACTGCATAGTGTAATTGAGTTATGTACACCTAATGTAATTTTAATAAGTTGATCCAATCTTTGAGCGAAAGTTGCGGTTTTCATGTTGTTCAAACCAAAATTTTGTTGTTAATGGTGCAAGTTGTATGATAATTTATTTTTAAATAAAAGTTTCGAAATTTGTTTGTTGTTTTATTTGTATTGTGTTTATTACAACTATGATGAAGGTAAAAACATACACGTTGTATTTTGGACAGTATGATTTTGGTAACGTCGTCGCTCCCAGAAATATCTATATTAGAACAAATCTTAAACGCTTTATTTGCGAAACTATCGTTCGAAATTTAGAGAAAGAGATTGAAATACAAAAACACTTTCCGTAATACCCGATAAATATATAGGTACAATATTACAGCTCACCATGATTATTACATTTTTTATAAGAACGTATATTCAAAATTTAAATTCATCGAAACGTTACTAATACTTCATATTGAAAACTTAACTTGTGTTACGGTTATTGAGTAGCATAGTTGTTCTTGTCGTGTTTCTTTTTAAAGTTAATAATTGATTTTGTTATGTACCCTCTTATTTCTGAACAATCCCTCTTATTTCCGAACGATACAATCGGCCATTTCCTTAATTGAATCATAATGTTATATTTTTATTTATTCGGTAATTAGCGCCTGTTTTGTATAGAGTAGTTGTCTATAATTTACAATAATTTTGTTACAATATTTATCCTTTGTATAATATGATAATTGTGTACAGATTGTAATTCAAACCTCTCAATTGTATATATAGACGGTATTCACTACATTTTATTTTCATGTTGGCAGACGCGATGGATTTATACTGTGTCCGACTTATTTTATTGTATATAAAACTTTAAGTATAATATTTTATACAATATCTTATATAAAATATCCAAACAACAATAATGTATTAAATTCTTGTCATGCATAATCCTTTAATTAAAATAGTTTATGAATGACTTAAATCCGCTATCGGTTGTGCCAATATGCTAAGTTTCATGTACTGTAAAATTGTTGGAGGGATGGCGAGGTGTTCTAAAAATGCTTGTCGAGTTTGAATAGTCTGTATGAAATATCACAAACTAATATGGATACTACGTATTGAAATATGTTAAAACCGTAAGGTTCAATATAAAGTATTGTGACCAGTTGTTCTTCTTTTACTACCATAAACCTTTCTGAGTTGTTGCAAGTGCCACCATGTTTTGTCACCTAAGGATACATACACGTCTATGTTGCCTCATTTATCAATAGGGCCACAAACCTGAATGCTGAATACAAAATTAGAATCAAAATATACTTACTTTTACTACTTTACTTTTTGATACACTCTCGGCATCAAAAAGTTCTTGGAATCAATATTAAAAAATGCAAAAATTTACATTAGAATATAATAGAATATACTTTATTGTACCATAAAATTAATAAACTAATGCACAAAAACAGCTTAGAATTAGGTACAAATGGCGGTCTTATCGCTGACAGCGATCTCTTCCAGACAACCTTGGGATGGAGAGAGAAATGTGGCACAAAAGCTAGGGCAGGATTTGCTGCACAATATTACAAACAAATACATAAAAATATATATATATATATATATATATATATATATATATATATATATATATATATATTGTCTATTAAAAGCAATACATATTATATAACAATTCACTAAATAGCATAAAGATACGTACAATAATAACAACACAAATTATACTTTGAGATAGTAATCCTTAACAAGTCTATTAAAGGAGGATACTGATTGGGCTTGCCTCACTTCCAGTGGAAGCATGTTCCACAATTGGACAGCTTGAACACTGAATGAGTGATTATAAAACTTGGTCGTATTGAGCGGTGTTTCTAGTCTCATATTCACTGATGACCTAAAGAATTTCTCCTGATTTACATTGAAAAATTGGAAACATTTCTTAAGATAAGGAAGAGACTTGGGACTAAACAATACATTGTATAGTAGAAACAGGATATGCGTATTCCGGCGAATGCGGATAGGAAGCCACTTGAGCTTAGTGCGAAATTCAGATATATGATCATACTTGCGCAAACCAAATATGAAACGGATACAAAAATGCTAGAGTAGCTCAAGTTTATCTAACTGGTATTTTGCGAGGTCGAGACAGCTAGCATCGTCATAGTCTAGAATGGGTAAAAGAAGGTATTGTGCCAGTGCAATTTTTGTGGTATGTGGCAAGAAATTCCGCAGTCTCCGCAAGGAAGCTGCGGAAGCGAATACTTTGCGACTAACCTCTTTAAGTTGGGGTTCCCAGGATAACGTTTTGTCAATGTAAATCCCTAGGTTTTTCACTGAATCAGCGATTGGGGTTTGGATTCCGTCAAATGTAACATGTGGTAACGCTGGCCAGTGAATTTTTGCAACCATCCTCGAACTCCCAACAACAATACTTTGAGTTTTCTTTGGATTCAGTTCTAGTCCACAAGATCTGCTCCAATCTACGATCGACGATAAATCCTCTTTTATGATCTTAATAGCATCTGAGAGTTCTTCAATGGGAGCATGCGTATAAATTTGGAGATCATCTGCATAAAGGTGGTAGGAGCATCGAAAATTGTTGGAGATAGAATTAATAAAAATTACGAAAAGTAGAGGAGATAAGACGCCACCCTGTGGCACGCCGGCAGACGTATCGCACCAGGATGAATGGGACTCATCAATACGGATCTGCTGCCGTCGGTCAAACAAGTCATTTCGAAACCACTCAACTACCTTTGGAGATATGTTAAGAGAGTAGAGTATACCGAGCAGGATATCGAAGTCAACAGCGTTAAAAGCATTGCTGAAATCTAACAAGGTGAGCTTTGTCACCTTGCCTTCCTATAACCAGGGCGGAAACCGGACTGAAAAGGGTTAAGGAGATAGTTTTTATTTAAGAAAATGCTTAGCTGGTTATGGAAAAGTCGTTCTAGGACTTTGGATAGAAATAGAAGCATAGAAATGGGACGAATGTCAGAAAAGGAAATAGGATTGGATTTGTTTAGGATAGGGGTGACAAGTACTTCTTTCCAAATTTTTGGAAAGGAGCCATTAGAAATGAAAAAATTAAAAATGTGGTAATAATAGGAAGTACAATATCTAGGATAGGAAGAATCATGTCACGGCTAACACTGTCGCTGCCCACCGCCTTCGATGTAATTGATACAATACTTTTCTTAATATCACAGTCGGAGAACTAAGTAATGACAAATTGAGAATAATCAGGGGTTGGAAGCGAAGAGAAAAGTTTAAGTGTGTTTTCTTTAAATGTCTTATCAATATGAGACGATGAAACAAAATGGCTATTCAGAGAATCAACATTTAAGTCTGAAGGAATTGAGTTTTTTTGCGATTTTCCAACTCCCAATGATTTCAGGAATTTCCAAACTTTAGTTGGATCTCCGTTTTGAACTGAATCGTGAATGTGGCGACGTTGTGCATCTCTACACACCTTATTGCAGTGATTACGGATCAAAACATATTTTTCCCAATTAGAAGGCGTTGGTCGACGGTTATATCTAGTTTTCGCAGTAGCTTTCTTCGATAATACCAACTTGATTTCTCCAGTAAGCCAAGGCGCAGGTAAATATTTAATTTTAATAGCTCGAACTGGTGCATGCTTGTTATACAATTTTATTACGTTTTTATTCAGGATACTGACTTTTTCGTCGATACAACCGCTGCCGGTAAGAAGTGTCCAATCGATATTTAAAGCGTCTGTTTTAAGATTCTCAATGTCCATACTACAAAAATTGCGTTGCAACAGCAGTTTGAGGTTCAATTTAGGAGCTCGAATTTCAAACGACAAGAAGATAAGATCATGTCATGAAAATGCCTCAGCAGGATATTGTCCATGATTTAATACTAAATTAGGAGATGATACTAGGATAAGGTCAAGTAGAGAAGGAGTGGAGTTGGGAAAATGATGGGTAGCATTCAAAGGTAGAACTGACAGGCTACATGACTCAGAAACAGATTTAAGGGATGAGCAACGTGTGTCTTGTTTTAAGAGGCATGTATTAAAATCACCCATAATAATGGTGTGATTGTAGGAGGGCATAAAATTTTCTAAAAAGTCTCAAAAGATGAGAAAAAGTTTATATTAGATGAAGGGCAGTAGTATACGCCAAGTAATAGTTTAGTGTGTTGTAAATTGAGTTCGATGAAAATATGTTCACCTGCATTTGGAGGGGGCGGTTGTGTTGATTGAGATACTAATTTAAAAGGAATATCATTGCGTAAATATATGGCAACACCACCACCACGTGAGCCTAGGCGGTCGTTACGTATCAAATGGTACCCTGGTAAAGTGTAGGCAACAGACAAGAAATAGGGCTTCAGCCGTGTATCTGATATCAAAATAGCATGCATGTTTTTACAATTAAAAGTCGCCAGCATATCTGGGAAATGAGCCGGAATACTTTGAGCATTTATATGAACAGCATTGAAATTCCTCGGAAAGTCAGTGAATTGAGAAACTAGAATATCACTCGATGGCAAACTGCGAAAACTATCATCGCTACAGACAGATAAAAACTCATTACAAGTACTACTTGAGATACTCGAAATAGATATACAACAAAAATATTTTTCTTACCTAATAATCAATATTAATAGAATACAGTACCAATTTACCAAAATATAATATAATAATATTTTATTAATAATATGTACGTATACATGTTTACTAAATAATAAGTTTAAATAACAATTTTTTTTTTATATATTATACTATAATTTTAAGTTAGAACTCAAACATCCAATATATATCTAAGATTCTCCACTTGCCAGTTGAGTGTATTACAAATAAAATCATTATAATAAACACAATAAAAGATAATAACACCTAGAGTCTACATGATCTAATACGATAACGTTAAAACCGTGACAATTTCAATTGTAATATATAGAAGGTACTTTTTATAAACACGTTATATTTCTTTAAACTGTTTCACCACAAGCATACATTATTACGTGTTAGTACACGTAATAATGCATGCACACAATTACATGTAAGTAGTAAATTTTATTTCACTATATATGAGAGAGAAAGAAGCAAAGAAAATAAAATAAAAATAATCGTGTACGGTCAACAACTGTATCAGAAACAAATTTATATAAAACTATAATAAGCACCACTACATGTGAAACTTACGTTTATTAAATAATAAACATATCGGCAGACACAGCATCGTATATTCCCAAGCAAAGCAAGTCGCGCCTATGTAATGAGTAACATACATATGGCGGTCAACTCGGGGGCCGATTCCATACATCCAGACTAGACTAAATTATGGAAAGTTTGTTTATGTTTACTATGGTAAGAATCGAACCCGGGAATACCGCAGTAAGGAAGTACATATTTCAAGAGTAGTTACAGTAATGTTATATTTTATTTTATTTATATACACCTAGAACATTTGGAAAATAAAACACAAAATAAGGAAAAATACACAAAAAAATACCTAGCACAAAAATGCACAAAATGATACATAATAAGAAAAATAGTAATAAAAATATTATTTTTGTCCATGTATCATTTCTTAGCGGCGACAGCTCGCTTTGACTTGGCTGCAGTAGCTTTGGCAGCCGCAGGCATTGTAGGCTTGTTTGTTGGCTTAAGGATGTCATCACTACTGATTTTGGTTAGGTCACTGTGTGAAGAAATTCAGTGACGAGTATCATCGGGGCCCATCACGTAGATGTTACCTTCTCTGGTCCAACACTTAGATAAACCGAATTTTTTTCTTGCAGCCATGAAAATGTCGTGACGAGTTTTCGTCAGAAACTCTGACATAGTAATTCGGGAATCTTTCAACTTGGTTTTAAGTAACCAGATTTTGTCGCGATCACTTACTTCCTGGAATTTAACCACTATGGGTCTGCATTTCTGGCTGTGTACAGGCCGCCCCAGTCTATGACAACGTCTAATACCATCCACTATGAAGTCTGAAACGCCAAGTCGCTTTTTGATAACTTCAGTAATAGATAACAATATATTTTCGTTTCTTACTTCATTCAAACCATGGAAAAGTAACATTTTTCTTCGACTTTGCATCTATAATCGATCCATGGTACTAGAAAGCATTTCTATCTGCTTTTGAAGTCCATTTAATGCCTGCATCATAAAGGACTTAAAGGATATGAACTCAGCAGCCAAACTTTCTACAGTAGCCGGATTGGTGGTTTTCGGCAACTGAGATTCAATTGCAGTAGTCTTATTGCGAAATAATTCCATCATTTCTGCCATAGTATCGTGAATAGACTCCATATTTTAAGTGACTTGCGTATCCTTGTGTTCCACGGTCAAGCACAGGAAATAACATTCACTGACAAGGAGATAAACTTACTTTCTCACTTTATGCATAAAAACTAATAATTAAATAATGATTTAAATAAAAATTTCAAGAGCAAATATTTATAAGTGTTGTTTAACCAATTACCTGCATTCTTTATTTCTATTTTAATTTAAACAAAAATATTTAATTTTCTACATGATTACGTAGAAAATCTCTTTAATACAATGCATTTAGAATAACGCGTGTCTAACTTCCTTATTTCTTCCGAAAAAAAAATGTTTTTCTTGAGTCTCGAAAAACTTCGGCAACCATAACCGCCTCATTATCGTGAAATTTCGTTCCACGAATTTCCTCTTTTAATTTTGAGAATAAGTATAAATCACTTGGGGCTAAGTGTGGAGAATACGGTGGGTGGTCAAGAGATTGAAGCCAGCACAGTGGATTGTGTTGAGCGCAACTTTCCATCGATGAGCGGGGAGCGTTATCGTGAAAAAACAACACGCCCAACGACAGTTTTCCACGACGTTTTTCTTTAATCGCTTCACGCAATTTCGGAATTAAATCTGTATAATACCCTATTATACAGATTTAATTCCAGTAATTGTTTGGCCTTTTGGCATGTAATCAATAAAAATTCCTTCATTATCCTAAAACTCTTAGGCCATAACTTTGTCAGCGGTAGGAGAAACTCAAATTTTTTTAATGGATGAAGAGGATGGTCGTTTTCAAGACATGCTTTGTCTCTTAGTTTCAGGATCGAAATGGTGGACCCACCAACCAAATCCACATTGGACAAGTGTAGCAGTCATAATAGCCGTTCGTTCAAATATGATTTCCCAGGCTCAACAAAAGCAATTTTATCGGCGAATATTATAGCTGCTGAAATTTTACAACCACCTCAATATGGACATTTGAGTCACAGTGACCTCACACATATTTTGTTATGATTTCACCCAGGTTTTATTAATTTAAAAGCAAATTTCAAGACCACAGGAGTAATAAATTCGCCAAAAGCGGTACATTTACAACTCCCGCAGTAAAACTTTTATTAACCTCGGTTTTAATTTTCATTAATTAGGACGCAAACAGCAATTATAATTACCGTTCATTAACATGTAAAACGTATTCTTTCTAAATTTTGGATACATTTTGTTTTAAATTATATTTAGGCTATCAAATAAATTGGAAAAAAAACCTTGCATCCGCAGCAACCTCCATGTGCGTGACATAGAAAATGTATTCAGCGTTTATAGCATCTCTTAGTAACAGGATGGATGTACAATACACAGTTTTCCTATGATACGAGCATGTTCTATTATGAAGTTTGACAATCTTGTGTGGTACAAACATTTCTATGCAGCCCTCAGTATGTCCTGATAAAACGTATAGACCCAAGAAAGTCAGATCAGAAACTTGAGACTATAAGCATGATAAATAAATCGTAATAACAGGTCTTAATATTTCTGGTAATTAAATAAATGATAGTTTAAAAAATCAGTTGATCTTTATGTTTACTACTAACACCATCTAGTGTCAACTAGCGTCACCATATCTTTTTTTATTAAGGCAAGTCTATTACGACTATTGGCCGGTGTTAGTGTTGCTTAATTGAATGTAAATGTGTAAATAAATTAAACCGATACCCAGCATGTTTATTTTGAGTCTTATTTATATTCACGAGCTATTATAATCTTCCCTGTTGTTTCTAGTTGAAAGAATAATTAGATAAAAATAAACATGTAAGCATAATAAAATATAATATGTAATAGGTACATACCAACTTAAATTATAATATTGCCATTTTCTTATGTATACAAAGCAATACAAAGCAAGGTACCTGTCTGAATCAACTACAGGAACTCCTAGTTCATAATCTAAAAGTCCCTTAAACTCCTTAGGATCTGTAGATAAGCTATTTCTAGATAAATTAATATGATTTTGTAATATAGTCAGAAAATAAAATAATTTGAAAACCTTGGTAGTTGCAAGGGTATATGTGGGTGAAATATACCTACCTATAGGTAAATAAAGGAGTATAGCAACTTCAATAAGAATGCTTGTTTAGTTAATAGAAACTTGTTTACCTACTTGACTTTTGACAAATGACACCGTGTTTAACGAGTGTTTGTTTCCTGTAAATATTGAATAATCCTGCATCTAATAAAATGGTAATGGATAAAATGACGTAAAGTTGCCTGCACATTCATTCATTATTCACAATGTGTCGCGTTTTTATTTATTCTATAATACCGCTTATCGGGTCGCATCACGGCGCAACCGTACCTACCGTTTCTGTTTAGTTGCCATACGGGCAGCGTGGTAGCTGCTCGTATTTGCCTCGCGCGCGTACTGACCTCTGCCGGCGTTTCACCGCCGCATCGGCTTCAGTGACCTTGGCGCTTCGGCCCGTGCCGTTCATTGGCCGCGGAGATATAAGACCTGTTACGCTCCTCTACATACTTACCCTTAAACTATGCGATTCAAGCACAAGCCGCACCAGCCCAACGGGATTGAGATGCGTCCTTAGCCCGCGGTGACATCTAACGTCATATGTCATCATGACGTGACGTTCACAGACAATCGTGTTATAACCTCAATGTGTTTCGTTATACTTTTTAGTGCAAAAACATGAAGGTTGGCAGAATGTCGACGGTATACCGAGGCGAATACGGTGAGTTGCCATTGCGTTTGGCTTGACTGAATTTTAAGGTTATGTAATTCATTGTTTTGATCGCCGGCGCGCAGCGACTCCAAGCGAAGACAACTAGCGGTTAATAGTCATTTACATTACTTATAGCAGACAAAGATGTGATTTCTGTGCGATATCTAAAAATAGCACAAGGTAATGGCGGTTAATCAACAGTTTACCATTTTACTCCCAGTTCAAGCACTAATATTACTACTCCTTCGATGTTTACAGTCCAAAGTTGCACGCAATCAAACAGTTTGTTATTGAATAATGAAAGTTATTTATCAGTTATACGTAAACAAGGTTCTAACAGTAATATTAATAATGTAACAACGTCTATAATTTGATAAATGACAGGAAGTTTGCTAATTTAATTGATTACAGCTATTGGAATATAATTACTGTATCGATTTTAATAATATGGCGAAATGTATACAAAAATATGTAAAAGGTATGAATTAGTTTATTGAATCGATGTAGTTAAATTACAACTGCTGCATAAACTTAATCGATTTTGACATCAAAATACTGGACGATTCCAGATTTCTTAGAGACATTAAGCGTAGGTATATCATAGCGTCCAGTAGATTTTAAAGATTCTAGTTTCTTTAAAGTGATCCGAATAGAATATCACATTATAGTCCAGTAAATATATAAAAAAAGATTTTTTAATTTTGAGGAACGGGAATCTACGAAATTAATTCCGGAGCGGTTTTAATATTCGAAAGTCACGCTTGGTGCAATTGTTTTCCGCGAACTCTGTTGTAATCTATGGAACTTTATAACCTATGAAGTTTCATAGGTTTCAAATCTGGTGCGGAATGAATTCTAGGGTAAACACGCTTCTACAGAGTTCCATGTGGTACAGATTTTGAAAAAAAAATGGCATTGAAATATTTTAATACCCACTAGGTTTAAAGCATTCGAGTAATTTACACAACAAATACGTGTAGGTATGTAACGGTTTGTTTGACAATCTAACTATGTACCTTCGTTACACTATGTACCCACATGAGTAAATCAATAAAGAAATTAAAACTTCTAGATAGGTAATTTAGGTTTAATATTATAACAACTCAGATGAAAATTTTATAACTGGTTTTAACTTCAGATAATTTGATTTTAAGTATGTTTTTGTGGTTTTACCTACAAGGCCTTTTGAACCCGTCTTATCTTTATATATTTCTGTTTTTATATCTAGGCTCAGACAATTAATAGGTCTTCGTCTGCCGTCAATAAACAACGGCAACTTTACTGTATCTACCGTTGGGATTTCTTACAAAAATACACAATTATTGCTTAAATCAATTAATATAAGTAGTATAACTGTTGTCCATTTTTAATGAATATACCATAGAAATTAAGGCTGCACAAAAAATATCACCCTTTAAGTTACCGGAAACCTTTCAACCTGACTGATGGACCGTTTATGGCTGATTCCTATATCTTACTGACCATTTACCTTAGTATCGATTAAAATTTGACATAAACTCCATACAAGTAATGTTAAAATTTATCCGATGGTAAAGCAAGTGAATGAATAGTAAGATATAGGAACAGGCCAAAAATCAAATTGAATATAAGTACGTATAACACTTATTTTAACTATATTAACAGTACAGTGCAGTACGTAATTGGCAAAAGCATCAATCAATAAATAAACCGTCTGATACTAGCAAAACTGCAAAGTAAAATGCTATTTTTTTTCCTAACAGAAATATATTTTAATCATGTGGATCATAAACTTGCGAAATATATATATAAATGTTGTTTCAACTTTATATTTCCACTAAAATCCAACGAGAAGTCATAAAACTTGTTACTACTTCAGTAATCACCATAAACATAAATTAGCATGACTGGCCTGAAGCGATGTCTGCACTTGGCACTGTATATTATTTTTATTCATCAAACACGTCATTTCTATTTCAATTAAGAAAGACGAACATTTACAAATAGGCTGAAAGAAGATAGGTAAAGAAATGATTAATATTTTTCTGTATTTCTTTATATTGTGACCTTACAAAGGTTTCTTACTATCCTCTACTCACCTATTCCGACCTTGTGTAAAATGCAAGACTTCATATAGAGGAAATAGGTCTAGAATAAACGACATAAGAATTTACTGAGAAGGAACTAAATTTATTGGCTCGGTGTACTTAGGGGAAGATTATTCTTTAAGCATAACGACATCACGTCATGCTTTGTGAAGAATCAATTGTGTTAAATTAAAATTAGCAAAAATGAAATTTTACATATTTTCCAATAGTCGCGGGGAATCAGTTTGAGTTGTGTACTAATGTCGAATTATCTGTATCTAGTATAAGTATACAGCAACCATTTGATAATAATGTAGTTGTTGATATTATAGAGTCCAATTTCACTGCGAACGAAGTGGTAGTTAGGTAGAATATAAAATGAGAAATGGTTTTGAAATTTGTATTACAATTTTCCCTCATAGTTGACGATGATGATGATGATATTGGTAAGAAAAAAGTAATTCAAAAAATTTTGTCTATGGGTACATTTTTATCACAACAACGTAGGCACTACCTAAACTTGTAACTAAACATGAAATCAATAAACATGTCCACTAGAGAAGCTACATGATAATGCAGAACATATCTAAATTAATCAAATGTAAGGATTTTTATTGTATCATATCAGTGGTCGCAAAATCGATATAAGCATTATCATGGCTTATGTGACTAAATTTTCCGAGTGAAATTAGAATGTTATCTATGAGAAGCATTGCCAATAAACCTTCCTGTAATAATATTTTTACGGATAGAGAGGAGAATTAAGCTTTGACAAAATAAATGACGTTAATTAATTGGTAGCTGGTTTTGGATAATGTTATGAACATAATAGATATTTGACTTTTACGTATACTGGCAATGTTGTACTTTTAGTTTGCGATGGTGGATTTTGAGTTGTTTAAACAATGGTTAGAAACGAAATCGAGCCAACAAGCGACTCGCTTAATATACTTGAAAGTCTCGTTAGTGCATATCACTACTTTACAATGAAGTTTAAATAATGTTAGATGTTCTATAAAACATTGACATTCAGTACAGAATTAAATCCGTAATTAATACTTCTATGGAGTAATAAAGATAATAAGAGATCTTGCGGTCAAAAAATCGCATAAAATTTGCGTGAAAAGGTAAGTAATAAACATTAACCTTAACAAACGCTCTTGTTTATAATATTAACAGAATTGTCGTATTAGCTTAGTGGCTAACATAAAAACATAATTTTATTTACTAGTAAATATGTTGCAAATATAAAGAACATGTATTGGAATTAGAGAATACAATCCCGAGCATATTTTTCGATTCCGGAATTACGGGATTCTTGATGTGTAATCCCGGGATCCCGGGGCTAACCCGAGATTCGACTATGTGGTTTCTAATTGGGCTCAAATGTAAAAAAACGAGGAATTTCTAGAAAAATGTTTTATAATTTTATTCCACGAGTTCACGACATAAATCACAATATGGTAAGAAAATAAAAAAGACAAAATAAGACACTATACTTTGTAAGTAAGAAATAACGAGACAAAAAGACTTATTTAGAATTTCGAAAATACAGTCGTAGAAATATCAATGCATCCAAGGTTTGACTTCGAAGCCTGCTTCGTAGTTTATTGCCAACATAAGCAGCAGCTGAAAACGCTCGTTCAGGTTCTACACTGGTTGGAGGAATTTTGTGATATGAGGTAACCGGGTGATTCCTCTATTGGCCCGTTGGGGAATTTTATTAAGAGTATTGTATTGAAGTATCCCGAGCGGGGAAATACTTTCTAAGTTCTACGACAAACATATTATTAGAGCTGTACCTATGTATTACGTATCGTACGCGTATCGAAGGTTTGTTTTTTTGTCGATATGTTATAAATGCTATTAATATAATCTAGGCAAGGTCATTGTCAACTCGCAACGGACAACGGACTGCAAACTAGACCTGTTTGTGGCAAACCCGAAAATCCCGAGAATTTGGGGGTCAGAAAACAGTCGGGATCCCGGGGTCCCTGTATTCTCTAATTGGAATGTACTCAAGCGAAGCATTTAAAAGCAAGTGAACATAATGTAATATTTTATTTTACAAACACATATTTAACATGCTCATTAGAAAAGAATAAATCAAAGTGTCTTCGGTTGGTTAGTGATTAATTAGATATCAAGTCTCAGCGTGGGACGTGACTGCGATTAAATTTCAGTAGGATAAGCAGATAGCATGAAAGCAAGGTCGATTGACCACAGCCAATTTGTTCATGTTGCAATTGTCTACGAAATAAGAATAAATTATCTATTTTAGTTTGCAAACTAGTAGTGCTTTGACAAAAAAATCTAAACATGAATTTTGATACGCTCTATAGCGTTTTAGTAAATAAAATTTGATTAAATTATTTAAGAATATTGTTTTAAGTTCAATAAAACTGGTATCTGCACAGTCATATTAGAAAAACAAATGAGAATCTTTGTTTGTTTGACAAAAAAGCCTGATTTATATTTGCATGAATTAAGTAGTCAACTTGCGAATAATTCCTTTTCGTTTGGATGGATAACTTTTATCGACTTATTACTTAACTGGAAAAATGTGTGTCCATATGATGATAAGGACTAACTCGTTAGTTTCGGAAGTTAATTAACTGATGTTACACGAACGTTTTATCCATTAGCAGCAACGTCCACCAACATTGATGAAATAACGAAGTATTCATGATGTAAAATGAAAACAATTTGCTTATTCCGCCGTGTAATAATTATATTTTGAAGTAGGTTAAAATATTTAGGATCGGATAAAAGTTATTAATAGAATGAAGTATAAAATGGAAAATTTCAAAATGTCATTTGCATGAATAAAACAGCTAAGTGGTTTCACCTTTGAATTCACTCAGGTTATAATTTATTCGACTGATAACTTTTGTCTGACGATTGATAAATCGGCCTTTAAACTACTAATTTGGCGCCCAACGTGGGGCATTATTAAATGCAAATGTAAATCAGGCTTTAAAACGCGTGTCTATGTCTATATAGATATACAATAAAGTGGCCTTTGTAGTTTATGTAATAAATAAATTTTCTTTCCATGATTTCCAAATAAATGCTAAAACTTTTTTAATAGAATCTACTATTTATATGACGCCTGATCATAAATTGCCATGTTTAGAATTTTTGTCTGTCCGTTTATTTGAAAGTTGTCTCCAATGCAGTCCGAAACGGTTTATGATCGGTTCCTATATCGTACTAACCATTATTCGCCTTACTACTGGTTAAAATTTGATATAAGGTTTATACAATAATGTTAAATTTCTACCAACGGCAAGATAAGTGAATGAATAGTAAGAACAAAGGAACAGAGCATTCATCAATTTCAATGAAAATTTTGAGTATTACAATAGGAATTGTATCTTAATTTTCGTGTTTATTTTATTTCTGTACATTGCAGTGTTCAGAAAATATGAATTTAAATTTTCAAACAAAGTTACGAGTACAAATATATGTTTGCCAAGTGTTAAAAAATACAATTTCATCACTGGAACATAGGAACTCCTACGAAATATCGATATTTACAGTGTGCTTCTTATTTTACGCACGTATATTTATATTTTAATAAATGAAACGCTTGTGCTTTACTTTATCATGCGTGTCATGTTATCAACAGTCGGACGGTACGGTTGCTTTGATGTATATTTATATCTAAACTAGAGATTTTCTCGCGGCATCACGCCGTTAAATTTCAATAATAGATTAACAGACAAACAAAGACACTACATATTTTATAATCAAATTTAATTATCTCGTTGTCTCTCGAGCTGTCGTCGTCGTCTCTCGAGTATCTGGCATCGACTCCAGAGTCGAAGCCAGATACTCAATGAGAGAGAAACCAACCCAGTAACAGTTTTTTAACGAGCCTTAAAACTTCGTCTAATTTGCATAAGTTGTTAATTTTTTATTTTTATTGCATGAGTTCAGCAAACAGGCAGACGACCCCGATGGAAAGCGGTTATAGTGCTATTAATGTGTTCTAAAAACATGTGTTTTAAAAAACAAAACGTTTAAAAGTTACCTGTGGCGCCATGGATTTATGTCATGTACCTATCCCATCACCCTATTCCCTTCTACCCCGTCCTTCTTATCTCATCCCTCCTATACCAACTCTCCTATTCCAACTCTCCTATCCCATCGCCTCTATCCCATCGTAAAGGCTGGCAACTTGTATAAATATAAGTATGTATATTTATATCTCTCTTTCCAATCCTTCCTAACATAATCCAATTACTCCCAACAACTCCAAAACAAATCCATTTTTTTTTTTTTTTTTTTTTAGGCGGGGGAAATGTATTTCGCACATACCGGGTCCTTTGCTAGGGATTAGACCGTTGTTGATCATGGAGGCTTTCCACTGAGGCAATCCAAACAATAATCAACCGGCTTGTGTGGAGACTCGACTAATCAATACCCCACTAAAACCACCCTCCTCCCATGTGCCCCGCGCTTATGGCAGGAAAGGCGTGAGATACAGAACGTAGTTACGCCCACACCGATCCTAGCGCACAAGTGCTTGAGAATGCCCCGGGAGAGGCAAACTCACTTCGTCAACAGGGGTGAAGACTCCTCTGCTCCCTAGATGCTAGAGGGCCCCTGCAGCGGTATTTCAGGGAGGGAGGTCATGCGCATACCTGCGCCTCCGGGCTCCCAACTGACGTCGGCGCCCGCGAGACGCATGCGCACTACCATCTCTCTCCCTATCTCGTTCCGCGGCCTCCTTGTGAGACACTACCGTCTCGCAGAAATTGGCCGCACCCACCCACCAATCTTCGCTGTGCAGCATGGCTTGCACCAGATCGCCCAGCGATTCGATCGGTCCTACAAGTGTCTCGAGTTCAAACCTCTGAGGTGCCCATGCTGCGCACTCGACTAGCGTGTGTAACGCCGTGTCCAGCGCGCCACACTGGCGGCATTGGGGTGAAGGCAAGCAGCCCGCAATCTGACACAGATACTTATGGAAGCAACCGTGCCCGGTAAGTATCTGTGTCATTCTGAAGGTCAGGGTCCCGCGTTTCCGCGAGAGCCATCGCAACAGCTGCGGTCGAACCGCCTCCACCGTGTCAATGCCAGCAACAGGGTTTTCCAACTCTACTGACCAAGATTGGATCATGGCCGCGGTTTCCCGCGTCCTGATCACCTGGAGTTCGGCCTGGCCATAGACCAGGTCACGGGCGAGGGCATCCTGTCGGGAGCGCCGAACTTTGGCTATCACGTCCGCCTGGAGAGGCCAGGGCGGATCGCCTGCCAAGAGTGTCGACGCCGTCCATGACACTGTACGGTATCCTCGGATGGTCCTCACCGCCAGGACCCGTTGTGCGCGGCACAACAAAGTCCTATTGTGGCGGTGAAGTGCAGTGGACCATACGGGTGCACCGTACAGGGCCATACTCCTAAGGATGCCCATGTAGAGTTTCCTAGTCGTCTCCCCCGGTCCCCCCACGTTGGGAAGAAGCCGAGAGAGGGCGCCTGCGGACCTCACGAGCTTGGGAACTAGCTGCTCAAAGTGCGCTTTGAACAGCCATTTCCCATCAAGAATTAGCCCCAGATATTTCATCTGGGGCCTACACGAATGTCCACCCCTTGGACTGTAACGGACAAGTCCGCGGGGGGGTTGCGAAACCGCCTATGGAACATGATGGCCTCCGTTTTCGCGGGGGAGACCTTCAAGCCCAGCCTACCTATTCTTCGGACCACGATCGCCAGCCCGGCGTTGGCGAGGTCCACGGATTCCGCGAATGACGCAGCGCGTGCCGTGAGTAGGGTGTCATCTGCAAAGCAGATTAGCCCTATTCCGGGCAGGACCGGAACCCGAAGGATCCAGTCATAACCGACGTTCCAAAGGACCGGCCCGAGGACCGAT
The DNA here is from genome assembly GCA_039645545.1 of Dendrolimus houi. Lineage (NCBI taxonomy): Eukaryota > Metazoa > Arthropoda > Insecta > Lepidoptera > Lasiocampidae > Dendrolimus > Dendrolimus houi. The sequence goes on from CM077133.1 coordinate 9,709,689, forward strand.
CCCTGTGGTACGCCGCACGCGACGCGTCGCCGACCTATCGCGCGATTCTCGGACTCGCCGCCCACCCAAAGGATGTATCTATCCTGGAGGTACGCGCCCAACAGCCTCGTGAGGTACGGGGGGACTCCGTGTGCACGAAGCCCCTCCCTAATCGTCTCGTGAGGGAGGCTGTTAAAGGCGTTCGCTATGTCTAGCGAAACCGCCAGGACAGTATCCTTTGCTTGGACTGCGTCGTCCGTTACAGATCGCAGTGTCTCGAAGGCGTCCAACGTGGAGCGCCTCCGCCGAAACCCGAACTGCGTCTGTGCTAGTCCCGGCTCCACAGTATCGAGATGCTTAACGAGGCGTTCCGCTAAGATCTTCTCGAAAACCTTGGCGACCTCGTTAAGCAGCACTATGGGCCTGTAGGCGGACGGATCGTTGGGAGGACGGCCTCCCTTGGGAATCAGGCATAATCGGCCCTCCTTCCATTGCGACGGGAACTGACCTGCGCGAATACAGGCATCGAACAGTTCCCGCAGCTGGCCGCGTAGGTGTTTGGCGGCCAGGAAGAGGAGCCGACCCGGAACCCCGTCGGGTCCCGGAGCCGTCTTCCTGCCCCGGAGCCGGTCCAGGGCGACGTCTAACTCTTCCTCGGTGATGGAGTGAGGCTCCACCTCCGAGGTGTCGGGAATGATTGGACCCATATCGGGGGGAGTGAAGATCCCCGGATCCGGGAAGAGCCCATCGATAACCGACCGGAGGACCTCGGGTTCGAGCGTTTCCGTAGCCGTGGAGGTGCAGGGCCGCAACGTGTTGCGGGCCGCACGGTACGGACGCCCCCAAGGGTCCCGGTCCAGTGTTTCGAGGAGCTCCTCCTGAGCCCGGGCTTTCGCTCGCAGAATTGCGATCGAAAGGGCCTTTCTGGCCTCTCTGAACTCCCCCATGAGTCCATTCTCCTCAACATAGTCTGGAGGACGACGCGCTCTGCTGCGTTTGAGCCTGTGGCTGATTCTGCGGACTGCCCTCCGCAGTTCAGCCAGCTCCTCAGTCCACCAGTGGACCGATGTACGCGGCGCCGGTCGTTTGGCTCGAGGCATAGCAGCGTCACAAATCCTTTTGAGGGATTTGCGCATGTGCTCAGCCTGCGCCTCCAGATTCCCCAGGTCGGCTGGATAGGTCCAGCATTCGATGATAGCCCTCTCCTCGGCCTGCTCCGCGTCGAGCTTGGTAAGAGCCCAGCGTGGGAGCCGGGAGGGGCCCTGAACAGGGTTAGCGCTAGGCGAGGGGGAGCTCGAATCTGATGTACAAGTGATCAGACAGAGTCTCCACCTCCTCCAGCACTCTCCATCCTACCACTCTGCGGGTGGCCGCATGTGTGGCGAATGACAAGTCGATGATCGATCCACCCCGCGCACGTACGCAGGTCTGGACCGACCCCTGGTTCAGGATGGACAGGTTGGATTGAAGCGCCCAGTCTTCAACCGCCCGTCCCCTAACATCGGTAATCGCGTTCCCCCAGGATTGGTGCTTGGCATTGAAGTCGCCTAGGACGAATATCGTCTTCGGCGCTAGTCTGCCGACGGCTGCCCTAATGGAGTCCAAGGCGAGCTCGTACTCCGCCAGGGGCGGCTCCGCGTGAGGTACACGCCTATGATGACGTAACCTCCGCTTTCCGCCACCGCGTAGCCCTTTCCTCTTTCGAGACTGGTGAGCGGTGTGCCAGATCCGGCTCTGGCGACCACGGCTACCACATCGTCGAGATCCCCCACCCAGTTCCTGGCTGGGGGTACGTAATAAGGTTCGCTTATTACGGCCAAGTTTGCTTGCCACTCCGCCATCGCCTGCAGGCACAGGTCCTGGGCGTCGGGGAGTGGTTAACATTAGCTTGGAAGAGTGTTAGGGGTGTATTGGGCATTTAGGTGTCCATAGGTACCCCCTTTCCACTCGTCGGTCGTTTATTCGCCCTCGGGTGGACGAATTTACCCTTGACATATGGGGGCTGGCAGTGCCTCGCCAACGTCGGGTGGGTAGCGCGTTTGCCCCCCGCCGCGCAGACGGCGCAGTGGGGTCGCGGGCTGTGCAGTCGGCTGCTTGTGTCCGCTCTTACCGCAGCGGAGACACAAGCCGGTCCGGTCCGGGCACGAGTCCGGGCAAGTCTGGGTGCCGTGGCCGACGTTGAAACAACGGTAACAACGTATGGGCCGGGCTTCCAGAGCCTCCACCTTCGCCGAGGTGAAGCCCACCAAAAGGTGGCCCCGCTCGGCGATGGCTTTGGCTGCAGAGACGGGGCACATCACGTATGATGCGCCCATCCCCCCAGGCCCTATGCCGATGTGCCTCGCCTTAACATCGTCGCGCAGGCAGTTGCCCACGCTGGCGATGGCACTGCGAAGCCCATCTACTGTAGCCGACTCATCCAGCCCTGAGACGTAAAGCTCCCCACGCTTTACGGGGCAGATGACTTCGGCCATCCCTTGGAGCGCCCCTCGAAGGGCCTCGGCGACGCGGTTCGCCTTAGTCGCGCTCTCGGGTCCTGGGGGGAAGTCCAGGAGTCGAGCGTCCCGGGCGGTCCGCGTCACTTTCAGCCCCTCTCTGAGGCCTAGCTCGGTGATATTGACCACCGAGGCGGCCTTCGCGAAGACCTCCCGGTAGCCAATACCGTTTTTGGCCGATTCCGGCAGCAACTTAATGATAATTGCTGCCGATCTCGGCTCCTGAAATACCACGGGCTTCGTAGCCCGTGGCTTGCGCGCCGGTTTCCGCCCCGATGGCGAAGCCGGTGCTTGCGCCGAGGGAGGGGGGCGGGGCGTTTCCGCTCCCGCTCCCCTGCCCTTCTTCCTTCGGACGACCGTGGACCACGCCCCCTCCGGAACGGGGGCGGGGGCAGGGGCCACCGCAGCCGATGGTGGCGCGACGGCAGGTGCCGCGACGGCGCGTGCCGCGACGGCGGGTGCCGCGACGGCCGGTGTCGCGGCCGCGGGTTTAGCCATGAGTCTGGGGGCCGGTGGCCCGGGCTTAGGCGCCGGAGCAGAGGCGGCGGCGAGAGCTGCGGCTCGGCGCAGCTTCTTCGCCCTCTGCTTTACTCCCCCCCCTCTTCACCTTCTTCTTGGGGGGAGGGGGTGGCGGTGGGGAGTCCGCCACCCCGACGACGGGGGCTACCACCACCTCCATCGGTACCGGGGGAACTACTTCCCCCGGGGCCCGGCGGGCGGCGGCGGCAGCTCCCGCCGTTTTAGGCAGCGGTTGTGTCTCCGTGGCCTTTTTCCTGTCCGCCGCAAGCGGCGGACGAAGAATTGGCGCGGGCGGCAGCCGCTCCTCAATCCCGGCAAGCCGAGCGTCCAACATCGCGCCCACCGTGCGGGCGATGATATGCGTGAGCATATCATAATCCACACCGGTGTGCGCAGCGGTTGGTGTAGGAACCGGCTCCGCCACAGCGGCGGTAGCCGGAACCGTTCTGGGGACCGCGGCGGATATATGAACCGGCTCGGGGCCGGGACTTTTCCGCCGCGGCGGCCTTGGCCTTCCGCTTAGCGGGCACGGGACCCGGCTCCGCCGTTACAGCGGGAACCGGGGCCGCATCCGCAGCGGGGGCCTTCATGGCCTTCCGCATCTGCTCGAACTCCTTGCGGTAGGAGAGGTTCTTCTCCCGCAAGGCGCCGAGCTCGGCGCGCAGCCTGGAGTTCTCGTTGCCGAGTCTCCAGGCTTCCGACTCTGGATTCCGCGTCACCAGCGTGTCGACTATGTCCGACAGCCGGGTCGCAGCCTCCTTCAGTCGGCGCACGTATGCGCCCTTCAGGTTGCCCGACGTCTGGGCGACCTGGAGGATGTCGGCGACCTGGGCGCTCGCCGCTGGCGCGGAGCTCCCCAGGGCCGAGCACACGCACGTCCCCTATGAGCGCGGCGCACTGGCTAGCCGCGGCCAGTTTGGCAGCAGTGGCCTTCCTGGCCCTACGGCCCTTTTCCCCTTCGGTGCGGAGGTAGGCCTCCGCACCCGCGAGCGCTTTCGCTCGCTGTCGCGTCGCCCGTGCGACGCAGCGGCGATCGCGCCCGCGCCGGCGTGGAAGCACCCGATGTGCTTTCCGAGTCGGCGCTGCGGTCCCAGAACCGCTGCCTCGACTCGGGGACGAAGCTAGACGAAGCGGTGGCGGCGACAGTCCCAGTAGGGAAAGAAGACAACATCATCGCCGCCACCGCACCTATATCACCATCCCTAACAACGACCCCGGTCGTTGGCGCGGGTGAAGCCCGCGCGGCAACCGGTGTCGCGGGGCGGTCGTCCCCCACGCTGCGCACGGGTGAAGCCGGTGCGCAAGCCGATGCCGAGGGCACGGGTGAAGCCCGCGCGCTAGTCGACACCGTCGTGGGGCCATCGCCCCCTGCTGTCGCCGAGCCGGCCGCTGTGTACACCGACCTAACCGGTGTCGGCGCACATGCAGCCGCCTCGGCGTGCGGGCCGCAGAAGACGCGAATCGCGTCGTCGAGTGCGTATTCCAGCAAATCTGGGACGCTGCCCGACGGCGCGATGTCTACGTGGTCCACGAAGGCGCTTGGCCCCTGCACAGGTGAAGCCCGTGCAGGTGGCGTTTGCGCCCTGTAGACATTCTCTACGATGGCGTTCGCCGCGCTCACGGCCATGAGAACGGCCGAGTTCGCGGCGAGCACCACCTCCCTACCTACGGCCGTGTGTGCCGCGCTCTTGCGCGCGGCACGCATGGCGGGAACCCTAGCGCGGCGGGAGCCGAAGGCGGCCCCATCGTCGCGCTCTCCTTATCGCGGGGCCCGGCGGCGGTGAGGTCGACCACCGCCGATGCACCCCTATCGAAGCGGGCAGCCCGGTAGCCGTGACAACGGCTGGACCCGGGCGCCCGAGACGAGGTTCCGCGGCGCTGCGGCTGCGACGAACCAGGAAGACTTCTTTTCCCGCGTCTCCCTATCTCCTTCATGGCCCATCCATTGTTGGAGCCGCTGTGATCCCGCTTGCGCGGGACACTCGGCTCCTGGGGCCCTTCAGGGTACTTGGGCCGTCCATTACTGGAGGCCCTGACCCGAGAGGAGACCAGAAAGGCGCGCGAAAACACTACACACAAAAACCGTTACAAAAGCGCGCGCAACTGATTTTGCGCACGACACTAGCAAGCGGAGAGAGAAATGGGACTCACCGGCCAAAACTGCTTTCCGCACCGCAATCCAAACGAACAAACACTAGTACACTATCACCTGTACACAGAACTAACAATTTATCGCTTTTCCAGGTAGAAAAGCGCGAAAAATTGTATTAGATAGATGTGAGGAGCGCATTCGTGACCGCTACGCAAGGAAGCTGATCGCGAACTGAAACAAATCCAACATATCCCAACTATAGCCATCCTATGTCAAAATGATCCTAATTTTAATATAGATTTTTAAAAGTAGTATTTAAATATAATATAATAGAGCTTAGTATATAACTTAGTAGAAATAAAATGTATTAGAAATAAGTATCTTGTATTATATAGAATCAGATAGTAATCTTCTAGATCCATAGTTCCCTCTTTCATGAACCAAGAAAGAGGATAAACTGTTAATAAAAAAAAGGTTGGCAACGCGTGTCGCTCCCGGTGTTGCAAACATCTATAACTATTTGCCAGCTTAGCAATAAAATAAATGTAGGATTAGTTATTGTTTGAATGTGCCATGAATGTTTAAACGAAATCTCTTCCACATTTATATTTGTATGGATGGATTTGTTTGATTTTATTTCTGAAGTCAAATCTTACACATATATGTGAAATTGGCAGTTTTTATTTATATGTTTCGAGATCATAATTTTTATTAACGTTAGACGTTTTTGTTACCATAAATAAAAAAAAACAATAAACTTTTGATTTATACTGTTGCAAGCCGACACTAATCCTTTGTGCAGGTGTCTATTACCACTTTGAATTTGTGTGCTCTATTGTTCGCGCTAATCTCTTTATTCACACCGCCGTAAGAAGTCATAAAACCTTATTTCCTGTGTTGGTATTTCATGCGAATTCCTGGAAGCCATTAAGCAGACCATTTAAGGATTTCAAGAACTAGTAGGCGGCATGTTGCCAGGAGGCCATGTGTAATTTACAATTGGATGAAGGTCGGTCAGTAGAGAAATACGCTAGTCGTTGTGACTCCAAACGAGGCGATACCTAGTGCACTTTCGGGGCAAGTATCTTACAACGACGAACTTTTTAATCGACGATTTATGTGATAACGATTTTCTGCCCTTTTTTATACAGGAGAAATCCGTTTGAGGACCATAAGCCGTGCAAGGGGGAAAGGTCGCTGCCCGTGTGTGGGATTTGCCAGGTCGGGGTGGAAATAACACCTCACGTGTCAAGTGCTATTGCCACGCCGCAGTTAGAGATATCCACTAAAACCCCTGTCCAACCATCTAGCGTCCTTCGTCCAGGCTGTGGGCTCGCTTGCTCATTCACCGCCAGCCCAGACGGAGACGATTTTCTGCCCTACGGTTTGGTTTTGTTGTATTCGGCTATACTTGTAAGAACTGCGAATTAGGTGTGTGTACTTCTAATAAACTTTGTGATAATTCCAATGGTATTTTCGAATTTACATCCTACAAATACCCTACAAATTCGTAACAATACTAAGTAGAAGACATACAACTGTGTGAAAATTTAAATTATTATGAAACTCAAGAGCTATCTGATCCGTCATTTAGTATATAAATATAAGTGATTTTAAGACTTTAATATCCAAGAATAGTATTCTTTTTTCTAATCTACACCATTTGACATATTATTTTTGACCAATGGATTCACACTAAAATAAACTTAAAATTGAAATATATAATTAAAACATCCTATAACGTAAAAAACGACAAATAATAAAGAGGCCCCAAAACGCTGTCAGTTGGGAACGTTCCCAACACGCTGGCCGCGTTGGATGGCAACGCTTATGCGTTATCCAATATATTGGCCAGCCTTTTGGCCACAAATTCATATTACAAATTTCGTCGAGTAATTGCATCTCACATTACTAATTAACTTTTCTTTTTTAAACTTCTTTAGATTTTATATGTTTGAAACTTAATAGCTATTAAAGCCTTATTTTTATTCTTTAAATTAACTATATCATAATTTTTCATACAACAAAATATAATATTGCATGTCTTGTTTGCCTATAAGTAATTACTGCATTTCTCATGTTTCTTTTTATAAAGCTATGTACATCCTTAGTATTAGTGCAAGTTATTGTTGGTAAACCAAATAAATAAAATAAAAATAAAAGGAACTCGACACAGAGCTAACTTATATCCCGGGTCAGCAATAGGATACTTTTTATATCGATAAATGACGTAGTCGTTCCCGTGCCATAGACATAGTCAAAAATTATAGCGCTGCGGTCGCGTTTACTGGGTGCCGTCGTTGGAATTCACTGAAAAAATGTTGTCATGGCAACGCGAACGAACTTTAACTGTTACAATTCTTTAATATTTTTTGTTTCAGCTTACATCCATATATATATATACATATATATATATAACTGGCTGCCACCAAAAAGTACCACAGTATCAGCGCTTACTTTATTGGCGACAATAAATGCTCAATTTTTGTCATATTATAAACGATATTAAGAAATCTTTACGTCTGTTTGTTTGCATTGATGACAAGTATGAGTTTATTTTTATCTGCACTGTGTCGACTATTGTGCTAGCGCTTGCACGTTTCTTAAAGTGATTCCATTTATACCTATTGAATCTTTATATAGGCTAGTTTGCTATAGGGAGAAGTTGTTTACGGATAATACTATGATCTACGACACTATGATACGGATTATAGGTAGATTCATTTTGTTCACCAAGAAAATTTAAATTGACTTATAAATAAAAACACAATAAAATAAAAAACTAAACAAAGCTATGTTTTACTGACAACTTTTTATTCGAGACAATAAATTTTACGTAAATATCGGGTTGGCAACTACCTAAATAAGTCATTGCGGATTTTAAATAAAAACTCAAAATTTTTATTTCAAAATATAACTTTTTTTCAATTCATGTATGCAACGATACATTGAGCTTTTTTGAAATATCACTTGTGTTGTGCTATGACGATCTTAATCGATAATGGCCATGACCTGGGTGACCTGGGTCTCATCGACTTCAACTGGACGGCCAGATCGTTGAGCATTTTTCAATAAAAAATCACCAGAACGACGTCTGGCAAATAAATTTTAACACTGCTTTTTTTCAAGGCTTCATTCCCATATACGGCACATAACTTCTTGTGTGTTTGACTTTTCGGAATTAATACAATAAAAAATGTCTGAAGTGCACGTCTTTTTCTGCCATTTTTAAATTGGAATAAAACAAAACTAAAGAACTAATCGAAATATATTTTTTTACTGAATGAAAGGTAGAAGTCCAAATAATAAGAAAAAAGATTTGATATTTTAAACATTTTACGAAACAAAAGAAAGTAAAATCCATCTGTCGACAAAATCCCCAATAACTTTGTATAAAAAGTGGTGTTTTAGATTATACAATAGAATAGAATATACTTTATTGCACACAATGTTACAAAATAAATTCATACATACAATTGTAAGGGTAGTACAATGGGCGGTCTTATCGCTGGGAGCGATTTCTTTCAGACAAACTTTGGATCGACAGAAACACGGTATGGATGGGGTTAGGTATGCAATAGATATAATATACTAATAATAATATACGTAAATATAAATGTACTAGTTGTGTGTCGTGAAACAACATCATCCCAAGCATATAACTAAATAACATTATTATTCAGTTACTTTGAGATAGTGTTGTTTCACGCGCTCATTAAACGAATGCACAGACTTGGCTTCTTTTATGTTTTGAGTAATGTAATAGCCATGATATTTGAACAATTATCCTGAAAATCAGTTCCGATATTTAAAGCTACACAGTTCAGCGGTTGTATTACCCTCAATCGGACCAATTTTTATAGCTACTCTTAGGCGAACTATACGGTGGTCATGTGCTGATATATGCCCTCTGCCACATGAATAGCTGGTATCCTGGAGTATTTCCAAACCTATTTCGATATCTCTTATGTTATTTTTTAATTTAAGTTTCTTTTTCATTTGTTATTAATTCTGTCAACATGGATTCCGAATAATAATATATTACACGTAATATTTTTTACATTCTATTTTATTGTACAAAAATGTTACATAAAATCAAGAACATAAATATTAAAATAGATAGTACAATCGACAGTCTTATCGCCCATTATTATTTCTTCCAAAGAATGTTTGGATGGAGTATAAGAAGGATAAGTAAAGTCGGTAGTTGCTAAACCAGCACTTTTACGTAAATGTTAGTAAAAAAAAAATATGTAGTCATCTGTATGTTAAGGTTTATTTTTAGGCTACATTCATCATGTAACATGAACCATTGCTACCCACAATAATAAACATGATACACTCCTAAAGAACCGATACCGCAATGAACAATATCCCTATTAATCTGTACCAATATATAAAATAAAAGTCTCTCTGTAATTACAAAATGCCTAATTTCAGTGAATGCTGCTATTTATGCGGTGTCGATAATGATGAGATGTTTTCGATTAAACCTTTTTAGGGTAGAGCTTTTAGGGTTCCTGTCAGGGCCTAGCGGAGTGGCTAGGCCATAAACTCGTAGCCCTAGCATAAAGGCGAAGGATGTAACACCGAAGGATTTTAGTGGGTATCCTCGGGTAACAATGGCACTCCAAGGAGTGCTACTGCCACTCCAACGTGGCGAATCCCACACTTACCCACAGCGTTTCCCCCGCGGTGGTTTGTCCTCAATCAGATTGCCCTCGTTAGAAAAAAGGTTTTTAAGGATTTGTAGCCAAAAAAAAGCGTTGGTCACTTACACGGATCCCTTCATTGTGCTTAAAGAGTAAAAGTAATCTGTATACTGTGCATCTTTTTAAACGATTTCCAAAAGGAGGAGGAAATTCTTAATTCAACTGTATGTTTGTCGTAACAAAATTTTCACCGTCAATTATAGGACCGATTTTAAAGATTTTTTTATTCCAAAGACCACATCCCTGAGGTAACCCCATTGTCACCAAGTCCCAAGATCCCAGGGAAATCGAGAGTAACTCTTGCCGAAGAGCGCCGAGCACCTACACTGTTCAAAAGGCAAACTTGTATACGCGTACCTGTATTACAATTTCTACAGGCGCTTAATATATTATTTTTAAAGCTATTCAAGTATTTCTGTAACTAAAAAGTTTTTTTTACAAAAAACAAAACGATATCAAACAAAAAAGTAAAATATTAATATTTTTTACAACATATTAAAGTCTGTGCCAAGTAAAACATAAAAAACTACAACAAAATTGCAAAATGCATCTCCTTCAAGATGTTGTAGTGTAGAAACTATTTACTATTTGCTTTTTAGTTTGAAGTCGGTTTACTTCGTGTTAAAAAATATATAAAGAGTACTGTATTTTATTCTTTGTTTAACTCAATATATGAAATGCTCTTTGGACCGCGTAAAGACCTACATTACAACTTCCTGTGTCACTTACGAACCCGTTTGCTTCATGGGTCAAGTGTGGATTGGTTACATTGGCCAGTTCAAAGTCACTAAGATGATACATGACTACCGGTTTTGTTCGAAAGCTCTGAGATAAACTTCGTAGTGATGTCGAATGAGGTTTATTTGGTCAGCAAGTGTTTTGGGTTGCCATGTTGTCATTTTACTAAGTAATGAATATATAATTTTTACTTATTAAAGATACGTCATATTAAAACGCTTACTTTATGATCTATGTCATAATTTTATTTTTTTAGTCTTTCTTATAAAATTACATTATTTTAAGAGGCTTTAGAAAAATTATTTCCACTTTTACGTGTAAGTAGGTACGTATAAATCTTTTAATTCTTCTAACACGCTTGTATTAGCGTCTCCTGTATATTATATGTAGCGGAATCTTTTAACGACATTTTCAACTACTTCCAGAGGTTGGGTTTGTTTTAAAATTTGCACACGTGATAAGGCCAATGGTTTGATTTTGATTTAAGATCAAAGAAATAAAAAGAAAAATAGGCGCATATGTACGTATATATATATATATATATATATATATATATATATATATATATATATATATATATATATATATTATTGTAAAAAAGCGTGCATTAAAAAAATATACATATATATATACAGACGAATTCAGAACCTACTCTCATTTTAAACTCGGTTAAAACATCTCATGATTGAATTTAAGACAGACTATAAGATAGAATCGCTTGATAACTAAAAACAAGTATTTGATTTAATCACATTACGCTTATATTGAAGCCAGTGAACATATAATTATTAAATACATACATCTCATATATTAGCATATAGCACTAGCCGTTTGAATTAGAATTTAATTTAAACTTCAAACGATTCCTACTAATGTCTAACAGCACTAACCATAACATTTAGATGAAGTACTCCAATTCTATATCCGTGGTAATTTAAGTGAATTATAATACTAATAGAATTGATTTCAAGTACTCCAGACATTGAAATCGATACTATTTATTAAATTCAATCATCTGAATTCATTAAGAAGGTCAGTAACCATATTAAATTAAGGTCATCTCTAGTTTTGTCAGTTGATATTGGATTTAAAAATAGTCGAAGATCACAATCTGGTATCAAGGCCAGTTTAGTCACCGATGCGGCAAAATTAGAAAGAATGATGTCTTTGTTTGTTGCGTCTTTTTGAATGTTGTGCTTTTAGACAGATGTGTAGTCGGTTTGATCATCTGTATTTGGAAATTAGATAATTTTAAAACTATTCGGAAATGTATTAACTACTGTAAATTAAAAAAAATATGTTAATAACAAGCAGACATTAAAATAGATATATGTTTTAGTAGACTGGAGAAGTTAACACGAATTCAATTACGTAAAGTTCAGATTTATAACCGACATCGTCAGCCTATGGCAATTCACTGATGAGCATAGTCCTCCCCAAATTTGTGCTATATATCCTGTTCTTTTACTTGCCTCAGGCTAACTACCTACCGGCCTTACACAGGTCGTCGGTGTACTGTCTTTAAGAGCGTACTACGTAATAGCAAAACGTGGTATTCTTTCCAGGACTTTTCTGTTCCATCAATCATCTCTCGCAGGACAGATGTGATCGGCTCATTGCTGGTTTTGCGAGCTACGCTACCTTGATCCTCTTACAAATATCCTAATTTCGGTTTCTATGCATAAGAAAGAGTCCGAGCATAGCTCGCTCATAGTTTGCTGATCGATATGGAATTTGTGGAGAAATCTTGACGTCAGAGTCCACGTTGCGCATAAACTGGCCCATTTTTCATTTTCCGTAACCTCTATTATGTGTATTCTCATTAATGACAGTACGGAAATGTATTGAAAATGTTATTTTACATTTGTCTATTTGTGATGATAAAAGATTTTAATTTTCAGGATAAAAAGTATCTACTCTATTTTTATCTTAACTATCTAGAGAACATGACTATATATATGCAATCAGTTCATCTCTAAGACAATGAAGAAATGACAAACAAACACCCACTTTCACAGTAATCGTTTATCATGGATAATAAAAATGGTAAAATAATACATCGTTAAGCTACCTAATGTTCACCTATTTCATCACTACTTGCATTAAAACGATCGATATAATAATTAGAGATGGGCGGAAATTCGTTTTACATTCGGTTTGACCGAATTGCGGCAACTTGAGCCGAAGTTCGGCAGTCGGCCGAAATTCAGTTTAAATGCCGAACATTCGGCGCAAGAAAAAAGTAAAATAAAATAAATAAAATTAGTTCTTGATTGAGTCTTTGCCTAATTAAATAGACATCAACTTAAAACAACAAAAAAAAAAACTTATTATTCCTCTAAGAAACATCAGTAAGTAAGGCAACTGCTTAATTATAATGCGTAACTTGAATAAAATTAAAAACAAAACACGTCTAAGGGACATCAGCAATTACAACTTTAATTTTGATTGAAATCACTTTTTACGAATTAGACATTAGAATTATGATTGACATTTAGAATGATGTCAATTAGAATACATGAATTTAGAATTATGAAATGGTGATTTTTTTTCAATCAAAGATCTAAAAATCTATTCATTTATCAACATACTCATACTTAAAATTTACTAGAGGCAGGTTATGGTTTAAAAACGACTAAAATTCGGCGTTATCAAGTCACGACATGTTGCTCTTGCGAAAGCGTGGCGAAATCAAACCGAAGTTCGGCCGAATTTCGGCCGAATTGTTTGTTTTAACCGAATTTTCGGCCGAAGTTCGTATTCGGTTCAAACAATATTCGGCCCATCCCTACTAATAATCATTTGCATAAAACAACGCTATTAAACTTACATTCTTTTCAAAATCAGCAATTATGAATTCATTGAACACCACATTTTTAGAGTGAAGTTTAAGCAACCTAAATTTTAAAATAGCACTATAAGTCGCAATTTGCCATGAATAATGCAATCATGCATACATGTAATGTATTACTTCGACAGTACACGTGACTGGAGTAAATATCAAACGGTTCTTGGTACTGCCGTGTATCGAATGGAAAACGAGTAAAGTATTATGAGCGGCATATCATGTATATATAATATAATAGTAAGACAGAAGTTATATCGATGTACCGGAACAGTAGATATCACAACATTCATAATTTCGATTGGACAATGATCTCTATCTTTTAATTCACAAGAATATTTATTTGATTTTCATTTCGACATTTCCGCCACTTTTCAGTACGCCCTGATCACGGAAGACAAAGATGTCAAGTTTTAATTAGTAATGTTAAAGTTATTATTTAACTTACCCCCGACTTGTTAATTTTAATTTTTGTTTTTGGTTGCTATATTTAACTATAAAGGGGCATAATTTAATTTACCACCGCTTCGCAAGATGTTTTGGCTTAAAGAGAAAAAGCGGCGCAAGAAACTCTTCAGCAACATGCCTAGTAATAGTAGTTTGTTACACGAGAGGTGAAAGTGGCCTATTTAGGCATGAAATAGTTTGGCGCACGAGCGTAGTGAGGGCACTAATGTTCTGCTACTAAACTAACACTCTGCTTTTCATTTCGAATATGAGGGAAGTAAATGAAAACTGATTAGTTAAACAAACAACTACTGCTCTAATGAAATCAGGCGTTAAATTCATATCTAAATCTAATAAAGTCATTTAATACGTCACATGTGAAACGTCAAGTAAATTTCTTTTCCAGTGGCATTCTACCAGCCAGTATTTTTTGTCACTGTTAATAGTAAATATTTAGCTCAAATTTATGTATATTAAATAATAATTTAGTGAAAAGTAATTTATAAGTATAAAATGATGTTACGCAATTGTGGATAAGTTTTTATTACAATTTATGCCGCGATTTAACAGTGGCTGTAAAAAAAGTTGAGACATGTGTCGCATGTATTATCTATGGTTCGTATACTTTTTTTACATTTTTTGACAGCAGGGAAAATTATTTCCCAGGTACGAAAAGTACTGTTTTCATCCATGTGATCAGGCAACTTCAAATGTACTTTCAGAATATGAGAAATGATAAATATATTTTCAATAAGTAAGCTAGAAGTTTTTATATATTTTTGTTCACCCTTTTTCTACTGACGTGTATTTAATGAAAACAAGTACAGTATTGAATTGTTAAAAGCGTAGTCAAATTGTAAATTACATGGATGTACCAAATTTAGATTCTAGTAGTAGTAGTACAATTCGCCACAATGACAGGCAAAGAAAGGACTTAGTCCTTACACTCTCTTTTGTTGTTTATTTCAGTTTGCTAGTAAAACGACATCAGCATGTTATAACTATGATAGTTAAGGATTTAAGTTATTCTAAGCATACACAAAGCTGATCTGTGACAAAACGTTCCCTAATACGACTGGCTTTACCCAAAACGGCGCTAAAGGTTAGAGAACTAGCAAATCATTGGACACTGAAATTCGAATTAACATGCAGCATTGAGAAACACTAAATAAGTCCGTAAATTGAACACAAAGAATACTAATGATTTTACAATTCTAATACAGCACCTATTCTAAACCAATTAAAATGTAGATTCTAAACAGCAAGGTGGCACTTTTAAAAACTATTCACGTA
Organism: Dendrolimus houi; assembly: GCA_039645545.1. NCBI lineage: Eukaryota > Metazoa > Arthropoda > Insecta > Lepidoptera > Lasiocampidae > Dendrolimus > Dendrolimus houi. The sequence goes on from CM077133.1 coordinate 9,724,809, forward strand.
TGAATTAGTTTTGCAATTCAGAATTCGTGTACGTCTATCCGTATATTGTGATACGATATTTTGTAGTCTATTTACGTCTACTCTATTACACAATGAGAAAAATTCAGTCACGATATGCCTATGAAATTTTACACGCTTAGTTTCGTGAGCATTAGGATCCTCTTTATATTGTTAAATATAATCTAGAGAAGTATCTATACCAATACCAATGGGATGCGACCTGCGCGAACATGTTGGCCGCATCCTATTTACAAAAAACAGGTCTAGATCGGCCGGTTCGGCGGCGGAAACAGCTGAATCACCCAAGCGGCGCAAATATACAACCCTCGGTGAAAATTATGTTTGTGCCGTTTGCTGTTGATACGCTTGAACTGTGGGGTCCAGAGGCCATGAGCCTCTATAAAGACATTTCAAAATGACTTATTGAATCTTCCGGAGATCAGAGGACTTAACCTGCGTCCCATTCCCGCGCTTATGTAGAAGAACATGAGGTCAAGGACAAGGCTACTCCCTTGATCATGACCAACTTCACCAACAGAGGTTTGACCCGCCGCATCCCCATTATGCAGTGAACCCTGCGATGGAATCATGGGAGGAGATTTTGCGCATACATACGTCTCCGGGAGTCAGTCTCACGATTGCGCCTACATCCTCTTGGGAGCGTCGCACCTTGGCAAGCACCTCCGCCTGGAGATTCCAGGGCAGATCACCTGCCACGAGTGTCGGCGTCATAAGTTCAGAGGGCTGGTTCTTACCTTGAACAACGGATCAGTATGGTGATCCAGCGAGGTAACGTAGTCAGCCTTCTAGGAACCTCTACCCATTGACTTCGATGACCTAGGCTTAGTATTCTACTTATAGTCTTAAGGGATTAAAGGTAGAATATAATATAAGCTAACTTTCCTTCATTGTACTAGTTTTTAGATATAATTTTAAAAATATTCTAAACTTACGACATGATAATCTATTTCAATATACAAGATTAAAGTGTCTGTATGTGATTTTAAATTTAATATCTAAGTGTTCCTTTTAGTTTTAAATATATTATCTAATAGAATATCTACCTATTTATGCCAATAAATAATATGGAACATATTTGTACCATTACACGTGGTAGAGCCATGCTGCAATCATTATCTTCATTAAAGCTCTCAGTGCCGGTTCGATCGGTGTGATACCAGGCTCTCACCGAATATCGGCCTGAAACAGTCCTGAGCTAATCATTTTTCGTGCGATGAGTGAGAGTTCCGATGGCCCAATTTCTCATCCCTCTATCACATTTTCCCTATCCAATCTCCCTATTTCGATTCCATATCTCATTCCTTCTATCCAAATCGTCTTGTCTTATCCGTCTTTCTAATCCTCTTCATCTTATCCTAAAGGCTGGCAACGCGTTGGCTTCGCTCTTGCTGTTGCAAACGTCTATAGGCCACGGTAACCACTTTCCATGACCTGGACCATGTGCCTGTTTGCCAGCTTCGCAAAAAAAAACTGTGATTTGAAGTAAATTTATAATTTAAGTGAAAAACGCTACTGTTATGATGCCTAATCAAAAAATACCGTTTTTAAAATCTTTTTCGTTTAAATTTTGTATGAAAAATTATCATGAATAGACTCCGAAATTACTCTAAAAAACATTACGCATATTTATACAGAACATGAATTCTGCCATTGTTTGAGGCAACTCGTTGTAATGAGAAAATATATTAGTTACTGGTCTATAACGTTTTATGACTGGAGAACAAGGCTGCATAATTAAGAGCTAAATAACTGCTGTAAATAATGGAATTCAATAATTAAAAGAGTTGCGTGTTAAACTTGTTGAGTTTGCGAATGTAATTAAAATTATTACGTAACTATTCCAATGTAATATTGATTATTACGATTACGTGCACAACATAGGCGGTAAAGGTTTTTAAAAAGTAAACGTGATATTCACTTGATATTTCATTTTTTCTTGCAAAGTCCAAATGTTAGATTTAAATGAAAGATCGATTAAGAATCGCTAGCATTGTTCAGGCGTAGTTTTAATTGTGTCTAACGCTTGCGAAAACCTAAGATACTGAGGGAAATCAAACCAAATACTGTTAAAGAATGTTTTTGAATATTCGTTTAAGGGGCATTATTGTATTTTGGTTATTTGTTTTTAAACTAGAACTTTCTATGCACATTCACTCGCGTAGGATGGTATATACATCAGTCACAGTCAGGATAAATAAAAAAGATACTAGTTATTATATCTTTTAATGCTTACATTTTGTTCTTTTTTAAATAATAATTTCAGCTACACTAGTGTTGCGGATGTTCATATGAAAAGGTAACAAGTTACTGCGGACCTATTGATTTTCTAAACAACATACAAACCAATATTATCAGTATTACATTATATAATTACTAGTATATGCCCGCGACTTCGTCCAATCTTGACTTAAAATTCCCACGGGATTTCCGGGACACAAAGTACCATAGCTATCGTTTTAGTGAAAACTTTGTCGGAATAAGCTAATTTTATGCACCTGAACAACTGCAAACCGCTCCCTGGAAAATTCCCGCGGGATTCCCGAGATAAAAAAATATCACACATTTTGTTACACAAAATTTGCTATCGATCAGTGACAAAACCACTTTGGAATTCGATTTTTTTTTAATTTGGCCATTTTAAATTATTCCCAGAAAAATTCAATTTAAATTTAAATAAAAAGTAGTGCAGACTAAGTCTAAAAATTTGCTGTAAAATCAGCCAAAACCGCATCGAAATCGGCCCAGTAGCTTCTCCGTGAATCCCGAACGAACTAACAGACAAGAAATTTTAAAAAAATTGCATCGTGTACTCCATCGTTTATATAGTGTATTCCAGTCGTTTTTTTTAATAATTTCAATGTACAGACATGGCATGTTTAAAATATTATAGATATAGCATGAACAATTTTATACTTAATATATTAACAAAAAATATACATATCCGAATAACATACTTTTACGCTTATTTTATGTATACTAAAGTATAGATTTATACAACTATTAGGCTCTATTATTATAATAGAAAAAATCTTGTCTTATTTAAAAAGTTAAGCCGGTAGAAATCTATTTATGTTCATTCATCATTTTACTTACTACATTGTTGCAGGCATATAATTTATAATACATTCAAGTAATATATTATTAGCAAAGCTTAATAACATTTTATGTGTAACAAGAGTATCTAACGCTATCAATAGAAGACCGGTTGGTATGAATGACTAGATTATCATAAGCTTTATTACTGTACAATAAAAATATTTTTTAAACGGCAGTGAAAGACAGGTATTGATTGTTTAATTTGACAAGCAAACATGCTGCCAGATCAAAGTTATAGATGCTTAATCTGTAGAATAAAAAACGTGTGCGTCTCGGGACGCCCGACAGAAGTGATAACTTAAACTAATTTAAGTTGAACTATTTAATTTTGAAATTGTTTAACTTGAGAAAAGCTTAGGTTATTACTTAAATTTTATGTGTATAGCGCGTGGGTTAGAGTGAGACAGGAGGAGCCTGCCTACCGCTGCCGTATGCGTGAGAGAAAGGGAAGCCAGACAGACTGGCGCCGTAACGCGTTACGTAACGAAGTGGTTTACCCTTCCATAAGAAGTTATCACTTCAAAAGTCGACCGAGCGTGTGCAATTCGCGCACATATTTCAATAGGTTCCGTATAGGTGTCAAACATTCATTGTTTTTGTCGTTTGACTTACCCTAAAGTAACATTTAATCAAATACCCTGTATTTCAAAACTTACTAAACGAATCTTACTCAAACCTATCATTAACATTGACAGTATTTTTTTAACTCTAGACCTTTTGCGCCCCAAAACTCTTTCTTGTTTTTTGCTATAAGGGGAATATTATATTTATGTTCCTGCAGTACAAAATTACAAATACTTCGCTTAAAATGCCAAAAAAATATGTAGGTCAATTAAATTACAGAGAAAGAAAAAACGGTTTCTTGTTAACACCGAAATGCGGGAAGCTTTTAGTGGATTTATTATTTTCGATTTTGACCTTATCCACGCACAAAGCGGCGTTATTTTTTTTATAACCTTATTTTCAGAGTAATAATTCCTTTGGCTTCCTGGAAATGCAGTGGAATAAATCGCGTAGTAGTAGTAAGTAATGTTTGTCAGTTCACATACTGTGAAGAATTATGTATAGGTATAGATATAATGTAATAGGTATAAATGTATGGGTAATAAAAATAAATAACTGTCTTGTAGGTAAAGGGCCATTTACACGGAGAGAGTTTATCGCACCTTATGGGGTGAAAATCTTATAAAAATAGTATAAGATTACGTTCATACGTAGGCGATACTCTTTAGACAATAATCGGATTGACATGTTTACATTCAATCAAATAACAAAAACTCGCCTACGCGTATGTCATACGATAATCGTAAGGTAATTGTCACTAAGAGTTTTGTTTACGTTACGACACAAATCCTATTGAGACATTTGCCTACGATTTCTCGACTTGTCTCAACTAGAACGTATCGTATGATATGATTTCAAGTTCATGTGAGTATCGTACAAATCAGTTTGAACCGATTTGATTGCGCGACTTGCCTTTCGAGCTCGGTGATGAGGACGGTATTTTGTATTTTGTTTGCACAGAGACTTCAATATTTAATGACCAGGCGATTATCGCCCTTCTACGTACGCTATCGTATGTTTAGTTTGTATGATAACTTTTTTTCTAGCTTTCGACAGCCGTATTTTGGAGGCAAGAAACTCTCTCCATGTATATGGCCCTTTACTATAGTGAAGGGGGTGACTCGTATAGGGTGGAGGAGCGAGATGAAATATGCTCCTCCGTCTCAAAGGAAGATCTCTTCCAGCGAGGCTACTGTTGCTCCTCGCAGGCCTAGGCCCATCTGTTATTGTTAATAATAGTAAGAATTATTGAGACAAAAATAACCGAGTGTTGATTCTCGCTTAACCTTTGACAAATCGGAAATCCCATCTTAAACAACAATTTATTGTGCTCATTTGAACTTTATTACATTTACACTGATCGGAGACAAAGAGTGAGGTGCGTGAATCATAGCGAATACCAGCTACATAACTAAAACAAACACCAATGCTCTATCAACACTGCAAGTGAGCTTGTATGTACATTTGTTTCTTCTTCACGAACTTAGCAATCTATAATATCTATTACTTCTATACTGATATTATAAAGAGGAAAGATTTGTATTTTTGTATGTTTGTAACGAATAAACTCAAAAAGCACTGTACCGATTTCAAAAATTCCATCACCATTAGAATGCTTTTTTTTTTTCTGGCGGGGGAAATGCATTTTGCACATACCGGGTCCTTTGCTAGGGATTAGACCGTTGTTGATCATGGAGGCTTTCCACTGAGGCAATCCAAACAATAATCAACCGGCTTGTGTGGAGACTCGACTAATCAATACCCCACTAAAACCACCCTCCTCCCATGTGCCCCGCGCTTATGGTAGGAAAGGCGTGAGATACAGAACGTAATTACGCCCACACCGATCCTAGCGCACAAGTGCTTGAGAATGCCCCGGGAGAGGCAAACTCACTTCGTCAACAGGGGTGAAGACTCCTCTGCTCCCTAGATGCTAGAGGGCCCCTGCAGCGGTATTTCAGGGAGGGAGGTCATGCGCATACCTGCGCCTCCGGGCTCCTGACTGACGTCGGCGCCCGCGAGACTCTACCATCTCTCTCCCTATCTCGTTCCGCGGCCTCCTTGTGAGACACTACCGTCTCGCAGAAATTGGCCGCACCCACCCACCAATCGTCGCTGTGCAGCATAGCTTGCACCAGATCGCTCAGCGATTCGATCGGTCCTACAAGTGTCTCGAGTTCAAACCTCTGGGGTGCCCATGCTGCGCACTCGACTAACGTGTGTAACGCCGTGTCTAGCGCGCCACACTGGCGGCATTGGGGTGAAGGCAAGCAGCCCGCAATCTGACACAGATACTTAACGAAGCAACCGTGCCCGGTAAGTATCTGTGTCATTCTGAAGGTCAGGGTCCCGCATTTCCGCGAGAGCCATCGCAACAGCTGCGGTCGAACCGCTTCCACCGTGTCAATGCCAGCAACAGGGTTTTCCAACTCTACTGACCAAGCTTGGATCATGGCCGCGGTTTCCCGCGTCCTGATCACCTGGAGTTCGGCCTGGCCATAGACCAGGCCATGGGCGAGGGCATCCTGTCGGGAACGCCGAACTTTGGCTATCACGTCCGCCTGGAGAGGCCAGGGCGGATCGCCTGCCAAGAGTGTCGACGCCGTCCACGACACTGTACGGTATCCTCGGATGGTCCTCACCGCCAGGACCCGTTGTGCGCGGCACAGCAAAGTCCTATTGTGGCGGTGAAGTGCAGTGGACCATACGGGTGCACAGTACAGGGCCATACTCCTAAGGATGCCCATGTAGAGTTTCCTAGTCGTCTCCCCCGGTCCCCCCACGTTGGGAAGAAGCCGAGAGAGGGCGCCTGCGGACCTCACGAGTTTGGGAACTAGCTGTTCAAAGTGCGCTTTAAACAGCCATTTCCCATCGAGAATTAGCCCCAGATATTTCATCCGGGGGCCTACACGAATGTCCACCCCTTGGACTGTAACGGACAAGTCCGCGGGGGGGTTACGAAACCGCCTATGGAACATGATGGCCTCCGTTTTCGCGGGGGAGACCTTCAGGCCCAGCCTACCTATTCTTCGGACCACGATCGCCAACCCGGCGTTGGCGAGGTCCACGGATTCCGCGAATGACGCAGCGCGTGCCGTGAGTAGGGTGTCGTCCGCAAAGCAGATTAGTCCTATTCCGGGCAGGACCGGAACCCGAAGGATCCAGTCATAACCGACGTTCCAAACAACCGGCCCGAGGACCGATCCCTGTGGGGCGCCGCACGCGACGCGTCGCCGACCTATCGCGCGATTCTCGGACTCGCCGCCCTCCCAAAGGATGTACCTATCCTGGAGGTACGCGCCCAACAGCCTCGTGAGGTACGGGGGAACTCCATGTGCACGGAGCCCCTCCCTGATCGTCTCGTGAGGGAGGCTGTTAAAGGCGTTCGCTATGTCTAGCGAAACCGCCAGGACAGTATCCTTTGCTTGGACTGCGTCGTCCGTTACAGATCGCAGTGTCTCGAAGGCGTCCAACGTGGAGCGCATCCGCCGAAACCCGAACTGCGTCTGTGCTAGCCCCGGCTCCACAGTATCGAGATGCTTAACGAAGCGTTCCGCTAAGATCTTCTCGAAGACCTTGGCGACCTCGTTAAGCAACACGAACAATCGATCTTTATCAGAAGGGGTTGTTCCACTAATATGGAAATCTGCTTTTGTAACACCGGTTCCTAAAAAGGGTGACAAGTCCAATGTTGAAAACTATCGCCCGATCTCAAAATTATGTCTTTTTTCTAAGGTTCTGGAACGTGTGGTCTATAATGAAGTTTACGCAGCAGTTCATAATCAACTAGGTGAAGTGCAACACAGTTTTCTTCGAAAACGATCGACTGCCACCAACCTTGTGCTATGCAATGAATACATTACTAAGGGGATGGAACAAGGTGCACAAATAGACGTCATATATACTGATTATAGTAAATGTTTCGACCGCATTGATCACGGTGTGTTGCTAAAGAAACTTTCGGCCGCTGGAATACATGGTGATTTGTATTGTTGGTTTTGCTCGTATATAAATAATCGCACACAGGCTGTAGTTTTGCGTGGCTATACTTCTTACTGGTATACCATACCTTCTGGCGTACCGCAAGGTTCATTACTGGGGCCTCTTCTGTTCATTATTTTCATAGCTGATATAAAATCATGTTTTAAAAACTCTAAAATCTTACTGTACGCTGATGATATGAAAGTTTTGAAGGAAATAAAAACTTCATATGACGCTGATTATTTACAGGAAGACCTGGACAGATTTGTAACCTATTGCGTGCGTAATAAATTACAGCTTAATATCTCAAAATGTTTTCAAATTACTTTTTCTAGGCAACGTTCAATAGTTGAATTTAATTATAAGCTTAACAATAAATGTATTACAAAAGAAAATAGTATCAAAGATCTTGGTATCATTCAAGATAACAAACTTGTTTATGATCAGCATATAACTCACATTGTTAATAAGGCATCCAAAGCTTTAGGTTTTATTATTAGAAATTCAGGAAACTTTCACACGTTAAAAACGATTAAAATTTTATATTGCTCATATGTGCGAAGCTAGTTAGAATATGCATCTCCAGCGTGGAACCCAATGTATCAACTATATGCAAAGCGTATTGAGGCAGTGCAGAAAAAATTTCTTCGATATTTAGACTATAAATCTAGCCAAAACATAAATAGTTATCTTGAACGTTGTCAACACTACCATTTCCTACCTTTGGAGTACAGGCGGAATGTAAATGATATTTGTTTTCTACTTAATATAACCAGCGGCTTTATCGACTGTCCTGAACTTCTTTGTAATATTGGACTACGCACTCAACAATTGGGCATTAGGCAGAGACAGTTGCTGTATGTACCCTTTGCATCCACCAACTATAGGCAAAATTCTTTCTTTCTCCGCAGCGCCTCACAATTTAACGATCTAGCATTAAAATTAAACATTGATATCTTTGTAACTAAACCCAACACCTTTAGAAACATAATGAACAAAGAATTTTTCAAAGAAAACTAGTTTTTTCCAAACTGCTCAATATGTATTCAAATTCAAATTCTCTTTTCAATCTTTTAATTTCACTTTTTCAATTTTTATAATTTTTCAATCACCATCATCAACAACACACTGACACACACACACACACACACACACACACACACACACACACACACACACACACACACACACATACACATCTTCATCAATTAACCTGAGCAAGTCTATATGCTAAGGCTTGTAATTAGCAATACTTTTATTTATGTTGTTAATATATATCGTTATTTGTCTGTAAGCCTTACTAAAATAAATAAATAAATAAAATAAACACTATGGGCCTGTAGGCGGACGGATCGTTGGGAGGACGGCCTCCCTTGGGAATCAGGCATAACCGGCCCTCCTTCCATTGCGACGGGAACTGACCTGCGCGAATACAGGCATCGAACAGATCCCGCAGCTGGCCGCGTAGGTGTGTGGCGGCCAGAAAGAGGAGCCGACCTGGAACCCCGTCGGGTCCCGGAGCCGTCTTCCTGCCCCGGAGCCGGTCCAAGGCGATGTCTAACTCTTCCTCGGTGATGGCGTGAGGCTCCACCTCCGAGGTGTCGGGAATGATTGGACCCATATCGGGGGGAGTGAAGATCCCCGGATCCGGGAAGAGCCCATCGATAACCGACCGGAGGACCTCGGGTTCGAGCGTTTCCGTAACCGTGGAGGTGCAAGGCCGCACGGTACGGACGCCCCCAAGGGTCCCGGTCCAGTGTCTCGAGGAGCTCCTCCCGAGCCCGGGCTTTCGCTCGCAGGATTGCGATCGAAAGGGCCTTTCTGGCCTCTCTGAACTCCCCCACGAGTCCATTCTCCTCAACATAGTCTGAAGGACGACGCGCTCTGCTGCGTTTGAGCCTGTGGCTGATTCTGCGGTCTGCCTTCCGCAGTTCAGCCAGCTCCTCAGTCCACCAGTGGACCGTTGTGCGCGGCGGCGGTCGTTTGGCTCGAGGCATAGCAGCGTCGCAGATCCTTTTGAGGGATTTGCGCATGTGCTCAGCCTGCGCCTCCAGATTCCCCAGGTCGGCTGGATAGATCCAGCATTCGATGATAGCCCTCTCCTTGGCCTGCTCCGCGTCGAGCTTGGTAGAGCCCAGCGCGGGAGCCGGGAGGGGCCCTGAACAGGGTTGGCGCTAGGCGAGGGGGAGAGCTCGAACCTGATGTACAAGTGATCAGACAGAGTCTCCACCTCTTCCAGCACTCTCCATCCTACCACTCTGCGGGCGGCCGCATGTTTGGCGAATGACAAGTCGATGATCGATCCACCCCGCGCACGTACGCAGGTCTGGACCGACCCCTGGTTCAGGATGGACAGGTTGGATTGAAGCGCCCAGTCTTCAACCGCCCGTCCCCTAACATCGGTAATCGCGTTCCCCAGGATTGGTGCTTGGCATTGAAGTCGCCTAGGACGAATATCGTCTTCGGCGCTAGTCTGCCGACGGCTGCCCTAATGGAGTCCAAAGCGAGCTCGTACTCCGCCAGGGGGCGGCTCCGCGAGAGGTACACGCCTATGATGACGTAACATCCGCTTTCCGTCACCGCGTAGCCCTTTCCTCTTTCGAGACTGGTGAGCGGTGTGCCAGATCCGGCTCTGGCGACCACGGCCACCACATCGTCGAGATCCCCCACCCAGTTCCTGGCTGGGGGTACGTAATAAGGTTCGCTTATTACGGCCAAGTTTGCTTGCCACTCCGCCATCGCCTGTAGGCACAAGTCCTGGGCGTCGGGGGAGTGGTTGACATTCGCTTGGAAGAGTGTTAGGGGTGTACTGGGCATTTAGGTGTCCATAAGTACCCCCCTTCCACTCGCCGGTCGTTTATTCGCCCTCGGGTGGACGAATTTACCCTTGACGTATGGGGGCTGGCAGTGCCTCGCCAACGTCGGGTGGGTAGCGCGTTTGCCCCCCGCCGCGCAAACGGCGCAGTGGGGGTCGCGGGCTGTGCAGTCCGGCTGCTTGTGTCCGCCCTTACCGCAGCGGAGACACAAGCCGGTCCGGTCCGGGCACGAGTCCGGGCAGGTCTGGGTGCTGTGGCCGACGTTGAAACAACGGTAACAACGTATGGGCCGGGCTTCCAGAGCCTCCACCTTCGCCGAGGTGAAGCCAACCAGAAGGTGGCCCCGCTCGGCGATGGCTTTAGCTGCAGAGACGGGGTACATCATGTATGATGCGCCCATCCCCCCAGGTCCTATGCCGATGTGCCTCGCCTTAACATCGTCGCGCAGGCAGTTGCCCACGCTGGCGATGGCACTGCGAAGCCCATCTACGGTGGCCGACTCATCCAGCCCTGAGACGTAAAGCTCCCCACGCTTTACGGGGCGGATGACTACATTATCCTTGAGTAACATAGGCTATATTTAATTTAAATAATCGGCTTCTAAATTTTTTCAAGGCAGGGCAACTTCTGTCCCGACCGCTAGTGATCTGATATAATTATAAAATGAACTTTATGAATATAACGTCAAAGATCATATTATGATAGATTTTATTCCGGGACACGGATAGTAGAGGAGAAACATCAATAAATATATTGACGACAGTATAATTATTAATTGCTGCTTCTCTGCCAGAAATGGTTAATTATTATTATTAGTTATATCAGTATGAGGCAGATATTCGATTTATACGTGGGAAAAGTCGCGGTTATGTTGTAATCAGTCTATAAATATTGTTTATCGCGCCCTTATCTTTCTTTGTTATTTCTGGTGACGGAAAACGTTTTGTTTATGAATATTTAAATACGTAAATGTATTAACGGGCTATATTTAAATGGGAAAACATGATCATTTATTTTGAACAGTGCCAATTAAGTATACATTTCCCCTATAAATAGTATTAAAGTCTGTTAGAATCAAATGTTCTTGTTCTAGAGATGTAAATGTTTAAAACTGGCCTCTGTGGTTGAGCAGGCTAACTTTTAGCCGGCCGAGCTCGCTGAAACGCAAAGGCTCCGGGTTCGATTCCTGACATTGTAAATTTCGGAAACGATCTTTTTGTTATTTACAATGGTCTAGGTGTCTGGGATCGGCCCCATAGTGGTCCGTTGTATATCACCCATAACATGAGCGTAACGTTTAGCTTGGGGATATACAATGTGTGTATTTGTCTGCCGATTATATTATTATTATATTGTATGTCTCTAGAGACCACGGTCCATAAGAATGGCACGGACTTTTGGAGGGCTTGCGTGGAGCAAACACAAAATATGTTGGGTTTGCCCCACGCACAACACAACACAACACAAACTATTCTGGGAAATGAGAACAAAAAGTACCGGGCTATGGGGGGAACTGCTAGTGGCACTAGGGGTCTGGTAATATGGGGACTATGGCGTCTGCCCGTCGCAATATTCGGGGAACATGGAAAAATGGACAGACGGTGGCTCGCCACTCCCTGCATGAGCCCCTAAAAATTCCATAGAAGACAGGGGCAACATGGATGTGAGTGGCTAAAGGGTGTAGAGAGGTGGGCTGCAGGTTCACCAAAGGTTCTTCTGACGTTATGTCATTTATCACTTCCACCCTTGGAGCTTGAGTCTTAGCTCTAGCGATCTCCACTCCGTGCGGGCTGGCGAAGGCAAGCACGGAGGCGGGGGCCTTGGCTTGGCCCTCGGAGTCAGGTCCGATTATTATTATTATTATTAAATTTTGCTAATGATCACGATTTTATACTTATTTATAGAAACATTATGTTTAGCACGCAATCATTTAATACTAGTCAATGAATTTCGAACTACTACGGGCTAGCGGACTCTGGGCTTCGAAGCAGACACTCCGAATGCAACTGGGATTTACCGCTGGGATGATAAAGAATAAATTTCGTAATGATGAGTTCATTCCTTCCCATTTAAGTGGAACAGAAAGTATACACTTGTCCAAGATGGATTGTCTGGTTTCACAAATCGTCATTAACGGGTTTCATCATGATTTCTCCACCAGGACCTAGTAATACAATATGCTGTTTGTCCTGGTTTTGAACCCAAGGCATTTGGATGAGACGCAATGCCTTATTCAATGGACTTCCACGTCTTATACTGTCAATAAGTATCCTACTGCTGCGATCAGGCCTCTTCATTTTAGGGGAACAATCGGTATAACTCTAGGTTGTATGGAAATATGTATGTAAGGCTGTCTCTTTGGCAAATAAAACGTAAAAATGTTTGAATTTTGAATTAGTCAGTTAGTTAATTAGGTCTAATAAGTAATGAAGGAACGTACCCCTACTACGTGACCCATTTTTACCACCTCGGTGACTACCCGTAGTATATGCCAAAAACCCCCCACTCCCTAATTAGTTTTCACTTAGTAATTAATAATTCTTTTTCTTAACTTAGTTTTAAAAAAATGATTTAAAACCCATCTTTTGCAAACAGAAAGTTAAAATAAAAATATTTGGGTCATAGTGCATACATACCTAAAAAGTTACAAGTAAACAAAATATTATCAAGAAGAAAAAACTATTATCTGATAAGTAGTTAAACATAAGCCGTTTTTAAAAGGTGCTAAACATTGCGCGCCATATAAAAAAGCGTGAGATTTACCTAGAGGTTATCGACTACATCACGAAAACATTAGCCAAAATTCTTGTGACCAAGCAGGGTATTTTGAAGACCCCCCCTTCAAATCTCAACATTGAACACTTTACTCTGTTAAACGATAAAATATCTCCTTCACCGTAAGCATGTAGTAATTGTAACAAACATTATGTACATTAAATTACAAAATTACTTAAGCGGTGACTTCTGCTGCTGTACACACATAATTCAAAATTAGAAGCAGGTACTTTATTATACTGAGTCACCGGAAATCAGATGGCATTTTTTGCATAAAACGTGTAGTTTCATATTACGAGCCTTAAATCTCTACACTACATTGTATCTGAGACCCGGTATAGAAACTGGACGTAGCTTAGTTATAGATTCTGGCTCTGTTTTTAACATTATACCACCCTGGTTAAAGGAATATCGTAATAACCACATTAGTCATGTTCTTATGGTTTTGCACACGAAAACGTATTTTGAGTTAGCAGATTAGCTCAATCTGGGTACTTTATTAGAATTTGGTTTGTAGCTATCCCTTATTAGATTTAACAGTTGTACATACATACATTAATCATGATATCATCAACTTTTCAGGAACCTAAGGCAGATTAGCTTTTTTAAATTGTATTATAGATTCGTGTTTAACCGTGATCTCGCCCGATATAGAGCGAAGATATGGTCTAAGATGGAGCACCTAGAAGGTACCTATTCACACGGGCCTTGAAGACAGCCAGGTCGTTCATCTTCAGTCTTTAATATAACTTTGCACTACACATGTAATAGATTAATATCAAATGTTTAGTGATACAAATAAGTTAATACCTATTTAAAGTAGGTACTACGCTTGCGCTGTTCAAAGAAAACATATAATAAGAAATATAACATGTGATTACGTAAAATTTTAATGACATAACAGAAGTGACCTCAATTAAAACTAAATACAGATAGAGTCTTGTAACGATGTATATTTTTTTGGATCAAAGGCAAAACTAAAAATATACTCGTTCAAACGAATTATTTGACTTTACCTACGAAATTGTTCGTCAGCTTAAAGGTGATTTTTGCTTGCACGAGCACAAGAAACACTATTGCCAACATTTTAATAAATTTTACCTTTATACAATATACAGAAACATGAAAAAAGAAAATTGCAATGTTGACAATGACAGTCGCTGAGATTAACAATAGTTTTAATCATCAGAAACAAAGAGGGTATAATCACTACGCTTATCAGAAATAATTAAACTAATAAAAAGAAAAGACAAGAGAGGAAATCAAACAACTTTGATCTACTGTCAAACAGTTAAACATAATTTTCTGTAGAGCAGTGTTCTGTGAGTTAGTTTGAAAAGGTAACATGTGCTCGCCTAGTGTTAAATGAATCAATTTGAAAACTGGTACATACCAAAATAGCGATCTTCATAATAGTTTTTGATTAAAAATCCAAGTAATTGTGACTAAAGAATATTAAAAGTCTTGTTAAAATAAATAGAAACATTTTATGTCAGCGATATCATAAATCAAAAGTTATAATGTGTGCGAGTTAATAACCATTAGCTTTTGTTGCAAAAATAATAGTTCTATGACATCAGATGATGAAGATGCATGGCTGGAAGCCAAATCTGAATAAATTATACCACAACATTACTCATAAAACTGAATTGAAAAAAGAAAATACTCAAATCAACACTCGATAGACAATTTTATGTTAAAAGAAACATCCTGTAGTTCGGATATATTTAGATAAGTACTCCACTAACTCCTTTCTTAAGGCTGGTTTACACATATGTTTTTTAATTTCCTTCCTTTTCTGACGTACACGTATGTCAGGGTATTTTTTTTTGTAGTTTTCTTTTATCTTTTTTATTGTTTTATTTATCTTTTTTCTTTCTTTCTTAGTTTTATACATATTTATATCTATTACACTGTTAAAAAGAAGAAAGAAAGAAAGAAAATATTTATTTCCAATAGCGACACACAACACGAAATAGTACTATAAACATAACAAAGTATAGAGAAAGTTAATACAGAAATTGTATGCCGCAATTTGAAAATGAGGTTGGCACTCAGCATTTTACTGTGCCGAAGCGTCGTAGTCCGACACAGTGCTGATTGTCAGTGCCCACCGCCTAAATCATATATGGCATGCGAACCTGTTCTTATTATTAGTTATTTCTATTTCTAAAGATGTTACTTTTAAACTGTGACTATATTCTATGGTTTAAACATATTAAGTAGAAGTAAATTTTAAGTGACTGAATGCCTATAAACGATGATTTTAGTAATAACTAAGTTATAATGAACTGCCAGTAAAACTTATTTATCTGCTTACGTATTTAATACGTATAAACCACCGATAAAATTCTTATTACTATAATTCAAACTAGAAGATCTCATGGCTGAGCCCAACATAATTGGGGAGATAAAATCTCACCGTCTCCGCTGGCTCGGTCATGTGAAGCGGATGGAGGAGGATCGGGGAGTGAAGAAAGCATACTTGGGGCGACCAGTCTGTCGGCGACCGGTCGGTCGTCCCAAGTATCGCTGGAAGGATAGAATGGAAGCTAACCTGACCGAACTACAAGCCGACAATTGGCAAGACACTGCGCAGGACAGAGGAAATTGGCGTGCTCTCGTTTCGGAAGCCAAGACTCATTTTGGGTCTTTGAGCCAACGGAGTTAGTTTTTTTTTTCTAATTCAAACTACACATATGACCCCTAGCATGTCGGTATAGGGTAGGCCGAGGCCTAGCTATAGATTATGGCTCTTTTTTCATACCTGATTTAGGAAAATTGTCCATGCCGCATGGCAAAATAACCGCATTATTCCTACATACTTACGAACATTGTATTATGGAAAATTTTATACTCGTATATTTGAATTTAAAAATATATAGCTATATTCACATACTTACGTTCCAATGATACACGTGCTGTAAATCTAGGGTTAACACTCGTGAAATTGGAATATAAATAAGAACATCATCATCTTATCTTAGTTTTACGGCCATTAAAGCTGAATTAATAAGTTGGCAAATAAGTTCTAGTTGTTTTTTTTTAATAGCTCTTTATTGTACTCAATTGGATGTCCAGAAAAAGAAGTTACATTTATATTTTTGAACTTGGCATACCAATCATTAATAGTTCTGTCAGGTATTGTACTCTCTCTACATACAGGACAAATGTCGTAAGCAGTTTATGCAACCTGAGATAGAACCTTGATTAAAACCAAAAATTAGGTATTGAAAAAGCTCATTTTTATCAACTTAACATTCCATTTTAATGATCTGAAAATTAGCATAAACTAGTGCTAATAAAATGTCGATATCTATATGTATTATAGAAATCTGTTGGAGGTGTCAAGTTTGTACGATCAATTTAAAAAAGATAACCAATTAGGAAGGCTAATCCGGACAAGCAGATTTCGAAAATGCAACTTAAAATTCTATACCCTGACCATAATCTAGAACGAGAACATTTTTTTGCCTTCTAGCAATATCCTATTTTATCTGTAGTCAAGGTCAGTAAGTCATAAACAAAGCGAATTTATCCATGTTATTTTAATTTTAACGTTGAACCGAGTCTAAAATCCGCTAAAAAATAAGTAAAGAGGTATGTAATAATACCAATTTTTACGTAACCAGTGATTATTAAAGCTTACCAAGGATGTGTAGTGCAATTTGAAGTAAAAAAAATCGTTATAATTCGATGATATTTACCAAAGAACCGCCGATATGATAGGTATGTAATGGATAGTTTAGCTTCTTTTAATCAGATAATTGTTCTGTTAACTATCATAAGGTATTAAAGCCCTTGCTTAGAAAAGTATAGTCATTACTATTAAAGTAAACATCATAGGCTATGTTGACAAAATGAGTACGTCGTAACTAAATCAACTTGATACTTGCACGATGTTTGATGTCGTACTAAAAATCATTAGTAAGTATCGAAATTACTCTTGAAATAATAATGGAGTTGCTAGAGTTTAGAAAAATTGCAAAAGAGGCGCCCCTATTATTTTCTACTTTATTTTGCCAGCCTGTATCTGTCTGTTTAAGCATTATGTGAAACTACTGAACGAATGTAAAGAAACTTGACGTAGAGCTAGCTTATACTGTCAAACTATACTATACTGTCAAGAAATATATAACTTATAGCAGCGCGTTCCATTAGTAGCTCACAACGCCCAAAATGCTCCGTTAACCGTTGCACAAGGCGACCGCGGTCGTTGTGGTCGAGGCGAAAACGTCACTAATGCCGTCATCATTTTCGATCACACAACACTCATAACGATCCATGTCAAGAGGTGGGTCGAATAGCCTTTCCACTTGGGTTTACGATTGTAACGCCGGCAAGCAAGTGGAACGTGAAAAATCGCGGTCGTGAACGTGGTCGTTGTGAGTCCCTAATGGAACGTAGCCTTTATAGACGTGCAAATGTTGAAAGTAAAATAAACGTTTGGAAACAGTTATAGCATTGTTACTAATTGAAACAACTGACTGATTGTTGTGTTTCTTACTTGTTGTTGTTTTCTTATATATATTCAACAACAAATCGGGCAAGTACGTGACAGTCCACGAACTGTGTAGAGTTTAATAGAGATTACAGACGAAACACTACTTTTTCATTTATCTAAGGAATCAAAAAAAACATGTCGTCGAATATATCCCATTTCTCAAAAACCACTCAAAGCCTAAAGCTCGAACCAATTTTCCTTAAAAATAATGTTGACGCTGTATAGTTCTAATTTTTTTCAGAATTTTAATTTCTTAGTTTAAAAGTTAAAGTGGGAGAAATAATTTCCTGACTTTGTGAGCTTTTATCTCGCAACTTATAGATTTTATTAAAAATATCTTTGAACAGGAATATTGCCGTTTTTTCAAGGTGTGAATAACCATAACCCCCGTAAGATTATGAAGGCTAAAAAACTTTTTTTTATCACACTACATAACTATACAGCGCCATACAGAATACCAGACTACTAGTAAACCTAGTTTTGACTAAAAATGGGTGTGACAAGCAGACAGATCGACTTGCTTCCGTTTTGCCCATGAAACCATAAAAAATGCTTATGAAAAATATTTTTGTATTATTACTTTATTTAAATACGTTGTTTAGCTAATTCTATTTTGATTTTGTATAATATATTTTAGTCTCGAACAAACTCTGTGTCTAAAATAAACAAGCACTATATATCAATGCAAGGTGTGAGTCTTCACAATTTCAGCACACATTTCTTTGGCACATGATTAGTAGCTCAAAAAGTCATATATTACCATATGCAACAAATCTTAAGCCAGTAGATTGAAATAGAACAATCCAAGCTGATTGATGTCCTAAACACTAGATTGCCCTGTCCATCCTTAACACTAAATTTTATTCCACTAACAAACTAGTAACTAATGCTGGTATTAGACCGATCTACAAGATTTAATCAATTTAGTTGAAAGGCACAGAATTGAAAGAACATCACGGCGTTCAATTAAATGTAGTACTGAATGATTTAACTATATGTAAATCGCTTTGGTTGATTCATCCAAATTAAAAGACAGAAATGAATTGTCTACTATCGGCTTAACTTTGAGATTGAGAGTTTGAAGATTGATCGTTAGTCTTGAAGAACTGTTGGTTTTCATCTATGATATTATTATATAGATTAACTAATTTAAAAGAATAGATTTATTATATTATATTAGTGCTTTTTACAAATTATCGACTTCTTGTTACTGTTGATGTAGAAGAGTTCGCCATCTGCGTTTGGCTGGCAATTTTACTTACCCTTTGATTAATCCTAGATAATAAATTAGACACAGGTCTCTGTAATAGCATATTGGCGTTCCCTCTATCAAGAGAATCCTATATGCTATTAAGAATAGTTAAAACAGCACTTGAAAGTAGAAGTAATTCGTTTTTGTAAGTCTATATTCGACGGTGATATAATCTAATTGATTAAACCCTCTACAAAAAAATTAAGATAAAAAAGTATACCAAACACTTTTGTTGAATAAGGAATGTTTGATATATAATTTATTTATCAGTCAAGTCAAGATCGTAGCATCTAGACATGCATTGCCTCTGCCTATCTCTATGGAATACAGGCGTAATAATATGATTATCAAATAGTTTTACTTATTACAATAACAGTCTAACAAAATAGGAAACAGTTTAAGAATGATTTTGGTAAAGATCACGAAATGTGTAGAAATATCTACTTTACATGAATAAAATACCCTACCCATGAAAACCTTAGGAGAAGACTAGTCTTATCATAAAGATTTAAAATCCAAGCAGGATATTTTTACAGTTATCGAGAAATAAATGTTTACGACCTAAGATAAAAATGATAAGAGAGAATTAATTTTTCACAAAATTCAGCTCGTTCTTGGTTAAATCTGCGAGTGTGTCCCTAGAGGCCACTCTAATAGCCCACCCAAAGCTATGACGTTGTTTCTGTCTAGGTATTATTAAACCTGGTGTTAAAAAGAAACGCGTAACTTGATACTGGTAACCATTTGAAATCTGATCAAGATTTGAATTTTTGACACCGCTTTTTACTGTCACGTTATTCCGTTTTGTCTTTTTTATAATAATGTAACACAATTAACTTAATGCTAATTTAAACAATATCAAACACCAGACCGTTGCCAATCCTCGATTTCATACACCCGACCTCTGCTGGAGTATGTCTTACTAGTCGTAGTTTATCCCGTCAGATGTTTCGTGTTGACTAACGAAAATGGATTATGTCGCTAATAAAATATCTTGACATTTGCCGTCCCTAGTTTTAGACACATTGCACACTGCTTATCGTATATTTTAATAGAATTGCATCATGACATTAAATTATCAAATTTCTAAGAATATTTACAGATTGTATTAAAGATGAACTGGATGTGATTCCAAAAATAATATAATGATTTATAAATACACATAGTTCTTAATTATGTAAATTGGTTTGTTGTGTTAAGAATAAATGAATACATTATATTATATGTTGTATTATACATGCATCAATTGATAAAAGCTTTCAGAGCGTAATAAGTTGATACTTTTCTGCACGTAACAGTTCTCAAGAAAGTGTCTCTGGCTCACATAAGAGATTTACACTGTGCTTACAGCTGAACTCTTTACAACAGGCCCTGATATGTGATGAATTCCTAACCTTTTTGAAAAAGTTGTCATAAGAACATTTCGGGGCTGTCAGCATGTTGCTTGTCTCATTAGGTACATTGTTATTTGGTTTGCTATAATGCAGTTAAATAAAAAAAACCTTGACCTCTTTAAATGAAATCTTGCCGATCTTTTGCGTGCTTTTAGCAATTCGATTGGTCATTTTTTGCCAAATTCTTTCTGCATTTAAGAAATGTTTTTTTATTCTTTTCATTTTAAAACGATTACGTTCCAACCTAAAGATTACTTACAATTATTAAATTCTTACAACCTTATCATGTATGCCTAATATTAATTAACAGTAAATGTAATAACAGTATACAGTAAATATTTATACCTAATGATTATGAAGTATAATAGCTTGTTGATTAACTTTCGTAATACATTAATCTGTTCAAGTGAGAAGTAGACTGCTCTAGTTATTCATCCCTTTAAGTGTTATGTCCGCCTTACTTTTAAAAAAGATAAAGAAGACAGAGATATGATAAAAAGAGATATATTTAAATTAAACTGAAAATATTTCGTATACCTGCTATCACTCAAATAGGTTAACGATCCACTTAAACGAAATGTGGTTATAGTTGTCAGCTGCCGTGCTACCGGTTTAAAAATAATTGTATTGTAGTGGATACATTTACCACGTTCCCAGTTGTTACTTTCATGAACCAATGGCAAGAAAGCGTCCAAATACATATATGAAATTGGTGCGTAACATGGTCTAACTATTTGGGACTAATATTTGTCATTACACTGTCAAAAATTACAACTTCCCACTGTTACAGGTATACGAGTAACGGTATACATGTCTCTTTCACATGGGGCGGATTGAAGGGTTTCACATACAGGTTACCTAGATGCGTACCGGTTTTATCGCTATGTATATGCACATTAGGTCAGAAAAATTGCTTAGACAAGGCATCCTTCTCAATCAGAAGTCGAAACTATGACATTTAAATGAGATGTGGCTGCGTTCGCTACTAGATTAAGATGACTACAGCATCATCTAACGGTTAAGAATCTATTTCGAATCAATAATACTTATAAAAATGTCTTCGATTACGAGACCATCAACAGTACATGGTATACCTTAATTATAAATTATTTACATCGACAATGTTTTAAGTTAACCAGTACGTACTAAAACAATGTGGCGATAATTATTCAAATTTTGTCCCACATTGCGCTGGTCTTCGTTGGATCTTTTAATAGCATTATTACGTTATAAATTAAAGTTAAATAATGTATTTTTTATATGTTCTGTGATAAAACTTAACATTTAATTTTGTTCGTAACACATATGCTTATCTTTTTATTAACGTAATCAGTGGTATATAAATATCCTTCTATTTTCAGACTATCAGAATACAATATCAGTACCGACTACTTTCAAGAGCAGTTAGCTCTTTATATACAAAACGTATTTGCATAAAGGAACGTCATTCATGTTATTTTCGGTTTTAAAGACCTGTGAATGTCTACAACAAATTATATCATGCAGAAATCAAATACTTAGTCATATATAAAAGTGAGAGCGATTTTGAAATTATGTTTGTATATTAGCGATGTATGAAATTTTGAAAAATTTTCTTATGTAATAATTTTGATAACTGAGATCAAAATAGAAATATAATATTGTTTATCCCGAAAAATCGGATCGTTTCTGCTCTATGGTGATATAAAACTTGTTAGAATTTTCAAAGAGTTTTCCATATTTCGTTTAGGGGAGAGGTACAAATGAAAGGTAGACCAAAAGAAAGAGATGAATAGATTGTGTGAAGGATGAATAGACAAGTATGGATGGAAATGACATATTGTGCCGACCACAAATAAACGTGAAAAGGTGAAAGAAAAGAGAGAAAAAGTTCGTTGAGGGCAGAGGGACTTATTCTTTGACATTTAGGAAGCGAATATCATACTTGATTTAAAAAAAAATTAAAGAGCATTGCGATTATTCAAGACCTGTCTAATGTTGTCGCCTACTGACCTGGCAACGACGTTGGGCTTAGGAGGTGTCCTGCGTCAGCGATGAACGCGCCAGGACAAATCTGAATTTAAGAACATACTAAAAACTTAACTTTTCATGAACAATGGTGCAGACCAGTTATGTATTTACTTACTTGTAAAACTCCACTAAAATTAGTACGCCATCCGGGCACCCGTAAAACAGCAATCAATGTTGCTCGTTACGAAAATCAGTTTCATTGGTATACATAAAAGCGTTTTAAATCCAACCTTGTGTTGCCAAATGCTTTTATAATTCATGTAACCGACAGCAAACTGAAAACTCGCCGACAAGACGTAATTTCCAAAAACGAATACGGAGTCACTGTTTTAGCTTATGTTACAATTTGGATTAATAACTTCGCGATAAGATAATCACTACCTATTTTTGCGAGTTTTAGTAATCTACACATTGACTGCCTTATTTGTAACTGTTTATTAACTTAACTTTTAACTTTACCATGAAATATACTGTAGTTACCTACGTTTGCCGTTTGACAGTTTTGCAGAAATTGATGCTTATAAGGTACTTTACTCATATAATAATACATAATGTTTTCTTTTTAAACAACAGTCGGTTCGATTCCTGACTAGTGGATTTTATTTTAAAAAAATCTAATGATATCCCTTAGTTTTTATGAAAATCGGCCTTGAGGTTACTTTGAGTATTTACCCTATTTCGTATAGTTTAGGATCTGGCTCTGAAGACTCACTTGAAAAATTTATCATGTACATATATAAGTGGTGCGTGTAGATGCGTTTGTGTATATTCATATATAATATGTCTTAGTTTTGATTCGAGGGTGTGTTGCACTACCTGCAGACCTCTTAGGATTATGATTCTTTGGTAATTATTGTATTATGTAAAATTGAAATAGATAAACAAATTAAAAAAGGTATTTGAGTAAACAGAAGTTACAACTTAGTCATATTTTGTGGGATTCGTCCTAAAATAAACATGTCGTAATATACTTAATGACTTATGAATAAATGTATTATGAGAGCATGTAATTACGTTAATTGATTCATTGTAAATGAACATATAAACTTTAATAATAATATAACAATAAGGGCAACACAATGACCACATAATTACATGTATATACACGAGTAAAGCAATAACGAACTATTTTCGTTCCCCGCATTCTATATTTGGATGGTGGGTCGTATAAATAAGCCCACTTTGGTCGAGTTTGTCCAGTTATCGCCATACACAATCCCCGTCGGGGTTCTATTTTTAGACCAGTTTAGTCATACGTGACCATTTAGGTAGCGACACTACACTATGACTCGCTGTGTTACAGTGACATCTTCAACTCGACATATACATTCTAGCAATCATCTGTGGGTTTTGTGTTTGGAAACATCTGCAGCATTTTGGAAGAGGCTTGATGTTAATCGTATGCGTCACATTCAGAGAAATCTAAAGTAACTTTATGTATTTAGCGATAACCGACTCTGGAAAGTATTCTTAATATTGTCAAATATTTATTTTAACTAGACAAAACACTAAATACTTTTTCAGACACATGGATCCTTAAAAACAATTTGAACAATGAAATAAAATATTATAGAATATCAGTCAGTCATTTAGTTCTTAATTTACACATTTCATTTACATATATTTTAGATTAATTAATTATGTAATAATTAAACTAACTATAAATAAGTTAATATAAACTATGTAACAAATCGCTGCCAGAAGGATGCGTGCCCAGAAGGCTGGTTGCATTTCCATGGTATATGGCAATGCTGATTTGTTACGCGAAAACCGAACCAGCTTTCTGATCATGGGTGGCATCAAACGGTTTCTTACAAATTTCTTCGACGAAGCCCTTGGTCGATGGACGCCATGGACACAAATATATAACCCCTTCCTAGGGTTCCATATTTGCTCCGTTTGAGATCTTCAGCTGTTAAAGCAGCGTTGCCAGCCCCTTACTTAGTCATTGGATGATGTGACGGCGCCAGAGTGTCGACGCATGTCACGTCCGACATATGCGGCCGTCCCATCTTCCAAGGAATAAGTAACATTTTCTCCGACCACTTGCCAACGCCACTCACCAAGCCATTTGGCTCTGACAAGAACACGGCGGATGATGTCATTGAGGCTGGCATGGCGAGATCTTCGGCCAACACTATGTAGACATGATAATCCGTGGGACATACGGGTCCACCGTAGTTCCACACTAGCAGCAGTATGATACGCAATTTGGAGCCCCCAGGTGAAGGCTCGCAGTTAAACGAAAAGTAGAATTATCTAAAAGTATAGGGGAAGGGGATAATTACTCAAAGGATGCTATTTTATGTAATTATTTCTAAACATCTATATAATCTTTTTGTCTTTATACTACCTACAAAACATCTATTTTAACACCAAAAAATAAACATAAACAAATATAAATCGTACTATCCTCAGCCCTATTTTTAAAAAGCGATATCTTCCAGACAACTCTAATTTAGGATTGATAAATTGTAATAGTGATGGTGGCACAGTAAGCAGTTCAATTAGATTGTTTAGAATTAAATGTAAAATAATATCAACATAAAAAAGTTCCAGTGTTGGGATCGATTCGTCCCATTTTAGTGGAATAAACGCTACACCACACTTAACCATGGTGGACAAACGCTTTCCATATTATATCCGTGAAGGAATGGAGAAAGAAT
This sequence comes from Dendrolimus houi, assembly GCA_039645545.1. NCBI lineage: Eukaryota > Metazoa > Arthropoda > Insecta > Lepidoptera > Lasiocampidae > Dendrolimus > Dendrolimus houi. The sequence continues at coordinate 9,749,888 of CM077133.1, forward strand.
GCAATTTCCTGCGGCCGGGCGGCCTGTCGTAAGAGGCGACAAAAAAACCCACAGCCAGGTGGTAGCGCATTTGCCCGACTGGATGGCTACCACCCCTGGTCTAGAGTATGCCGCCATAACAACTTTAAGTTGTGTTCCGGCATTAGTGACCAGGTTCCAGTCTCCCTTAAGCGAGCAGCAGCGAATTTGTAGCATCTTTGGTGTTGCAAATGTCCATAGGCGATGATAACCTCTTTCCATCAACTGGGCCCACTGCCTGTCTGCTGAACTCGTGCAATAAAAAAATAAAAAATATATATATCAGTAATCTAGATGTACAAGTTTAATTATGTTATTTTCTTCACCGTCCGTACGTTATATAACAATATACATATACATTAGGCCTAAGAAGCTACATAAACAATGCGTCCTCTATAACCAGGCTTTAAAGACGCTGTATTAGAATAAAACATGACTGCTTTATCAACTGAGTCCTCAAAACGTATAATATCAATATCTGCGTTATCCTCAGATAATTTACTCATAAAGCAATAATAGATATATTAAGGTCATTCAACACTTCATTTGAGAGATCTCTATAAGATAGATTCCAGCATTAATAGCTTAATTTAATTTCTTCTTAACGTAAAATTCTTATGCACAATATCACACCATATTTTAAAACGTTATTAGAGTTTTATGGAAATGTTGAGTACAATATTATTTATTTTTAGAGTTCCATAGATAATTTGGCAATATCGGAATTCTTGTAAAATAGTCATCAATATAAATGGCGATACACTTTTGGAATTTGAGGTAAACGTTGCCAAATTTTCACGACGATTTAACTTAAACGTTAAAATAATTTAAGGTATTGTATGTCAATTAGATACAATGCCTTTAGTTGTTTAAATCTGTAACCTTTGAATTTTAATTTTCTTTTGGACCCTTTGATTTTGTCCAAAAATAAATAGATAGATAACTCTTTATTGTATACCATTACAGAAAACTTAAATCTTAAAAATATTCTAAAAGTATTCAATGGGCGGTTTTATCGCTTAAGAGGCTATGTAGACCTGATTCAAATCGGTGTTTCAGAAAATCAACCCCGCACAGCCGATATTTACTTCGATGAAACAGCGCGTAATAAAAGTTCGAGCGTGGCGAAATATTGCAACTGAACATACCTACGCGCACCGTGTCTATACCAACTTGTTTCAATTTGACGAGCACAAGAGCGAGACAAAATATCCTAAAGTGAGACAGATTGTTTATAAGCTTAATAGGTATAGAAATTTTAACATAACTTCCTAAGCATCTTTAGCTCAACGTTTCGCCGAGCGTAATAGTAACTAGGCAGGTTTCCTCCTCAGGTTATATGTTTCGACGAGTAAACTTTATTAAAATGATGTAATTGTATTATGGAACAACAATGAATCCATATATAGGTATATATAATATAAATGCGAAAGTAACTGTCTGTCTGTCTGTTCCTTTTCACGGAAAAATTACTGCCGATTTGGCTGAAACTCTATATATATATATATATATATATATATTTTCGATGTCGAGAATAGGATGCATTTTATTTATTATATATTTATTTTATCCCGGAAAATGTGATAGTTTCCGGGATAAAAATATATTTGTCTTTCTGTTTGTTCTACTTTTACGGAAAAACAATTACATCGATTTGACTGAAATTCGGTATAGATGTAATTTAATAATGACGGTGAACAAGTGATACTTTCATCCCGGGTAATGGGATAGATGTATGTAAAGATTATCTCAAAAAGTAGAACAGGTTTTATTTTCAGTCATTTCGGTCATTTCATTTTATCATTTAGGCCCGTTCGGCCGCATATATTTTCATCCCGGAAACGATCTCATTTTTCGGGATGAAAAGTATCACTTGACCACCCTCGGTATTAAAATTACATAATATGTACCCAGTTTCATCCAAATCGGTTCAATAGTCTGTCCATAAAAGGATTAAAAAAAGTGGAGCAAGATCGGCATATTAGTAGTTACGATATAGCTGGAGAACTGGGAATTGACCACGAAACGGTTTTGGCGCATTAGAAAAAAGCTGGGTACACAAAAAAGCTCGATATTTGTGTGCCTCATGAGCTCACTGAAAGAAACTTAATGAACCGTGTACTCATTTGTGATTCTTTATTACGACGTAATGAAACCGAACAATTTTTGAAGAAGCTGATAACTGGTGATGAAATGTGGATCACGTACGACAAGAACGTGCGAAAAAGATCGTAGTCAAAGGCCGGTCAGGCTTCACAGACTATGGCGAAGCTCGGGTTAACTCGCAACAAGATGATGCTGTGTGTATGGTGGGATTGGAAGGACATTATTCATTATGAGCTGTTACCGACAGGCAGGACCATCGATTCTGAACTGTACTGCGAACAACTGATGAGATTAAAGCAAAAAGTTGAGAGAAAGCGGCCGGAATTAATCAACAGAAGGGGTGTGGTTTTTCACCTTATAACGCTAGACCTCACACATCTTTAGCCACTCAGCAAAAATTACGAGAGTTTGGCTGGGAGCTGTTAATGCATCCGCCGTATAATCCTGACCGTGCACCTTCAGATTTACACCTGTTTCGGTCTCTGCAGAATTCCTTAGGCAGTGTCAGGTTAACATCACGAGAGGACTGCTAAAACCACTTGTTGCAGTTTTTTGATCAGAAGTCCAAAAAATTTTATAGCAATGGGATCACGTCCCTACATACAAGATGGCAAAAAGTTATCCAACAAAATGGCACCTACATACTTTAGTCAAATATAAATAAACTTTATAAAAAAACCTTTTGAATTTTTATATAAAATGCGAAGAAACTTTTTCCCCAACTTAATAGTAAAAGTATTTTTATTGCATTTTATAAAATTATTTAAGAAGAGAAAAAGACCATTTTATCAACTTTGATATAAAAATAAAAAATCCTACTACATCAAGTGAAGCTAGTAGGATTCGAACCCACACAGTCTATGATTTAGACCACTCCTCTACCGTATACGCCAAATAAGTATAGCTCGATCGGCTCGAAATTGTGGTTATTACTGGTCCTTCATTTATTAAAAATTTAATTTTGAATAGCACGCTCGAGCAGAGCGACGCGTGTACACAGCACCGAGCCGTCCGGCGTATTGATAAATTCCATACATTGGGACCGACAAGCTTGATTTTTGAAGTCATTTATAATAAAATAATTAATTACTTGCAAATTCTCTAAGTAACAATAAAAAACTATAATGTGTATATTTCTTATAATATGATAAGTTACTGTTATTTATTTTAGCGATGTACGATTAACAGTAATAACATGACACAAGATTGAAGAACACGTTTAGAGGTTACTTTGCAATTATTTTCTATCGAGAAAATTTATCGAAAATGCGTTTTGAGTACATAGTTTACCTTATGATCAAGATTGAATATATTGTTTTCACCACAATAAAGTATGTATAATTACTGTAACAAGGGCTGAGAAATCGATCAAAAAACGCTTTTTGTCTGTTGACTCGCTGTTAAAAGCGATCTCTTCCAGACAACCTAAGCCAGAAATAGAACAAATTGAATGTGTTGGAGGTGGTTTACATATGATGGTAAACAATAACCCTGTACCTTATACTGGTACACAACAGGGATGTACATAGGATAGGATAGTTTGTACGGGATTCAAAGTACACACGAGAAACACCGAGTGAACCGATTATCACGAAATTTACGATAAACAACTATTTTAATTATATTTTATTTAATATGAAATATATAAGTATGTAAAATACATATATTAATATTACTAGTCGCAATTAATATTCATCACATATACGTAAAAATTACTTTAACACTAGGTTTCTGTACATAAATCAGACGTTTATTTATATGCGAGATTTCATATTTCCAGCTTAAGAAGTTCCTGAGATCATAAACTGTGATATATAAATACCTTTATACCTTTAGGTGTCAGAACCTCAACAAATCTAATTTTCTTTCATATCTCTCTCGTTTCATCATACGTTGATGCTACGGAAAGTAATAATTAGAAGGCAAGATCGAATCTTATCGCATTGTATCTTTATAGTGAAGCTCGAAGCATTTATAACAAACTTGCAACAGATGGTTTTTAGTTGAGACATTAACTACTACTTGTTGTACAAGAATAGCATTTGCAGTGTCATCCTTCGTTGGACTTCGGCCAGTAATAACATTATTTGCTGTCATAATTACGATTACATTATCAAGTGGTCACGGAATGGCTTTTATTTACTTGAGGTCATTTTCAATCATTCTATAAATAGAGCGTAATACGATACTAAAATACACACGTTTGATGTATTTTCAACACTGCTGTCAAGTTCTTTTGGCGGGCACTTGATTTTTGATGTGCTGTTTTATTTTCAGTGTAATACAGGTTAAAAGTGGACAATAGATATTAACTCTATTTAACGAAGAATTATGTGTTTGTTTTGAACATCTAAATTGTTTGACGTTTACCAAAAACATACAGTTTGGCTGAGGTTTTTGCTTGAACATGAACTCAAGTTTTAGAATTGTATTGATATCTTGAAAATAACATACCTTACATATTGCCATTTTGTTTATATTTTGACGATTTAATTTTATTTTTGTTTTTTTATTTTTATCCATAATTTGATTATCAGCAGTTAATATATTATTAACCATGATATATGTATATGTACTAAGGTACATATACATATATCTACATATAACTCTATTACCAACTATAATGAAATAACATACCTGTATACTTTTTTATTTTTATTTTTATTGCATGAGTTCAGCAGACAGGCAGACGGCCCACTTGATGGAAAGCGGTTACTATCGCCTATGGACATTTGCAACACCAAAGGTACTACAAATGCGCTATTGCTCTCTTAAGGGAACTGGAACCTGGTCACTAATGCCGGAACACAACTCAAGGTTGTTATGGCGACATACTTTAGATCAGGGGTGGTAGCCATCCAGTCGGGCAAGTGCCCTACCACCTGGCTGTGGGTTGTTTTGTCGTCTCTTACGACAGGCCACCCGGCCGCAGGAACTTGTATTTTTTCGCCGTTCCTGCACGTCACATTCCAAAAAACCATGCAAAGAGAATCGAATAAATTCTGAATACCACGAATGCTTTTGGAGAAACCTTATTTAAATTGTTCTTGACAATCTGAAAGTTTACCGCAGCCACTTTAACATACTCTGCATATTTTAGGTTTTTATAAGCTCTTGGCTAGGTTTTGTACCTAACCACTCTACTACTTACTGGCCCTTCGCCTCTGGCTTTAGGAAACGATATACAAGTCTATATTTTTTTTCGCCTTCATCTGCCTCTAATCGGGGCAGAGATCTTATTTTTTGTCTTTTTATTTTTACTTTTTAGCTTACATCCAACTTATCTATTTATCTACACATTTCTATATTGCTGCCATTTAAGTTTATTTCTACGGTAGTAGATGGACTTATTTATTTTCTATCCATTATCTATATATTATTATATAATATCTACGGATGATTTATACTAATATACCTATATTGTTTGAAACGGCTGCAAGAGATTTGCCTACTTATATACTGCGACTTTTTACGAAAACCGGCTGGCTATGTGGAGGACAAAGGATTATTCATATCGCTCGTCGCGCATGTTGCGATACAAGGAGTAGAACCAAGAAAATGCTGGGTTGACGTTGTGTTAGATATCACGCGTGCTAATAGCCTCGAAGTTAGGTATGCCGAATATCGCGCGAAGTGGATAAGAAAAAATAGGGGTTTATCACTTGGGTATTGATATTTGTTTGCAGTAATTCTCAAAAAGTTTCCTCATCAAGTCACTTTTGTATATTAGGATGGATTTCTTTCTGAAGTTAGAGCGAGACATTCAAACAAATGTTTGTTAAAAGTAGAACTGAAGATACTTATTTATATGTCATCGTCGTCAGCCAATCGCAGTCCACTGCTGGACAAAGCCCTCTCCAGATTTCGCCCGCATATTCTGATTTTTCGCTTTTCTCATCTAGCGCCTATCGGTGATCGTAAGAAGATCGTTGATCCATAGTGCTGGATGGCAGCCTACGTTTACTGAGACGCGATCTCCTCTCCAGAATTTGCCTGTTCCATCATCCATAGGTCCTGCAGCAAACATGACCGGCCCATTGCCACTTCAGCTTGATAATTATGCTAGAAATGTCTGCTTTAATTCTCGTATGGATATACTTATTTCGGATTTTATCTATTATGCTACGCCTGGGATAATGTAGTGACTGTGTCACGCAGATGTAGCCAAAGCTTTAATGCGTTATTTGTGATACAACAATGCTAATGACGTTAAACATTGATAGATAACTCATGTATATACGCTACTGTAGCTAATCATTAAAGGCGTTATTTTTTAACGCTATAAGTAACTTGTATTTGGAGTTGCAGGTGTAGCAGGGGCATTAGAGATACTCCTAGCGTAGCTCGCTCCATTGCTATATACATATGTACTTACTAACAGCAATAACATGTTGCGAAGCGGTGTACATAGACTAGGAAGTCAAAATAACTTATATGCATTGACCTTCAAAAAGTGTCCTCCAGTGGAACTTATTTTAAATAAAAACTTTTGAATTCTTATTTATATGTGCATTATTTAAACAATGTTTTAAATTAAATAGTAAAGTATACCCCAACACTAGTCTGAACTATTAATATTATGCTTATACGGAATGTCACTGTACATTATTACATACGAACGCTCTGCAACATTTTTTGGTATTAAGCTCTTATTGCTCTGGTAACCGGTTTAGATACCAACACGACAGACTGCGAACAGGAAAAAACACCGCATCGAAAGTTATCTGTCAGCGTTAAAAGTTTAATAACTACTATTTTAAGTTTGCATTTAAAGTTTTAGAACTTGTTCTTTGTGCGTTTAGCTTTAATTAATTGCTGCTATTATTGTATTTGGGGTTACATTTTTGATTTGTCATCATGGTCTAGCATATAGTCTATGAATTGTATAGTGGAAATATACTCAATATCCAACCAATACTTACATCCATAAAAGTCCCGGATCGATAATAATTTTGTAATATCCATCCGTCTAATATGTTATGAAACAGCCATTTTACTCGGAAACTTGTTATAATCAAGATGAAATTTAGATGACAATAGAAGACAATCACAAGAATTAAACTCGTTGCACATAGACATGTGATGATTTTGACAATTCATAGCTATGTTTTAAATATTTATGTAGGTATCTAAGTTTTTTGATGAGATATTCACATTTAAAGTTATAAAAAGCCTCTTCTATCTTTTTAATTCCAGGGTAAAATATTAGGAAAAATTCAAGTAGAACATAAATAACATTTTCAGGGACAATTTATTTGAACAAAATAGTAGATTTTGCAATGTGGGTTAGTTTCACTTACACGCTCTTCTTTTTATGGAGCCCTTCCATACGCAAATGTCAAAAACGAAACTCTCCACTGAGGACTGATCTAGGACACATTTAAGGTCTTATTCATATTGGGTTAGAGTAAGTTTTAGGTTTCATTATGGTTCTTAAGATTATTATAAGATAGTATTTTAAAAAAAATATCAAATCTTAAATCATTTTACCATCAACTAGATGTTCAAATAGCAACAAATCTATTTAACCCAACTTAGGATCAACACATGAAGAACACGTAGCCAATTACAGATGATGCTTTTATGTAATCGTCAAAATCCATTTATTTGTACGACGTCATTTGTTGCGATAAAAGGCAAAACCAAAATATATTTTATCAGTATTTCCTGATTATAAAACCGTAATCTTACAAAATCGTACAACTAATTTGTGTAAATGACATGGTTTTAAAATATACTTATATAAAAAACAGTTTATAATTACTCCTTTCGAGGCGGTTTTATTTGTGTACATTTATATTTTTTTGAAGTGTTCAGCAAACATTGAGACCGCCAACCTGATGGAAAGCAATTTAAATCGCCTTTGGACATTTGTAACACCTAAGGTGCCCCCAATGTGCTGCCGCTCTGCCGTACGGCATACTCTAGACCCGGGATGGTAGCCATCCTCAGAGACAAATATCCTATTACTTGGCTTTAGGTTTTTTGTCGCCTTTTATGACAGGCCGCCTGGCTGCAGGAATTTTTATTCTTTCTCCGTAAATGACTCTTTATTGAACACCAATACAAAAATAAACTTACAAACTAAAACTATTCCTAATTGTGCATAAAGGGGGGTTCTTAAAGCAAAAATGCGATCTCTTCCAGACAACCCCAGGAATGAATTGAGATGATAATGGCGATGGTGGTATTTTCGACCCGTTTATTGGTAAACTATATCATTTTACAAGGTTTCCATATCAAATCCTAAGTTTATAATTTTTAGTCATTGTCGAATACTTTAAAAAACCAATACTAATTCGCGAATTCGATTCGCGTACATAGTCATATGTTTACTAGGCAATTGTATATTGTTTTTCCATGTTTATAGTGAACTCTATCCGTGCAGGAACGGAGAAAGAATAAATACAATTTCCTGCGGCCGGCCGGCCTGTCGTAAGAGGCGACAAAAACACCTCACAGTCAGGTGATAAAGTATTTGCATGTGTATTCGTCTGGATGGCTACCACCCCTGGTATAAAGTATGCCGCCATAACAACCTTGGGTTGTTCCGGCATTAGTGGCCAGGTTCTAGTCTCCCTTTAGAGAACTGAAATGAGAAATGTCCATAGCGATGGTAACCGCTTTCCATCTGGTGGGCCGTCTGCCTCTCTGCTGAACGCATGCAATAAAAAACGAACTTTAGTTTACGTAATCTATTATAAAATTAGTAACTAACTTACTCAGACGAACGAATAGAAAGAAGTACTGATCATTCCTACTTGAACAAAAGTGTCAGAAGTGAAGTGGAACATTGTTCACAAAGTTTCTGCGTAAACTTGTGTAGTTTAATTCGTTTGTGTCTGTGTGGGTAATAGTAATGTATCCACGGTGTCTGTGGTTGAGCGGGCTGAATCTTAGCCAGCCGAGCTCCCTGGAATGCATAGGCTGAGGTTCGATTCCTGTCATGGTAAATTTTTCCGTTATTTACTGTGGTCTGGGTGTCGGGGATCGGCCCTAGAGTGGTCCGTTGTATATTACTCATAACACGTTTTATATTATAACATTACTATTATTATTATAGAAAACTATCTTAGAATTTTAAAAAATACAAGTAAAAATTGTAAATCGAGAATTAGCGGGCTCTTCATTCTTATTGAAAACTATATTACGTTTAGGGTAAGCGTCCACATGTCCGCATCGTAAGCATCGAAAGCATCGCATCCAACGGATTAGTTTTTCACAATGCGTCTGCTGTATAGGCAGCAATCGGATTTGCCGACCCAACCACCAGCAATCGGATTACCGATGCCTCTTTCATTCGGATTTTCGTAGTGCGCGTACGTGCGGAATGTGTTTGTGAGATAATGTAGGAAAACGAAGAAGAGCAATTTGCCGTAATTGCTTGTTTGCTAGCAGAAGAGGAAGAAAAAGCTAAAAATTCCGTATGATGTCATCGGTACGCATCGCAAAAGTTGCTCCTTGGAACACAGACGTCGGCATTGCTGATGAGCAGATTCATGCGCTCCGTATGATGCAGATCAGTGGATGCACTTGCGTTACTTTCTATACGATACGATTTGTTTGATACGGTGCCTCCAAAGCTTACAATGCACACATGCGGGCGCTTACCTTTATCCGTAGTAATTCTGCGACGCGATCGGCTTTCTATTCCAAAACAGACTTACTTTAGCCGGCTTCACTCTGAGAGCTCGGGGCTCGTTCTACCTATTTTGTCTGTCGGTGCTAATTTTATTCCATAATCAAATGACGTTACTGGCTAGTAGTTACTTATAGCATTATCAGTGTAAGCATCATGTCTCACCATGTCATGAGAAATGATCACAAGTCGACGTTTAAGAAAATAATAAGATAAAAATCTATCAGGTGTTATTTACGTGTTTCGTCTAAAACTGACATATAATTAATTAGGCGTAATGCGTGATAATGTTAAGTCAAATTTGTTGTTGTATGATAAGACATTGGGCGTTGTTTTCATCACGGCTTACGAGCCAACTATTTGAATAATCTCAGACAAACATTGTTGCTAAGTTTGTCTACAGATTAGTTGCAAGGTAATCTCAATTTGTTGCCTAGTTAGTGTCTTGCCATGTCCAGGCCCAGTCTAAACATGATAGTTTAGCTGCTAAGATACTTGCATTGCATTTCAATGAAGTAAGTACCTACGAAACTTTACCAAGAAGCATGCAGAGCGCTTAGGCAGTTTTTCTGTACTGAATGTAGAATTGTGCATATTGCTATAATTATCATATTTTGACGGTGAAGGAAGACACCGTAATGAAACCTGCACATTGTGATAACCGGTATGTCAAACTCACGAGCCGCCTTGGACGTTTTAGGTATACCACCTACTGTCCATTCCACTAAAAGCCGGTAGGTCAAACTCACGAGCCGCCTTGAACGTTTTCAGTATACCACCTACTGTCCATTCCACTAAAAGCGGGGTAACCCAGGCCAAGCAGTGGGACGTTTATGGGCTGTTATTATATTATTCTAGAATATACATCTAAAATTTATATTATACAATTAAAGTCGTTGAAAGTCTCACTGTTTACTGAAATGTGCCCTTTTAAGCTGCCACAAGAACTCCTTCGTTTGGCGTCAGTGAAAGATCTACATTAGCGGAGCGAGCACTCAAACCGCCTGATATACTTTTTATCTACTCATAAAACGTCGCAGCCTCATATAGTCCAAGATCCCAGTCACCCCAGGCTTACGTGGTTTTAGGAAAGATGACATTATTAGGATCAATAGTTTAACATAAACTTAGAAAGGAATGGATACTCGCTAAGCTGAAAGCGGGTAGCAGGTATCAAAGGTGGAAAAAACCCATGCTAATTTACGTCAAAGTAGCAAGGCTAGTTTTTACATATGTCATATATGATATTGTTATAAACAAAGATATACAGTTGCCAGACACTTCCTGTGGGCCATAACTTTTAACAGACACTTTAAAAAAAAGTGGGAACTTACGTCATTTTAGGAAGGCTGAATTTTATATATATTATCAAGTATAACATTTTAAAATATTTTCCAATGAGCCAGACAATTCTGACGTGCCAAACATTCTCCCAGACTCGTTCCATCCATTCTTTCTAAGTTTATGTTAAACACTTAGACGACATAAGTTAGTACGGGTAAAAGGAGTCAAATAACGCAATAACTATTGTTCAAACTGTAATTAAAATTATTTCTATCATAATAAAAAAAAGTAAGATGATTAGATGATATTTTAAGACCTGTTTTATATATAAATAATGTTAAATTTTATTGTAACCTGAGTCCATATCTCCATTTGGCTGAGATTTTTGCTTGAAGATTATTCTAAAACCTGAAAACCTGTTCACTTATTCTTGACACTGGCTCGATACAAAAACCGTACAGTGCTATGTTTAAAAATGAGAAGAATATTAATATATATCTTCTAAATATGTTTGCATGTATTTAATTAATGAAGTAATTTAAGTATGTGTATTTAATTTATAAAATATGTAGTTTAAGTTTGTTTAATTATGATATACCTAATAATCTGCACCACCTACTTCGCTCGATTAGGTTAAACTATTCCTTAAGTTAGGTCGCCTGGAAGAGATTGCTTTAAGCGATAAGGCCGCCTATTGTTTCTACCATGACAATATTGTAATCGTGCATTTTTGTAATTGTATATTTGGTGAGCAATAAAGTGTTATCTTATCTTATTAGGCATTATTATATTAGGCTGTCTTACTTTGGAACTCTTTGCCCACTGACGTCAGAAAAGCTAAATATTTTCCCATATTTAAAAATTAGTAAGTTTATAGTTAGTATGTATGTGCTAGTTTACAATACTTTAGACTGTAATCTGTTGTCCATGTATGTCATTTTTTTCCATTTTCTTTGTTGCATAATAATTATAGATAATTTAAGAATTTCCTTTGAGTCAGGTTGCCTGGAAGAGATCGCTTTTAGCGATAAGGCCGCCTTTTGTTTTACCAAATAACTATTGTCTTGTGCATTTTTGTAATTTTTATTTTGGTGAACAATAAAGTGTCGTCTATGTCTATGTTTGTTATTTGTCACTTCAATTTTGGCCTGTCTTGAATTCACAGACAGATATTTTAATTTGATTGGTATAATATACATTAATTCACAGTAGATAGGAGCAGTTCTAAAATAATTTACAAAAAAATTTGATTATAACTCTTCGGGTCGGCTGGATCAGTGTGGTACTACGCTCTCATAGAATATTGGCGTGAAACGGTTAGCCCTGAGGTAATCATGTTTCGCATGATGAAAGAGAGATCCAATGGCCCATCTCCTTTATCCCTTGCCTTCTGTTTGATCCCTTTATCCTATCTTTATTCCTATTCCATCCCTTTTTATATAGTTGGGAAATCTTTGCGCATCCCCTCCGACCATCGGGGGTGGTCTACGAGGTACCTGGATTCTCAGGAGTCGGCTCTGCCTTCACATGTCTTCCATCAGGAAGGAGTTGTGAGATGCCAGCCGCCAGACTACCTACTAAACCTGCCAGCGTCCCTTCGCGTCTCTGTGAGGCGCCTCGAGGCATATCGTAGACAGTTCGCCACGACGCCTTGACGCGAACCGTTACGAGTGCCCCTAGAAACGGTATCCCACGTCCCTGGGTTTGGCTCGCCGAGGAGGTCCTCCGATCTCAACCCGGTTCTAATACATCATTGGGAGGAGGTAAGCGTAGCGGCGCCTCGACCCCATGTTCACTGTCTGCAACAGAGGTTTGGTAGTCGTCTTCCTCCCTACGCCCCTCGGCCTGCGAAGACGTCATGCTGCTGAAGGAGGCGACCGATCTCCACCTTCTCTCGCTGCGCAGCATTTCGCCCACTACACTGCGTAGCGAGAGGTCATAACGTATGGTGGACGTTAGGTATCGTGTATTTGTGGTCCCCATACACTCATGCAGTGTGTGGCGCACCGTGTCGACAGGAGCGCTGCATTAGTGGCTGGGGTTGGCTCCCGCCTCGGGACTTGATACATATACTTACCGAAACAGCCATACCCGGTAAGTATCTGTACCATCATTATTTAATCCCTCCTTTGTGATCCCCTTTATCTGATCCCAAGGCTGGCAACGCGTTGGATTCGCTCCTGGTGTTGCAAACGTCTGTAGGCGACGGTATCCACTCTCAATTCAATCAAAAACACAATTAGACGACATAGTTTAATTAATTACACAAACTGCATTTGTGATCACGTGATTGGGGTGCATGAAGTCATGATATAATGTCTTTGTGTTCTCGAAATAAATATTTATACACTTAAGCAAATATTTTTGTTCGGTCTCGCTCTTTACTCGGTGCATTCGATTACCGTAGGTTCTGCGTTATCTATCGTTGGAGCTAAAAATAGAACCGAAAAGTGCAACACTGTTAAACATACCGTAGACTTAGAACCTTATTACTTTCTTAGATAAGGCCTCATAAGAAATACAATTTTTTCAGCTACCTATACCATAGAAAATAAACATACTCTTAGTATTTTAATTTCAATTCTAAAGACATTTGCAACTTTAATGATGAAGCGCCATCTAGTAGTTAAGAATTTACATCTCAGTTGATATGATTCAGCTACTTGACACTAGACGGCAGTATAATATGTTTATTAATATTTTATAGAGGACGAATTAATCTTTGCTAAGATTTTATACGTATCATGTTAAGAGGATTACTTTTTATTTAAATGTATGTTCTGTGTATCTCAACAATAATATTAAGAGTTTCACATATTTTTATTTAAATACAGTTTCACATAAAATGAAGAATAATTTTTCTTTTTAATAAGAATTCATTTTTATTTATATGAGTCACAACAAATAAATATCTGTGAATTTCGTAATATTTTATTATTAAGGATTCATGGAATAGAGATTTTTCGTAAATAAAATCTTACAAATTAATTGATGTCAGCAAAACGGCTCTTCAGGTAATCAGAGGGCTGGTTCCTACCTCGGACAACGGATCAGTATAGCGATCTAGCGAAGAAACTCAGCCAACCTTCTGAGCACCTTATCCCCAGAAGACGCCGACCTAGGCTCAGTATTCTACTTATACTCTTAAACTGAGTTTTTTCTTGGTATTAGTTTATATTTATTGTCTTAGATTTTTAAGTTTTAATCCGTGCAGGAACGGAGAAAGAATACAATTTCCTGCAGCCGGGCGGCCTGTCGTAAGAGGCGACAAAATAACCCACAGCCAGGTGGTAGGGCATTTGCCCGACTGTGTACCACCCCTGGTCTAAAGTATATCGCCATAACAACCTTGAGTTGTGTTCCGGCATTAGTGACCAGGTTCCAGCCCCCCTTAAAAGAGCAGCAGCGCATTTGCAGCACCTATGGTGTTGCAAATGTCCATAGGCGATGGTAACCTCTTTCCATCAAGTGGGCTGGCTGTCTGCCTCTCTGCTGAACTCCTGCAATTAAAAAAGTTGAAAAAATATATATCTTTAGAAACATATAAGCCGCGCGCAGAGGGCTTGCCGATGACTACTTACTGTTATTTTACTGTATTATTTACTATTACTGTCTATACTTATGTAAAGTATATACAATAAACTATTTATGTAACCTATTTTGTCAATCCTACTGACGACCATCGACCCGTGACATCATGAGGCCATGATGTCACGAGATGACGGCCTCTGTGGTTGAGCGGGCTAAGCCGTTGCCGGCCTACCTCACTGCAACGCAGAGGCTCCGGGTTCGATTCCTGGTATAGTAAATTTCGGAAACGTATTTTCTTCGTTATTTACTGTGGTCTGGGTGTCTGGGATCGGCCCCAGAGTAGTACGTTGTATATTACCCATAACACAAGCGTAACTTGCTTAATTTGGGGATATACAATATGTGTGTTTGTCTGCCGATTATTATTATTATTATTTCACATATATATTTATTTATATTCTTTTTTATGTTTTTTTAATACATATATATAAAAAATAAACACATATTAAAAAAATATAAAAAGATGACGTCCGTCGGCAGCGGAGCCTAGGGTCCAAGCTACCGGTGGTTAAGGCTCCAGAGACAGGAACTTCCTCACAATGCGTGCCGTGCTCAGGAGAACCGCCTTCTGCATCTGGCCCTTCACCCATTTACCGAGCGAGAGCCTCTCTAGGTGTCGGTCGAGGCTCTTTGCTACTAAACCGTTAACGGACACCACTATCGGTACGATGATCGTTAACTCCATATGCCACATGTCCGTAATCTCTTGCGCGAGGTCTAGGTATTTTTAATTATTATTATTATTATTATATTGATTTATATATTTTATCTCGGCTAACCGGAAATAAACTAATGGCACGGGCCCAAAGCCAAGTGTACATTAGTGGGATGACTAAGATGTAGTGATTGCTACTTAATTTGATATATTTGTATGATTACTAGCAAGTATATCATTGGTGTCACCTTGCAGGAATTTTCTTACTATCCTACACGTGTTTAATATTGTTGCTTTTTGCATTAAATGGTAAGAGTTTGCTGGTAGGTCTAGAGCTTTTAGGGATTGATGTATTAGTTTTGGTATGACTCCTGTAGTAGAGAGCACGACTGGAATAATTGTAACTTACTATAAGTGCCAAAGGCGGGTAATTTCGTCTTTGAGTTCGATGTATTTTGTCAATTTTTCTGATATTGTTGTCTTTATATTATGTGTATTAGGTATGGCAATGTCTATTAAATAACCTGTCTTAGTGGTTTTGTTAATTAGGGTTATGTCAGGTCTGTTGTAATGGATCGTTCTCTCAGTCAATATGGCTCGGTCAAAGTACAGTTTAGTAGTAGAGTTTTCTAGTACAGTTTCAGGTTTGTATTTATAGTATGGTGTTATGGTGTTGATGAGATTATATTTGTGTGCAAGTTTTTGATGTCTAATATTGGTGACTTGATCATGTCTATGTTTGTAGTCTGTCTGAACTATTGATTTACAGGCGCCTGTGATATGCTGTATAGTTTCTGGGGAGCTGTTACATTTTCTGCAGTAGTCAGCGGCTAGGTTTCTGATGATATGTTTGCGGTAATTTTTGGTTTCAATAACTTGATCCTGAATGGCGATCATAAAACCCTCTGTCTCTGGGAAGAGTTCACCTCTTGTTAGCCAAGCGTTCGATGCTTCTTTATCGACATGTTCTAGGCACAAGTCTTGGCGGTGTCTTCCATGAAGAGACTTTTGAGTCCACTCTGTTATCTTAGTTCTATCGTCAGTAAGCTTTTCGTTAGTCTGTTCTGCTGCATTTTGTAGGTTTAGGGGGGTAAGTTTTCGATCTGTTTGTACTATAAGTTTGTGTATCATTGAAGACTGGGCTTTGGCAAAGAAATATTGTCGGAGAGTTGTTATTTGTTTATTATGTAAATTTAAAATGTCAATAAGACCCCTTCCACCTTCTTTTATGGGTAAAGATAATCGTTGTAAGCATGATCTGGGATAATTTTTACGAAATTTTGT
Source organism: Dendrolimus houi (assembly GCA_039645545.1). Lineage (NCBI taxonomy): Eukaryota > Metazoa > Arthropoda > Insecta > Lepidoptera > Lasiocampidae > Dendrolimus > Dendrolimus houi. Next base: position 9,766,465 of record CM077133.1, read on the forward strand.
CATGGTAGTATTGATTTTTCTCTGTAAATTCTTAATTTCTGTTTTATTCCAGTTTATTATTCCAAAAGAGTAAGTAAGTAATGGGATAACAAATGTGTTGATCGCTTTAACGGTGTTCCTAGAATGTAGCTGAATTTTCAAAATCATATTGAGTTTGTGTTGAAATTGTTGTGTCAGTTTTTGTTTTGTGTCCTTGTGATGTATTAATAATGATTGGTTATAACCTAAATATTTGTAGACATGGTATTATATTATCTCCTGTAGTAGTAGTGTAGTGGTGTGAGTAGTTTTGATCATTTTTAATAGAATTAATTTTACACTTATCGATACCAAATTCCATTTTAATATCTATACTAAACTTGTCTACAATATCAGCTAAGTCTTTTAGTTCGTTTTCGGTTGCAGCGTAAAGTTTAATGTCGTCCATATACAGTAAATGATTTAGTTTAGATTCTCTGATGTCAGTCTGTCTGTCTTTTTCTAAACATAGTGGATATCCATGAGATGTGGCATTCAATAATTGAGAGAGAGTGTTTAATGCAAGGCAGAACCAGAGTGGGCTAAGTGCGTCTCCCTGGAATATGCCTCTTTGTATTTGGATTGGGTCTGTTTCTATTGTCTCCTTCGTGGTAGATACTCTAAGGACAGTTGACCACTTGACCATGATGGTTTTTAGGAATGTTATGATAGTGGGATGAATTTTGTAAATTTCTAAAACTTTTACTAACCATGAATGGGGAATTGAGTCGTATGCTTTTTTATAGTCGATATACATAGTGAATATTATTATTATTATTATTATAAGGCTATCGGCAAACCTTCTGCGCACGCGTAGTAGTAATGCGTAAGCTAGATAGCGAACTCCTTTTACAAACTGGCTTCAAGTTCTGTGTTCTCCATTATTTACGTGTATTTCAACTGACCGGAAGCAATTTAACGCTCCAGTGACAAATTTCCGCAAAACATAAATCAACATCATTTGTATTATTTATTATACACGTATTTTTGTATAAAAAGTCTATTATCTAATCGATGCATGCAATTCTTTTAAAATGTTTTACGTGTGAAATAAATTTATTACGCGTATCACATTTGGCAAATAAATGTTTTTCTTTATTTATTTGATTTCTTAGTTCCATATAACGGTTATGCACCATATTTACATAGTATAAAGTCGCTTTCCGCGTCTGTCTGTCTATATATCCGCAACTCCTCCTAAACTATGCAACGGGTTTTTAAACGGTTGTCACAATCGGTTTGATAATTTGTCATTGAAGGTTTATATACATATACTATATATGAAAAAACCTAATTAAGATTGTATATAAGTAAAATATAGTTTTTATATAAATAACATTCTAGGGTTCAGGGCTTTCTTTTTTAATATAGGTATGGAAATAATTATTTGGGGTGCCAAAAAAAAAATTGTGAGAATTTGAATCCTTAATATTAATATAGTTACGAGTTGCGGGACTCGAATTAAAACGCCGGTGGAATTATTATAGAGTTTATTAGAACTATACAAACATGTATAACACAGGTACAAATATAACCGAACACAACAAATCCAAATGTAATGCAGATGGTCGTAATTCAATAAAACGCGCAAAGTCCGTCATTATTAGATTCCCGATTGTACACACGACACGACTTGATCGTAGTTGTCGTTTAACTGACCCCTATCTCAGCCAGACCGTCGTTTTATACTTCACAAATGCAACTGTGCCCGCTCGGCAAGATCGACAGAATTTCCTAGAATTAGCTTGTAATCGTAATCCGCAACACCTGGCTATTGATGCAGCCTGCAAGCGGCCGTAAACGAGTACAATAGAACAATAGGCTGTTCTCCACAATAACTAGAAACGTATGCCAATAATTAAGTGAACAAAAGAAGACGTTCGTAAAGGGATTACAATTAGTTCAAATGCTGACAGGTAATAAAATGGGCTTTTACAGATTAGGAGTGGAATTTGTTTTTGTCGGAACCTAAGTTGTAATATTAAGAGATCTATCGTCGCAATTTTTTTTTTACTGAGTTGTTTTTTGTCTGTGAACTTCCAGATCATTGACTTAGCGACTTGACTCCGAGACATTTTTTGAAGGAAATTGTATTGTATGCTGTATAAAAAGGATTAATTAAAATTTTCCTTCAGATGAACCGTTTCTTTACATTCATGCCTTAAACTTTGGTGTAGTTTTTGAATTTAATCTTTCAATTTTGGAATTTTGTAAATCATTTAAAAGTTAGTACGTGGAAAAATATCCATAAATATGATTCTTATGGGAAATCAAATGCTCCACAAAAAAGTCTCAACATTTTTTGCTAAATTGACTCTTTGAAAAGTTTTTCACGGTTAAAGTTGAAGCGATTTCTTTTAGGAAATTGCAAATAACTTTTGAAGTTGTCAAAAATGTGAAGAAACTTTTTTGAAAAAGTAGCGTAGATTTAAGTCTAAGAATTTGCTGTCGATCAACGAAATCCGCATTAAAATCGGCCCAGTAGTTTTTACGTGATCCCGAACAAACAGACAAGAATCTAAAAAAGTTTTTTTTTCAATAGCTTCAATGTATAGGAACGCATGTTTAGAATTTTAAAATATTATAGATGAAACTATACTTTGAAATTTACTATATTATATAACATAGATAATATATATATGTGTGTGTGTGTGTGTGTGTGTGTGTTTGTATATAACATTAAAAGGATATAGAGATATTTGTAATGGGATTATATTATATTCTAAGTTTATGCAAGCAAAGCCGTGTGGACGATTATGGTAGTTTCTCGATTTCCTTCTAACATCATTGCATTAATTATAAGGCCTTAAAGCAACTTACACAAGTCCTAGATTATCCAATAAAGGTGTTGACGTATATAATACTTATGCTAACAACTAGTTAAATAAACACCGAGGTTCTATGTCCATTTAATTAGCAATGTTCAAGGAATAGAAGTAATAAAAGTTATTTATTAGTAATCATTAATAATAAGTTTGTTTATTAATTATTCTGCAAGGACGCTTTGTTGTTAGTAATAAATACAGGACAACTGATAAGGTGCTTTACCTTATCAGTTGTCCTGTAAACTTTACAGCAAGAACTGTAAAGATGTTTCTCATTTAATTTATAGTCTATTACAAACTTTATAGTAGCTTTAAGGCATGATTTCCACCAAAGCACAGAAGAGCAGAAACGAGAGAAGATACTTTTGTGATTCACCAATGATATATAATTGTTTTCACAGCTCCTTTTCGCGTAGCTTCATTGGACACGTTTCAATCGGAAAGGAGAGCCGTTATCTTAATTTCCTAAACGCAATCCAATATTATCTAATTACAGAACCGACTTGAACAGTAACTTAAAAATAAACATTTTCTACAACATCTTGAAGTAGGTGCTAAGTAAAACATATATTTTTTTTATATTTTACAAATAAAACATTACATGAAGTACATTATGATTGTAAAATTAAAATAAATCGATACTAGTGCCATCTAGTAAATGTGTACTAGTGGTATTCCTCAATGAGTACGGGGAGAAGTGCAAACAAATAACCAGTCCCGATCAGCCGTATGCACACAGCCGTCTTGTTGTTTCAAGACTCGATGCCTACGCAAGTATTCAGGTCTAATGTCGCCATTTAATGTACCCACACGATACCTATTTCTGTATCACGTGATGAGTCATGAGACCGTTTTGTTTTCATCATATTTCGTCAATAAATGTCAGATGTGTGATCTGCTTTGATGTGATCGAGAAAATTTTGTTGATTCAAATTTAGAATTTATGTGGAAATTGCGATTTCTGTTTGCTTATTGTTTATTATTAACTTTTTACAAATAGAAGGCGGGATAGATTATTGAAATTTATACAGATTGTACTCTAGAGGACATAGGCTATATTTTATATGAATAATAATTATATAGAGAATGCTATAAGGGAAAATGATGTTAAGGAGCGTTCCTAATGAGCGACAGGAGTTTGAGACCGTTTTTTAACTGACTTTAAAAAGGACGAAGTTCTCTATTCGTCTGTATTTTATTTTATATGTTCGTTATTCAATTTCTCCGTCATTTGTGGACCGATTTTCAAAATTTTTCTTTTAATCGAAAGGGTACATATACTTCCAAATTGTCCCATTGTCACCATGTCAAGCAGCGTTTTTTAATAAGGGTTACCCTGGAATCCCCCCATCAGATATGAGGGGATTCCAGGGTAACCCTTATTAAAGAACGCCGAGCACCTACATTCTTCGAAAAAAAAGCTTGTATACGCGTGCCACTATTATATTTTCTTCAGGCACTTAATTTTTGTTGTATCCATGTTACGCGATTCCTCCGTCAATACTGGGTCGATTTTTAAATAAAAAAAAAATAATTAGAAAGCCTATAACTCCTGCGATGATACCAAAGTATTTTTTTTTAAACAAAAACAAAATCGACTTTAAACTAAAAAGCCAAAAATAAATATTTAACCAACTGCTTTTTTGTGTATTAAGGTCTGCTCACTACATCGGATCATACCCTGACTGTGCTATATAACTTATCAGGCACGGGAAGAAATGTGATACGTTCTATTATGCCCACTAGGACGTATCAATATTTTCTGTCCGACAATAGTTGACGGTCCATGCATGGCACCCGGCGGTGTTGGTCGATGACGGAACGGTCCAGTAGGTATAGTCTAATCCTTTATAATATAGAAAATATTTTTTGGCGGATACCTTCCTAGCACGATCTTGGTATGGATACTGTGTAGTGGGCAGACACCTTAAATTTTACTCTTATATTCAGTCTTGCTTTTAGTGTTGTTACATTTTAAATAAACATGGTATTGTTGCTTGTGTAATAATTTCTAGTCATCAAAGAAAATAGTAATAGGGCAGAAAACTCGAATGGGTAATCCATAATTTCATAAGTTGGGTGTGTGAAAATTAACCTTAGGCTTTTGGTAACAAATGAACAGATATTTGTTTACTGTAGTGGATTTGGCAGTCAAGTCAACTGACACGATTTATAAATTTATAAAACGCCGAAGCCGCCTCGATTTTGCAATCAAATAGCAAGTCATGATGTCATAACTTAAACGAGTCAAATTGAGCAGTGAAACAGATAATAAAGACGATAGTAGACGCTTCATTCCTGTCTTTCCAATTTGGATGAATGAAAGTTATCCATATAAACATAAACTGGAATAATTCAATCTCATATCCCAAAGCGTTGAAATTAACAATGTCAAATCTCGTGAGACTGGCATATCCATGGGTGTGCCCAAGGGCTCTATTCTAGGTCCCTTCTTGTTTTTGATATATATTAATGATTTGCCACATTTTATTAATGATATGTGTGAGGTAGTGTTGTTTGCTGATGACACGTCACTTATATTTAAAGTTGACCGAAATAAACATAACTTTGACAACGTAAACAACGCCTTATCCCAAATATCTAAGTGGTTTACTGTAAACAAATTATTACTCAAACCAAAGCAAAAATAAATATGTTAAGTTTGTTATGCCCAATGTAAAAGAATACGATATTAACAAATTACAAAGTTATGTATGATATAACTGAAAAACCTGACATAAATTTAAATAAAAACAATAATGTTTTTAATATTAACTCTACTATGAGTCCTAGACCTTTAAAGTGCTAGAAATGACCAAAGCTAAACCTACTTCTAATTTAAATATAGTTCACCAAAATATACAGGGTTTAGCAGGTAAAGACTTACAAATTGAACTTTTTTTAAAAGAATGTAAGGTTCATGTCCTATGTATTACAGAACATTGGCTTAAAACTTTTGAAGTCATAAACTTCATAGAGAATTATACAGTGATAAGTGCATTTGTAAGGAAGTCCGCTATACATGGCGGATCACTTATCCTTGTAGCAAATGATGTAAAATGTAAAGAGCGTAAAGATATTATGTCCCTTTCTGTTGAAAGTACTGTAGAGTTTTCCTGTATTGAGCTTGAGCGCTATGTAATTGTTTGCGTCTACCGACCTCCCACAGGGGTTTTAGTGTATTTGAAAGCACAATGGAGGAATTATTAATAAAATTACATAAAACTGATAAATTGCCTATAGTTTGTGGGGATTTTAATGTTAATTTGTTGGAAATGTCATCAACTCGTACTAAGATCATTAATCTTTTCAAATCCTTTAATCTTATACATGTCTTTAATGAACCTACGCGTATAACTGCTACTACAGCTACCTGTTTAGAAAATATATTTTGTAGTTGCAAAATAATCGATAAATCACTCATAGATGTACCACGGTCGAATCATTGTGGCCAGTTTATATCAATACCTTTTGACAGTATTAAAATCACTTCTAAAATAACCTGTAGACCGGTGAATTATCATCGCTTAAGAACCTTTAAAGATAATCTAGCCAAAAAAAATCCTACCTTGGATCTCAACAGCAAAGATCCAAACAACTTTTATACTAACTTAAGTTTAGTGATTGTATTTTGTGATTGTTTAGTGATTCGAATAAAACTGTATGAATTATACAGTGAAAAACAATTTAATCAAAATCCAGACTTTCTTAACCATATTAAAAAGTACTCTAAGACCTTTAAAAGAGTGTGCATCGCTGCCAAATCTTTATATTATAGTAACAGAATTAAAAAATCATCAAATATCATTAAGACAACTTGGAGTGTCATAAATGACGCTTCTGGTAAAACTTCACGTCGAGATGATGGAATTAAACTTGTAATTAACAATAACACCATTAGTAATAACTTTGAAATTGCACAAACATTTAATAAATACTTTAGGGATATACCAACCTTAACAACTAGCTCTTTGTCATCATCACCACTGGAAGCTGAGCTGCTAATGACAGTGTGTTGATGAATGTAATATTTCATTCAAATTTAATCATATAGATACAAGTGATATTGTAAAAACGTTTAAATCATTAAACATTAAAAACACAGCTGATTTTTGGGGTATATTTTTAAAAGTATTCAATGACATAATAGACACTATTGCACTATCACTAGTAGAAATATTTAATGGATGTGTAGATAAAGGGGTATTTCCTGACTTAATCAAAGTTAGCAAAGTTATCCCTATATTTAAAACTGGAAACAAAAACGACCCCTCCAACTTTAGGCCAATTTCTATTTTACCAACCTTAAGCAAGATCTTTGAAAAAATAATTTTAAATCAACTGCTCTCACATTTTAATATTAATAAATTATTTCATGCTAAATAGTTCGGGTTCACCAAAGGTCGATCCACTACCGATGCAGGTGTTGAGCTCCTAAAACACATTTATGATGATTGGTAAGGATCACAGAATGCTATTGGTGTATTCTGTGACCTGTCTAAGGCATGCGATTGCGTTGAACACGTGACCCTCCTAAAAAAGCTCAATTATTACGGTATTCATGGCGATTCTCTCAACCTATTATCGTCTTACTTAAATAACAGATCCCAAAGCGTTGAAATTCACAATGTCAAATCTTGTGAGACTGGCATATCTATAGGTGTGCCCCAGGGCTCTATTCTAGGGCCCTTATTATTTTTGATATATATTAATGGTTTGCCATATTTTATTAATCATATGTGTGAGGTAGTGTTGTTTGCTGATGACACATCACTTATATTTAAAGTTGACAGAAATAAACAGAACTTTGACGACGTAAACAACGCCTTATCCCAAATATCTAAGTGGTTTACTGTAAACAACTTATTACTCAATCCGAGCAAAACTAAATGTGTTAAGTTTGTTATGCCCAATGTAAAAGAATACGATAGTAATATCTCTTTTAACGACACTAGACTTAATCTAGTAGATTCAACTGTATTCTTAGGCATTAACCTAGATCAGAAGCTCCACTGGGGCGCTCATATATCTAGTCTCTCAGGAAAACTTAGTTCTGCTGCATATGCGGTCAGAAGTATTAGGCAGTTCACTGACGAAGAGACTGCTAAATTCGTTTATTTTAGTTATTTTCATAGTGTCATGTCCTATGGTATTTTACTTTGGGGCAACGCTGTTGACTTAGAGACCATATTTGTTTTACAAAAAAGAGCCGTAAGGTCAATTTACAACCTCGGCCCTCGGGAGTCTCTTAGAGAATGCTTTAAGGAAATCAATATTATGACGGTCGCCTGCCAATATATCTTTAATAATATAATTTATATTCGTAATAATTTGAGTGCCTACAAGCAGTATAAGGATATTCACAATTTCAACACCAGGCATTGTAATAGACTGATATTGCTATCTTTTAGATTACAAAAAGTACTGTCCTCTTTCTTGGGGGTTGGTATACGCTTCTTCAATAAGATTCCGAGTGAAATGTTAGATCTGCCTTTCACTAAATTCAAAACCAAATTAAAAAGTATCTTGCTAAAAAAGGGATACTACACTATTGAAGAATACTTAAATGACAAAAATTCATTTACATAGCAGCTCGCTCTAACATCTTATACTATATTTTGTATAATGTTATCTTGCCAAGCTTGTAAGGGATTTATGGAGATATATTGCAGCATAACATTTTAGTACGTCATGTCATTATTATAACTTTCATAATATTTTTCTTTCCTTTTATTGTGTCTTGGTCTTATTGAGTATGCACTGTTTGCTACAACTCCATTAATTCTTCAAAGAGTAATTCTGTAACATACTTCTGTATAAAATTTATTAAAAAAAGACAACTTGAGATATAAATAGAATAAGAAACTTAAAGAAAAACAATATTTAGCTAGACGTGTTGCTGGGGAGTTTCTTGCCGCTTTTTCTCTATAACAGCAATAACACGTTGTGAAGCGGTATACATAAAATAGGAAGAAAAATTAAATTTTAACTTATATATATGACCTTAAAAAAGTGTTCTCCAGTGGAACTTATTTTGAATTTGAATATCTCTCTTAACGACACTAGACTTAATCTAGTAGATTCAACTGTGTTCTTAGGCATTAACCTAGATCAGAAGCTCCACTGGGGCGCTCATATATCTAGTCTGTCAGGAAAACTTAGTTTTGCTCCATATACGGTCAGAAGAGTTAGGCAGTTCACTGACGAAGAGACTGCTAGACTAGTTTATTTTAGTTAATTTTATAGTGTCATGTCCTATGGTATCTTACTTTGGGGCAACGCTGTTGACTTAGAGACCAGATTTGTTTTACAAAAAAGACCCGTAAGATCAATTTACAACCCCGGCCCTCGGGAGTTTATTAGAGAATGCTTTAAGGAAATCGATATTATGACGGTCGCCTGCCAATATATCTTTAATAATATAATTTATATTCGTAATAATTTGAGTGCCTACAAGCAGTATAAGGATGTTCACAATTTCAACACCAGGCATTGTAATAGACTGATATTGCCATCTTTTAGATTACAAAAAGTACTGTCCTCTTTCTTGGGGGTTGGTATACGCTTCTTCAATAAGAAGCTCGCTCTAACATCTTATACTATATTTTGTATAATGTTATCTTGCCAAGCTTGTAAGGGATTTATGGAGATATAGTGCAGCATAACATTTTGGTACGTCATGTCATTATTATAACTTTAATAATATTTTTCTTTCCTTTTATTGTGTCTTGGTCTTATTGAGTATGCACTGTTTGCTACAACTCCATTAATTCTTCAAAAAGTAATTCTGTAACATAATTCTGTATAAAAATTATTAAAAAAAGACAACTAGAGATATAAATAGAATAAGAAACTTAAAGAAAAACAATATTTAGCTAGACGTGTTGCTGGGGAGTTTCTTGCCGCTTCTTCTCCTTAACAGTAATAACACGTTGCGAAGCGGTATACATAGAATAGGAAGAAAAATTAAATTTTAACACACTTGTTGAAGGTTTGAATAAAAAATTTTGAATTTGAATTTATTATTCTTATACTTTAAAAATAGGATAGTATTTTAATATTTTAACACCCGCTCTTTTATATGAAATAAATATTGGAAACTAGCTGACCCGGCAAACTTCGCACCGCCTCAGAATCATTTTTTTTCATATTTACTCACCTTTTAAACATTCCCTGGACTTCCACAAATAATTCAAAACCAAAATTAGCCAAATCAGTCCAGCCGTTCTCGAGTTTTAGCGAGACTAACGAACAGCAATTGATTTTTATATATAAGATTATTGGCGAAAGTGTCATCTACCCAGCTGCGTTTATACTTCATTTATACATTAAAGTTCCACGAACTGCAATTTCGAAACGTTTAATCTTCCTTGCCCGAAATAGCCTAATCGTCCTATCAAGCCGAGACACATCTCCGCTTATCTCTCGTGTTTCGGTCCGGCTCTCAGTGAGTTATAACCAGTAAATCTGACTAGCTGCACTTGTCGGCTCTATATACATTTATTGTCCAGTCGACGCTCTGACGTGCACCCGTCTCATATTATAGTAATTGAAAAAAATATAGATTATATATATCGTTATTCAAAGTATAAAATTTATTCGATATTCAAAAATCTGGTTTGATTGGATATTTATATTTTAATCTGTTGTAAAATTCCAGTGGACTTTATATACTTAAGGTGATAGTGCGTGTGTCGTAATCTAAGATTGGGTTATATTGAAAATCTGTTTTGCATTAATTAAAAAAAAATAACGCTATTCGAAGTTTAAATTTATTCGATATTCAAAATTCAAATTCAATTTCAGAATTGTTTCTTTATTAAATCTATTGTATTTCAAGTAGACCTTTTACACTAAAGAGTGTGTGTTTCGTAATTTAAAACTGGGCTATATTGGATTTTTTTTTTCACTTAATATTAGTGTAAATGTACAAAGAAGTAAAATAAAAACGAGATAATAGAAATAGGTATTGATTTGTGAAACAAAATCAGTGTTGATAGCGATAATAGCGGATTAAATGAAAATTAATCAGTGCATTGGTATTATAGAAGTGTTTTAAAGTTTGATTGTTTTTAAATTGTTATATGGATTAATTAATATATTGGTAAGTTTGATGAGATATATTTTTTCTTAAAATACTTATTTAAATTAATTATAAAATTTCATTCTAACTTAAATGAATGGAAATCTTTTACAATGGACAAATTGTAGAAGCGTTTTATGGCATTAAAAGGTCGTAAAAACTCGCAAGCAATCGACAAAACATTACCCACATTTATTGATATTCAGTATCGACAAACTGTGACAAAAGGTGGGAGGGGTCCTAAATTTCGTGACGTCACATTTCAAAATGTAATACATTTAAACACGAAATTCGAACTATTAACGAAAAATTTCAAAATATTTCCAACTATATTTGTATGAACATATTAAAAGATAATTTATAGTGCTAATTACGGAACTGCTGCTTTAATTTAATAATTTCCTGATGTAAAATTGCAAAATATGTGATGTCATACTAGAGGAGTCTCACGAATGTGACCAACTGTGACAAAGACGGGTAGGGGTCAAAAAATCATGAAATTCGTGTGACGTAATTTGTAGATGGCCCCTTATGTATGTAGTGATACATTATAGAATACATTTTCCGATAAAATTTTATAGACCCAGAAGTTTTATAGAAAATATTAGTGACATACATAGACAGACAGACAGATCGGCAGACAGACGGTCGGATATGACGGCTTACACATATGTATGTCGGTTACGTTTTGTCTAAAATGGCTACAGAACTCTAAAAACAGTGTTCTGTATAATTATACCAATGTATTTCAATTTATCACACGCTTCTACACAAGAACTCGAATCAAAAGCATTAACTTTTAAATTGGTTTCAATTAAGTTGCCTGCACATATAGAGGACACAAACATTCTTGATGAATAACCACTTACAAGTGTAAATACAGCGAAGTCATGCTTAAAATATCCCGTGTTTGACAAACTAATAAAATAATGTAGACAAATTCTGGGACAATGAAACATTTGTATATTTTACAAGATTGGCTTTGACAGTCTCTATGGTTGAGTAGTCTAAAGCTGAAATGAGACGCATTCATTTCTGTCTTTCAATTTATATACAAATGAGTTTTTTTTTTTAACAAAGACAAAACTGACTTCAAATCCAACAGTAATAAAATAAATATTTAACCGACTTCATTTTACAACATCTTGAAATCGGTGCCAAGTAAAACATAAAAAAATAACAACATATTTGCAAAATATAGTAATTTTTATGTTTTACTTCGCATCGACTTCAAGATGTTGTAGAAAGAAGTCGGTTAAACATTTATTTTTTGCTTTTAGTTTAAAGTCAGTTTCATTTCTGTTAAGAAAATTACATTTTAATTCTAATGAAATAATATATTAAGCGGCTGTAGAAGTTGTGCTCTGGACTGTATTCAACGTCGAGGAACTGTTCACAATAGTGCCTTCGTCTTCTGTCTATCACCACAACGCTCGCCATCGGATGGGCGTTCATCCAGATCCTTAAAGCTAGCTCAGACATCATGGCATAATCAACTAATAAAATATGGAAAATCATGCTCTAATTTGTTTCTAATTAGTTGCCGTAGTTAAACGTTTGTTGCTTTTTTTGTTAACGAATTGAGCGGATGTGCCTAGTATAAATATTCTGGGACAGCCACAGTCGAAATAGAGCTGAAAACACGCCATTATGGCACAATCAACTAATAAAATGTGGTAAAATCATGCTCTTGTAACTAGAATTGCTTGCAAAACAAATTAGAGCATGATTTCCCATATTGTTTTAGTTGATTGTGCATGCCATAATTAATGGCTGTGCTTTAAGAAACTCGTTCATCCTCATTTCGTTGACCCATTTCACTCATGTACCACTATCGGAATTCCCATACAGGTTTCTGGAGTAGATAGGATATTCCTCCCAAGGTAATATATTATATTGTTACGACCTGAACGACGACAAAAGACAAATTCACACCTGCACACTTGTAGACATTTTATTACCTTTTCGGCATTTGGACTTCTTTTGTTTACTTTGTGTTTAAAATTTGTGATTAGAAAAACAGCCCATTGTGTATTGTAATCTTTTATGGTAGTCATTAGCCAGGTGTGATTCTAAGAAATCCGGTCCACGTGGTCACGTAGACATATTGCATCGTGCAGTATAAAGCAATGCCCCAAAGAAGAGATCGGCAGTCGAACAATAACCACAAGCGAAGCAAGACTTGTGTACATTCGGTAATCTATTTAGTGACGGACTTTGCGCGTGTTTTTGAATCGTGCATTACGTTTGGACTGGTTGTATTCAGTTATATTGGTACCTGTGTTATATGTGTTTGTATAGTTCTAATAAATTCTATAATAATTCCAACGGCATTTTAATTCGAGTCCTGCAACTCGTAACAATATACGTACATACAATAAAAGCTATTATAAAATATGAAAAGTATTTTAAAGGCACACACCAATTTTGTTACTATAGATAGAAGATATATCTCCGAATCTTTCCCCGATATTCTTCGGGGACATATTTATATCAAAGTAGATTATAAAAGCTGATGAGGTTAATGACCGTTATCATAATTGATTACATTATTAAGAAGCATACACATCCGGTATCTTTTTTGTAGATTGCGTAAATTTATGTGATATAAACTCATTTACAGTTCGTGTTAGTTACAATATAAGTATAGTTGCTATTTTTTTAAATTAATTGTATTGTATAATTCAGTTTATCTACTGGACTATACTATCCAGTAAATAAATTCTCAAGTGTAACGTTTATAATGTAATAATAAATAACTTAATAAAGTATGTTAGTATTTGTGTTCAGTATAAATGTACTAATTTATTAATATTTCTATATAGAGAAAAAATGAGTGATTCGCGTATAATATTATTTTGGAGGTATTAGGTTAGGTTAGGTTTTCCGTCTGTTCTGCGAGGTATCTACACGTGAAGAGTAGTTTTGGTAACGGTAGGGGCTTTTAAAAAACTACTGTAAGATCATATGTTTCTACATTTTATAATATGAGCTTGAATTTAAATAAATATATAAAATAGGTATTATAATTTTTTTTTCTGTATAGGGAGTGGTTTAAATTTTCTTGAAATACTCTGGGCATAAGCAAATTTTGGTTCTTTGAATAGGGTGTTTTGGAATTTCTTTGTGAATCGCAAAGCGTTGTTGATACTCCCGGTGGTCTATGTCTATAAGTAGCAGGTTCCATCCGGTGTACCAGCAGCCCATTTACCTGCTTTAAGCAATAAAAAAGTCATTTAGTTTTTATTTTAAGAAAAGACATTGGCACGTATATGGTATAGTATATGTCATATTAATTTAATATTATGATATAACGAAAAAACCTTTTTTTATATTTCATAGTAATGGTTATGACATATTTGCTACATTCCAGAATATAAAAAAATAAAAAACACATTTACAGAATAAATGTAAAACATACATCTAAAAACAAATCAAAATCAATTTATTGTCAATAAATTACACCGAAATAATGCTTACATAGGTTCCACACTAAGACTAGCCTGTATCGCGGGACACCAAGTACTGTGTGACTGACTTAACAATTTTTATCTCTAAAATTTAATTATTTAAAAAAATAGATGTGTGTCTGTGTGTGTGTGTGTGTGTGCGCGCACGCGTGCCGCTGGTGCGTGTGCGCATATAATGGATAACAATATTCTGATATATATAATAAGGTTAATTTATATGATATTATATAGGAATAATAAGTTTTCAGTTTTTTTGTAATCAAGTTGCATAAGGCAACTTTGTGTGGTTGCTTTAATTTCATGTCTGTTTAAATATACAATGTCACATAATTATCATGTACCTAGTTCAACAGTAAAGAACTGATGGCATAAAATTGACGTTTGGCAAAACTAGTATTATACGGGATGCAGGTGTAGATAGATATTATTGTGGTTTGACGTTTGGTCGTATCGGGTAAAAAGACATTTCTGTGTTTTCTAACAATTAATTAAAATATATAGAGCTGACGTACACTAAGCACCTCACATTCTGCCAACAATTGTTGGTTTGGGTATCTAAATGGTTTTTTGTCATGACTTTTAGCACAGCCCTCTGGGCTCTTTCTAATTTGAGAAATATGGTTTATAACATAATCGTATATAAACATGTCACAGATTAAATATGACCAGCTGTTAGTGGAAAGCGTATCGAAGTTTTATAGTTTTTAAGATCTAAGACAGTTTTAAGTAGATAGAAATATAATTATATTATATGAGGCGCTAAAAGTTGAACTGCATAGCTCGGGTGTCCCCATTTCTAAACAATGGATAGTAAAACCGCCACGTTTTACCAAAAGGAATTGTTGGGTTTCTCACAAAGATATTCTCATTATGGATGATTCATGAAGGTGTTTTAGTTCCTTGTCAGCAAATAACAATTATGACCGAAGAGAGAGTATTAAGTAGATAGAGATATATGTGTTGTAGGTCAAAAAAGTGTTGTATAAATATAATGGCCTTATATGTCTTGTTATATATTGTCCTCCTGTTCGGGAGTTTCGTTGTGGTACCATTTGTAGCAGCAGCAGGTATAATATTCACTCAATCGGCGCAATTTTTGTATTAGGTACATGATCATTTTAAAATGTTTAAAATGTAAATAAACGTTTTTGGATGTAATAAATATAATGAGCTTTTGTACCTACTCTCCTACTATGTCGGATATAGACGCATGATTTCTCCGTACAATTATCTCTCTACGATTACTACAATATATAGGTAATATTAATAAAGTAATGTTACGAGTTGCAGGACTCGAATTAAAATGCCATTGGAATTATTCAAATTCAAAAGTTTTTATTCAAAATAAGTTCCACTGGAGAACACTTTTTGAAGGTCATATATATAGGTTAAAATTTAATTTTACTTCTCAGTCTATGTACATCGCTTCGCAACGTGTTAGTGCTGTTAAGGAGAAGAAGCGGCAAGAAACTCCCCAGCAACACGTCTAGCTAAAAATTGTTTTTCTTCATATTTCTCATTCTATTTATATCTCAAGTTCTCTTTTTTTAAAGTTTTATACAGAAGTGTGTTACAAAATGACTTTTGAAGAATTAATGGATTTATTATAGAGTTTAACACATATAACACAGGTACAAATATAACCGAACTCAATAAGTCCAAACGTAATGCACGATTCAATAACAGGCGCAAAGTCTGTCACTAAATAGATTACCGCATGTACACAAGTCTTGCTTCGCTTGCGGTTATCGCTCGACTGCTCATCTCTCCATTAGGGCATTGCTTTATACTGCCTATAAACAATATGTCTGCCTGACCGCGTGGACAGAATTTCTTAGAATCAGACCTGGCTAATGACTACCATAAAAGATTACAATACACAATGGGATGGTTTTCTAATCACAAATTTTAAACACAAAGTAAACAAAAGAAGTCCAAATGCCGAAAAGGTAATAAAATGTCTACAGGTATGCAGGTGTGAATTTGTCTTTTGTCGGCGTTCAGGTTGTAACAGTAATAATAGGTACACTAGGATTCGATCGCGACTTCGTCCACGTTTGACGTAATAAGTTAATTTATACGTGTCCTATCGACTTGAAACCACTCCCGGGAAATATCCCACGCGTTTTCCGGGATATAAAGTATCACAGATTTTCTGACCGAGATATTGCAAGTGATCAGCCAAAATATTACATCGGAATACGATTTCTTTTTCAACCGTGCTACTTTAAACCGCTCCCAAAAAAATTTCAGTGAAAATTTCGGAATATAAAATACTGCAAATTTTAATTCCAGGAATTTGCTATCGATCAGCGAAAACCGCAGCGAAATCGGCTGAGCAGTTTTTACGGGAATCTCGACCAAATAGAAAAACACACAAAAACCTAAAAAACAAAAGACTACACTTCTACAATTTTATAATATTACAAGCTTCTGCCCGCGCCTTCGTCCGCGTGGAATAGTTAAAAAAAGTAAGTTAAAAAAACCCTCCCGATTTTAAAACATTCTTCATTGGTACTCCTCTCCTATTGGTCTTAGCGTGATGATATATAGCCTAATTGTTTTTTAATGTATAAATTGTTTTATTGTATGATGATGATACCGACAATATCAATACTTAATTAGGTGCATAAATTGTATAATAAGTTGTTTAAGTAATTAAAGTTTTTTTAACTATTCCACGGGAACTCTTGAATTTTTCGGGATCAAAAGTATCCTATCTATATGTTGACCAGGGATATAAGCTACCACCGTACAAAATTTCATTTCAATCGGTCCAATCGTTTCGGAGATTAGCCGGTACAAACAGAGAAACAAAAATTTGAAAAAAATCTGAATTAGTTCTATTTCACTTCTTACATCCCTCTGACTTGGTTTTTAACAAATTTTTTTCATTGTACACAAATTCGACCCCTACAATTTTATTATATGTGTAGATAGATATTGATTCAGACCAACTACATGCTACCTAAGCAGCAGGTTTTTATATTTGCCTTTTAAATCCTTGATTAGAACGGAGTTCTTAACCTCAAAATATAACTTGACACTCACTTTAATACAACTGATAAACACAATTCAGCAGCGCAACAATAGCAAACATTGACTTTTCATTATAAATTGAAATGTACGTCCCATGTATTATTATATGTACAAGTAATCCAAGATATCACGAGGTTTCAATTACAGTTCACTCGCTAAACGAACGGCGCGGCGGCAACGTCATCTGAATGTTGTGTTGTGGTATAAAGGATATATACTTAATTTAACTAGGATATACCCGCGACTTCGTCCACGCTTGACTTGAAATTCTCGGGACATAGAATTTAAAAAAGAATGTAAAAAATATAAAAAAAATCCTCTCCCGGGAAAAATAAAATTCCTGAGGGATTCCCGGTATAAAAAAAACTCGTTTTTTATTACATAAAATTGCTATAGATCAATAAAATATCACTCTGGGGGAACGATTTTTTAAATTTGGCTATTTTAAATAATTATATATTTAATATTTCATACAAAGTATCTATATTTCGATAATAATAATATTCATTAATTAATTAAGAAAAATTTTATGTCGCACATATATACTTTTTAATTTGGACGTATTATAGTCTCATGCGGGTTTGTCTTTATAAGGACTCTTAGAAGCGTTTTTAATAAAAACCTTATAAAATTGAGTAACGTGTTAGAAACAGTGTTTAATAATAAATAAACTAGGGTAAAACAAGTTATTATTGGCCACGCCCATATCATAGGCTGACACTGGGCGAATGAAAACTGTCAATCACGTCGTGAACTTTTCGCGGAAAAAAGAAAAAAGTGTGTGTCTCGGGACGCTCGACAGAAGTGATAACTTAAACTAATCTAAGTTGAATTAATATTGAAATTGTTTAACTTGAGAAAAGCTGAGGTTATTACCTAAATTTTATTGTATATAGCGCGTGGGTTAGAGTGTGAGAAAAGAAGCCTGCCTATCGCTGCCGTACCCGTGAGAGAAAGGGAAACCAGACAGACTGGCGCCGTAACGCGTTACGTAACGAAGTGATTTACCCTCCTATAAGAAGTTATCACTTCAAGAAACCTGAATAATTATAACCATAAGACGGATCCGGTAGACGTATTTGCGACTCTTGTCTCTCTTTATTTTTACCGTCTCCCAATTATTTGGGGTCGGCACAATATGTCTTTTCTTTCCATACTCCTCTGATATACCTTCTCACAATCCATCCATCTCTTTTTGGTCTACCTTTACCTTTGTACCTATCCATCTTGCAGTTTAACATTATTATTGTCACGCGACTTTCTTTCCTCCTCATTACACGCCCATACCACCCTAATCTTCTTCCTCTCAGTTTTTCAGTCACGAGTGCAATTTTCAAAGGTCAAATATATAAATCTGTCAAAAGACCGGTCATGTTATACGGGTTATAATGTTGGGCCACCAGAAACGTCTTCACTCAGTTGAGATGAAAATGTTAAGATGAATGAATGGTGTTACAAGAATGGATAAGGTGAGAGACTTATGTATATGTCTCTCAGTCGTCTCTCATGACCGGTCTTCTGACAGATTTATATATTTGACCTTTTAGTTTTATTGGCATTAGTTTGTCGTATGTCACACCGGTTTGCGACTCTTAGTAGTAGGTATATTATATGCCACTTATCAACTTCAAGCGTTAAATCCCAGTTATCCTATATAAACCGTCAAAAACGAGAAGAATGACCTGTAGCGCCTCCTATTAACGTAGTGATTAAAAGCATATCAGAGTTACGGATTACTTTTATTCTTCTTCTATGCTACTGTAATATGTTTTAAGTGGACGATATTAAAATATGTAAAGCAGAGGCAAGACAGTTTAGTTGGTATACATATAATAGTCTAAAAAACTTATGTCTGTCTGTATGTCCGGCAATCTAACATTATTTGACTTGAATATATTATATAATATTTTAAAGCAGCCAGGTATTCTCAGTGTATTACGTAAGTCATACAATATATATTCTATAATCATTTCAAAAAATATTTTACGTAATAAAATGTCCACATTATATGTTTCATACATTCTATTAGCAGTTTCAGAGAGTTCATCATTTCCTGTACTATTTTCATGCATAGAAAAATAATTTAATGAAGAACACAACAAACAGTTCCGTTCCGGAAACAAGTCTTATCAATTTTGTTAATCTCTAAATATTTTCGTAACGTGTAGGTTAGTTGTGTTCTTCAGAGATTTATCTTTTAATGCACTATAAATCACGCACTCAGTTTTGACAAGTTGAGATTGATCTCATTAACAAACGATCTGGTACGATTGATTTGTGTTTCTCATTCAATGTCAAAAGTTAACGTGTGTGCATAAATTATTAGAGTTTGAATAGAATATGTTTCAATATGTTTCAATTGCATTTGTTGATGATAATTTCAACTCACTCGTTTAAAAAGCGCTCGAATTTGTGGTTGTAAAGTAGTGAATACGAGTGAATTTTGGTCACTCAGTGAAAAAATATGTTTTGAATTTGGAACGCTGTCAATCATTGTTTTTAATTTCATTTACTTGCCAAACAATCACAAACCTATCATTGTAGTAGCAGTATTATTGTTTTTCATTATTTGAAGAACATACAAATATCCCAGATCATGTAGCCTCAACATTTGTATTTACTTCTCAAGGTAGTTTCATAAGGCAAAACCTGATTAATAATGTATATATTTAAGAAATCCATAATAGAGAATTAGATTTTATTTCTACTTAATAGAAAAAAAACACAAGAAGGAATTACTTTCTTTTGGCTGTGATTTTCTTTTTATCGAGCTAGTTTATACTAATTTAATTATTTATAAACGCCATTATTGCATTTTATTACGTTCCTTTTGCCAGGGGCTACTGTCAATAAAAATATTAAAGCAGATTTTATTTGCTTAACGAATGTTGTATGTTAATATGTAACGAGATTTCAACTGACAATTAACAACCGGAAGGAAAAAATTAACAACGAGCTACCGAATTAATGAAGCAGTCAAACGAATATTTATTTCAGTTAGATCGAAAGTAGTTTGTATTCATGTCTTGTGTCATTAGGAACTCGATGAAATAATAATATGCATTGAATTAATTTATTATAATATTTAATAGTCCTACATTGATTGATGAACTTTAAATTATTGGTTATATAATCCGTGCCAAATTTTATTCTGTCTAGATAAGCTAAGCATATGTGTGCAGGAACGGAAAAGAATACAATTTCCTGTATCCAGGCGGCCTCGTAAGAGGCGACAAAACAACCGACAACCTGGTGGTAGGGTATTTGGCCGTCTGGATAGCTACCACCCTGGTCTAGAGTATCCCACCATAACAACTTTGAATTTTGTTCCGGCATTAGTGGCCAGATTCCAATCTTCCTTTAGAGAGCAGGAGCGCATTTGTAGCACCTTTGATGTTGCAAGTGTCCGTAGGCAAAGGTAACCGCTGTCCGTCAGGTCAGCCGTCTGCCTGCCTGTTGAACTCGTGCAATAAAAAAAAGCTACAGAAGGCTGTACAGTATCTGAATTTGTGTGAAAAATAAATTATTATTACACAAATTATAATTCCGATCGGCGGATCGTTTTCTGACATGTAAATATCAATATATATTGTACTTTATTCGCAACTATAAAAGGCAGAATGTTGCTTGCTATGCACTCTTAGCTCTTTCCCGCTTACACGACTTTATAAACTGTCGCGTGTATTAAAATTGGTTTGTTGCTTTGTAATTTGCTTTGTAATACTGTACAACAATATGTTACTTATAATGGCCCTAAAAGTTGCGAAATGGATAAGAATGCGCATTTGATAGATACAGCATAAATCTGTCGGTCTTAAAAGAGCTCTGTGCTACTGTATTGTATTTGAATAATTATGTTGAATGTATTCACCGAACTTGAGATTTGTTGAAATTTGCAGTGGGCAATATTATAAATTATGTGGTATAAATATCATTAATTTATGTAAATAAGTCAAATGATATTGTATTAATGAACTCCGATGTAATGCGACATAGTGATCATTTTATCCAGAGAGAATTTTAATAGTTGTAGATTAATCGAAAAATCTTCATGAAAACTACCATCTTCATCTTAACGTAACTTTCTTAGCCTGGGAATATATAATGTCTGTGTTTGTCTGCCTATTATTATTATCTATATTTTTCTTATGATATTTCAATACTTATGCTTTAAAATAAAGGGTCTATTAAATATTGAAAGCTTATTTACGCTGGTCTAGCTACTTACTTCAAATTCGAAGGAAGCTAGTGCTGACTTCATACTGGCATGGTGTAAATTGATTGGAAGTCAGTACAGCCCTACCAAGTCAGTGCGGATTTAAATATTCCCGATTTAATATTTTGATGTCAGTTCGCTCTTAAGTCAGTAGCTGATTCAATGTAAATCAGCCTTTACAATTATATGTCGTAGTCAGTGTCTAAAACTGGCGTATTTTATTCCAAAGACGCGGGTTTCAATTTACGGAGAGTGCATGCATCGTTAAGCAAATTCCCTGACGAATGTTGCATATTTTTAAAAATAACATGAAGGAAACCCTGAGAAACCTGTATGCACATCGATGTTACTCTACCAATACACTTAGGACACCTGTGACAGATTCCCACTCCAACGACTCTATACTTAGTGATTAATTACTAAGGTACCTTAGAAAGTAATCACTAAGGTACCTTAGAAAGTAATCACCAAGGTACCTTAGAAAGTAATTACTATGGTACCTTAAAAAGTAATCACTAAGGTACCTTAGAAAGTAATCACTAAGGGTCCTTAGAAAGTAGTCGCTAAGTATAGAGTCTAGTTTAAACAACATATTTATCAAACTGCCAGACGCTGCTCATTCCAAACAAGTACCTAATGTGATTTCGACCTTGTACGGCAGTTACTGGGTTATCCACGCAATCGTGTCACTCACGAATCACTTTGGCCTATCACATATATGTATATCATTGGACATACACATCCACATTCATAACGTCTACATCTACGTAGACGTTATGAAGGTTGAGTCGTTTGTGGAGTCTTGATTTTTTTTTGGTGTTAGGGTTTGGGTTTACCAAATGAAAAATTGAACGTTTTTCCTCACTACCCGAGAATTTATGGACGCACTTAGTGGTGCTTAAAGTCTGAAGGTCTAGGATTAACCTGAGAAGTCATTAGAAAGAAAGAAAAATGTTTGTTTAGAGCTTAAAAAATGAACACAAAATGTTGGTGTATATAAATAGGCCCTAAACTTAGCAAATACTAGTTATAACAAACACTAGTTATAACAAACAGCGCTCAGTCTGTTAGGTCTTACTAGTGACGTCACTTGTACCTAAACTTATATACTAAACACTGGAATTGCTAAACATACAATTCTGTATTTTATTTCTAGAGAGGAAATTAACACTTAAAAAAATTAATACTTGCTACAGACTTTTGTGTTACAAAATGAGATAAAAAATCAAGTGTCATATTTTTAGATTATATTAGACAGTTATTTGACTCATAGTGAGACGCAAGTCTTTAGCATTTCTCTCAAATGCAAAAAAGTGTTAAGTCAACTCAATTTTTATTCATTTTAACCTTAAAAATACCAAATACGGTAGCATATACGCCAATTAAAATGCACAATAACTGAGTTGTTTAGTCACGAACATTACTCGTTGTTACTATTGACAGCTATTGTGCATGTCCATTGTATTCTTGTTGACGTTTGCTCTCAATAGACAATAATTTATGTGTTCAAAGCTTCATACATACACTGTGAGTTGCACACTCTATACTATCAAATACGAGTATGTTTAATATTCCAACGTGCCATATCTTTGCTCGTGGAAACTGTCATTATTTATTTCGCGAGTATTTTTTGGTATAACTTATCAAATATCCATAATCATTGCATAAGAAAATTATTGAATTTCATGAAATCTTTAAGTATTAATGAACATAATTTATAGATATCTATAATTTATTTACTTAAAAAAAATTACATTTCTTTTTTAAATATATAGGTATAAAGACATTTTTATAAGAAAAATAGAAAACATTATTCTTTTATAAAAATACATCAAAAATAAAATACATATTGAATAAAAAAAAATATAATATCTTGTAGCTCGCCGGCAGTGGGGCCTGGGGTCCAAATTACCGGCGGTTAGGGTTCCAGTGACAAGAACCTCCTCATACCTCATAATTCGAGCCGTGTCCAAGAGTGCTGTCCTCTGTCTACGGCGGTGGCCGTCCGAGTATTTTTTATGAAACCAGTAGCCTCATCACATTTACAAACAACACCTATATTAGAGGGTAAAACCACTTGTAATGGTAGCTCTGCGTAGCTAAAAGTACTTCTTACAATTTATATGAATTTTCGTCGTCGTAACATTTTCGAACATGTTATTATATCTTATGAAATTGTATTTTAAGATGTATTTGATTATACAATATACACAATATATTTCCTCAAAAAATGAGCTGTCTAATGTAGAAAAATCATAAATCTATGCACAAACAAAATTTAAAACTGTTTGGATTTGTAATAAAATACCTGCAATGTGTTTTAAGTATGTACTTTCGATATCGGGAATAAATGTAGCATACTTCTTATTCATTAATTATTTTTATAAAATAATAATAATAACTGGTGTGACATGCGGCAAACTAATGCCTCTGAAACTAAAAGGTCAAATATATAAATCTGTCATACGACCAGTCATGCTATATGTGTCGGCATGTTGGGCCACTAAAGTGATACACCACAAACGTCTCCACTCAGCTGAGATGAGAATGTTGAGATGGACGTGTAGTGTTACAAGAATGGATAAGGTGAGAAACGAGTACATAAGGGAATCTTTGAAAGTTGCACCCCTGACTGAAAAATTGAGAGGAAGAAGATTAAGTTGGTATGGGCATATAATGAGGAGGGATGGAAGTCACGTGACAAAAATAATGTTAAACTTCAAGATAGATGGATATAAATGTAAATGTAGACCAAAAAAAGATGGATGGATTGTGTGAAGGATGATATGATAATATGTGGTGTGACAGAAGATGTATGTCAGAGTAGAGGAGTGTGGAAGGAAAAGACATATTGTGCCGACCCCAAATAATTGGGATATGGTGATAGAAAAAAACTTCGTATTCATAAACATGGCTTAGTTTTGGTGGTATAAAATTAAAATTAAGTGCGAAAGAAACAAAATGAATTGTTTATTATCAAAACATTAGGTTTCCATCGATACTTATCTTTAAAATAAGATTTCGTCGAAATAAATACCATAACTATGCGAGTGCCACAAGACAAGTTTTATTTTATTCTGGTAATTGATAATAATTAGAAATGTTTTTGAATACGTTTTAATTAATTTAGGTTCGGGTTTAATTCGATTATTGCATTCTGTTATAAAATCTCGGAACATTTTTTTGGATAATAATTAAGTATTTCAATGTTATAAACGTTTTATGAATGTTGAATACTTACAGGTGGAACTTGAATATTTTATATAGGTTTTAAATCTGAAGTAAAATTACGAAATCGTAGTAATAAAAGCTGGAATCACATTCAGGGTTCGGTAGGCAAATGTTAAAAATGGGATCATTATAATTTCGTCTATGATAGAGTAATTTTTCTTAAAGACTATTATTATATTAGTTTTAGGCATCGACATAGCGCTACCACGCCGCTACCGCGCTATTATGTAATAAATTACTATCTATATGCGACCGTTGTGTGCCCTCCCATACCGTACTGTTCTACACACGTGTGTCATATACACCACGTGCGCTAAAAGAAATGAAATATGGTAGAAACACAAATCGAGTAATTACCTGAATATTCTGCTACAAATATAATGCTCTAGTGAACTAATAAAAACTGGAAATTATGATTGGTCGTCATACGTTCATGTTATTGAGAGATAATGAGCCATAACTGAGGAAAATCTCAGTTTATTTTTACATACATAAAAAAATTACACGATGACTTGTGAACCTCCTCCTTTTTTTGAAGTCGGTTAAGAACCCATAGAAATGTTTCTTAATTTTTATTTGAGTTAATAAATCTAACTCTTGAATTATGGTATAAAAATATTTAAAAATTAAGTGGAGAAATATGAACTGAAAAAAAATTCAAAAAAGATCCGCTGAGTGATTTATGAGACCTCGATTTTTAAAGTTTCGTAGCCATATAACAAAAAGGTGATGTTTATTGTCACTACAGAACCTTTTATTATGCGAGGACTGATTCGCACTTGGCCAGTTTTTGTATAAAGTTCATAAGGTTATTAATTTAGTCTTCGTGTGTATGATAAATATAATTCCGCCTATGAGAGGTCAGTCTTACGATATTGAGAAATTACGTTAAGGACAACTAAATGAAACTCATTAATATTTAATCTACTACTATTTTATACTTTACTTTAATAATATCTAGATTTTGGATAAAAAATCATGATTAAAGGTAAAGTTATTCGTGCAGGAACGGAGAAACAATACAATTTCCTGCGGTCAGGCTTCTCGTAATAGGCGACAAAACAACCCATAGCCAGGTGGTCTAGAGTATGTCGCCATAACAACCTAAGTTGTGTTCCGGCATTACCGGCCAGGTTCCAGTCTTCCTTTAGAGAGCGGCAGCACGTTGGTTAGCACCTTTGGTGTCACAAATGTCCATAGGCGATGGTAACTGCTTTTCATCAGGTGGGCCGTCTGCCGAACTCAAGCGATAAAAAGCACATACTCCATCTTTTCATGCGACTTCACTCGCATAGGGTTTAAATTAGTATCCCGCGGAAACTATAACACTTTTTGCTAAAAGTTACCTTATATATACAGGCTTTCCGATGGCGGAGAAAAAGTATAGAGAAAAGAGAGTTGAAAAGGTAGGGAAATTACAGAATTTAAAAACGCGTTGAATGTGGCATAATTTGATAACCTACGAAGACAGCATATATTTACGTAGTTTCTGAGACCACATAATAACACGCACAAAACGCGTATGCTTGCGAATGTATGAATTTTGAAATTTTGATTTGGTGGAAACTTGCTTTTTGGAAAAATGAGTACCTAGTAAAAATATCTATATCAATACAAGTCGTCGTAGTAGCGTAAAGGCTAGCGCACGCGTCCAAAAACCAAAGGGTGCGGGTTCGAATCCTGGCCGGAAAACATGCACCTCTTGCGCAGTTTTCTGAGCTATTGTGCATATTGTTACAATTAATACGTGCTAACAAAGGTGTAGGAAAACATCGTAATGAATCTACACGTCGAGATAACCGGTGTGTCTAACCTGCCAGGCCGCCTTGGACAAGCGTCGCGGGTATACTGTCCGTTGCCCTATAGTGGGAGGTCCAAGCCCAGCAGTGGGAGGTTTATTGGCTATTATTTAAAAAAATCTATAATATTATAAAAGTCTAAACATGTGTCTGTACATTAAAGCTATAAAAAAACATTTTTTTAGATTTCTTGTCTGTTTGTTGAGCATTCACGTAGACTACTGGGCCGATTTCGATGCGGTTTTCGCTGATCCACATCTAATTCTTAGCCTTAAACTCTGCGCTACTTTTTGTCTCAGGAATCCCGCGGGAATATTTCTGAGAGTGATTTAAAATGGCCCGATTTAAAAAAATCGAAGCTCAATGTGATTTTTTCACTGATCAATACCAAATTTAATTTAATAAAATGTGTGATTTTTTATCCCGGAAATCCCGCGGGAATTTTAAGCCAAGCACGGACGAAGTCGCGGGCATATCCTAATTTTCTGCAAATAGTTAAAATTTCAGTACTCAATATTCAAGGAAATTCTTTATTATATTTCACATGAAACATTATCAATGACGACATTCGGAATTTTACCACAGCACGACAGATGAGACCTAAACATTTACCGAATATATGAATGTATTTATTTCAAATAACATAGCAATACTATATATAGACAATACAATGCAAGAAAACTTAACTTATTCGTATTATATTCTACTCATAGTCCCTCAATACTATAAGTAGAATACTGAGCCCAGATCACCGTCTTCTATGGGTAAGGTGCCCAGAAGGCTGGCTACGTTTCCTCGCTGGATCGCCATACTGATCCGTTGGCCGAGGTAAGCACCAGCCCTCTGATCACCTGAAGAGTCAATGAGTCGTTTCGATAAATTTTGGTAGAGGCTCATGGCCTCAGGATCCCACGGTCCAAGCGTCTCGACAGCAAACGGCACAAATATATAACTCTCACTGAGGGTTGCATACTTGCGCCGCTTGAGTGATTCGGCTGTTTCCGCCGCTGTACCGGCTGATCTAGACGTGTTTGGTAAATGGGATGCGGCCAACGTGTCTACGCAAGTCGCATCCTACACCAAAGGCTTGCCACGTTGCAACACATTTACTCAAAAATGCATTTATGTAGCCTGTATTCCTTGTTCGAAAGTTATAAATAACGCACTACGCAAGGGGGCGTGCGGTAAAATAGGTACTAATGGGATAAAAATATATAAGAATTCCTCCAAGGAGTTTCACATTACGAAAATAAATGAGCTGAATAATTGAACCTCCTTGGAAACGCTTTTGATCAATATATTTGTCTTACTTTATACCATAAAGAAAATGAGATTAAAGATGTAATTCTAATCTTTACCACGCGTACGTGGTGCCATTTGCAAATGCGCGCCATTTTCATATCAGAAACGTCAAATATTGTTGCGACGTTCTGACTGATATTTATGTTTGTTTCATTACCTATTCTACTTTTTTCTCGCAAATGTGTTGAAAAACGTTGTATGACACACGTACGGTTTTTGGCTTTTATAAACTCGTTAGTATGGTAAGCCCTTGACTTCGGCTCGGACTTACATTCAACTACTCGTTTGTACAAACCAACTTATTGCACTAGTATCATAAATAACTATATATCCTCCTAACTTCTTATGCCTTTTTTGTATGACTAACGCCTTGGACTTTATAAAATACAATCTTTAAAATGAGATTTGTGACTCAGGCCGACAGTATCATTTTGAGTAAAAACGAAACCAAGCATATCATCATTAAACACTTAGCTGAATAACCCGGAGCAATGGATGGCAATTATTCTTGACTGCTTTGGAACCGACATGCTTCTGTTTTGTGTCTAGACTGTAATTAGTACTAAAAGTGGTATGTCTGCTTGATACGTATAAGGCCTTGGCAAGTATAATTAGAAGAAAGTGACTAACTTCACTTAGGAGCATATAAAACTTTGCATGCATTTTAAAAATAGAGATGTGGTGAAGTAAGAATTCTTCGGAATATACGAGACGACCAAATACTGAGCGAAATTTTTACTATGTAGCCATTTTGGTAAAGACGGAGACCTTATAAAGTTGTCATGATCGTCCTATGTGTTCGTTCGTCCGGCGTGTGTTTGTATATTGCTACGGTTTTTCTCGATAACTACGGGGTTTTAATTACTGGCTGTTTTTTTATTGCAGTCAACTTGCGAAAATAAACGCTTAAAGTCCGTAGGTGAATGATAGAACAATTATGGCCGGTCCCTATAACTTACAGACCGTTCATTTCCCTTACTACCAGTTAAAATTTGACATACGCTCCAACAAGTAAGTCAAACTTCAACCGATGGTAAGGCATGTGAATAAATATATATATAGGCTTATAGGCTTAGATCATATAAACGTCTATACCTTTACGGATATAGGAAGCGGCCATTAGTTGATGTTCGTCACTTCTGCAGAACTCTGCAATATGCGTGATCCGATTCTCATTTACCCGATTTTCTACAACCATGTGAGCTCAATATTTCTTCCTTTCACACTATTATGTAAAATTCCTGTACCTATCATCCTTCAATATAATACGACAGAAGCGTACCTAACGGTTCACCTAACGGAAGTTTCGTTAGGTGAAACTTTAAATGAAACTTTATCACTGTAAAGGAACATCATTGATTGGGAAATCTCTTTATTTAATTGCGCAAAAATAACATTGATGATATGATATTGTTACAACCTAAGCGCCGACAAAGACAAATTCCCCGTACAGATTTGTAGAAGAACATTTATTAACCGTCGGCATTTGAACTAATAACTAATAACATTAAAACTTGAACTGATTGAACTTGATTGAACTATTGTAATTCTTTTATGATCGTCTTCTTTTGTTTACTTATTTATTGGCATTCGTTTCTAGAGCCTATTGTTGTATTGTAATCATTAGCCAGGTGTTACGGATTTTAAAAGTACAAGCTGATTCTAAGAAATTCTGTCCACTTGGACGGACGGGCACATTGCACTTGTGCAGGATAAAACGATGGCCTGATGGAGGGAGGAGGTCAGTCTAGCGAGAACCACGATCGAAGCGAGACGTGTGTACTACAATCGGGAATCTAATAGTGACGGGCTTTACGCGTTTTATTGAATTACGACCTTCTGCATTACGTTTGGACTTGTTGTGTTCGGTTATATTTGTACCTGTGTCATACGTGTTTGTATAGTTCTAATAAACTCTATAATTATTCCAACGGCATTTTAATTCGAGTCCCGTAACTCGTAACAATATGATAGCCCATAAATATCGCACTGTTGGGCTAGGGTCTCCCATTATACCCGCCGCGCTTGTCCAAGGCGGCTTGGCAGGTTTGACACATCGGTTATCTCGATGTGCAGGTTGCATCATGATGTTTTCCTTTACCGTTGCTAGCACGTGGTAATTGTATCAATATGCT
The DNA here is from genome assembly GCA_039645545.1 of Dendrolimus houi. NCBI lineage: Eukaryota > Metazoa > Arthropoda > Insecta > Lepidoptera > Lasiocampidae > Dendrolimus > Dendrolimus houi. The sequence continues at coordinate 9,796,583 of CM077133.1, forward strand.
CATTAGTTCAGAAAACTGACTAAGTGGTGCATGCGTTCCGGCCCGGATCAAACCCGCGCCCTCTGTGCTTGGGAGGCGTGCGCTAGCCATTACGCTACAACGACTTGACTTGAAAAATAACATTCGTAATATTATAAATAATCTTTGAATTGTTCACACTGTTGAAAAGGATATTGCGTAGCCACTTCGAATCAACTTTACGTATAACGTGATGTTGTGTGCTGCAATTTAATATTTGTCTTAAAAGGTCTTTATTACTTGTCTCGTAAACTACATCATTTCTCACGTGACAAGCTTGAGCATTGTGGAATTGAATTTAATTGAGTACAATCTATAAATAGTTTGACGGGGATTGCTTTTATCAAGCTTCATTGTTTTATCTTGACGTTTAATGCTTCGGGTCTGGGGACCTAGTTTTACAATTGTGACAGAACGGTTAATCATTGATTTCATAAGTTTTGATTTTGATGCTACACACTAGACTACACTGCAGACATTAAATAAACTAGCTATTGAGCGAGCTATGTTTGTTGTTTCCCTTGTGGATAGAATTAGAAATAAGGACATTCGAAAGAGAACCAAGGTAACCGTATAGCTCACAAAATTAGCAACTTCACGTTTATCACAGGATTATAGAACACTCTCCACCCCGGTAGACCGACGACCTACGTAAGGTCGCCGTCAGAGGCTGGATGAGGAAAGCCGGAGATTGGGATATGTGGCACAGGCTCATGGAAGCCTGCTTCAGCATTGGACATTGATTGGCTGAAGAAGAAGAAATAAACTGGCAATATCAATTAATGTGAGTTTCAGAATAGACTGAGTCAATGATAACAGTAGATTTGGTTGCCTTACATCTTAAAAGAACTTTCCGTAATTAAATATGGTCTGGGTGTCTAGGATCGGCCCAGAGTGGTCCGTTTTAAATTACCCCACACGAGCATAACTTGCTCAGATTGGGGATGTACATACAATGTGTGTCTGTCTGCCGATTATTTTTACAATTTTAGTCACTTTATTATTTCTATATTTTAAATACATTTTCTATTTTTTTTTTATTGCAGGAATTCAGCAGACAAGCAAACGGCCCACTTGATAGAAAGCGTTTACCATCGCCTATGGACATTTGCAACACCAAAGGTGCTGCTACAAATGCGCTGCTGCTCTCTTAAGGGAGACTGGAACCTGGTCACTAATGCCGGAACACAACTCAAGGTTGTTATGGCGGCATATTCTAGACCAGGGGTGGTAGCCGTCCAGTCGGGCAAATGCCCTACCACCTGGTTGTGGGTTGTGTTGTCGTCTCTTACGACAGGCCGCCCGGCCGCAGAAAATTGTATTCTTTCTCCGTTCCATAACATCCTTGAGTTGTATTCCGGCTTTTGTGGTACCTTTGGTGCTGCAAATGTCCATAGGCGAAGGTAACCACTTTCCATCAAGTGGGCCGTCTGCCTGTCTGCTTAACTAATGCAATAAAAAAATAACCTGTTTCTAAAGAAAAACAAAGATATAACAATATTCTTGATATATGAAAATGAATGTTTGTTTGTATGTCCTTTATAGAATCGTAAACTATACATTTGATCATGTGATGATCTTTAGCAAAATTGTTGTTCATGAGCCAAATAAGATTTCTGACTTGGTTTACAATTGGACCCGGAAGGTGGCGCTGCTGTCGGCATATCGATTGAAGCTTTTCCGGCAGGACGACATCTGCCGGGACAGCTAGTAAATAATAAATTATTAAATCATTTCTAGGTTCCCAGTTCAATTAAAGGGAGTTTATTGCACTATAAACATTTGATTACTTGTGACACTCATTAGGCTAAAAATAAAATTGATAAGATAATTAATAATAAATAAATATTTATTTCTGTCCATATATCATATCTGATTGTAAACATAGATTAGAATTAGATATCAAAATTGGTATTTATTGTATTTTCATTTAGTAACTACACATTCAAGTATTTTATATTGACTTCAAACAGTTACATATATGTACTTTATTTGTATAGACAGTACATGGCTAACTTAAAACCTATGTATTATAATTTTAATTATCTATAATATTATAAAATTCTGAACATGCCGTGTCTGTACATTGAAGCTATTAAAAAAAATAGCTGGAATAGACTACATAAACGATGGAGAACACAATGTAATTTTTTTTTAATTTCTTGTCTGTTTATCTGTTAGTCGGTTTGTCTGTTTGTTCAAGATTTAAGTAAAAACTACTGATTTCAATGCGGTTTTTTCTGATCGACAGCAAATTTTTAGACTTAAATTCTGCACTAATATTTATCCCGTGAATCCCGCAGGAATTTTTCTGCGATGATTTAAAATGGCCAGATAAAAAAATCGAATGCCAATGTGATTTTTTCAGTGATTGACAGTAAATTTTATGTAATAAAATGTGTAATGTTTTACTCTGGAAATCCCGCGGGAATTTTTTCACACAGAACACAGTTTTTCACTAAAACGATAGCTTACATTCTTTTTTAAATGCTACGTTACTTTGTGTCTCGGGAATCCCGCAAGACTTATGAATTTTGTAACTCATGAACATATAAAGTTTATAAAATGGGCCATGTATATTTTTATAGGAAATTAAGCGCTCTACAAAAGGGTCTCTATTGCTTAGTCGATTAAATTGAGTGTTTCAAAGATATTCATTATCAAACTTTCATACATAATCACTTTCAGTTTTTGATAATTAATTCAGAAAATTCCGTTTTATTTAAACTGAAATATTAAAATGTTTTCACTTATTTATTTTGGAATAACAGATATTTCAATTTTTATTGATATAATTCAATATTGGGTCGCCTAAGTTACAAATATAATATGTTTATATCTTGTCTTAAAAAAAATATATTGTCCAATATGCTTACATTCATATACATTTAAAACATATTTGACTGTGGCAAAGAAACCTCATAGGTTTATTCGTGCCAAAGAGAGTCGTGTACACAATATCGTTATATTAAAAATAGGAGCAGAGGCAAGTAATTGCTACCATCATTCTAGTTATTATATTAGTAAAGTAGTGATTTTCGTTTATTCAAAATCCACTTTTATACTTGACTCAAAGTACATAAAACGATGTATCTCTAAAACGTTAATAAGCAAAGTTTATGAAAAATAAAGGTGAACCCATTAAGAAATACGTTCATAAATATCAGCAACTATAATTAAGGCTCTTTCGGGTACTTTGTAGTCGTTTAAAAGTATTTTATATACTTGCAGTAATTAAAAAGGCGGGATAAGTACCAGTTGTCACTAATTGATAAGTTTAAGACAAAGTTTATTTTACCGCCTGTATAACGGGGTGTGTTCCGAGGAATTGTTTGATCGGGTGCCAACACCTCACTTTTACAACCGCACCGCTCGCCAGCGACGTGATATTCACCCCCATTTCCTTGAGCTCCCACGCTCAACTACGCAACGGTTCTCTAGAACATTAATTCCGCGTACAACAATGATCTGGAGGGAACTTCCCGCCGCGGTTTTCCCTTTGCGCTATGACATGGGGTTCTTTAAGAAGGGCGTTATAAAATTTCTTAGAGTTCGGTAACGCGTTGGTAATACCCCTGTTGTTACAAACGTCCATAGGCGACGGTAACCACTTTCCATCAAGTGGGCCGACTGCCAGTTTGCCTGCTTTTGGCTATAAGAAAAAAATTGAATTACATCTGAGAATTGATTTTGTATTTATCTACTTCCAAGACGCACCTGTTCTAGAAATAATTCTCAGCTTTAAACCGACGCTTGAGACGATAATCAGTTGAAATTAAAAACTGGCTGAATATATAAGACTTTATAGCGCTGAGGGACATTTCTATTTTCCGAGTTTTATCATCAGTCGTCGGAAGCGAAAGATCTTAAAAGTCATAAGATGTGTTTTATGACTCTCGTATTTAAGCCATTAGGAGATATTCGTTTTATTAACTTGTGGCCTATGGGTTAGAAAATTGTAGAGAAATTAAAGATGGTAGAGCTTAAAAAATACTTATAAAGGAAATTGGTTTGAATAATTCAGTAGTTTTTGAGATATGGAGTATTACTGATTGTTTTAGGGTTAAATAATAGCTATCTAAATTTACTTGAGCGCCTCCAAAATTTTTGCATAAGGTTTATATTTGGACTACGCAAGTATGACCATATCTCTGAATTCCGAAAAAAACTCAAGTGGTTGCCAATTCGATTTCGCCGGAATACTCACATCCTTGCTTTTCTCTATAGCATTTTATTTGTCCCTAGTACTCCTGATTACCTTAAACAATGTTTTGAATTTCTTTCGTGCTTTCATAATTTACGCCCGTCTACTAAACTTAAATTGAACACCCCTGCGCATAACTCAACTTTTTACAACAATTATTTTACTGTTAAGGCTATACAGCTTTGGAACGCGCTTCCTGTTACTATCAGACAATAAGCAAAATCGCTAGCGATATTTAAAACTATGATCAAAAAATACTACCTGTCGTTGGAATATGATATTTAAATATTTTGTAGATATGTATTTGTATGGTATGTATATAGAATATATATATATATATATATATATATATATATATATATATATATATATATATATATATATATATGTATTTATTATTATTAAAAATGTAAGTAGTTCGTACTATATGTTACGTATACCACCATCGCCATTTTCATCTCAATTCATTCCTGGGGTTGTCTGGAAGAGATCGCTTTTTACATTACTAGTTATAATTTTAGTCTGTAAGTTTATGTTTGTATTCGTGTATAATAAAGTGTTATATATCTATCTATCTAATAAAAAATAATCAGCTGGTATTCCTCATCTTTCGCAACCTTTTATTGTTCATGGACTAAGACTCGTACATCGCCAAATAAAAATCAAAAATGAAAGGATTGATGTTAATCATGTATTAAACTTTTCCATTGATCGTAAACACATCTAAAACCATAATTACATTTTCACCACAAGATAATAGCTAATAAAAAGTAATTTATAAGCCAGTTATTTACAAGTTGTATATCTATTAATTACCTTCGCTATCTAGCTACTATTTTATATGCACCCGATCATCATGTAAATAACAATATTATAAGCCACGCAATATTCATGATTTATGATGACATTAATGCAGACAGATTATAATGTTTATTTACCTTAAATATTTTCTAAAAATATTAGTGTTTATAATTTATGAATGCTAACCTACGTTGGTACCCAAGTCACATGATTAGATTGATATTTATACTAAATGTACAGTAATCTATTTATACAAAAATCAATCAAATGCGTATTGGACTTCGTATATTGGAAAATTCCGTAGAGGCGACAACGTCCATTATATTTGGCATTTGCTATGTAATCAAAAAAGGGTCGTACGATTGATTTTTTTTTAAACTGTGATGTGGAAATTACTAAAAACCAAGTTGGTAAAATTTAATTAACACTTTCAACTAAAATTAAAATCCAATTATCAAAAAAAAATAACAAAATGCATTGAGTAATTTTCATTTATTTATTTTAGATTCTTGTAGTAGGTACATGCTTTGTATTTTAGGTTACCGATGAAAAACACAAATAAAATAAAATAGTGATAGTCAAGGTGGCGAAGTCCGTCAGAGGGGAACTCCATATACCCTCATTATTTGCATGGTGGCAAATAATGAGGGTACATTATATGCATGGTTATATAGTTACGACGACAACAAATCAGTCAGTGAAGCTTACACACCATTGAATTCTGTTTTCTTGTAGTTGGCGTTAAATTGCCTTTAAAAAAGTGAAAAAACGAGTGGAGTATGTATGAACTTACCCCATTGACGGGCTTCGCCACCTTGACTATATATAACCTAAAGTGTGCTATCAGAACCTATCCGTGCAGGAACGAAGAAAGAATACAATTTCCTGCGGCCGGGCGGCCTGTCGTAAGAGGCGAGAAAACAACCCACAGCCAGGTGGTAGGGTACTTGCCAGACTGGATAGCTAACACCCCTAGTCTAGAGTATGCCGCCATAACAACCATGAGTTGTGTTCCAGCATTAGTGACCAGGTTCCATTCTCCCTTAAGAGAGTAGCAGTGCATTTGTAGCACCCTTAGTGTTGCAAATGTCCATAGGCGACGGTAACCGCTTTCCATCAAGTGGGCCGTCTGCCTGTGTGCTGAACTCCTGCAATAAAAAAAAGAAAAAAAAACCTATTTCGAAAATAGCTAAATATTTTAGTAACCTACATAGATTTAGTTAAGTGGTATTCAATGGGATTGTCATGACCATCTGGCCCAAAAATATCGAAAAAAATAAAGAGAAATAAATGTTTCGTATTATCAGCTAGATAGATATAAACGGTCTTAGTCATATTGAGTTAGAGTAAGTTTGTAGGCTTAGAACCTTAAAGAAGTCTATAAACTTACTCTAACTCAATATGAATAAGACTGATGTTGTAAAAATATTTTTGAGGCTCAAAAATTTTTGTATTGGTGTAAAGTACAAGATTATTAGTATTAATTAAAAAAAAGTCGTCACCTCTACACAACGGTCCGTCAAGCACATGGCCGATGTTTTTTGTTGATAACACTTAACGTTGATTACCCTATGGTTTTACATGTAAATAAATAAGTTTTACCACCTGTGTTATTAGCATTGAGATAAAATCTTACTTTAAGCCTCGCATTTATATGAGAAACGATTCAGAAAACCATGCCGCTCGGGTGTAATTGTATGCAATTTACTGTATGATTTATGCTAGTCAAATTTCACTCAAACGTGAGGTTTTCGCTAAGAAATTATTTTTTTGATTTTCTTAATTTCTTTATATTATTCTAGCATGTTTAGTTCTTCAAAGCTTCAAACTTGAGCGACACAAGTAAGAACTGAACTGAACAAGAACAAATCACGAAGATGAATATGTTGTGATAGATATAAGGAGTCACACGGAAAGATCGTGTCATGAACTTCCGCATCTGCGGCAGTCGTCATGTCCGTGACATAGTAGGCAAACTGCAAGAGTGTCACTTACGCTAGTACGGCCACGTTTTACGTAGACCGGCTAATTATGTGGAGAACGAATGTCTCGCCATGCCACTTCCTCCAGATCCCGGTCGAAGGGGATGGCCCAAAAAATGCTGGCTCGACGTTGTGAAGGATGACATGCGTACCATTGGTCTCAAAGCGGGGCATGCTGAAGATCGCGCAAAGTGGAGTAGAAAAAGTAGGAAAGCGAACTCTGGGCGTCGGAGTGAACTCTTCGAACACAACCGGGATTTAACGTTCGGATGATGATGATGATATTCTTGAAAATCGTTAAGTACCCACATGGGCGTAACGGCTCAAAGAAGTGAGGATAAACGTCCAGCCGATAATAGAATTTATGGCCATAAACAGTGCTAATAATGATTTTGTTAAAATGATTAAAATAATTACAATAATTTGTATATTTTTTAATCTTCCGTCTACAAGCGATCGACATCAAAGAGTTGACCGACTGATCAAAGATATAGGGAAATGAATTCCAAACCAGTTTTGACAGTTTACGTTTTCATTATCGTAAGCGATATGTCTGCTCATGTTATATCAAGATAGTGCAGTATCTCCAGTAGCTCTGTATCACTAAATCAATATAATATTGAAATCACGGGATTAAATGTTATGAGATTGTGACAGTAAAGGAAATAGAAGTTGTGCAGTGTTTGCTACAGCTTCATTGATTCTTCGAAAAGTAATTATATAATATTGTTACGACCTAGACGCCGACAAAAACAAATTCACACCTGCATACCTGTAAAAACACATTTTATTATCTTTCGGCATTTGGACTTCTTTTGTTTACTTTGTGTTTAAAATTTGTTATTAGAAAACAGCCCATTGTGTATTGTAAGCTTTTATGGAAGTCATTAGTCAGGTGTGTCGGATTTAAAGTACAAACTGATTCTAGGAAATTCATCATATTGCATCTGTGCAGTATAAAGTAATGCCCCGAATGAGGGACACACAGTCCAGCGATAACCATGAGCGAAGCAAGACTTGTGTACATTCGGTAATCTATTTAGTGACTTTGCGCGTGTTATAGAATTACGACCTTCTGCATTACGTTGTGACTTGTTGTGTTCAGTTATATTTGTACCTGTGTTATACGTGTTTGTATAGTTCTAATAAACTCTATAATAATTCCAACGGCATATTAATTCGAGTCCTGCAACTCGTAAAAATAAATACTTTAAAAAAAGGGCGTGAGACAGACAAATATGAAGTGAAATAATTTTTCGCTAGCCGTGTTGCTGGGGAGTTTCTTGCCAGTTCTCCTTAAACAGAAATAACACATTGCGAAATGGTGTACATATAATAGCAGTTACACTTATTTTTACCTCACATGTTCGAACTTCAAACATGTTCTCCAATAAATAATACTTAGTTTGAATAAAACTTTTGAATTTAATTTACCTAAAATTTTAACACAGACTATAACAAACAGGTAAAGGTCTTAGTAGCTTATTTGGTAAAGCACACGCATCTCGTTCCAATGTCGTGGGTTTAAAATTTAACTCCTGGCCGCGGAGTATCTACTCCTTAAGCAGTTTTCTGACAATTTACTCCTTACATATTTACTCCTATATTCGTAACAGTATACGAGGTTTATATGTTCGCGTTTTTATTTAAAAACTTAAAAACTTTGTAGATTTAACTACATAGATTTTACTTAATTGATAAAATTACGTCGAATATAATAATTTAACAATTCCAATATGCCGTTTTTGGCTTCCAATAATTGGCAAATGTGTAAATGGGAATGTCAAAAAAACTGTACTCGAACAATAAGTTATTTGTTGAATTTATCGGTTGTTGTACCGAGAAATGACATTAAGCTGTAAATTAGTTTTCGGTAACTTTTTAAAAATGTGTTTAAATGTTTATTTAAATAAATAATTACTATATTCAGAGGGAGCAGTTCTGTTCAATAAATTTAGTGTTTACATAATGAACTATTCTTTTTTTTAATAAAAACATATTTAGATTTTATTCCTGTACAATGTATGTCACATTGCCAAATTATTTTACACTTGTGTAGTTGATGAAATTGTTTAATATACAACTGTGAATAATAACAACTATGAGCTATGAGTTCTGTGATACCTGCACTATATAGAAGTTTCATATTTTCACAATATGAAAGTCAGAAACATTTTATTTGTATATCCCTAAGTAGTATCAATTTATTTTAATTCTATGTACGTAGAAGCTATGGACATGTAGTTTTAATATTATGTTTAAGTATGAAATTGAATATAAACTTAATACGACTTTAATTCTTTCGTTGATTCGATCTAAATGTAATTTAAACAATAAAACGTTACTTGAAAGTTTTTGTGACTTTTTATGTCCAAAAGGAGAAAATAATCACTTATGGTGGTACCCTCTGGGTAAAATAATAAGTGTATCATTCAAGGGCTTATTCAAAGTTTCTACTTTTCATAAAATTTTCTTTTCTATGGTTATATAATTGTTGCCTCTTATCGACTTTTAAACATGAGCGATTTACATAAAATTCGTTAATTCTATTTTATGAAAATGGATTTTTCTTTTAAACTTTAATTTATTCATTTAAGAGATAACCATAAGATGTATTATGTCGCGCAAAATTAAAACATTCCTACGAGAAGCGTTATTAACATCAAAAGTTATTTATGAGAAGGTACAGCTTTATTCACTACGCTAAGGTTTAATATTGTGTCGAAGGGCATATCAATATCGGATAATCTAGACGTACTAGTCCTTTGTGGCCATGACTGAGGTGGCATTTTGTACAGTCTCACGACGTGTGGAACGATTGTGTGTATATTAGATGCACTTTGTTTACTAACATTTGACAGGGTTGTACCTTCGTATTTTCTGGAGTTGTATAGTAAAATAAAAGATTGAAACACGATTAGTTATTTAGTTAGATAAGTTTTTCAACTTATTGTTAAAATACTTTAGAGAATTGAGTGGATATATACCCGAATATTATGGAGTTGCTTATATAGGTAGGCAGACAATAATAAATCATACATTTTTACGATGTTTACAATCAAAAAGAAGAGTCGTTTTTTAATAAAATTAAAGATCGAAACTAAATCTTATTCTTTATTCGTTACTGTACACAAAACGTTACGTACAAAATTTTAGAATAGTGGTGATGTACAATCGCCTTTGTACATCACTTAACCCTAAGAGAGTTTTCTTACAGCAAACCTATGAGTCTAGCGAGAAGGGGAGAAGCAAAAGGCAGGGCTGTGTACACTAAAGATAGTTAACGATATAATATTTAATATAAACAGATTAACAAAAATAAATTATATACAAGATACTCTTAAGATACATACATACATACATAATGTAAAATATAGATATATAAGAATAATTTAAGATAGATAGTGCTCTTTGACTTTTTTTTTGAAACTGCTCTCCGATGAGCTATCTCGGATCGTATGTGGTAGGGCGTTCCATAATCTAACTGCGTGGACGGAGAAAGAACCACTATAACATGCCGATGAGTGTGTGGGAGCTTTGAGAAGAAGGAGTTTAAAAGTTTGTTTGTCAGAAGAAACAAGAAATCTTAATTCTGATATACACTCAAGCGAAATATAAACTTAAATAATTAGAGTAAATCAGAAAGAGAGCCACTAGAGCTTTTCATGCGTTTGCGTTTGCACAAACTACCATGTTCTGTGTATATTATTAACTTTTCCCGGTTAAAAAGTAAACTAAGGCCATCCACATTATAGAAAGAAAGAAAGAAAGAAAAATATTTATTTCCAATAGCGACACACAACACGAAATAGTACTATAAACATAACAAAGTATAGAGAAAGTTAATACAGAAATTGTATGCCGCAATTTGAAAATGAGGTTGGCACTCAGCATTTTGCTGTGCTGAATCGTAGTCCGACACAGCGCTGAAAATAAACCTATTCAAAATTTCATAACAATTATCTCACTCCCAAGGTCGCGAAGATGGAATAATTGTTTATTCCATCTTCACGACTTGGATATAAAATAACAATTAATGGAAGCCGCTGTTTTATAAGGTTTATAAATGCTCTATATTAATAGATATGGACATAACACTGAATATGACAATGGTTTTCTTTATAATGACAAGTAGCTCTTGACATTAACGTCAAAGAATATGAAACCACGCGTCGCAGAGAACTGGAATCTACACATCGGCCGTAAAACCTGACACAAGGCACTACATGCATACTCTATATTGCTCAATAACTCAATACATGTGTAATGTAGTTAGTAACTTTATGTTTGTGCTGTCCACAGATTCTCAAAAACGCGTGTAAATCACCGACCAAAATTCAATAGCTAAAGTTGCACATCTCTTAGCACCTGTATTTTCTAACTTTGAAAGAAAGTTGGAGCCATGATTAAAAAAAAATACTCGTGGGCAGCTATACTGCTTCTCTTGCACCACGCTCGTATTCTTGTGCAAAAAAACCTAATAGAGATGTCCGTCGACAAATAATATTTCAGAGGAATTATCGTCGTCTTAAAATGCTCTGCTAACCCTGATGTCAACCACACTACTGTTATGCATTAGGCACGCCCACCGGAACTAAACAATTAACAAACAGGTACACCTACAACTTAAAATGGAGTAAGGTTATTTTTCATAACATTTATATCCTACTAACAAATACTTAAGCCCTCTCTCTGAAAATAATTTGTCTTGTATTTATCATACTGTAGATATACTATTGTTACGAGTTGCAGGACTCGAATTAAAATGTCGTTGGAATTATTTATAGAATTTATTAGAACTATACAAACACGTATAACACAGGTACAAATATAACTGTACACAACCAGTCCAAACGTAATGCACGATTCAATCACACGCGCAAAGTCCATCACTAACGTCTTGTTTCGCTTGTGGCTATCACTGGACTGCCGATCTCTCCATTGGGCCATTGCTTTATACTGCACCGATACCGATGTAAATTTTAAACACAAAGTAAACAAAAGAAGTCCAAATGCGGAAAGGTAATAAAGTGTGATTTTATGGTATGCAGATGTGAATGTACCATTGTCGGCGTGTAGGTCGTAACATTATGTTTATACATATGTACATTAATAGGAATTTTGATGAAACTGCTATTTACAAATGATCTCTTAGAATTAACACGTGATAGGGAATTTGGTAAGCTATGTGGGAAACAAGTGCTTTAACCATGAGACTGCCAAGCACAAGAAATGCTGGTTCGATGTCTTAGAATAAGGGAATGACAAAGACTATGAGAAAGTAGGCTCCAAGCTCCGAATGCAACCGAGATCAAACTCTAGGATGATCTAGAATCCTTGATTGAAACTACACACTCTATACACTTGATCATCCCTTGATAAGGATGGATATTGGAGATGCCTTGATATGCACCAATGAGCACGCGCTTACCCTATCTTGATAAGCGACGTTCATACTGATGTTAAAAAAAATCTTTGCGCTTGTTCACCTTAAATGCGGAGTCGGGAACATATAAAAATCATGTAGAAGTCTTACTGGTTCGCTATATCATGCAAAAACCCTTTAGGTGTTTCAAAATGACGCTAGTAAAGTCTTGAAAAATCATAAAGGTGTATCAAAATGACCGTTTTATAGGATATTCGCCTTTGAATCCTAAAAAGTATTCTGGATATAAACTTCAGATATTAAATGGCACAGAGCCAATAATCACGAAATTGTAAATAAATTTAAACGAAATAAAAAAAAAATGAATATATATGCAGTATAATTTCCACCCGCTTACTCTATAAAGAGTTTTGATCCAAACATGGTAAACTTCCTTTTTTCTCTGTGATTGAGAACTCATGTATACAAACATAAGGCGTATGTTTGGAAACTCTTTCTTGACTTCAGTGCCGTAAATAGCCTTTTATGCGCCCTATGCGAGCTTCTATAACTGCGCCCTTGTTTTTTTAGATATTATAGGTACCCTAGCTAGAGCAATGCTACGTATAGGCCTACTTTATTTTATTCAGGGTGATAAAAAATAACGCACAAGGACCTTGGTGTTGATGAACCAATTATCTAATATTTTGGAAGAAAATTCTATTTTTTTAAAGAACTAGAACACAAATACGCTCGTGCGATGCCAAAAAAATGAGCGCGATGTTTTGTGCAATTTAACAGACGTTTTTGATGATACTGGCATGTAGGTACTTATGTGTTGGAATCGAGCACTAGGGGCGCAGCGGGAACTTATCAGGAACAAACCGAAAAAATAATAGTCCTGCCTGGTCTGGCCATTCTTGCGTCGCCCTGAGTCTACGCCCTGTGCCTGGACACCGGTGGCACCACCCTATTTACGGCCCTGCTTGGCTTTAGGTTAAATCTTATACATTATATATACTCTTCGAAGAAATGCAAACTACAGTGTTACAGGGTAGTTTGTAGTTCTTCAAGAATTTTTTTGTCGGTATTATTGCCGATGATATTAGTCGGGTCAATTCCGTCTATCAATTTGGGTGAAGCAACCAAGGTGATCCATGTCAACTTAAAATCGAACGATTCAATTTCATTGAATCTCATCGACTCCTTTCAGTTATGCACTTACCAATTTGGTTGTTCTATTATATTCAATATCAGCATTACTTTCTCATTTAAAATGGATTGTATCTGTAACAATAGGTGTGAGATTCTCAAGATGACAATACATTTTTGTGATTAATTTATTTTCATTTATCTAAAGTAAAAATTTGAAAGAAAAAAGAATTACAGAAATAATTAATAAAATAAAATTTAATTAATATAAAATTAATTAAATTCTAAACAAATTAAATTGGTGATCTCGTTGTGTCTGGGAATTATTTTTTTACTCCGTCCTTTGTTATCAACTTCCAATATGTTGAAAATAAAACTATTAATGATTTTTCTTGCTTAAGTGCTTTATATTATTTATTATCAAATACATAAAATGATAATAAACTACTTAATTCTAATTGCCCTCTATTCATAGTTGAGAGTTTTATTAATTATTTTAAGTTCATTTTAATGGAGAATTTATTACGTAATTGTTCTTAAAAGTCATATAACATGACAAAAAGGTACATTAACATCACCACAAATAAACTTGTTATGAAGAGAATAATGAAAGTATATGAAACGAAAGGTGTGTGTTAAGATCAAAGGAAATGAAGATTCTTCGTTTGTGCTTACCCCTGTGGAAGAGAGGCTTGATATTATGCGTGTATCAGGTAAATGTCATATACTGCATATCCACTCCATGGCCAATTGTCTGAAACCAAATAGTTAACGTTTATCTACTCACTTCTAGGGAACCACTTATTGTGTAGTGTCTCACACTTGACCCATAATAAAAATAGCATCTTTTTATGCTGCGTCCACACTGGGTCGACGACGCTAATAAAATGTCTTGTTGGTTTAGGATGGAGGTTTCAAAGGAGGTTGCGCCGGCGCCTGAAGATTGTTTTCGATCTCCGGCTGCCGTCAGCGAGAGGCGCGGTTAGTTACCTGGAAATAGGGTTCCCATCCACCAGTAATGCCATTGAGAGGAGAGCGCGTCGTGTTCTACGCCCGCTCATTCCTCTTCCCGTGGGGCGAGTCATTTAGAAGTTCCAAACTGGACAGAGAGGGACGATATCGGGGGCTATGCTTTCTCCCACTTCCTGGCTGTAGATGTGGCCCTTGGGCCTTCGCCTGCCAGGGCACGTGGAGTTAGTTAGTCGAGCTTCCACTTTTCCCATATTCTTGGCATAAGACGAAGGAAGAAAATCCGAGGAATTTTAGTGGGTATCCACGATTCGGATGGCAATATTACTTCTTCGGGTGTGCTAGTGCCACCCCAATATGACTAATCCCACACGCCCCCGCTGCGTTTCCTCCGCGGCGGTTGCCCTCATTCGGATTTCCCCTCGCTAAAAAAGCTTGGATGTTTCACGGAAGGCTAACGTACGTTTGAAAGTATGTATTCCTTTGACGTTACCACATTTTTAGCAAACATTCGTTAGTTTCGTTGGCCCAATGTGTACGCGGCATTACAATAGTTGGACGCAATCATAATTATTATAACCACTGATTAAAGGAAAAATTCGAGTATAATTAATTGCTTTCGAGGCCAATGCCTCAAACTCTAGTTGACTGTCGATAAACGTTAATTTTCGTTATAAGTTATTTTAAAATCGACGTTCATATTGTTACGGGACTCGAATTAAAATGCCGTTTGGAATTAATATACAAACTATACAAACACGTATAACATGGGTACAAATATAACTGGACACAACCAGTACAAACTGCACGATTTAATAACGCGCGCAAAGTCCGTCACTATATAGCACATCGAATGTACACACGTCTTGCTCGTATCGTAATCGTCGCTTGACTGCCTCACCCCTCCGTTCGGGCATCCTTTTATACTAAACTATACGATACAACAATCGACCGCGTGGACTGACTTCCAAGAACCACACCTGGCTAACGACCATCATAAAGGATTACAATACACAATAGACTCCTTTTCTAATTACAAATTTTAAACACAAAGTAAACAAAAGAAGTCCAAATGCGGGCAGGTAATAAAACTGTGCTTTATGGCGGGCAGGTGTCCATTCACATTTGTTGGCGTGCTGCTTGGAATTTTGGCTAAGTTGTAACAATATTAACGGTTATCAAAAGTCGGTGAATACTGAAGAGTTCCGATTAGATATACAGATCATGTGGCACTGGCAGTTACCGTCACGAATCAGGTGATCAGTGAGCTTTCTTAATGTATAGATAAACAAAATAAATATATAGCATTATCGACGGACTGAAGCAAGATAAGGTGATAACAAGCAATTGTATTGTAAAATCATTTCAAAAGGACTGCGTCAAAATAACTCTGTTATCAGACTAAGTAGGCATACGCTAAAATTTGTATTTGAAGGTGTATTAAATATTACTAAAGCCATGGTACATTAACATACTATTTCTCCGACGTGAAAAATTAGGATATCTTCGAAAACCGATTTATTATACATTACAATAAATTAGTGTAATGATGAGAATTAAACTTATATTGTATTCTACCTGTTCTTATGTCTTAAAACTATAAGTAGAATACGGAGCCTAGGTCATCGATGTTAATGGGTAAGGTTCCCAGAAGGCTGGCTACGTTACTTCGCTGCATTCACCATACAGATCAATTGTCCGAGGGAGGAACCAGCCCTCTGATCACCCGAAGAATCAATTAGTTGTTTTGATAGAGAGTGAAATTATTAATTATAATATATCTATTACATTGTAAATTGAACATGGCGCTCAAGGAAATATTCATCCTCATTTTCATGAGCTACAATGCTATGTTTAACTACGGAATAGTTCTATAGAACTATTATACCACAGGAGTTTTTGAAGGGAACTTCACGCCGAGGTTGTTTATTTTGCCACCACATAGGGGTAATTTAAGAAGATACCATTAAATTTCGACGAGGCCGACAACGCGTTAGCAACACTCCTAATATTTCCAATATCCATAGGTGACGATAACCTGCCCCAACCGCCTTGGACAAGCTTGGCGGGTATACTGTCCGTTCCCCTATAGTGAGAGGCTCGAACCCAGCAGTGGGACCTATATAGGCCGCTATTATAGGCGACAATAACCACAATTTGTCTGTCGGTCCGTTTGTATGTTTCTTACGCTCGAGCTTCATCTGGGATAATGTTATAATGGCTATGACTGTGGCCAACTGTGTCTTATTTATAGCGTTAAAAATAACGCCGTTAACGAAAATCTACATCTTTAATATATATATATATATATATATATATATATATTCTTCTGTACGTGTGTATATGACTGAACTTTCAAAACAGTTAGACTGATTTTGATGAAAGTTTTTCTCTGTGTTCAAGGGCATTCGAAAATAGTTTCTTTTCACAATTGGACCCGGTAGATGGCGCTGCAATCGGGTTCAATTTTTTTTCAAATCAGGACAGTGTCTGCCGGGACCTCTAGTTAGTGTGTATACGAGTATATATATATATATATATATATATATATATATATATATATATATATATATATATATATCTAATTAAACATTAATAACAATATTGTGTCACAAATAACGTATCAAATTCATCGCTACATCTGTGTGAAACTGCCTATAACTATAACATTTTCCCAAATGAAGCAGTGAAGTTATAATTGGGAAATCGTGTTATTTCTAGATATTCATTGGCGGTACTACACATATAATATGCTGTTATTATTTTTTGTTTTTATTGAACAACTGTCTGTTATTAGGTTTAACCCGTTACTAATAGTAATAAAAATAATAATCGTCCTCGTCTAATGTGAATTTAATAACTGGCAGATTAGTTCTCGCTATTTTTTTTATAGCTTAGTCCAGTAACAATAACACTTCATTTGAATTATTTAAATTATCGTCTAAAGCTTGCTTAGAAATACACCTATTACAATTTTTTACGGCTTTAATTTATAATAATGATTAACATATAAAATTATTATAATTGTTTTTTCACATTTGTTATTTATTGCGTGAATGTTAGTCAAAAGTTGATTCTTTTAAGTCTTACATTATTTTCCAAAATCCATTTAACCAAGGGTTTTTCGTGGCTTCGCTCGTACATTTCGTATTTATACCACAGGAAATATTTAAACATTTGACTTAAAAATTATATGTTCATCCTTATTATCGAAAGTACAAATATGTTTATATTAAGTTTCATAAAAATTATAAAAACAGAAAACAAACACCTAAATATAGTCCCTTTCAGATTTATTTATATAATAGTATGGACACAATTGATTTGTGTGATATTTAGGAAAAATAAACATTTTGTTGTTTAATGCAATAATTTTAGCCAATCGTTCAGTCTTCGGGTTGTTAATTTTCAAAATAAAGTTCATTGAATCACGTTTATTTCTAAAGCTTATAATGATCAGAATGAAAAAGACCAGACATTATTTTATGGTTTCAGAATGCATTTAATTGTTAATGGTTGTTTTTATTGAATGAAAATTTATTTATTTTCAGGGCGGTGTCGAGGCACGCGGGGCTGATTCTACGGCGGCAAAGATCAGCGCACGCCTATCTACACAACATCGTTTGTCAGCGCTCGCGCCGCACGACTCGTACGCAACCGTCCTACACATATCCTGTTATAGCTCCCCTCCGTATTGTGCTTGCGGACATCTAATTTATAAAACAGTGCTAGTGAACAAACAAAAACGTCCAAAAAGCAAAGTGCAATCTTCAGTGATTCAGTTTTAGTGCTCGGTAGTCGAGTGAATGCGCGTGTGTTTCGACACCCTCTGCTTTGGATCGTCACAGCGTACTGCTGCTGACGATGAGCCGAGGGCCCTAGTGAATTCTGGTAGTGGTGCTTTAACCGTGGCTCCCACTGTCAATGGTGACAGGCGTGCTTTAAACGAAACTTATAGAGAGACAGACTTAAATGGTATAATGGGGACTCCGGGAGCAATGAACGCTGACTCGGAGAATTGTGTTGCAAACGCGACTATGGCTAACGATATGCAGCCGCTTATTGAAAGGATTAGGGAGTTGGAAGCGCTCTTGAAGCAGCGGGACCAGGAGATGCTTGAACTGCGCTCGCAGTTGGATAAACTGCAGAGCGTGTTCCCCTATCAACAGTACGTCAGAGTGTCACGAGGACCGAGGAAACAGCGTGCTCAGGGTATCTCAGCTGAGCCGCAGACCAGCTCATCTTTGCAGGATCTGACTCATCAGACCTTCCCTGTCGTCAATAAGAGCGAAGCGTGAGTATCTTCAATAATTATTAGTTTTAGATAAACAATCTATACACAACAACACCGAAGGCAAAATTTATTGACGTTTACGTATCGCAATAGCTCATCATCACTAAAAAGATATATTTATTACAATACTATAAACTAATACAATAATGGAAAACCTTAAAGGAATCTAATTAATTAATATTAGTTATGTTGTATTTGATACATATAAATAAATTGAAGTGTATGTATGCTATTTGAAAAAATATACCAATGTTTAAAATGAAAAGTACTGTTAATATAATGCTTAATCATAATAATATATAAATGACCATTTAAGAAAAATCTGTCTGTAAGACTGTCTTAAATATGCTTCTAAACAGCTGAACTGATTTCAATAAAAACTTTAACAATTAAAATGGGAATTTTATCATAAAACGTGCAAGCTCCATTTCGATATCTAGCAGGGTTTGGAACATAAGTCTTGCACGAAGTGGGGTGTTTATGGTTCTTAGAATCTGTTTCCAAACCCATCCGTCAAGCCCTTTCAATTAAAAACCAGACAATGATATAATACATAATCTTATTATAAGAGAAAATTGTGCTACACCTGTTACGATCGAATGCAAGGCTATATTTTAAATAACGCGAACCATTACAAGCACATAAATCACTAGTGAAATAAACCTCTTTTAGTACAAATAAATTTTGATTTCTGCAATATCTTTTTATATGTCATTAAACACAGCTGCTACGATAGCGTTCTACTTCAACATGAGGTTTAAACGTTTCTTATTATATACATATCGTCAAGATCTAATATGATAGACTAGGATATCCCCGCGACTTCGTTCACGCTAAACTTGCCAGGTGGTAGGGCATTTGCCCGATTGGATGGCTACCACCCCTGGTCTAAAGCATGTCGCCATAACAACCTTGAGTTGTGTTCCGGTATTAGTGACCAGGTTCCAGTCTCCCTTAAGAGAGCAGCAGTGCATTTGTAGCATCTTTATTGTTGCAAATGTCGATAGGCAATGGTAACCGCTTTCCATCAAGTGGGCCGTCTGCCTGTGTGCTGAACTCCTGTAATAAAAAAAAAACTTGATATTTCAGCGGGATCCTCGAGACTAAAGTGTACCGGGATAAAATATACATAAGTATCACATATTTTATTACATAAAGTTTGCTATCGATCAGCGACAAATCACATTGGAATTCGTTTTTTTAATCTGGACATTTTAAATAATTTCAAGAAAAAAAAATTGCCGCGGTATTACTAGGATAAAAAGTAGCGCAGATTTTAAGTCTAAGAATTTGCTGTCCATCAGCGAAAACGGCATCGAAATCGACAAGACAAGAAATCTAAAAAAATGCATCGTGTTCTCTATAGTTTATATAGTGTATTACGGTTTTTTTTTAATAGCTTCAATGTACAGACAAGGCATTTTTCGAATTTTGTTATTTTATATATTCCATATTTATTTATTTGAATCTAACAATAATAAATCGTTGTTAAAGCGTCTTGACTTATCATCGAACTGGCGTTATTGATTAAAAAATAAAAAGTACCCAAAAATGCTTTGATCTATAAGGTTATCAATAGTAACTTATAATCTTAATCTTAGTGATTTATAATCTAAAGTTAAGATCATGTGAACTTTGCAGAAATCTAGTGAACAACAGAATAAAACATGATTTCGATTAGAGAACTAAGGCTCAGTTCCTATATCTTACCGGACGTTCATTTGCCTTAATATCGGTTAAAATTTGATATAAGCTCCATACATCATGTCAAAATTCAACCAATGGTAGGGAAAGTGAATGAATAGTAAGATATAGGAATCAGCCATAAGTGTGGCCGCCACTTCTCTCGTGCTCGCTTGAATTTGGCTACGTTCCACATAAGGCTCATAACAACCACACTCACGATCGCGATTTTTCCCATTCGACTTGCATGCGGGCAATACAATCGTAAACTCAAATGGAACGGATTATTTGACCCACTTCTTGAAACGGGTCGTTGTGAGCGCTGCGTGAGCGAAAATTATAACCTTGTTAGTGACGTTTTCGCGGCGACCACAACGACTGTGATCGCTATATGGAACAGCTGAAGGAGCATTTTGAGCGTTGTGAGCTACAAAAGGAATGCGCCCTTTGTGTTCACATCTTCTGAAGGTATTGAAAAGAAGATCTATACTCAATTTTAGAAAATTCCCATTTTAAATCATGTTTACCTAGAAGAGCCCTATTCACTCATGGTTAAAAAACCCTAAATTGTAATTGTCAGGATAATACTATCAAAAATAAAATAATAATAACAGCCCATAAATGTCGCACTGCTGGGCTCGGACCTCCAATTATAGAGGAACGGACAGTATACCCGCCACGCTTGTCCAATACGGCTTGGCAGGTTCAGGATAATAGTATATGCAATTAAATTTAACATATATGTTTCAATCTGATTTAGATTTATACGCTAATCTTGTAATATGCGTTACTCAGTAACAACTTTACGCATTGGAAAAGGCGTTCTACTTCGGCCGGATTTTACCCCAAACTTCGATTCACGAACAGAGCTTTGTTTAAAATATACGTAACGCTACTCCTGGGCAAACCAATATGCTAGATGATAATCCGTCTACATTAAAAAGTATTTTTGAACGCACGGTCTTATAGATCTGTGCGACTTTCAAATTTTACTGATTTTATAATCTCCGTCGTTTTGCGTATGAATATTCTTCTGGCCGTTAAATAGTAATTACGTGTAATAACAGAACAAAAAAAAATTAATTCTCACAGGAGCTAACGTTTATTCTTTCCAAGAATTTAAAGTCCCCTATGCGTTATTAAACTTTACACACTTACGATACATGGCATTAGATAAATTAGGTAAATATAAACATGGTGATCGCCATGTTTATACCATATCAAATACGTACGTAAACAATACAAACTATGTTACATTCACACCGTCATCCAATAAGTGGATAGGAAAATTCCAATCTTAAAGAGAGAAAATTGAAATCCCAAAATAAGATTTTGGAAAACAACAGAAAATAGTGCGTCACATTCCTGGCCATAATATAAAATGGAAAATAATAATTTTTGTCTTATTATATGGGAAGAACATATTTTTCAATGTTTTTTTTATAGATAAATAAAATTCGCAGGTGCTTTAATTTCTTATCATTTCACAGCTCTTTCAGGGTTCTTCGTGGCCGTCCCTCCTTGTCGTTTTTATGAAAATCTATTGGTACTTACTTTTATATATTTATATTACTTTTTTAAACCAAACAGTTAAAAAAATGTTTTCAATAATAAAAACGAATGAAACTGACGAGCAGCGCCACCTTGTGATGTAGAAATTAGAAGCTTTTTAAGTCTTGTTTTTACAAGGTTATCATTTTATTATTTTATTATCATTTTTCCAATGCAAAATCACTAAAATTCCCTAAATTCGTTTCCCTTGTCAAAAGGTTCGATTCCATTGTCAAACATACTTAATTTTATTGTAAACCGTCCACCCATTCCGTTCTGTGAAGGGAAAACTAACAAATAACGAATATTCGACCGAATAGTTTTCTTATTTACATACCTATAGATTTTGGCTAGGAATGTTTCATGACGTTTTGTTTTCATAACTTTCTATAATATTAATTGAAAGTAAACAATAAATGTAAGAAAGATATCGATTATTTTTAACGAAGAATTGTGTTGAAAATTTCATCTGCTCAATGAAAAGTCTTTTCGACTTATCAAAAGTTCTTCCCTGTTTGACGTCACTCAAAGACTTACAATACAGCATTGTAGTGCAGTGCCTTATTATTTAAGAAGAGAAAAATGCTTGATGACACTTCCGTGACGTTTTCAGCTGTGCGTTTATAACAAGACGGTGACAGCAAGCAAAGTTTTTATCTATGCAGGAACGGAGAAAGAATACAATTTCCTGCGGCCGGGCGGCCTGTCGTAAAGGCGACAAAACAACCTATAGCCAATTATTTGCCCGTCTGGATGTCTACTACCCCTGATTTAGAATATGCCGCCATAACAACCTTGCGTTGTGTTCCGGCATTTGTGGCACGGGCCCGATCTCTCTTAGAGAGGGTCAGCACGTCTATACTAATATTATAAAGAGGTAAAGTTTTTGAGTTTGTGACGTTGTGGGGATAATCTCCGAAACTACTGAACCGATTTAAAAAAATCTTTAACTGTTGGCAAGCTACTCTATCCCCGGTTGACATAGACTATATTATATTTTCAAAAAAAAATAGGGGTTCTTACTAAAACTCCAATAGTGTAACCCAAGGTGTAAAACAATTACCTAAAATCGCATGCGCTGCGAAAACTATTGATGATAGAATAAAATAATATACTACGACTTTGCAGAACACATCATCATTTACAAAAAGTTTTGCGACAGCATATATCTAACTATTATAGCTATGCCACAAAAAGTGTTTTTTTATTTAAAAAAAATAATTAAAACACCGCCGCTAGAAAAGGCTCTTTATTTGTATCTTGGTATTCATCCTTATCAAAATAAATTACTTCATATTTAAGACTGCTTCAATACTGTCGCCGCGCACTCTAATCGGCTAGATAGGCTTATGCGACGTAGGCGTCACTGGGGTACGGGCAGTACGGGAGGGGAAATATTTTGAATTCGCTTATTAGGTAATTAAACTCAACAAAAAATAAATAGGTAAAATTTGTGAGTTTATGACGTTGTAGAGAGTAATCTTTGGATCTACTAAACCGATTTTGAAAATTCTTTCACCAGTGGAAAGCTACATTATTCCTGAGTGACATAGGGTATATTTGATTGTGATTAATAATAAGTATTTTTTAATTTTTTTCTGATGCCCAGCGAAGTGGGCACGGGTCAGCTAGTTGATAATACCTTTGGTGTTATAAATATCCATAGGCGATGGTAACCGCTTTCCATTAGGTGGGCCGTCGGTCTGTCTGCTGAACTCATGCGATAAAAATAAAGAACCAATAATCTTCACATTCAACACATAGTATACACACATCTAATAAAGCAATGAAGTTCTCTGTAGGCACTCTGCGCTAGACGCGCTGGGATTTTCATTGGTCTGTGCATACATAACATGTGCTAACAAAGTATACATGTTTACAAATAATAGCACCAATCAGTCGCTGAGGCAAGGTTTTGAGCTAATAACAGTAGCTTCTCATAAATATCATTTCGAGACGGATGTTTAAATATAATTATCAATAATTTTATACATCAACAATAACTCCTTATTATGAAAACAAAGTTAAAGTGTTTGTTTGTAAATTCAAAACAACTGCTTAAATATAAGTAAACACTATTATTTACACCTTGTCTAATATTTTTGTCTGTCTGGTCTGAAAGTTTGTACCGAATGAGCTCTGACACGGCTCTATATATACACTGATACAATGTATATATACAATGATTTAAGGGATTAAAACAAAAATTTCGTTTTTAATTTCAGTGTCTTTCATTTCGTAACTTGACTTTATTTATTAATTATAATATAGATCGACCTAGGGCACATCACAATTTTTTCCGCGCGATAATATTGTCGTAGAAATGTAACGAATGGGTTGTTATGTCAATTTGTGCATATATGAGAAAAAAATCACCGCGATTTTAAAAGTGTGATTGACGGCGACCACACGCGACGCGATTGTCGCAAAAATAAATTGCAGCATAAATTAAATGGTATGGCCCCGCGCGTAACGCGACAATGAAATCGCAACCCCGGCCAGTCGGTTCATACCAATATTTCCAACTGCACCGTAATTACCGTGAAAACACCGTAATGAGTATAGACCTACCACCTAGCGTCGCATTATAATTACGGTAGCAAAAAACACCGTAAAACCCATTGAAGATCGTAATTTAAAAAAAAATGTAGTTAATTATGATGATCTAATCTGGTGATGATCTAATAACTTAACTATTCTATAACTAGTTTGAATTTTTATTTTTATCAAGACAAACAACTTGCAGGATATCTATCTTGAAAATGAACAATTTATATGATTTGCTATTCGCATTGCACGCAGTTAATTTTCTGTGCTATTTTACCACATGATTTTAAAATCATACAAAAATCGTGGTGCGTGCTAGGCCTTCGCTCTCGATGCTGCTCGAGTATATGGTATGACTAACTTATAACAATCAATAATGTATATACAAGGTAATAATGTTCTTACGTACTGTTTACTATCTGATAACTTAAACTAGGTGCAGAGTTTAAAAGATATGAATTTAATGAAGTGGCGGTCACAGCAATATAATATACTAGAATACATATGTATATATAAGTAATATCACGACATGAGTATCAATGGTGTCAAAACAAAGGATGCTGAAGATCGCGTGAAGTAGAGAAGAAAAAGTAGGAAAATGGAACCCGGGGTTCGAAGCGTACGCTGCGATTACAAATTATAGTAATTTTTATATTTTACTTGACACCAATTTCAAGATGTTGTAGAAAGAAGTCGATTATATATATATATATATATATATATATATATATATATATATATATATATATATATATATATATATATATATATATATTATATATATTGTTTTTATAGTAAAGTCGGTTTAGTTTTTGTTAAAAAAAATGTTTTAGTTGAGCAAATACTTCAACAGCTTTAGAAATAATGTATTGTTACGAGTTACGGGACTCGAATTAAAGTGCCGTTTGGAATTACTATAGGATTTATTAGAACTATACAAACACGTATAACATAGGTACAAATATAACTGGACACAACCAGTACAAACTTCACGATTTAATAACGCGCGCAAAGTTCGTCACTATATAGCTCATCGAATGTACACGCCTCTTGCTCGTATCGTAATCGTCGCTTGACTCCCTCACTCCTCCGTTCGGGCATTGTTTTATACCAACTATACAATACAACAATCGACCGCGTGGACTGGATCTTCCAAGAACTACACCTAGCTAACAACCATCATAAAGGATTACAATACACAATAAGCGGCTTTTCTAATTACAAATTAAAATTTGTAATACAAAGTAAACAAAAGAACTCGAAATGCGGGCAGGTAATAAACTGTGATTTATGGCCGGCAGGTGTTCATTCACATTTATCGGCGTGCTTCGTGGAATTTTGGCTAAGTTGTAACAATATTAAGCACCTGTATAAATTGTACAACTGGCACGCGTATACAAATTTGTCATCTCACTCTTCGGTGTATATGCTCTTCAACAAGGGTTGGTTTCGATTTCCTTAGGATCCACAAATCAGATCCTGACTATTAAGTCAGTCCTACTAAGTCCCATAGTCACTAGACTATAGGACCATCTCGGGAGTAAAAAAAATACAATTTGAAAATCGGTCCACAATTGACGGAAAAATTCGCATAAAACACAGTACAAAAAACATTAAGCGCCTGTAGAACTGGCACGCTCATACCAGCTTTTTTCCAAGAATTTAGGCGCATGGCGTTCTTAAATAAATAATGGTTACTGTTGATTTCCCTGGAATCCACTCGCCAGATCCTAAGTTGGTAACCATGTCACCATCTTGGGAGTATAGACTTACGAGTAAATTTGAAAATCGGTTTAGAACTGACGAAGATATCGTCTTACGAAGAAGTGTGTTATCAATTTTCGTATATTTTTGTAAATTCTTGGAATCCAGTTAACAAATCCTGACATGGTAACAATAGGAACAATTCAGGATAATAAACTTTCGATGAAAAATATCTTGAAAATCGGTACAGAATTGACGGAGAAAACGAGTAACAAAGATACAAAAAAAAAAAACAACAACATACAGACGAATTGAGAACCTACACCTTTTTGAAGTCGGTTAAAAACTGTTTATCATGTAAGTGCTGTCAATGACTTAAGAAGGTTAAAATCCGTCTACAATGTTTATTCCAATGTTAATTTAATAAGAGGAATGCGAACATGTTGTTCACGAACAACGTATTAACACTTTATTATCGCGGATTATTTCAAAGATTGCTTTACTATCGGATCCGCTGAGCCTTGCTTGATTTTTTTTTATAGCCGGATTACAGCAGACATGCAGACGGCCCACCTGATGGAAAACGGTTACCTTTGTCTATGGACACGTTGCCGGCCTCGAACATATTATATGACACTCTTTTTAAAAAATCCATATTGTAGCGCTGTGGGAAGGCCACGGCTGGGAGCTCATTCCAAATCCCCACGCTGTGCAAGACAAACGTTCTAGAGAACCGTCACGTACAAGAGCGAAGCGGCTCAAGGAAGTGGGGATGAACGCCCAGCCGATGGTGTGCGGTGCGGTGGCAAAAAGAAGACGAAGGCACTATTCTGAACAGTTCCTCGGAACACTCTCCATTGTACAGTCGGTAGAATACGCAGAGAGCCGCGAAGTCTCTCTAAAGGCCATAAACCGTCTGTGAGTATGGGATCGTCGACAATGTGACCGGCTCGATGTTGAATACTATCCAGGGGATTTAACTGGTAGGCGGGTGCCCCGGCCCACAAGTGTGAGCAGTACTCCATATTATGCGGCCTCACTTAGGCTTTGTAAAGCACAAGGCGTTGCTGCGGAGTGAAGTACTGTTTGGACCAGTTTAGCAATCCTAGCTTCTTGGAGGCAAGTTTTGCCTTGCCTTCAAGGTGGTCCCGGGACTGTACATCGTACCGTAAGGTACCCCAAGAGCTGCACGCTGATAATACACTCCATCACATTTTATATATGAAACTAACAGTTCGAGCAAAACTTCGTTCGTGTTGCCATGAAGATGTGTATGTTAATGAATTGCAGCGGCACCAAAAAACTTTGAATGCATTGCCAACTTTTTTACTATGTTCGTCTGTACTATGGCAAGGACGTTATTTATCGAGATGAAAAGTTTAATTCAAATCAATTCAATTTATTTTTCACAAATTTACATTACATTATTAGTATTATTGACATCATTATTAACATTATATAAAATAAATGGTTCGGGTAACTATGGCACCCACACTAGAAAAAAATTCTGTGTCATCGGTGCTAAGATGCGTTTGACAGAGACTTTTACCATCGTGACGCAAAGGTAACTTATATTCCAACTCAACAGAGTTGGAATATAAGTTACCTCTGCGTCGCGAGTTTCATTTAAATCCGGTCAGTAGTTTTCACGCGGCTCTCTAACATACAGAGAGACGAAAATTTTTAAACTAAAATTTTCGAAATCTGTTGGCCCGAATTAGGCTTCTTGATTGTTTTCTTATTTTTACTGCACAAATTTTATGCTCTCTACAGGCTTATTATAGTATAGATATAAGTTGAGCCACTTCGAAGCCTTTTTAAGACGAACTTTTAAACAGGCGGACGAAATGTCTAAAAATATTTATTTGTTACTAGGTTCTTATTTGAGGATATGGTGTATTTTCACTGTTTTGTTAGGATTCTGTATTGAAAATTAAAACAGTAGACTTTCATCACTACGACGGAATACTTCATTGTTCATGAATAGATACACACTTTAGAGGATTTTCATATTTATTTGTTCTTAAAATATAGCTTGGTTAGAATGGCAGCTTTCAAAGCAATGTGACTAGTGCATAAAATGTACTGATGAAATCGATAAAGATAAAAATAAAAAATTACACGGTCATAATAGATTTATTGAGTTAATGGTGTAACGTCCTGAATCAGTGTTCTTATCTTTATTAGAATCAGGATGGCTGGATGTTGGAATATGTCTACATAATGTCCACATTGGAACCAATGTGGACATCGCGTTCCCAATCTTTTGTGATAAATTTCTGAGTTTTATTGATCACCTTGTTTCAGTCATCAGCAAGAAAATGATTCAATAATGATAAAATATAAATACTTATTTTGAATTCGAAAACAAACGATAAATTTTATTTAATTACTAGCGATCTCGGCAGACGTTGTCTTGCCCTGACAAAAGAAAAATCGAGAACTCGATTCCAGCGCCACCTACTGGGTTTAATTGTGAATCCAAATCACCTTGGGACCCAACTGTACCCCACTCAAACGCACATAAAATTTCTTCAACATCGTAGAACCCGATTCCAGCGCAAAGTATTTTGTTTAGATTGATGGGTTACATTATGGAGTTTTAGTAGGGATCCCTAATTTTTATATAGCCTATATTAATCAGGGATAATGTAGTATTCAAATGGTGAAAGAATTTTAGAAATCGATTTAGTAGTTTTTGAGTTTGTTCGTTACAAACATACAAAAATAGAAATCTTTCCTCTGTATTATATTAGTGTAATAGATTTGTCAGCAAAGTACGAAATTGTAGCACGTACTTTTGTACCATCTCATAATTTGGATATTAACGGTCGTAACCGTAATGACAACTCATTTTAATCATACTATATTTTAAGGAGTGTAGTGTTCTTTGTTGTAATAAACTTCAATAATACTTGAGTCCACAAAAATTGACGTAATAAATTTATAACAGTTACTAAAACCTGTTTTATGGTATTTTTTATTTGTTACAGAATATCTTACATTAAAAATAGCGTTATATTTGCACATTAAATCACTAATTGCAGGGTTTACGTCAAACAGTAATTAGTATGTAATGAAGATTTATATTCGCAAGGTCTTATATTTAAAAAAACATGTGCGTGTTATCTATATGACAAACAAAACAATTATATAATTGATTAAATATCTAAATAATTATTTGAATAATTTAAATTCGCATTATTTTTTACTTGAGAATGAATGAATGATGAAAGACCAATCATAATGATCATTAGATTTAATAAATATAGAACACAAGAGATAACTTTCTTTTAACGAAAAACTAATTTATGTGGTATAAATAACGTAGATATATTTGCCCTTAAGTGTCTCATTGCTGCTCTGTTATAAGTGCCTTCTTTACATTATGCAGTATATCGATGGGTTCAACGCATTTTTAACCTCGATGCTTCCTATTTACTAACGGTCTTATTCATATTGAGTTGGAGTAAGTTTAAAGGCTTCTTTATGGTTTTTTAAGAAGCCTTCAAACTTACTCTCAGTATGAATAAGACCGTTAATTTGTAGTACGTGGTAAGTGTAAAAATATGAAGAGAAGGTATCTTTTTGCATGATGGGAACGCATTATACACGCCCATTACTTGGTGACAAGCAGGGTAGTGACCCATGTAGGATATCTGTAGTTGCTTTTGACTACTACTAAATTTTTAATGGATATCCTCATCAGAAATTTCTCGATGTTCCTACTCGACCAGGTCTTACTATAGCGAATTGATCTCTTACATAGAGTCAGTCTCGCACGAGTTTACTTCCACTTCTTGAAATAGGGCTCATCATTTGTAAATCTAGCATTGAAGAATATTCAAGTTTCAAAACAATCTTCCAAGCAAATAGTCATCAAGCAAAACCTGGGGCCATTTAACGATAGCCTTAGCCAATAATAAATCTTTGACTAAAGCCAAACGTGGTGGCCACTCGACAAGGCAGACACAATGCAAACATGAACGACTTTTTCAAAAACAATAATTATCCTATTATAAATACAACCATGTTTTATAACTTTTAAAAATACAACTATGTTTAGCTATCTCTGTAACTTTAGTTTGTAAGACTACAGCTGTTAACCCCCCAAATAAAATAAAATAAAATAATAATTTTTAATCCAATACGAATTCTGCACGCACCCTCTTGAGAGCCTTGGTGCGTCCACGGTAACCTGACCGGTAGCGTTACCAACTCCCACAAATATTTACTCCTAAAGAAAGTCAACATTTTTTTTATTACATGAGTTCAGCAGACAGGCAGACGGCTCACCTGATGGAAAGTAGTTACCGTCGCCTATGGACATTTGCAACACTAAAGGTGCTACAAATGCGCTGCCGCTCTCTTAAGGGATACTGGAACCTGGTCATTAATGCCGGAACACAACTCAAGGTTGTTATGGCGGCATACTCTAGATCAGGGGTGGTAGCCATCCAAACTGTTTGTCGCCTCTCACGACAGGCCACCGGGCCGTAGGAAATTGTATTCTTTCTCCATTCCTACACGGACAAAACAGAAACCTCTAAAATCACAACCACTATCTACTTGAACACTGCCCTAAAAGAAAAAGAATTACGTTTTGTAATATTCTTTATTTATAAACTATTCTGTTAGTCCATATCCATACTCCACATCCATATTCATGACCCAAGTTATTGTGGACGCACGGTAGCTACACATTTGCTCCAAGGGTCATCACCCGCAGCATGAAGACAAGTTGCCTGACCCTACATTCTCTTTGCCAGAATTGATATCAAGATGTTTGTAGGTGCCTTCACTACTTACCTTTTGCATTAATTAAATTTTATTCATTTTCATGACATGTTTATTTTCTCAAGCAAATAAATTGTGAAAAGCTCGTTTAAAAGTATTAACTATAAATCTGTAAAGATTTTACTCAATTAACATTAATAATCCAGTTTGCAGATTTAATATTTCCAGTTACTATGCCTATCTAGTTGTCAATATCAACAGCGTTAATCATTTGCATTAAAATAGATTTATTTCAGTTCAATGTGTTATTTATGAGTTGTTTCGTTATAGCAATTAGCAATGTGTTTTCTCTATTTAAAGGTACGGTGTTTTCATTGAAGTCTTTATTTAAAAAATGTTTTACTAATATATAATGCATTGCCTTAGCAATTTATTATTTAACAAGTATATAATCTATACTATACTATATGTTAAATGATGTATTAGACAACTTACGACGAATGATTCCATAGCTTCATAGAACGTGCCCTGTTATTGTCATCTGGCTACGAAATCCTAAAAATAGCTAAGAACAGTTCCATTGTGCAATTTCTAACTTCAATGATATGCCTTTTCAAAACTATTTATGAAGTATATTAGGACCGATATCATATTTTGATACAGTGTTTACATCTTTTGGTATACTCAATAAATCAGCATATGCTTAGTAAGACAATAAATGCACAGACATTCATTTGTAAAACGATTTCAGTTGCTAGGCTTTGAAACTGCACAGCTGAGTTGTACACCTGATATTTCCTTCGTCTGAACCAGTTTCTGCTGACTGCCTTAAATAGATATCGCAATATGTTTCTATATGCTTTTTGCACTGTTTACCAATACGCTGTCTCTGCTTATGAAGTCGATAATTGGCTTACTTCAGCTAATATCGATTCTTCTACAAATTTACTTGATATTGCTAATCTTATAAAATCAATATCAAGTGTATTTTTCAGATTTGATATTTTATTCTATATTCCAACCCTCATAGAAAACCCTAGTATTAAACTCCATGACTTTGAAATTTTCTATAGTTGAGGTACAGTCGGGGTATGAAAAGGTCACTTTAAAGTCGACTTTTTTCTTGCACGAGTTCAAGAAACAGTACTGCTAACATTGTCAAAATTTAATCGGTGCTAGGGCAAGTGAATGATTTTATTCATTCAGATATGGGAACGGGCCATATATGTATCACCATCGTACTGCCGGCTTCAAAGGGATTTTTTGATAGTTTTTTCATACTCATTCATAAGGTGTCCAAGAGTAACGTTTCTAAAACTGATGCATACATGAGAATAGCGGTGCATAAGGTAGGCATGAACGCCTAGCCGATCGCGACTTTTGTTAAGCAGAAAGATATGTAAGGTACTATTTTAAACAGTTCCTCTGGTAACGCTTCCTTGGAACAAAATAGAATATATACTTTATTGCACCCATCTTAAGGTTTTACATAGTTTTATAAACATTATATCACAAATAGTATTTAGTTAGTATACAATAAGCGGTCTTATAGTTAACCTAATAAGTCATAATTTTCCAGACTACCTTCGATGGGTAGTCAGCATAATAACTTTTATATTCTATTTGTTTGTTACTGATGTCAAGTGCATTTAATATACAGATATATGTGCGAGATATGTAATATTTAGAGAGTAGATAATGCGGAGAGACGTGAAGTCTTTTATAAGTTTGGTAAGCATGTTATTTATCAATTTAATCTGCCAATGCACACTACGTCGTTACCAAAAATACAATGCGACACGATCTAGATAAAGTACACTATAACTACGGGTATTACATTAGCATGTATTAGTTGTTAAAATATACAGTCAAAACTGGCGGTTCAAGGTGATTAGATAACCTTAGTGATTGTCCTTATCTCCGGAGCATCACGCTCGTTGCTCGAAATGATCTCGTTCTGCAATGTCGTTGTCGTAATTATGATGGTTTTGTCATTTTACTATGGTGTCATTTAGCATTTTGACGGTCGTATTAACTTAATTATTCGCTTCAATTTCCTCTTTATTTACATCCATATTTATACCATCATGGATATTTTGGCCATGATGGAGTCTATAATGTTTACGTTCTTGTATATTGTTATTGAAAAAGGGCAATATCTACATAACTGCAATCACTACTTTACTAAAAAACCCACAGTCAGTATTTTCTTCATAGTTGGAAAACAGCAGACAGGCTGACAACCTACAACCCCTGTATAAAAATCATGACGTTTCATAACTCAAAATATTTTATGTATTGTCTATATCCATATCAATTGAAGTATTCTCTATTGATAGAACCTCTAGATAAACCACAATTGAATAACAATGGCGATATACCTCTGAATTCGATGTCATAGTAATTCCGATTCACAAAATAGGACATTCAGTAGTTTCTTTGTTTATAAATATATTGTAATCTGGCCATTCTATCTGTATCATGTCATTTATATAGTTATCTGTTTTGTCGGACATAATGGTGTTTATCAGAATGTTCTGTCAAACATGTCGATGCATATACATAGTTTGCATTCTATCTTTACCTAGTTTCAGTCGATAAATTACCTGTACTTGACATGGTTTATGAGTACGATTAGCAATTATTTGTAGTAGATATTTTTATTGATTCACATCCTACGCACTAACGCACAAGCCTAAGAAGAAGCAACACAATAGGAAATTAGACATATCCTGAGATATCGTAATACCAAATTTTATGAAAGTTAAAAAAAAATAAACATAACATATCTATAGTATAGTTACAGCTTAGGTTCCGACAAAAACAAATTCCAAGTGGATTTTGTTTTTGTTGCATATCTGTAAAAACACATTTTATTACCTGTCGGCATTTGAACTAATTGTAATTCTTTTGTGATCGTCTTCTTTTGTTTACTTAGTTATTGGCATACGTTTCTAGAGAACAGCCCATTGTTTTATTGCACTCGTTTATGGCCGCTTGCGGCCGAGTCATTAGCCAGGTGTTTTGGATTACATCGACTACGATACGGGCACATCTGTATTTGTGAGGTATAAAACGATGGCCTGGTGGGAAGAGCGGGCAGTCAAGCGATAACCACGATCAAAGAGTGACGTGTGTACAATCGGGAATGTAGTAGTGACGGGCTTTGCACGTTTTATTGAATTACGACCTTCTGCATTACGTTTGGAATTGTTGTGTTCGGTTATATTTGTACCTATGTTATACGTATTTGTATAGTTGTAATAAACTCTATAATAATTCTAACTGCATTTTAATTCGAGTCTCGCAACTCGTAACAGTATTACAAAATTCTAAACACGCCGTGTCTGTACATTGAAGCTATTTAAAAATAAACAACTAGAATAGACTATATAAACGACGGAGAACACGATTCCTGTTTTTTTAGATTTCTTGTCTGATTGAAACACAAAATTGGATAAGAATCGAATATTTGGGTAGTTAAGAGAATACTCAAATCGTATTGAAGTAATCCTGTTTACAACGTTTGGAATTGAAATACGTCACATACTGATATTGAAATGACATGTGATATGTTGGAAAATTTATTTAATACTAGCTGATGCCCGCGACTTCGTCCGCGTGGTGCGGTTTTTTAACTATCTCACGGGAACTCTTTAATTTTTCGGGATCAAAAGTATCCTATATGTTGACCAGGAATATAAGCTACCACCACGCAAAATTTCATTTAAATCAGTCCAGTCGTTTCGGAAATTAGCCGGTACAAACAGACAGACAAACAGAAACAAAAAATTTGAAAAAAATCTAAATTAGTTCTATTTGACTTCTTACATCTCCTGACTCGGTTTTTAGGATTTTTTTTCATTGTACAGAAATTTGACCTCTGCAATTTTATTATATGTATAGATATTTAAAAGATTTTGTTTTTACTCGTATTTTATGTAATATGACAAAAATATATTTTGATTAGTATCTAATACTTACTAGTTTAATATTTCATACATAAACGTTTTATGTACGTATTGATAAACGGAAAACACATTCCCTCATTCCTTGAGCCTTTGAGATTTTAATTTTAATATGATTACATAATAATTATTTATTTTATGTTGTTTTTCCTTTTTAAAGTTCATGTTACTATCAACCTAAATATTATTTGTTTCAAAAATTTTATCATCATCGTGTGAAGTTGAATACTTAAAATTAATTATTCCCATTCAGAGACCAATAACCGCTATGCAGTAACTTACAGTCGATGGAATCCTTAACAAGGCATAAAATGAAATCTCTTTGACCGAAACGGTCAGTAGGCGTCGCAATCACATATCATACCGGTGTACACCTCATTTTATTGTCATTTATTCAGCTGATTACTACTTATTAAAGTTTTTCAACGTACCCATTTGAACATGTCGAGTGTATATTGTCATTTTAAATTTTACGCGTTTCCTTTATGGTCTGAAATTTTAAGTTCTTTTGCAACGAAAACTAACCTTAAATATTGTTACGAGTTGCGAGATTCGAATTAATATACCGTTGGAATTATTATAGAGTTTATTAGAACTACACAAACACGTATAAAACAGGTACAAATATAACCGAAGACAACATGTCCAAACGTAATGTTCTGCATTACGTTCGTAATTCAATAAAACGCGCAAAGTCCGTCACTGTTAGATTCCCGATTGTAGTACACACGGTCTCGCTTTGATCGTGGTTCTCGCTCGACTGCCCCCACCCTCAATCAGGCCATCGTTTTATACTATTCAAATGCAATGTGCCCGCGTCTTAGTTGACATAATCCAAAACACCTGGCTAATGAATCGGCCGCAAGTGGCCATAAATGAGTACAATAAACAATGGGCTGTTCTCTAGAAACGTATGCCAATAAATAAGTAAACAAACGAAGACTATCATAAAAGAATTACAATTAGTTCAAATGCCGATAGGTAATAAAATGTGTTTGTTTTCAGATATGCAGGTGGATTTCGTTTTTGTCGGGACCTGAGTTGTAACAATATTATGACTTGGTCCTTTCAAGAACCGCTACCTTCGATGGTACACAATAAGAGAATTAAACCAGTTTAAAATTGGCATTACCTATCCGTTGGATTGTACATAATAATATATAAAACTGGGTAATATTAACTACCACTTTAAAATACTGTTACGTATTTGTAGGATTTGAATTAAATGTTGATTGAAAGTTCACAAACTTTATAACATGTATACACACGAGTTATGTGAGATGGTTGTCAGAAGAAGTTAATTTTTTTAAATATAATAGTTAAACTTTAATTAAATCAATTATCACAATAATTACTTTTAATTAATGATCACGATGATCAGTTATGACCGTATGCTACCGCGATTGGAGCCAGTCTGTTCCATCCATCGCTAGGCAGGGTAGCTCCGAGGCTTCCCAGGAAAGTCTCCCTCAACACTTTCTCACGCGCAAGCATGAGTCACCCACAGGTGGCTTGAATTAGGTGTTTTCTTTGAAGTTTGTAAAGCTATTGTGTGAGAAGTAACTGGGCTGCCTCGTATGTGAGGAAAACCGTAGGGTTATCGCACATAACACATGTCATTTACAGTTATTACAACATTACATAGCCAAATACAATAAGTCCAAATTGTAAGGCAGGAGATCGGATTAACAAGAAACGCGTAGTCAATCGATGTGAAATTC
The DNA here is from genome assembly GCA_039645545.1 of Dendrolimus houi. NCBI lineage: Eukaryota > Metazoa > Arthropoda > Insecta > Lepidoptera > Lasiocampidae > Dendrolimus > Dendrolimus houi. Next base: position 9,833,279 of record CM077133.1, read on the forward strand.
CCATTCCGAAAGTACGATTTATAATGCCTCGTTCACATTTGAAACTCAACTAACTCTGTTTCCACGTGCCGACCGTATATATTCGCAAAATAGAACTAGACCCCCCAATAAACATGCACAAATCATTAATTGGAATTCTCAACATTGTAAGCTTCATTCAAAACAATGTAGTTGCTAAGAACTTGCAGCGAAATTTCATCAATAACTTTTTATGATGTCTTTCTCGAAGGCCGGCCATAAATATAAAAGCATTAGCGTTTGACAATAGATGGTTACCTTTAAATATTTAGAAAATTAGCGCACACAAGTAACAGTGAGAAATTAAGACAATCATTTAAATAATTGCAGATAATTTAAATAGCAAAAGTAATAAAACAACTGGTCGGTTACGGATTACAGGGACTTGAGCTACTCAGAATACTTCAGTTGTAGCAGTGCATTTCTTTTTATTTTTACGACTGTTTTATTTTTACATGTCTTTAATATAAAATTTTGACATTCATCTAGATCCGTTGTGTTATTTTCAACTCAGTTCCTATAAACATAATGACTGTCGTCATTTACATATCACGATCGAATAAATAGTCCTTTTACGTTCTGAAGTATTTGAAGCTCATCAAGAATTTTTCTCCTTACAAATGTATGTCAAGTGTTTCAAGAGCTATCGAAGTCAATTTTATTGTTCAAGTCAAGTGCTGAGGAAGGACAGCTTGACAGTAACTTTAATGAATTAATAAGGATATCAACTGCGTTAAATATTATTTAATGGAGATGTTTATTGATAAGAAATGCGCCGGGTTATTTAGAAAATAATTTTTGAAGTAGTTTTAATAATGCGTTCAATTAAGGTTTCAACACTGTTTATGAACATTTTGACATCTTCAATAGACGAGAAGACATTATTGGCCTTGGATTTTTCATGAATAACAACATGAAACCTTGTTATTTTATTATGACACATTTGTTGTTACTTGTTTGTATAGTTTTTTTTTAGTTGTAGGTTAATTGCTTTTTAATTAATGATTGCTTATCTATATTTAAATATAATAAATGTTTTGTTTATTTTTTTTTTATTTATCTATAATAATAATTTTACGTCATAAAATTGTAGTAAAGCACCATTTAAACCTATGAGGCTTGCATGTGATGCAACACACCCTCGCATTTACAAGAAAACTTATTCTATTAATACAAGATTTGTAATCATTCATTCTATCATGTTCTCCGTCGTTTCTATAGTGACGCATATGTCCATCTATACATATATACTCACATACATACATCTACACACATATACATACATATGCCGAATTACATCGTATATGCAGATAACATATAGAGTCACGAACGCTCATACCCACAGGCTGTCATTGTAATTTTTCTAGATAATAGTTTTTTAGTTTCTTTTTTATGTTTTTGGAATTTAGAGAATCCTTTTAATGTATAAAAATGTATAAATGTATAAAAACGTATAAAAACATTTATTATCGAACGAAATTAAATTGAAGGGTTTCTTACATTTCACTCGATTAGTAAATTTCTAATTAGGTAGTTACTATTGTATTATATAGGTAATTTATTTGTACGTATTAGATCATCAGTGTTTGTTTAGCGGTAAATGAGATAGAGTTTGTATAAGGCCAATAATAAATAGAAAAGTGGACTAGACCACAAACTGAAAGTAGCAGATATCTCTTTAGAAATGTAATCACGGCTATATTAAAAATACAAAATAATTCATACATATTATTTCAAAGAAATTAAAAATACATTCAATTAATTAATAATAGTTTTAATCATCAGAAATAAAGAGGTTATAATCAATAAACTTATCTTATCATAAATATTAAAACCAATAAAAAGGTTTCACATCTCTAAACAATCTTCTTATACAAGTTAGAAAATCAAACAACTTTGATCTAAGTAATTTTAAACTTTATTGTCAAACAGTTAAAGATAATTTTCTGTGGAACAATCTGTTCTGTGACTTATTTGAAAACGTAACATGTGCTCGCGGAAAGGTAAATGAATCAATTTGAAAACTGGCGAACATTTTCATAACACGACTGTACAAGTTGTGAAATGAAGACCTTTAGGTGGTCAGCCTAGAGCGCTACAACGTGGAGCCCTTTAAAGAGGGTGCAAGCAGATATTTTGCCTTCTCGAGACAAACAACGCATCAGTTTCGTTAAAGACACGGTACCACTTATCCTCACGTGATTTATTTCCTCGTCCATTTGCCTAATATACATAAAAATACTGTCACAAAACATAACTTACTTGTATATTTTCATACACTTTTGTCTCTGTGGTAGAATCGTCGTTGAATAGAATAATTAAAATTATAGAAGTAAAGTTATAATAATGTGTAATTTGCTTATGTAACGGTAATTGACTCTCAACTTATTCTACGATAGATAGTTTACCAATTGAATTAACAGAAATATTTAAAAGAATTGGCATCGCACAGTTGATATGTGACCACAAAACCACTAAGGCTACCAATGGTCAAAGGTGAATTCATATCTTCAATCATATGACCATATGCTTGTTAACCTTCATAACAACTAAGAAAATTATTTGTTCTATTTATCTTTGCATTCATTAGTAGCAAAAAATAGGATAAGTAGTTATATGTATGTGTTCCACCATCAGTCTATAACGCATACACATACGCAATTAACGTTCCTAAGTCTAACGCACTGTGACAATGAAAAAGCTGACACTCTCGCAAAATAAGCCATTACTGAAAAAAAGTTGAGTTGGGTTATGTATATGTCACCGTCAAATTATAAATACCGTTAGATTATAATCTATCTCGCGAGTTTATAAACTGTCGAAATATTGTGAACCGTAACTTACTGCTTACAATTTAACGCATTATTTTTCGGTAGATTATAATCTAACGAACTGAAATCGTCAAATCGTGAAATGGCATGAGATGGAACGTACATCTCGCTCTCATTGATCGGTCTTACAGTAGGTCGTTCTGTGTCTATAGAACTAGAAATAAACACAGGTGTCAGTCAAATATATTAAATGCACTAAACATTTGTGACATCAAGAATGTATTTATCGTTTAGTAGGTAATTAGTAAATCTGACATAATGATAAGAAAAATAACAAAATTTTCCCTTATAAATAAAAAATTTCTAACCAAAAAAAAAACCAATCAATTATATAAAAAACAATCAATAAAAAATTTCTAACAAAAAAAACCAATCAATTATATAAAAAACAATATAAAGTTGTCTGAGTTGAGAATTTTAAAGAAATTTATTAGACACAACGCCGCGATAAGAAATAGTATTTCCTGGAGCCGTGCGGCCTGTCGTCAGGTATTAGTCCATCTGGATGTCTAGCACCCCTAGTCTAGAGTATGCCGCCATAACAACCTTAAGTTGTGTTCTGGCATTAATAGCCAGGTTACAATCTCCCTCTAGAGAGCGGCAGCACATTGTTAGAACCTTTGTGTTACAAATGTCCATAGGCAATGGTTAACACTTTCAAAATATACTACACTTCCGCAAGTCATCGCTTGCCGTCGGCACTGCTCACCCTCATTTCAATTAACCACAATACTTAATAAGGCAACAGTTCTCTAGAATGTATTCCGCGATTAAGAATTTCCCGCCAAGATTTTTCTATTTGCCCTACGATATGGGGTCATTTAAAAAGGCGTTATAAAATTTCTTCAAGACCGACGAAGCATTAAAAACGCCTGGTGTTTCAAATCTCCATAGACGTCGGTGAATATTTTCCATCAAGTGGCCCGCATACCTTTTTACTTACTCCGTTACTGGATATAATAAAGTACATACACGTACAAAATTCCACGATAATTATTTCGGTCCCAAGGCACTGAAAAACAAACGTACAATTTTATTGAAGCAACGTCACTTTCACATTTTAATTTTATATTATATGTAAATATAGAATAAGTGGAAAAAATTAGACATTAGAATGTATATAATAATAACTAAGATTGCATATAAATATTATTAATCTGTTAGTGTCAAGTATTCGATAACATTCTTTTACCACACTTACATTACAAACAGACACTTTATCAGATCAGTATTAAACGTTGTAATATTATGACTTAGAAAACGTAAGTGGAATAACTTGATCATTTCGTAATACCAGATGTACTTCAACCGTCTGAAAGAATTATTCGTGACATAAAACCCAACTGTCGGGACGGCTTTTAAGTAACCAGTTTTAATATCATCCTAACATTGATTGCTTCTGGGTTCAGTTTCTCATAAACTGGTATCCTTACGCAAAAATATACAGTTGTTAAGGATAAATCACATTTATCTGGTTAGATTTCTTCTTCAACCAGTTTAATCTGTTTAGGATATGATGATGAATGTAATGATAAAACAATTACCATTATATCTAATGATAAACTAACCATAATTATTTATAACTAATCCATCTCAGTGACAGGATAATTATTAGTTAATTAATAAAAAAATATTATTATTTATGCATTCTTAAATAATACCTAATAGCATTTATATAAATCTAATATATAGAATATTATGACCCTTGTTAGTGATTAACCTGAGCATCAAAGATGAACATAGGTTAATTTTGTTTGAAAAATGAGAGTTCCCTCGGGATACAGATCCGTATTTTATTCTGGCGAAGCAGCGTATGGAACCCTAGTTATTTTATTTACAATTAATATATATAACAATTGCTTTTTTATAAGAAAAAATCTTAATTGAAACTATTACGAATAGGTTTAGTCTCTTTTTTACAACTTGTCATGGCACGGCGCATATTGCCATTACTAAGTAAGTATATTAAAGGCATTTACAAGTGACGGTTTGAAGATACTTGCGACACACTAAAGGGGTAGGTTTCATGAGTGACCCCACAAGAATGTGAGAAACTGCTGACTAGAGAATTTTCTATGAAGTACTCTGGAAGCTACTCTTTTAGTCTTAACGATTAAAGTTTTTAGTGTTCAAATATAAGTATCAAAAATATATTTTTATAAGAAGCTCCGAATTATGTTATGCATATCATCTGACCAATACTAACTACTCCACCGCTGCGCCGCTTTTTACTGCCGTCCCGATCACGTCCCGCTCCCGTCCCGCCCCCGTCCCGCTCGCGCCCAGTATTCAACTGGGGATAGAAGCGCGTCATAATACCAAAATAAAAATGTAGCTAATTTCTAATTTTAGTCTAGAAACTGTAATAAACTGCGTATAGTGTCGGTTAGACCGCATTCATATAAAAGTGATTAAAATATAATTATATGTATGTCATGTCCAATTAATTCGAAAAATGATAAGCATGCAAGTACATTCGATGCTAAGAATAGATATTTATCTTTGCTTTTCTGTCGGTGCATCTTAATGTTGAAGCAATTAACATTCCAATTGAGGCAATTTCCTTTAACCTCATTTTATATTTGTAAATTTTACGTTTTGGCTTAATTATGTCACGCTAAAGTAAAATTTTCAAGTTAAAATTTTGAAAAACAGTAAAATGTGTATTGTGTAGTCTTCATAACGAATTTTCCCACAATCATTAACATTATAAAGTATTCGCCTCGATGGTCGTTTTTTACATCAATAATTTATTAATATGCTTTATAAAGGGGTAGCTATTGTTTGAGCCAACTTATTGAAGTGAATTTTTTTTTGAATCGTTGTCATTTGAAACTCGATGAAACGAAAAAGCGACACTAAAAAGGGATAAACGTAGAAATCTATAGGAAAAACCTGCAAGAGAATAAGATACGAATTTTACATTGTGCAGCACAGATTAGAGAGTCAATAAGACCGATGACTAAACATGGGTCCAATGTGGACCGAAATAAATCTGATAATATTTTTTAGACTAAAACAGTGAAAAATTGTAAAGTTATGCTTAAGAAGTTTATTTTGAATTATAATATGTTGACGGCTGTAGGCTAAAGGAATTATATTTATATTAATAAAATTTAGGCAAGAATTATCTATGAGTATATTCTTTGAAGTTTCACTTCTACTCCGTGCGTGCGTGTAGTTCACTCTGCACACACAAGACAAACATTTTGTTAATATTAAAAAAAATTAAAATATATTATTATGGTGCATTATTATTCTTTATTATCTTTAATTGTTAAGGTACACTGATTACCAACTTCTATTATATCCAAAAGTTGAGAAGTTACAACAAATTAACTTCCAAACAAAACTGTAAATACTTATATGTTGTACATTTTACATATACATGTACATACTTACAAAAGTATAGAAAACGTACTAAATTTGTACCTTTTAATATTTTGTATTACCATGGCTCTGTACAAAATCTTGCATATATACGAGCAATACTCCTCTAAATACTCCACAACTCCAGTAAAAAGGAAAGTTTGAAAAGCTCCTATACCTTACATGACTAGATGTCGCCATAAGAAAAACTCTCTCAAGCTTATTGGACGTTTCATTATTTAAATTTTAAAACATATTTTTGTGGCATTAAATAAGAAATTTTAAAAGAGACAGGTATTAATTTTCAACTTTTCTATGGGGTGTAAAGTTTACGATTTTATGCCAACAAAGCACGGGAACAGCTATACTACTGAAAAAAGTGTATCAATAAGATCGATTAGAATATATAGATAATTATGTATGTTACTTCTTCACTGCGTAAAAAATGAATCAATATAATTATTATCCTGAAAATCGATATAGGGTGGCCGGAACAGTGATGATCAAAAGAAAAAAATGTATTAGAAGTGAAACAAAGTGTAACAAAGGGTGGGAGATCTAAATTTCGTGACGTCACATTTCATACATTATGTCGTTATATTTAAGCTTCAAAACACGAAATTTGAAGTATTTACGCAAAACTAAAACCTTTCTAACTCTATCTATATGAGCATAGTGTTTAAATTATTAAATATAATGTAATTCTATCTCATTCTCTCGCAGGCTTAGTCTTATATATTTATGTGTTTATCTCTTTTAGTGTTGATTTTTACGTTTCATCAAGTTTCAAATCACAACGATTCTGAAGAAGTTTCACTTCATAAATTTAGTTATTTATGTATGTATTACGATTTATCCCATGTATGATTTATGATTGAAAATTCGAGTCTGATAAACTTAAAATAATTTTCTTGACTTTCAAGCATAATTTATGTATAATCATTTTCATTGTAGTTATGGTGTGATTATTTTACGTGTGATAGTATAATTCATACGACTTTTTACAAAAAAACCTTGAAAGAAAACAAATTTCCCAAAAATCACAAAAAAATAATAACTCGAAAACTAAAACATGGCAAAAGATACATGGTGATTCAGGTATCCCTCTATGTAAACTAACTAAATTTTTCTTTGAACGTTACTAGAAGCTACCTGTATGTATTTATTTATTTTTATTTCTTGTATTTTCAGTAATGTGGATAAATATGGTACACTATATATTTCGGAAAATTTGACAATTTCTACGGTATACAGACCTAAATATTATCTGAATAATCTCTAATAAACAATTAATTACAATTTACAGTACAGTAAATAAATTACGATTTGTGTTTTGCGATACTAAGATTTATTAACAGTTTACTTCGAGTATAGCGGCCTGTTATGACGTGGATTGTCTTGTAAACTCAAGATACAACAACTTGAGCGAGGTAATAACTCCGATCAAAGATCTAACAAGCCATAAAGATTGTCCAACATTGTTTTTGAATCATAATTTCTCTCATAGTTGACTTTGAAACGCTTTGTTGATGTTTTATGAGCTTATTTGTTTAAGATTAAATATTTTATTTTTCGATTGGTATATGATATGTTTTTATAACTATGTTGCTCTGGAAGAAACTATTTAATGAATTTCTTAGTTTAACGAGAATCCATTAATTAATACGACCTTGAATTGAGTTCTTTATCTCAGTAATAAAGCCGATATTAGACGGTTCTTTTCTGTCCTTCAATTTGGGTGAATCAACCAAATTGATCAATACAACTTGAATCATTCAGTGTCATTGAATACCGTTATGTTCTTTCACTTCTAAGCCTGTAAACCAAATTGATTATAAAAATAATAAAATCATTTATTGAGTAAAACATAATTCACAATTTTTGAAGCTCATTGGTCCCCAAACTAGGTCGACCTGTATCTTGGGGACCTCCTTCCTAATTGGTACAATTCTGTTCGTGACATTATTGTTTACAGTTACATTGAGATGCGTGCGTGCGTGTGTGCGTGTTTATGTGTAAGTTGTCAGATTGTGAGTTTGTTTATATAAAAAAATATAACAACTGATTGAACTTTGTTGATCTATCTAATATCTGCATAAGATAGTGATATATTTTATTCAATTAACTTTTAATAATTCAGTGCCTTGTTCGCGTACTAAGGACTTTAATATTACTTTCTGTGTCTTCTTTTTCTATAGTAAAGATTATTTATTATTATTATAATGTTCAATTAACATTCGTTAAAAGATCTCTTTTACAGTACCTAATTACGTTTTCTAATGTTAATCTTTGACTGAATAAATATTTTATGGAGTTAATAAAGTATTCATACGACCACCTTGCAAAAGAAAACATGATTATCATACAATGTAAGGTGGGAAAACTTTCGGTTTTTAAATGTTACTTAATTTGACAGGACCATGATTGATATGTGCATATTATTACGTCAAGGTATCGAATAATAAACACGGTCACCATTGAATAAGGTTCACTTGACGCAATTGTGCAATATATAAATACATATGGTAGCAGGGCATTATAACTATAATAACTATAGTTATAATGCTCTTGCTATACCTGGGTTAATTGTTAGTATTAGTGACTGTTTCCAAATGTGACTTACTTATAGTGTTAAAATATAACGCCGTTAATAGTTATCTACTTAAGTGTATATACATGAGTCAATGTTAATAACGTCACTAACAATGTCGCAAGTCAAATAACGCATTTAAACCTTGGCTACATCTGCGTGACACAGTCACTAACATTAACATCATCCAAGATGTTGCAGAGGCATAACAGAAAACGATTAATGGACTTTATGAAGCTGTAAATATGGGACATTAGATTGTTATTATTTTCCTAAAGCAGGTAAACAAATATCTCATAGCCAAGTTTAATCCCTGCAATGCCGCTTTTCAAATCGTCATAATTTTTGATCTAGGTCATCGAAATGACCATCTTATAATTTTATAACGATAATTATACAGTTAATTTTGGTATCATTGTATTCTACATTAAATCTGTAAACGCGACAAAGCTATAAATGCATCAATAATACTCACATTCATGTAAAGTAATCAAATCAATGTTGAGGTTAGGGGATTTAAACTTTGCCACCAACATTTCGACCCGTTGTCACCACCATCTATGAAAGTTTTCAACACCTGGAGCACATATTACGCATTGCCGGCCTAAAAAAATTACAACGCCGTCATATTATCAATAGCACAGAGAGAAAACCTTGACGAGAAGTTTCCTCCTGATACATTATTGAATAGAGATGACCAGGCTCTACTCATGGTCGAACATGTGCATGCACATTGCGATAGTGTGCGTTTCTGACGGAGCGATCAGTTGCAAGTGTGCCGTCCAACCATACCCGCTTTTGATCTCACGCAATGTGTTTACCCCAAGTAAAGGCTAAATTGACTAATATCAACTAATATGACAAACGTAGTAAGAATTTTTTCACTAGCGAATTTCTCAGAGCTATGAGGTAAATTCTAGTCCCCTATTCGATAAATAGGTCAGCTTTTAAATCTTGTGAGATATCAACTATGTTTAAGTGTATCGTGTACTCGCTGCAATGACTCACGATTTACTTACAGTCTTGTCTTAATTCTAGAATTACCTACATGTATATATGTAGCAAGGCCGCTTTCGTCCCCGCCCGCAAAGTCGGTCGGAAGCGGCCAGTTCTCGCACACGAGCGCACTTCCGCCGCTTATTAAAGTTCCATTCATCATATGGTGTAGGGTTACCGTGAAAAACATGGAGGTGAGTTATGAGGAACATTCCTACACAAAAAAATATAGCGGACAATAAATCTTATTTAATTGAAAACATAATTCTTTTATTCAATTTTGATACTTGATTATAATTACTTTTTTTTTAGCTCCGACACTCACCGACCGCTGTCATGGCGTGCATCCTGGCGATACTTATAAAAAAAATAATCACATAAAAAATCCGTTTCAGTCTTTAAGCTAGATTTGTGGTAGAGATTTTTTGAAATGAAACTTCTTTAGAATTCCTGGGATTTGAAACTCGATTTAACGAAAAAAATGCGACACTACAAAGAGATATTTAGTCATTTAAAGACTATGCTCACAAAGATAGAATTGGAAATATTTTTAAAGTTTTGAAGTTCGTAAATCAAGTTGAAACTAGAGCATTTGTTTCTTATTTTAGTTATAATAGGCCTCTTGTGTTATTTGTTCAAAGTGAAAACATGGAATCTGAATAATATGTGTTATAATATATCTTAAATATGTAATATGTGTAATGTAATATTTTGCATTAAAATATAAAATAATTTTTGAGCTTAGTAAAAATATGATAAAAATAATAAACCTAATATTTTCTTAAGTTTTCGCCACTTGTACACATAATAAAACTACGTTTTAACGTCGGAATAACAAAAATCAAATAAATTACCGCGCTTAAAACCGTTAAAACGTAGTTTTTTTTAAATAATAAACCTTATTATAATTATACTAATACTATTCATACTTTATATTTATCTCATCCTCTCGCAAGCTACTTTTCTGAAGTTTTAGAGTTATTCTGTTTTTTAGCGTTCTTTGTCTGAGTCCGATTGTATACCAACAGACGGCTGTCAATTAAAAACGTTTCCAGTACGACTATGCCATCATAGCCATAACAATTGTTTATATATAATAACAATAATTGTATTCGCTTTAGATAACAAATGCCTACATAGATTGACATTATTTCCTGCACAAGTGCTAAAAGGAATATTGTTATAATGTATACAATAACGCACTGTGATATTAGTTGCCCTTCATATTATACCTATTACTTTTATCAATTAAATATATTGTTGTAAATGAACAATTTAAAAACAACAATGTGGCCTCTGAATTAATAATGTTATAGACGAGGGTTACTTGTTTGTAATTTTGATCATTTATTACCCTTTTAGTGGTCTAACTAATTTATTGTCGAGGCGGGCTTCATCTGCGATAGTAGATATACGCCGTTTTACGCAGATATGGCGATGGGTTTAATGCTCTTAAATATTGACAAGACAATGTATGTACCTACATTTTACATACATTAATGTGGCTATGCGTTAACGGCGTTATTTTTAACGCTTTAAGTAAGACGCATTCGGCCACAGTCTAAATCTTTAACACTAACGCAGATGAAGCCACACCATTATTGTAAATCAATTCGGCAACACTCAAGTCTATCTAGATTTCGCGTCAGTCAATAGCCAGCAAATATTAATCAGGGCGAGTGAAGCAAGGCCACTATCCCACAATCTATGCATTTTTGTGGTACACTTCACTCAGAAAGTAGCACACTTTCAGATTCGGGCTTTCACATAGTTAGTAATTTCAAAACACCCTACTACCTGGCTGTGGGTTGTTTTGTCGCCTCTTACGACAGGCCGCCCGGCCGCAGATTCTCCGTCCCTGCACGGATAGATATTATTTTATACACATAAAAATAAATAACGTTTTTTTTTTAAATTAGAATTTTATTGTATGATGAATTTGGTTTGGATATAATAAAAAATGAATAAAAATAAAATGTCGTATGAAATATTTACAGAAACCCATATTAATAATACATACATTAAAAGATTTTTTTAATTATCTTAAAAATTATTACTAGGTAGAAAATTTCGCGAGCTCTCCTAAAGCGCTGCTTTTTGTTAGTTTATACAAAAATAAATAAAATGCCAATTATAGAATATACTTTTGGGCCCGGAGGTCACCTTTTTATTGAGACTTAATAATGAATCCATTTCCATCACTATAAGTATACATATACACCAAATATCGTGTAAATTGGTTCACTCCTAAGACTGAAAGAACAAACAAACATCCAATCAAAGTCGACATACTTTTAAATATTACTATTGGTGTACGTTATTTTCTTTAAATAAATTAATACATATATGGATAATAATAATTAACAAATTCTCATCCCTAATTTTCAATTAAGATAGATAGATAGATAACACTTTATTATACACCAGTACAAACATGAACTTAAAGACTAAAATTTTAACTAGTAATGTACAAAGGGCGGTCTTATCGCTAAAAAGCGATCTCTTCCAGACAACCCCAGGAATGAATTGAGATGATAATGGCGATGCTGGTATACGTAACATATAGTACGAACTATTTACAGTTTAATAATAAATACATATATATACATATATGCAGAAATTTTATATATTACATAGATATATACTTAATATACATATCTACAAAGTATATAAATGCTTATAAAAGAATTTAAATATCATATTACAACGACAGGTAGTATTTTTTGATCATAGTTTTAAATATCGCTAGCGATTTTGCTTATTGTCTGATAGTAACAGGAAGCGCGTTCCAAAGCTGTATAGCCTTAACAGTAAAAGAATTGTTGTAAAAAGTTGAGTTATGTGCAGGAGTGTTCAATTTAAGTTTAGTAGACGGGCGTAAATTATGAAAGCACGAACGAAATTCAAAACATTGTTTAAGGTAATCAGGAGTACTAGGGACAAATAAACTACTATAGAGAAAAGCAAGGATGTGAGTATTCCGGCGAAATTGAGTTGGCAACCACTTGAGTTTTTTTCGGAAGTCAGAGACATGGTCATACTTGCGTAGTCCAAATATGAACCTTATGCAAAAATTTTGGAGGCGCTTAAGTTTATTAAGTTGTTCTTGGGTTAAATTTCGATTGCTGACGTCAGCATAATCAAGGATAATATAAGATATATATATATATAAAAGTAAGACTAAAATGATATATAGAATCCAAATTTAATTGAATAATTTTTCTTGTGTGAACCATCCCTTAGTATCGTATTCAAAAATCCAATTAAAATAAAATAACCAATACCAATTTAATAAGAAAAGAAAAAAATAATTGTAACTTTTTATCTTTCAATGCTCTTTATTAAAAGTTTGGTTAAAAGTGACACGACGTACGTTAAGATAAATAATTGGTTGCAATTAAAGAGGCTATGATGAAAATACAAAAATTAAGTGATTTTAAACCTTATTACCTACATGATATATTAAGCCAAATTACCTCCGCTTTTTACTTTATCCAAATCTTTTGACAGATTAACTTACCAGGTCAATCCGCACCACAGATAAATCAATCGCTGACAAAATTGTACAACTTTATACAAGTGATAGTATCTCTTTCATTTACAAATTCTATTTTCTGTTTTAAAAACCTAGTGTTACGCAATTCTCATCCTTATTATTTAAGAAATAATTATTGTGTTGTGCCTTTGACACGTTAATTGTAAACACTGCACTAAAATTGTGGACCACCAAATAAGTCCACCGTGAGATACTGTGTAAGCATAATAAACCAAATTATACGTAATTATCGTAAAAAAATTACCTCGAGTAAAATTTCTTACGAATGATTTGGTCAGGTTTAATGTTGCCATATACTACTTCAAAAATCCAAACCGACGGAGTGTAGAAAATTTAGGATCGGCTATGGTCTTGTAAAAAATGTAAGAATGAAAATATTTATTTTTAAGAAACACATTTACAATTTGTAGTTTGTTGTCGGGGTCTTCTTTTAAGTACATTTTGCTTGTATCAGAAGATCCAGCTCTTCCATAACTTAAAGATTACATTATATTATATGTAAAAGTACTTAGTTTTGTAGTGGAACACTTACAAGCCAGTAGATGGCGCTGTGCAATAATTGATGTAACTTCAGCTTCTAAATATTTTCATTATAAGTAGCTTAAAATATAAAAAATTCATTACTTAAACGTAACGTGGCAGACACGAGAGGACAACAAAAATAGTAAAAAATAGGTAGTCTCCAAAAATCTATTTATAATATTGTAAAAGTGTAGTCTTTTGTTTTTTGGATTTTTTGTATTTGTCAGTTTGTTCGGGATTCACGTCAAAACTAGTGGGCCGATTGCGACGCGGTTTTCGCTGATCGACAGCAAATTTCTAGATTTAAAATTTGCACTACTATTTTTTTACTTGGGAATACCGCGCGATTTTTTATGGAAATGATTTAAAATGGCCAGATTAAAAAAAAACTAATTCCAATATGATTTTAGATGGATAGTAAATTTTATGTCTTAAAATGTGTGATACTTTTTATCCCGGGGATCCCGCGGGAATTTCAAGTCAATCGTGGACGAATTCGCGGGCATATCCTAGTTTTAAATATAAATTGACGTCTGAGGTGCCAGAGCCAAGTTATACGACTCGTTTTAACCGAAATCTTTTGGAATTATTTGATTATAAACAACAAACATTACTAAAGAGTGATTTATGAACTTTAAACATATTTCAAAATGTCTACACCTCTTTAAAAAACTTCGCCAATTTGAAACTTGCACGAGTTAAACTTTGCGTTTAAATTTTAAAAAAGGACTATAATTGATTATATAATCTCTTGAGGTTATAATGTGTCTAAATTAAAATTACTTTAAAATATACGAAACGTTACAGGCCTGCTCGACATATTATTTTTGCCGTTTAGCATTACTACAATGATTTGCGTATGCGTATTGCTATAACACAGGTCAGTATTCGTCGCCTTCTTGGTAGCGTAATGGCTAGAGCACGCGTCCCAAACTTAAAGGGCGCGGGTTTGTATCCTGGCCGGAACGCATGCACCACTTAGGCAGTTTTCTGACCTAATGTGCATATTGTAATAATTACCACGTGCTAACGACGGTGAAGGAAAACATCGTGATGAAACCTGTACATCGAGATAACCGATCTATCAAACATGCCAAGCCGCCTTGGACAAGCGTGGCGAGTATACTGTCCGTTCCCCAGTAAGGGGAGGCCCGAGCGCAGCAGTGGGAATTTCATGGGCTGTTATTATTATTATAGGTCCGCCTTATTTTGAACTAAAATTCTAAAGAGCATCATAAAATGTAAATAGTTCATTTAAAATCTCCACTTAAGTCTAGAATTACAAAACTTAGCGCTTCAATTAATGTAAGTGTGATGTAAATTACCTACTGAAAATCAGTAAGCACCGCGTATATCCTGGCTCCTGGTAACACCAGGCCGAAAATAATAAAAGCTGTTTTATTGAATTCCTTAATTGCCTTTGTGAGATACGTCCAAAATTGGGACGCTTATTACTTTGATATTTATACAAAGAAATCCGTCATTTTCAGGCCTTTTAACGCTGAAATGATGGAGAGTGGTGGAGAGATACTTTCTTTTGAAGTAACGAAACAAAGTATCGCTAGCTATATAGCTGTATAATAGTAATTCAGTTTATCTATTTTTTATAGTCCTACGTATATGTAGATGTACATACATTTCCAAAAATCGTGTATAAATTTCTGACTACCTAAATTAGTTTATTATTTTCCTTCTTTAAATCACTAAGATAGGCAAAACCAATTCCGATAGCATCTCTTTTATAAATCAATTTTAATTGAAACTGATTGAAACTATATATATATATATATATATATATATATATATATATATATATATATATATATATATATATATAAAGTTTATGACATACTAAAATATGACGAGCAAATGAACGGTTAGTAAGACTCATAGAACTGGTATTATTCGTAGAAACGTAATGAAAGAGTAGCTATCGCATTTTTATTGTGTAATAATGTCATAACAGCTCCTAAGCTTCCTGCTGCTGGGCTCGCTTGGGCTTCTCATTTTTAGGGAAATGGACAGTATATCCGCCGCTCTTGCCTAAGAGTTCGCCGCTGTTGTCTGACTTGACATCTTGGTTAACTCGATGTGCAGGTTAAATCGCGATGTTTTCCTTCATCGCTAACACGTGATAATTGTAGCAATATACACATTAGGTCAGAAATCTGCATATGTGGTGCATGCTTTCCTACCAGTATTGGCACCCGCGTATGTTAGTATGAATTTATTTTAAAATTAAAGTGCGTTTCGTATTTGAAACTCCGTTGAATTAATTAAATATGACCAACCTTTAATATTTCTTAGAGGTTAGCAAGCTCCTATCACTAATTAAATATTATAAGCTCTTAATTAATTATCTATTATAGTAACAATATGTATAAAACACACACCATAATCAAAGATTGGTAATTGGTTCATTCATCAACAACTGGTGCGTTGCATACCGATAATTACCATAGATATCAAACGACGGATATTATATTACTTCTAATTAATAAAATGACAACAAACTTTAGAACAACCTATACACTGTACTGTGACATGTGTTTCACGTAATTTGGAAAACATACACAACATTTCTTTTATGTATACCTACACCTCTGTAGTGAGGTTAATGAGAGTCTGAGGCGTTGGTCTCAGCTGGCTCGTTACACACGCCGTAGGCTGCGTCTGACGTGATGCTTTTTTCGGCTGATGAATGCTTGTGAAAAAAATTATTTTATTATATTTAATTAAAAAGTTGCGATTTTCAACACAAACACACTTTCGGCTCAAAATTACCAATGTTATACAACTACAGAAGAGCCTTGATATCCGGACCCACACTAACCCGGTGATCGCAGAGAGCCGGACAGGCGGGGGCCGCATAATAACGAATTTAAGAGGCTTTGTAGACCTGATTCAAATCGGTATTTCAGAAAATCAACCCCGCACGGCCGATATTTACTTCGTTGAAAAAGTTCGAGCGTGGCGAAATATTGCAAATGAACATACCTACCTACCTACGCGCACCGTGTCCATACCAACTTGATTCAATTTATTTCATTCTAAGGCTGCCGAGCACGAGAGCGAGACAAAATATCCTAAAGTGAGACAGATCGTTTATAAGCTTAATAGCTATTGAAATTTTGACACAATTTCCTCAGCGACTTTAGCTCAACGGCTCACCGAGCGCGATACTAACTAAGAGGTACAGGGTTCGAATCCTCGGGCTGCGTGTTTCTTTTTTATTTTTAATATTTTTTAGACGAGTAAACTTTATTAAAATGATGTAATTGTATTATGGAACAACAATGAATCCATATATAGGTATATATATATTAATATAAATGCGAAAGTAACTGTCTGTCTGTCTGTTCCCTTTTCACGGAAAAACAACTGAACCGATTTGGCTGAAACTCAGTATATGTGTGTTTATATATATATATATATATATATATATATATATATATATATATATATATATATATATATATATATATTCGATGCCGAGAATGACCATAGTATGCATTTTATCCCGGAAAATGTGATAATATCCGGGATAAAAATATATTTGTCTTTTTGTTTCTTCTGCTTTTACGGAAAAAATATTACGTTTTGGCTGAAATTCGGTATATATTTAATTTAATAATGACGCTGAATAAGAGATACTTTTCGTCCCGGGTAATAGGATAGATGTATGTAAAGGTTATCTCAGAAAGTAGAACAGGTTTTTTTTCAGTCATTTCGGTCATTTCATTTTATCATTTAGGCCCGTTCGGCCACATATATTTTCATCCCGGAAACTATCTCATTTTTCGGGATGAAAAATATCTCTTGGCCACCCTCGGTATTAAAATTACATATGTACCCAGTTTCATCCAAATCGGTTCAATAGTCTTTCCATAAAAGGATAAAAAAAGTGGAGCATGATCGGCATATTAGTAGTTACGATGTAGCTGGAGAACTGGGAATTGACCACAAAACGGTTTGGCGCATTTGAAAAAAGATGGGTACACAAAAAAGCTCGATATTTGGGTGCCTCATGAGCTCACTGAAAGAAACCTAATGAACCGTGTACTTATTTGTGTTTCTTTATTACGACGTAATGAAACCGAACCATTTTTGAAGAAGCTGATAACTGGAAACCCGGGTTAACTCGCGACAAGATGATGCTGTGTGTATGGTGGGATTGGAAGGGCATTATTCATTATGACCTGTTACCGCCAGGCAGAACCATCGATTCTGAACTGTACTGCGAACAACTGATGAGATTAAAGCAAAAAGTTGAGAGAAAGCGGCCGGATTTAATCAACAGGAGGGGTGTTGTTTTTCACCATAATAACGCTAGACCTCACGCATCTTCAGCCACTCAGCAAAAATTAGGAGAGTTTGGCTGGGAGGTGTTAATGCATCCGCCGTATAGTCCTGAATTTGCACCTTCAGATTTTCACCTGTTTCGGTCTTTGCGGAATTCCTCAAGCAGTGTCACTTTAACATCACGAGAGGACTGCCAAAATCACTTGTCGCAGTTTTTTGATCAGAAGCCCAAAATTTTTTATTGCAATGGGATCACGTCCCTACCTATAAAATGGCAAAAAGTTATCCTACAAAATGGCACCTACATACTTTAGTCAAATATAAATAAACTTTATAAAAAATCTTTTTTATATAAAATGCGAAGAAACTTTTTCCCCAACCTAATAGAAAAGTATTTTTATTGCATTTTATAAAATTATTTAAGAAGAGAAAAAGACCATTTTATCAACTATGATATAAAAATAAAAGATTCTACTAAATCAAGTGAAGCTAGTAGGATTCGAACCCACACAGTCTATGATTTAGACCAGTCCTCTACCGTATACGACAAATAAGTATAGTTTGATCGGTTCGAAATTGTGGTTATTATTGCTCCTTCATTTATTTAAAATTTAATTTCGAATAGCACGCTCGAGCAGAGCGACGCGTATACACAGCACCGAGCCGTCCGGCGTATTGATAAATTCCATACATTAGGACCGGCAAGCGTAATTTTTGAAGTCATTTATAATAAAATAATTAATTACTTGCAAATTCTCTAAGTAACCGAATAAACAAACTGTAATAAGTATATTTCTTATATGATATGTTACTGTTATTTATTTTAGTGATGTACGATTAACAGTAATAACATGACACAAGATTGAAGAACACGTTTAGAGGTTACTTTGCAATTATTTTCTATCGAGAAAATTTATCGAGAATGCGTTTTGAGTACATAGTTTACCTCAGAAATATGATCAAGATTGACATATATTTTTTTCATCACAGCAAAGTATGCATAATTACTGTAACAAGGGCTGAGAAATCGATCAAAAAACGCTTTTTGTCTGTTGTAACGCTGTTAATAGCCACGGAGCTATGTTTGCGTCGACATACAGAACGAGCTTTTGAAATGAAGTACTAAAATTCCTTTATCTATGCTATGTGCTATCCTTTTGCCATATTTAAAAATTCACTTAGGAATCATTATGTTAGTTTTACGCAATAATGTATGTGTTAGTTTACAATACTTTAGACTGTAATCTGCTGTCCATGTATGTCATTTTTATTTTATATTTTTCTCTTTTCTTTGTTGCATAATAATTATAGATATTTTAAGAATTTCTTTTGAGTCGGGTTACCTGGAAGAGATGGCTTTTAGCGATAACGCCATCTTTTGTTTTACCAAGTAACTATTTTCTTGTTGTGCATTTTGTAATTTTTGTTTTGTTGAACAATAAAGTATTGTCTATGTATAAAATTACAAGCAGATTATGTAACCTTTTTCAAGAAGTTTTATTTTTACTTCATGTCAAGTGTACCAACATGTACATTTTTATGTACATATGTTTGTCTCATTTGTCTTTACTGACTTTTCGATAACTAATGAAAGAAACTTAGGTTGAACATGTGTTATACACGATATAATACGAATGCAATATTTCAGACCACAATCCGGGACGCCTTGATAATCCGCACAGGACCATGTTTTTAATGCCTGTCCGGATTATCGAAGCACTTTTGTATGTTCTTTTTAACTAGATTTAATTATTCTTGAAACAAGTTCCCGCTTAAAACTCAGATAGTGTTAAAGTCAATTTTAAATCTAATATATTTAAGTAATATTTTTATAGAAATTCCTAGACCATTCATATATAAATGATTCATATATTAACATTAATATACTTTAACGAGCAATGAACTTCAATTTGTACTTAATTCCATTTTTGGTGGAATTTATAGACTACAAAAGCTTATGGTAAAATGGGTTTTTATGGTAGCTTGAAACCTTTTTTACATCCATCAATTACCAATCTCATTTCAGTAAAGCGTCCTAAACGCTTTCAATGGCGTTTTTTTTCCATGTAAACACCATAAAAGTCGTTGAACATTCGTGAGGTTAACAATGTGTATCTCTTGTAGTAGTAATACATAGTCTCGCAAAGCGTCGCCAACACTAAATAGTTAACTTCAATAAATTGCTTCTCAAGTGGTCATTCTATTTTTATTCGGTCAACTAGGTGCTATTCATGCTTCATCAAGAAAAATATGATACTTTTTATGAGTGTGATCAATATAAGTCATTTCTGTAATAAACACTGGTTTTGTAATAATTACTTCATTTTTGGAAAAAAATACTTATACACCATTAAAAGTATTTAACAATAAATTGACATTACATTTCAAAATACTTAGAAACTGCCATCTAGTGTTGACTAGCAAAAGCTTTAACTAGTTTGCAGGGACATCTAGTAGAATATAATATAATCATATGTTTCAACTTTTCATAGATAGATGTCGCTTGAGAATCATATATTAATAGTCTTCATTTATATAACTAGATGACAGTAGAAGTCAAAGCTTTCCTTAAATTATTCTCGTTTATTGGATCAGAGCCAAAAGTAATATTATTGTATAGCTTTCATCAACCATAATTCATATTCGTTGTACTTTATTGATAAAAAAAAACTAACAGTGGCACTTACATTGAAGAAGAAACCCGAATTAGAAGCGATTAAAAATAAAATATTTCAATGAATAAGTTTTCACAATGCGTGATATGACAAAAATGAATGGTAAATCTGCTTTGCATACTTTTTATAATAACACTATTAAAATAGATTAATAGTAGTCAATTTCCATGGTATTATTATGATAATAGTTTAATTTTAATTCAGTGAAACATTTGTGCTAATGTTATTAAGAAACTCACTGTGATTTTTAAAGATCTTTTAATAAATGTTTAAAAAATAAAACTCAAGTTTCTAGGAAAAAAGTTGCCGTATGTTAATTGAATTACTACATTATCAGTAATGTTTTCTACACGTGAACTTATCGCAAAATATACACCTATTTTATTCAATCGAAACAAAAATAAACGTTTGCTTTACTAAAACGCCATCTGGGTGAACCAAATGTGCTTCAAATCTGAGGGCTCACTTTGGTAATGCTCTAAAACGCTTTTCGTCCGTTACGCTCGAAAAAGTCAATGAAATTGAAGAAAGATGAAGGAAAAACAAATAATTAGTTACAACTGCAACTAGAATGTCTATATCTATGAACACCGCAAAAATGGTAGCCACTTAGCCAGCCAGTAGAATTTCCGGTTGTGACTAAAAATAACTGAGATTCGGGAGTGGCCAAGTATGACAATATTACTGACTACACCTCGGCTACAATTCAAGGTTGATTAAAAAAAACTTGATCGTATAAAAAAATATTATCGTGACTTCCATCAATAAGGCTCTCTATGTTCTCAAGTCACAAATCATTATTCAATACGTGTGTCTGATGAATGTTAAGAAAAAACTGATCCATAGATAGATATAGTCCCTATTATAATATTATAAATGCGAAAGTAACTCTGTCTGTCTGTTCCGTTTCCACGGAAAATTTAGCTGAAACTCAGTATATGTATATTTTCGATCCCGAGAATGAACATAGGATACTTTTATCCCGAAAAATGGGATAGTTTCCGGGAAAAAATTTATTTGTCTCTCTGTTTGTTATCCTTTTATGAAAAGACTATTGGACCGATTTAGCTAAATCTCGGTACATATGTAATTTTAATATGGAGGGTGGCTAAGGGATACTTTTCATCTTGGATAATAGGATAGATTTATGTAAAAGTTATCCCAGAAACTAGGAAAGGTTTTGTGATTTTGTTCATTTCGCCCAGTCGGTCCACTCGGTCGACTCGGTTTACTCGGGGTCCACTCAGGGTTCACTCGGGGTCCACTCGGGGTCCACTTGGGCTCCACTCGGGGTCTACTCGGAGTCCACTCGGTATCCACTCGGGGTCCATTAGGTGTCCACTCGGCGTCCACTCGGTCCACTCGGTCCATGTTGTCTATTTTGTCAAGTTTTGTCATTTATGTAGTTTACAGATAGACGGGGGATGGTATAGTTTGCGATATAAAATGAAGTGAATCTTCCGGGGGCAAATACATAAAAAATTAATAGAATGAAACCTGTACCGCATGCTCTTTAAACAAGAGATGCGCATTAAAGGTTAACCCGCGGCGGGGTAAACTCTAGTAGACTATAAAAAACTGATCAGTCGTACAATATAGACACAAATAAATGGGTTGGGTTAAATCCCTATTAATATTATAATTGCGAAAGTAATTCTGTCTGTTACGCTTTCACGGAAAAATTAATGGATCGATTTGGCTAAAATTCTATACTATCGATACTTTTCATCCCAGATAATGGGATAGGTTTATGTAAAGGTTATCCTAGAAAGCAGGATAGGTTTTTTTTGTGATTTGCCATTTTCGTCATTTTGGTTATTTTAGTCATATTGGCTATTTTGGCCATTTTTGTCATTTTTTACAATTTTATCGTTTATGTAGGTTATAGATAGATAGACAGGGGATAGCTAAATAAAACTAGAACGAGTTGAAATAGAGGATGAAAGTTTGTATGGAAGACCAATCATTTCTCAAATTTATATATATATAAAATTTATCATCCATAAAAAGATGCGATAGTAACTTGATCCGTCTGCCTGTTAAGCTTTCATGGAAACTACTAGGAGTATTGGATCGGTTTTGCTGTAATTTTGTTTAAAACTAGTTTTGATACCGAAAATGGACATACATACTTTTCATACCGGGAGATGGGATAGTTTGCGATATAAAATGAAGTGCATCTTCCGGGGGCAACATAAAATTTAATACTATGTAACGTGTAGTAACGACCGCTCTTCAAACAAGAGGTAGGCACTGGCAGTTTGACCCGCGGGGTAAATTCTAGTTACATATATAAATAGATAGATACTTGGCTATCTTTGCCAGATAGGGTTACCTTAGATCCGAAATTGTCCGAATTTGCCGGTAACTTAGGGATATCACTCGCACACAATTATGAATTTCATATTAAAATAATAATAATTACAATATTTTATTAAAAATCAACATAAAAGTAAAAAAATAAACAATTGATGCAAGTATAGTGAAATTCTGCACAAAAACCGAAAATTTAATTTCTGGAATTCCGGTTTTTTTTATTTAGTAGGTAAGCCTTTATTTAATCCCCAGCTCTAACTATCACGTCAGATCACAGTCAGAATAATATAAGTGGTCAGTTATATCAACTGAGACAATTTTTATCATCTTACCAAACGACGCGGCCTCGTAAATTTTGTATGAGTGTACAAATTTGTGACGTCATAATATTTTACAAGTATAGAATCATATAGCGCATTAAATATATTTAGATAGTAATTAAAGTTATTTCTATGATGATAGTTTAAAATTAAGATGATTAGAAGGTATTTTAACGTCTGTTATTTATTAGGTACGTAAATAATGCTAAAATTAATTTTAAGATGTTTCATCTACCTAATTATCCTGAAACGCTTTTTTTATGACAATTTAAAGGCCGATGTCTTGCAATGCAGTTTTATTTCTAATTTTTATACTAAAAATGGACAAAGTAAGGTAACGGAAGGTTGATTGTTTTTTAAAACAAAATTAACAAACCACTTAAGGTCTTATTCATATTTTGTTAGCCTAAGTTTGTAGGCTTCTTTAAAGTTCTTAAAGAAGACCTTAAGACCTCCACAATTTATTTGACCTGATAGTGATAATATAATTATTTAAAAAAAACATCTAGGTTGTATGAACTAAATTCCTTTGCTTGCTATTGTAGCGAATTGAACAACGATATAGCAACCACAGGACCTGAAGCAACGTATGGAACGTCTTTTCATTGAAATTAAATACATCATTTAGACAGCACAGTGATGAATTATAAAGAAAATATTGACCGCTGCAATTGTCCCTTATAAGGATCTTCAATTGTCTCAAAAGAGTTGGTTAATATTTATGTCAATGAATTCATCAGTTTCAATCAAGTTACTTTAATTAGTTGACGACTACAGGCGGTTGATAGTAGATATTGGTGACGGCGTCAAGTCGGCGGGATGGTACGCCGTCGCGTCGGCGTAGCTTCGCCGTCAAGCGTCAACACCGACGACGCCACGCTAGTCAAACCGCGTCGCTCAAGCCGTTGATACGTTACCGGCAAACTTATACTTCCAATTTTAAATATCGATCTTGAACTGTAATTTGAATTTTCTTTTTTACTTTTTTTTATAATTTGTCACAGTGGATTGCCAGCCAGTGTTTTAAATTCTTTTTTTTCGATCAAGTGTTAAGGCGACGGCTACATTACGCACCAAAAATAAGATTATTTTGTTTTTAACATATATTTTTAATAGAGCGCTAGGAGCATTAGGGATGTTAAGTTTTATTTTTCACATTGTTTGGCTTTACGCCTTCGTTTAGAATGTAACAGTAGGTTTAGCTTAAAATGTTTTTTTTTATTCTCTATAAAAATTAATACATCATATTTTATTACTCGGGTTTGATTCCTGATCGGGTAAATGTCGGAGACCTCTTTGTTATAGACTTTTTCGATACTTCCTTTTTTATTTCTCTTCCTTATGACGATCAAGTGTGTTAGAGATTTGTCTACTTTTTTGTTTTTGTATCACTTTCGGGTCTAGAAACCATTTCCAATGATTGACAGACAAATACACACATCGTATAATCCTAGGTTGAGCAAGTACGCTTGTTTTATGTGGTCTATACAGTACACAACTGGGTATTAGACACATATTATAATTCAATAAAGTCTAAAAAAGTAGTCACGTAAAAGAGTAGGCGTCAAAATGTCTTATTATCATATTAATTACAACAGTTCATCATAGAAATAATTTTAAATATACTTTAAACTACAATTAGTTACCTATTTGATTCGTTAAAATTGTGACGTCATAAGCCAGTATTCTGATACTAAATCAAGGAGGCTGTGATGTTTTGCGCGATGATAAAAAGTGTCTCAGTTGATGTGGGTGTCAAATACCCAACTCTAGAGCCGATTTTTGGCACACAAGCCGAGATCTCTGCCTTCTAGTGAACTAGGCGGGCCAAAGCTTAAGCAGTTATTTATACTGCGCTGGTTTTGAGATCCTTCCTCTACATTAGGGAGATATAATAAGAAAAAGAGAGTATTGCTAGATCAAGCCTACCTTTTGTACCAGATCCCTCAATTAATGTAGTAAAAATTGTTCTAGCTCAATAGGCTATAGAGACAGTAAAATTGGTATAAAATGAACTCTTACTATATTTTTTTAGTTCATGGCTATATAGTATGTATAACTTCCTTACTACAACATATTATCAACACCAAAGAGTGTTCTTGAATCTCTTGTATCTATGCAAATTAACTCCTTGAATTGTATACGTGGAATTTAAATGTCCTAAAGTAGTTGCGACTTGAGTCACGTAAAATATATTTAGGCAAGCAAATTGCGAACTCAAGGATCTGATTAGTTCAAAGGAAGCGGCAAAAACAACGCTATCAACTTTAATCTGCACGAATTTGCTCCAAAATGTAGGACGACCTTACAAATTCAATGTTTGTGATACGGAAAGCTTTCTGTTATAAACGCTATAAGTTTCAAGTACATTAAGCGGTTCAACATCTAATCAAATAAATTAAATATCTATTAATACCTGTATTATCAGTTGGTTCAAACGATTGTCTCTAGATGAATACTTTTTTCGATTGTATAGGTTCGCAGTTGACCATTGTCTCACCTGATATTAAGTGATGCCGCGGGCTAGGATGAAGCACACGTATCTAGAAGATACTTATTTACTTGTGACTTGAGGACTCCCAGCTTGTAGTTATCAGGAAAACCAGACTCCGGTAAATTATTCATGCTTGCCAACACTAACAGAAGTTACATGACAAAAATTATTTTCGGAACCAACTAAATAAAATGTTGATATGAAGGAACTTTACTTAATAACGTTTCTTTCAGTTATATCAAAAAAGCCGCGGTGTGGGCTAAGCCGTAATTCCACGACTCTGGCTCATAGCGAAAGTAGAAACGCTACGGTAGTAAACTATTAATATCCACTAGGATATTAGGCATTGGCGGCATATCTCACCTTTTCTTTTGTTTGCTTGCCTGATGTAAGTAAGCTGGCTGTACAATTGTACATAAAGCCTTGCGACCTCGAGAAAAAACGTAATATATATCACAAATGCACCATCATTTAAATTTTTGATGAATAATGATAATAATATAAACGTTATAGTCTTTAGGTTTCTATGCATATACGATTTGCTTATAGCTTTTGCGGTATGAAAGAATATTTAATAAAAACTATCCTTCAGCTGATATTGATGGATTGTTTTTATTGAAAAGTAAGATTGGCCAATGAATCAAAGGATTCCATTATATCTAACACATCCCGGATTCTCATAAATTGTATTATGATGCTAACAACAAAGTTATATCTGTATTTACATGGAAGATGTAAATTTGCTTTTAACATACCATATAATGGTATTCTAACTACTATGCTATGATTAGCTCAATCAAAAGAGTATGTAACATTATTGTGCTTGCCAATTAAAGAAGTATCCATATGATGTGTCTAATAGTACTCGTCTACTAAACTCATTGAAAAGGTATGTTTAAATGATGACATCATTCTATAGGGTTTTCTTCTCTCGTTTCTTCTGGAAATTATTAATATCGTGGTTTGCCTTGCAATCTACTCTAATTTGCACGATCTTACAATTCCTCAATTGACAGACAGTCTATTGGCTTACATTCATGACATCCAACCTTCGCTTTTTTGGAGTTCCAGAAAGTCCCATTCTAAGCTCAGCTCTATCGTAGTCTTTGGCCCGATAGATAATGTAGTTGAACCACCTCAGGCAAACACTCTTGGCTTCTTGCACCACGACTTGGACACTAACTACCTTACAAAACCAGTTGTGTGTGTTAATAGTGTTCTTATCTATTTGACTTACCATATCGTTGTTGAATAAAACCATAGGAATAACCAATACGTTGGCTAATAGAATAACACTAATCGACTACATAACAACTTCACCAAAGTTTAATGTAAAATGCTTAGCAATTTTTGTTTTTCTTATTTTTAGTATTTCCAAGGAATTAAAATTATAAAAATGAGGTAATTCTAATTGACTTTAGTTTTATTTGAAGTGTTCTACTTCATCTCAATCTTCGATTCTTGAAACTTATATCCACATCATAATAACAATCTGTATTTATCCAGAACAATGTGGTTTTAGTGCCTTGAATATTATTGAAATAAATTACCTATTAACTCATTTGGAAAATACATTTATGAGTCTGGGCTTGTGTAGCAATAAAAATACACACACAACAATATATATGTGGATTATTCTATTTGCTAGTATTTTGTTACAATATACTGTCTTATGTTAGCCTAACTAACACGTAAAATAACCGGTTCCCTTTTTAATGTAGTCTAATATTTCCATTTAAAATTTGTCCATAGGCTCTTCCATATACGTTTTTATGAATTAATTCATATTTAACTCTAATCCAACCACAAACCCTTATAGGCATATTCGTCATAATGCCAATTTCCATTATCTTTACGTGACTTGACTGAATTGTTTCGTTTGATACGCATCGATGATCACATGTAGTATCAACCTTCGACTGTTCACCTTCCTGAGTACAAGTTTCTATCAATAGATGTCTACTTATAAAATACATCTTCCAGCGCAAGGTATTAATTACTTAGCTAAAACTCTTCAAATAAAAGCTTCTATAAAAGCATCTTCTTGCAGTTAATAGAAAAACATAGCAACAATGCTTGTAAATATCTAATATTTAGGGCTGCTTGCATAACGATCGCCTTTAAATAAAAATTATTTAATCATATTAAACTGCCTAAATACGTTTTACACACGTACAGACAGTTCTTTAACTACATCTAGCAGCAAATTTTGCGTTGTGCAAGACGCTAATAGTATTTAAGAGTGTTAAATGAGTTTTGTGTTTCTTAAATAAATTTAAGCAACCTTATGCAAGCGGCCCTTAGACTTGCAGCAAATTATCGAAAAAATAATAAAATATCAAGAACAAATTGTAATTGAAAAAAAAAAATAAAGAAAAATGTTCAATTATTTTATATATAATATAATATTATAGAATATAAACATGAATATAATACGAGGTCTTCTTGTGTTATAATAATCGTAAATGAAATCCAGAGACGTGTATTTATAACATGTTTTGGTGGTTTGATTTGTCACAATCTCACCATATACATAACTAGGTACATCATCTGTTTATAGATATTTTTATAAGTCATTTCTTTTAAGTATAAATACTATGATATACGTATATCTATTATGTTGCATCCTTATACTTGTTTCATATTTAATAGTTGTTAAAAATAAAACGTTCGTCAATCCGAGCTTTGACTGCGTTCCTGTCTGTTATTAATTATATTTAAAAATTCTAAACATTATATTATAAAAATCTAAACATGCTGTGTCTTGTACAGAAACAAAACATCTCAATCAAAAATCGAACTTCAATGTGATTTTTACACTGATCGACAGCAAATTTTATGTAACAAATGTGTGATTTGTTTATCCCGGGAATCTCGCGGGAATTTCAAGACAAGCGTGGTCGAAGTCGCGGGTGTATATCCTAGTATTACTTAATTTAATTCTTCACGTATTAAATAACTGTACCAAATTTTATTCAAATAAAAATAAACATTACCCTGACGGCGTATTAAAATAGTCTGAAATTTAGCAATACATAACAAATTGCTACTTATCGTTAATGTAGCCTTTTATCGAACCAGTAACTCGTTCTGTTTTCTTTGGTACAGTACTTACTATATTAAAGTGCTGCTCAGTTGTGGCTATTAGTAGGGGAGGCCAAGCGGGGATTTTGGGATGTACTCGAGCGTGGTAGAATAACATAAAGGGAGAAACCTTGCACCCTATTATGTACCCCCACCATATATTAACACTTCATATAGGCTGGGGGTATTTTTTATTATTCAAATTTTTTTTCAAACCGTCAGATTAAGGAAATTCCTTCACATAATTGTAAGATTATGGGTCAACACGACAAGGACATCAAGCTGAACCGTCTGTATATTAATCTGACGCGCTCGAGTATTTCAATGTTAGGTTTTTTTTGCATTTTCAAAAATCGGCTATGACTTTTGGTCGCGTCCAAATCGTCAGTCTTTTGAGTGGGAGTTCCTTTAGGGTTTACTTAACATCCCTTTTAAATATCTGACGCGCAAGAGTATATTTGTGCGACTCTTTGTTTTTGAAAACCTGTACTGTATACGCTCCCCCCACCAGTGAAAGGGCATACATCATATAACCTTTTTTCTTTTTAGCATCTAATCTTCATAATCCAAAAGGTCCGCGCGACGCTCGAGTACCTCCACATTTAGCATCGTGGGCTCCCCTACTATATAGTGATTATAAATTATTTATTCCAAACATTATAATCGTTTAAAATATCATTACTTTAAAACTCCTTGTTATCTCGACCAAACCAATATTTGCAAGAAAATGCTTTTGATTGTTATAATAAAATCCATTTGTCTCAATGAGGGTTGTTTAAATACCGTACGTCAAGGATATTTATTGAGCACAGTATTTTTATGTCTTTATGGACATTTTCATTTCATGACCTAGTTTTCTTTATGAACGTTTTATTGAGATCTCAGACGTCTTATATAAAAGATCTTTCATCTGGATAATACTGTTTGTTTTGCGATTTCCGAATGATCCTCTTGCTATTCTGTCCTCATTAATCAATATAATGTTGAATTTGCAGCGAAACTGTGAATCCGTTTCTTTGAAATTTTCAATGTAACGTAGAGTATCATAGATTATAACTTAAGTTTTTATTCTAATTATAGACTGTGTGTCAAATCATAATCATAGGGAAGCATGCTCAGAAGACTAGCTACATTACTTACTTTGCATGGTGGAGTTTAAACTAGCAATGTTATTAAATTGTTTCTTGCAAATTTCGTTGAAGAAACTTTTTGGTCGAGGGGTTGTATGGACGGCTTTATTCATATTGAGGTAAATTGAGTTTGTAAGCTTCTTTATGTGCTTAAAGAAGCCTACAGACTTATTGTAATTCAATATAAATAAGACAATTAACGTCATCCTTAACTGCATAAACGTATTTATAATCGCTCACTACTGGTTGCACTGCTTCAGAGCTTCAGCTAATATTTCAGTGCAACACTTGTGATATATATTATTACTTCACCAAATTCTGTATTAGGAATATTTCTAACGAACACGCCACTGGGAGTTTTTTAACTGTTGGTAATTTTTAATTTCATTGCGAGTATTATTTATTAAAATACATATATACATTTATTAATGCGTTGGATACAGGTTAAGCTATTAATAATTGTTATTATTCCTTGTAAACCATAATATAAACGTATGCGGACAGATTGATTAATAGTTATATATAAGTAATATCAAAATAAAAAGTGTCTAAAAAACTGTTTTTACAAATTTCAGTAAAATGAATCGTTTGATGTTTCAGTATATATCCACAAATTTTATGAGCGCATCATCCACAAGAGCATTAAAGTTATGGGCAATGAGGAAGTTATGTTCTTTACAATTTCCATAAGAGAGTTATATTGGGTGATGAACTGGTGACAAATGTTATTGAGAACTGTGTTTGAAAATGTGTAATATGAAAACATCGTACACAGTTGACTGTATTTATCACGTTGAATTTTTAAAGAGATAAACTGTTTTTTTTTTGAGGGAGCATCATTTTTTACCGAATGAAATGATGATAAAAGTTTAAATGAAGAAAATCTTTCTAACTTTTCAGCCAATGAGCGGTTTAGGGTTTGCCCAATTATGTTTAAAGAAATGAAACCTTTTTTTAAATGAATTTTGTTTCTTTACAATGTCATAACAGTGTCGTAATCAACGCTTCAATGTAAGTTCGTATCCTTAACCTATAGCTGAGTGATATACTTACGTGTACTTTCTGCGAATTTCTCTAAAGGACATGATTATATCTAGATCTGGGTTCTCTTCGTAAATATGGTTTAATTTGCCAAAAGCTTGGGTTATATCTGTAAGTACTCGAAAAACACTACTTAGCGCACTGGTACTACTGGTTGGCACTGCAAATAGCTTGCATTATCTACAGCAGGTATCTGTCTGGTATATAGAAATGTATACTCAAAAAACATTGGTGTTAGTAATCTACGCTTGTAACAATTTCAAAATCCCAAGTTTAAAAACAATCATGAAATATAGTTATGATTGTTCTCCAATACTTTATAGCAAATATCAAGTAAATTTGTATACTCGCCTCAGTGGAAGTTTAGGCGGCGATTATAATAACGTGGGTTGGAATCTCGCAGTTTAATGCAAATAGCACGCAACCTTCGATAAATCCAAAGATAATCTTTAGCCAATATGTCAACATGTTGAAAACCAACTTTATCAAGCATAAATCGATTAATTCAGATATTTCCGGTTGATTTGCATTGAATGCACTGATAGCTGTCGTAATTGTCTATCTCGTAATTGATACTATAGAACAATGCAGATATAAAATGCTATCGATATTAAATGGCTGTTTTCCTATAAAACATAGTGTTGTGAAAATGTGACACAGATAAGTTTTTTTGAAGAATTGTTAATCTTAGACCTGGCACATTCATGCCATTATGTGTGAATCGTATAACTTACTAATTTTATTGTTGATAAAAACTAACAACTATATCATGAAATAGTTACTTTAAAACTATCACCCATATATCATTTTTCAATATCTTCGCGATTTTCTAGTAATTTTCAATATTTTCATAAAAATCAACTCTCAAATTTTTTATTTCATTAACCCAAGCAAGCATTATAAGATAACTTTTCAGGACTTCAATATTTCGAAAACATAACAGCGATAACACGTTGTCAAGCGGTTTACATAGAATAAGAAGTAGATTTGAATTTTGCCTTATTTGTGTGAAAAGTGTTCTCCAGTGGAATTTATATTGAATAAAAACTTTTTAATTTAAATTTAATTTGAATTAACTGATTTTACTACTTATATAAAAGAAAATTACAAGCGATAACCCACTATTAACAAAATGAGCATATCGCTAAGTGTCTCAGGCTTTATGAATGTTAAACTCGCTATTAAACATTTGAACTAGACCTGAATTACTTTCAAATGTTTCGAAGAATGAGAAATCACCTAGTCGACCTTGTCTTTCTAGACAAGCTGGTACCTACGTACAATTTATAAAAACGAATACTCCAAAGATATTTGTGACAACGTCTGTCAGCATCGATGTAGCGAAGGACAAACAAAAATAGCATGTGAATTATGTTGGCCATGCTATTTTTTCTCTCCAACAACATCGACCTGTAAAAATTGTGTTTTTCCAACAATCAGCTATGCACAATTTCTTCGAAATGTTCGAACCATGTCAAGGTCTTGCAGCAATAAATACTTTAAAGTACGGATCATTCTAATTGGAGACTAGAAGTATTTTTTTCTATGACACTGAATAATTGTTACTTATTAAAATAGTTCTTTAAGCGCTTCAGTCCGCTTCAGTAAACCTGTATCTAATTGTATAAGTTATATGAGTATAATACAGTTTTTTCATTTTTATTAAACTACGTAAAGCTCAGGATCATAAATAAGATCCATTCAATACATTGGTAGCTATTGGGTATTTTCAATTACATTTTTTAGGGTTCTTTAGATAACGCTAAAAATAATTCGCTCGTCACTTGTAGAATATTCCTATATTTTATTATGCATTCATAATGCTTTACTACTACTTGAACTTTGGCCAATACTTATACAAGTAACGTCAATTTTCTACCAATGATCAAGTAAAATAATGGATAGTAAGAAATATGAAAACTCAGCTTTGAGCACACTCAGATTGATATTGAAGAAACACAAATTCTTCGTTCCTCGTGTTTCATCTACGTTTCAGCAATTCGCATGAAGATTTTGAAGGCGGTGATAAATAAATCACACTGAATCACGGTCCATATGACCTTAAAATATATCGTAAACAGATCCTGTTTCAAGATTCGCTCACGTAAATATTTGTTTAGACCGTTCCCAATATAGGAAGAGACAGCTAACGAAGTGTTTTCCTTGGAAGTATTCCTTGAGTTCCAAAAAATTATTATATGAGTATACATGAAAAAATTTGATTTTTCACGTTACGAGTAATTAATGTAATATATCAAGCAAACTATACTACTAAGTCTTTTCAGCTTTGCTACAATTTTCCTTGGTTATATTTATTTGTTTCATTTTTATTATGATATAATGAATATTATAATTTATTTAATTAAATTAATATAAAAAATTAATTAATTTAATCTACATGTTCAACTTACGTTAAAATACTATTACAATTATCATACATAGTTGTAAATATAATGTTGTTTGTATAATTATTTTACTTTCTAAATCGATTTCAAATGAATATTCAAATTACGTTATTATCTAAAAATATATTATTGTATTAAAATTGGGCAGAACTGAAATCCTTCTCTGTATTGAAGATACTTCTTTTTCAATTCAAGTGATTTTTAACGGACTTCAAAAAGGAGGAGGTTCTCAATTTGATTGGTATATTATTATTTATTTTTATGCATGTACATCGATTACTCTGAGATTTATGATCCGATTTACATGATTCTTTTTAGTTTGACGCGGAATAGTTGCCATTTGGTCCCCTAAAAATTTAACATCGTTTGGCCCCCTTAGTTTTCATTTTATGAACATTTTTTATTAAAAAAATTCCGTTCTGTTCTGTATGTACACCGATTACGCTGAGATTTATGATCCGATTTACGTGATTCTTTTTTAGTTTGATGCGGAATAGTTGCCATTTGATCCCCTAAAAATTTAACATAGTTTGGCCCAGCAGTTTTCATTTTATGAACAATTTTTTTTTTTTTATCCGTTCCCGTTTCCTGGGACCTATATGTTTTAAGGGGCGCGGCACCTTTCGTAGGCCTATCCATAGCTAGACACTAAAAGGTAACAAATAAAAAAAAACTTAGTTTAAAAAACCGACTTCAAAAACTAAAAAGTATAAAATAACTTATTTCTAAAGCTATTTTTAATTGTAATATCTTATTTAACCGACTTCGTTTTAATAGATATTATCTAAAACATCTTGAAGTCGGTGCGAAGTAAAATATAAAAATTACTGTATTTTGATTGGAAAATTACTAAGCACCGACTTTAACGATGTTTTAGTATTACTTCACCTGTGTCGTACTTACAATAATATCATGTCCTACATGAAAAGTAGTGAGGCTTTTACCTCTCTCGATAGTAGTGGATAGCTACCATTCCTGGTTTAGACTTGTAGAGTATGTCGCCATGATAACCTTGTGTTATGTTCCGGCGTTAGAGGCAAGGTTCCAGTCCCCCCCTCTCATGTCAGCAGCGCGTTGGTAATCCCTCGGAAGTTTCTTACCTTATTATTAGTTGGGCGTCAGCCTATCTGCTGTACTCCAGCAATAAAACAAAATTCTGTACAAATCTTTCTTCCAGATCTTAAAACGTTACTTTTATCAAAAATTTACACAAAAATATGGTATCCTACCATTTGTACACTGTCATATCTATTAATCAAAAAATTAGCGTAACTATTCTATAAATAAACTTTGTCGTTACAATATCGTCATACGCCCTAATGACTACGATCATTAACCAACACCTAAAACATTAATGTAGATAGAGGAGAGTACCCTTTTTAGCTCATGGCCGAAATAGGGTTACACGAAAGTAAATAAATTAAGTAAAATTGTAAGAAAATGTTGAATATACCATATATTTCAACGTGAAAATTGTACTATAGTTGTACTAATTAGAATTGATGGTATACGTGTATTTTTGTTTATTTTAAGTTCTGGAGATTTTTTTTTATAAAAAAGACAAAAAATGTATTTCTAGCTGCTGTGTATTGGACTAATCTGAATGTCTGTAAAATGTACAGTATGCCAAGATACACGATAAAGCTAGTAGACACATATTACAGTATATGTTTTATATAGTAATACTTTAATAACTTGTGCTATGACATATTTAGTATTCAATAATTTTTCTAATAACATCTATTCGGTCTAATCCAGACTAATATATATAAGTGAGTTTATTGGATATGACAGTATTTGTTTGTAAGCTAAGTGCTTACAAACATGCCTTTGGATATAAACCGATTTTCATAAACTACGTTTTATTTTAATTTAGTACTACGAGAATGATTCGAAAATACAGAAGAAATATTCCACTAAGGATGCGGCGTAGAAAGCTCGTTTTTGAATATATACATTTAAACCGACAAGAATCTATTTATCCTTTGATTTGTAAAGTTTATATTTCAAAATGACAGTCACAAATTTAAGAAACCTAAATGGATATGACGTAAAATTGTATTTTGTTATAAAACTTTGGCACCTCCATTTCAGGATGTAATTCGTGATAATTCATGGTCCGAATATCAGTAGTTCCACTTTTGATAACGTCAACAGCCATAAATAGCATTAGCATGCAGTCCGTCAACTTATTAGAATAGGCTTACATGTATCATGTGACGTCATAACACTCATTATCCAGGTTTTAGATAACGTTTCAAAAGTAAACTTGGCAAAGAACAGATTATATTCAACTAAGGCTCTCGGTCATCTGAATCTGCGCATTTGACTTTTGATGAATCTATAAAATAAATATTTGGGAAAATTTCTCACATTTCAGTAGTCGATTGACGCAAGTCATCCGTCTGAATCTGTTAGATCTTCTTTATTACTTTTAATATTTTATGACGTGAATTAATAAACAGTCTACTCTATCGTACTTAATTTTGAATCTGTTATCTAATTGCTAGCTAAACCTAGACACACTTCGCTGTGGCTTAGAATTAGTCTGCTAATAATAATAGGGAATTCAATCCATCGACTACTTGTGGAACACAAATAAACAGATAGAAAATGAATTTGTATATATAGAAGAAAAGTATATAAAAAACAATTCTATTAAAATGTATGGCCTATGTTAAAATTTCAAGACAATCTATTGAGTACTTTCGAGATTCGTTTGACACAAACACACTCAAGGTGAATATTTATGTATATTTTTTTAAACGAATGGAAATCATTTATACTCTTTGAAAATAAAACACCCGGCCACACTCAGATATCTTAATAGTTAGGATTAAACGGATTAGTTAGTAAAATTTTTATAGAAAATTATCAAGTGCTATTTATGTTTACTTGCTTCAGCTGATAAAAATGATTATTACGATACGATTCAAGATTAAGCAAACAATTTAATCTTAACCATCATACTGAATAAAATATGATACATATCAACTCAAGTACAGGTATGAACGGAAATTAAATTAATATAACTGCATCGGCCTTCAGATTAATTTTTAAATAAAGTAATATTCAATATATATAAAAATATATAATCGTAGCCATTTTATTGCGTAATTGATAACTAACTTGCTAAAGTGTGAAAAATAGTTAAAATGCCTTGTCTATGTTCTTTACATGTTTCTATGTTCCTTCGTTGTGACGTTGAAAATCTTTGATAAGAAGAATTAATTAAAGTTACTTTTTATCTAGGGAAATTGGATAGTCCTTATGGATTATGAGTTAACGCTCATTGGAGCAACACCGCTTGAAAAGCTCTGTGTATTCAGTTACTCTTAACCTCCAACATATCTCTTAAGATTTTCATTAAATAGCAATGAACATATAATCTCATATTTGTCAGGTGGTAGGGTATTTGCCCGTCTGGATAGCTACAACCCTTGGTGTAGAGTATGCCGCCATGACAACCCTGAGTTGTGTTCCGGCATTAGTGGCCAGGTTCCAGTCTCCCTTTATAAAGGGGCAGCACATTGGTTAGCACCTTTTGTGTTACAAATGTCCATAGGCGATGGTCACCGCTTTCCATCAGGTGGGCTGTCTGGCTGTCTGCTGAACTCATGCAATAAAAATAAATAAGAATCAATGAAAAGTTTAGAAGTGCTTAAAATATCGATTTTCGCCTTTTGAAGTCGTATATAAATAGATTTGATTATAATTAAAACGATACTATAACTCTGTATATTTATATTACGGCAATCATCGTAATATAGCGAAATAGTTCTTGTGATTTACATTCATGTACATAACTTGCACACTGGGCTTCCATCCAAAACCTTTTAAACGGGTCTAGGTCGACTCGTGAACAGCCAGCAAATAGGTACAGACTAGTGTTGTGCTGTTGTGGTTACTCTTGTAATATTCAAATTTATATAAAAAATATTCAAACTAGGTTCCATGTGAAAATTAAATCTACTTACTAATGTCATTTATATAGAAACGCCAAGAAATTTCATGATGTATCAGAAAAACGCATATTGTCTAAAAACTGAAGTTTTAGATTATATAAATTAAAATAAAAGAAAATGTTTCATGTCATACGTATTATTATTAAGATACTATACTGACAGAAGTAAAAATGAAAGAAAAAGAAGCATTTAAATTAAAAAATGATATAAAAAAGGTTTATGTCCAAATAGGTTGGGAAACATAATTAGTTCAATCTGAATATGCTAAATTACTATAAATGTGTATGGTGTTTTTACTGTGAAACTGAACTTTTAAAACAATTAGTTGAATTTTTGATACATCTATTAAATCAAAGCTTATTTTTCAGTAATGTTAAAGAATAGTAATAAATTTATTCAACATTTACATCAAAAGATCGCGAGCGTAGAGTAAAAGAAATATGTAATTTTAGTCTATAAAAAGATGTTTCTCTCTGACTACACATTTCTCGACATTTATTTTTCCCCTAGGAGTCTTCATATAGAGTAGGAAGTGGATTTAATCTTAACATAATTATATATAACTTAGTTTGAATAAAAACTTTTGACTTTGAATTTATATTCTTATATGTCATAATTGCAATTCCTAAAGTTACACATCCCTACTTATGGCGCGTGTTTCTTGTTTACTTTAAACTCAAAGACCTATCCATATTGATGTGATACACGTTCGATAATAATCGTTTATATTATGATTTTATCGCAAGATATTTATAAAAATATCAAAGTCTACTTTGTATGTATTAATATTTAAATGATCCTAAATTATGACTTAGCAACACAAACGATTAATAAATTACTGATAGATTTACAATATTTTTCTTAATCCAATTTTATTTTCGTTTAAGTAATCTAGTCCTGAAATTGATTAATTATTGAACGTAATTATTCTATTTACGTAATTTCTCTGGTGTAAGAAAAATAATGTAAAAGTTC
This sequence comes from Dendrolimus houi, assembly GCA_039645545.1. NCBI lineage: Eukaryota > Metazoa > Arthropoda > Insecta > Lepidoptera > Lasiocampidae > Dendrolimus > Dendrolimus houi. Next base: position 9,871,868 of record CM077133.1, read on the forward strand.
CTTTTTAAATATCATTATTAAAACAAATAACATGTAGGTATTAAGTTTTGTGTGAAATATATACCTTTTTAGGTAGTGAAACGCACTCTATTACGCTTTGAGCGATAAGGTCGCCTGTTGTATTGCCTAGAAAAATATTGTAAATAAGGTCTGTTTTTGTAATTGTATATTTTGGTGTGCAATAAAGTGTTACCTCTCTCTCTCTCCATTACATATAGTATCTTCGCTTATCACCAGGCGAGATCGTGATCAAGCGCCGACCTATATCACTTTATAAAAATATTCTGCAAATGAATTTGTTTACAACTTTAAAGTTCATGGTCATATTATAGAAATTGACTCGTGTTTATTCAGGATATACCTTTTAGCAGAAATGGAATTTTTGTATTTATGCCTGTGTTAGTTGTGTTACATTATTGTAAGTTACTGTTTTAGGTCTTCGAAATCTGGGTACCATAATTATTTTTCATAGATTAGAATAAACATTATTAACTACTGTTTAAACATATATCATAAATATTAATTAGTAGACTTTTTGCAACTTTAAATCATTACACAACGCCTAATGCCAAAAACAATTAATGACAAGCGATTAGCATTAATCAAAGTAACAGCACGCATGCCCTTTTTATAACCTTCGACGTGACTCATGACAGTACTTTGAATTTCTGGCAAGTAATAAGGTTACAAGTATATAACTGTTTTCTTATGGTTAAGCCTGTTATCCAGTAAAGCGGAGAAGGTAGGAGAGGTACAGCATTTAGGGCCACTAAGGCTAAAAGGAGATAGCTGTTGGAGTGTAAGATCTAAGATGTAATAAATATATTCAAATAAATGTAAGATAAAATAAGATATGCATTAATAATTGTAAATCATAAATATTATAAGATTTTAAGAACAATAACGTAGCAAGATAGTTCGAAGAAAGAGCTTAAGGTACCAAGCCTAAGCAACTGATATGAAACCAAAACAGAAATGAACTTTGCAGAAGATAAGAATATGGTTAGAAAAAGAAAAGATAGAATAAATATTCTTATTCGCTAAGATATAAAATAGAGATACTGAAAAATCTATTACTGTCGGTAAAGTCAGAGGGAGGAACGTAAGAAATTTCACGCTGCACTTGAGGCACTCACTCGCCGCGTACGGTTCCCTGCCTATGAGGCTATTTTTACAGTTTGGTCTCTAAACATAATATTTTTTTTTCACTAGCCATTGCACTTGGCTTTGAAGAGATAATTATGCTTATTACAAGTTACCATGAGCTAGGTTGTTTACGATTCGTTTTCCCTCAATTGATTGGATATCGGGCTTTAACATGAATGTATGTCATAAAATAACCGTCTATAACAGATACATTAAAAAGCATAATTACAGTTTAAATAACGTTTTATAGACGGTCATAAATTAAATTGGTTTTGTTTCCTCAACGATTACTAAGGCTTCGTCGTAGTCAGCCATTCGCAGTGCACGGCTGGACGTAGGCCTCCCCAAGTCGGCGCCACTCATCCCTGTCCTCTGACTTCCTTATCCAGCGTCTATCGGCGACCTTGCACAGGTCGTCGGTCCATCGGCTGGAGGGCGTCCTAGACTTCGTTTACCGAGACGCGGTCTCCACTTCAAGACTCGTCTGCTCCATCTGCCATCGGTCCTGCGGCATACGTGACTGGCTCACTGACACTTCAACTTGCTAATTTTACGAGCTATGTCGGTTACCTTGTTTCTCTTACGGATATCCACATTTCTAATTTTATCCGCTCGCTCCATAGCCCGCTAAGCGACTTGGAACTTGTGGACCAATCCTGCCGTCGGTGTCCATGTCTAGGCCCCGTAGGTCAGGACGGGAATTTTCAGAAAAAAGATAAAGCTATTTAATTCTTTCTATGAACGTTGCAACTTTTTTTGTTAAGGGTAACAAAAAAAAGTTTGATTGCCTTTTGCTTTTTTCTAAAATGATGATTCGTCTCTTAAGATAATTAAAATTACGGGTATTATATGTATGTGTCCCTGGTAAAGCAATGCTGGAATCATTATGCTGATTACAGCTCACTGGGCGGGCTCGAGCGGTGTGGTACCACGCTCTCATAGAATATCGGTGTGAAACGGTTAGCCTTGAGCTAATCCTGTTTCATACAATGAGTGAGAGTTCAAATCCCACTTCTTTTATCTCATCCTAAAGACTGACAATGCGTTGGCATCGTGGTTGATGTTGCAAACGTCTATACGCGATGGTAACCACATACCAAAGCAAGGTGGGCCGTTTATCTGTTTGCTAGCTTGAAGCAGTAAAATAATCTATAAAGGGAGCTCTGTCATTGGGCAATCGAAGGTATTCTGCCCTAAGTACCACCATTAATCTTGTTTTGATCTTATGCGTGGTTAGAAAGGTATCACATGTTTAGTTGAATGACCTTTACGAAATCGCACCTACACTGCAGCTGTTACAATAACCAAATCTCATTGAGCATAGCATTACTTCGTGACTTGGTCTGCGTGCTTTACTTATCTTTTGTTAGATGATTTATTGAGTTCTTACACCTACGTACTATTAGAGTTGTCGTGTAAAGTTTTGTTGACATTTGCATAATTCGCTCGATCCGATTGTCGCTGCGCGATCTTCATAATCGAGGGGTGAAAAGGTATTTGAAATAGAAAAAAGAAAAATGATTGAAATTTCAAATGATTAAAAATATCGCATAATTAATAAATAATTTATTGGTATTTTCTTATAATGAGGAGATATTAGGATGAAAAAATACATCATGTTATTTTTTATCTAATCTACTATTTTTTTTTTACTACTAATGCTGATATTTGATGGATCAACTAAATTGAAGCAAGTCACAAACTGAAAGGGCGTGGCGATAATGACATTGAGTGATTCAAGTTTATGTATATATGGACACCTTTTGTTTATTCATCCAAATTGAAAGACAGAAATGCACCGTCTAATATCGGCTCTAGTCAGTCAAGGATTGAAAGTCCTGATAATTCTATTTTTAATGTTTACCTGATTTGAAATAATCTATGTAGTGATGTGGGCGATTGTCAGTTCTGCTATTCTTTTTCCATGATACAAGTGTGGACTTTGCATTAGTTGTTCTTTAGTAGTTATGGCAACCCTGTCTCACTTTGTCGACGTACTATGTTATTTCTACGGGACATTTTCTTTCACCGTGACAATTGCAAATGTGCGGTTATAAAAAGTAACTTACTGGCCACGGCACAATCCACGTCATAGGAATAAGACCAAGGCATCTTATTCACTGAACCTTCACAGCTTGTTGTAAGATGATAATGTATCCACTTAAAAGCATGATATGTGATACAGGATCGTGAGCGGTTTTAATTTAACTGAAACATCTCAAGCTTCGGTATGCACTTAAGTATAGTTCTAGAATACAAACGTAATCGTCCATGAACAGGCTCTTATTAAAGTTTTATATTATCGATTACTTCCAATTGGTCATTCATATGTTAATGAGTTAACAGAGCATGTAAATGATAAATGTCAGGTGACAGTGTGCGAAAACATGACTAAACAACTTGTAGTAACTTTGATATTAATACTTTGAATGAATGTGGTAACGTATATAATCAGCTATGAATTATGATAACTGAATAAATAGAAAACTTTGGTTAATATACATAATAATATCACTTTATCTATAAAATAATATTAAACTATAGATTAATAAATAAATATAAAAACAAATATGTAAATGTTGACTAAAAAGGAGCTGGATTCATCGTATTTAGATGATAGTTAGACATAGGACACTCAGAAAGTTTTGCGAAAATAAAAAAAATGTTCTATAGGTAAATATTTTTTAATTAAATATTTTAAAAGTACTCTCCACCAGCCTCTATACAAAGTTTCATGCGTATGAACTAGTTTTCGAAACACTTTTCCAGTCCGCCGCAGACACCTCGTTTACAGCTACCTCGAACGCTGACAGCGCATCTTCCGGCGACAAAAATTGTATCCATTTGAGTTGATTTTTTATTTTCGTGAATAAAAAGAAGTCACACGGTGCTATGTCAGGGCTGTAAGGAGGGTGACCCAGAAGTTTGACCGGCGTGCTGTCCAGAAGTCCCTCGTTTTGAGCGCGGTATGGGCGGGCGCATTGCCGTGGTGGAGCAGTAGCCCGCGGAGACTTGTGTTTGGTCGTTTATTACTCACAACAGAGAAAACTTCTACCAAGCATTTAGTAGTATACCATTCGGCGATAATGCTTCTTTGGTTCCGTAAAGGAATTGACACCAAGTAGCCAGTCAATTGAAAAAACTCACGATCAAAATCATCCCCCCGCTTCTAGACCGCTTGACTTTGGTAGGCGTTGATTCGTTTTGAAACACCCAAACCGTTGACTGGCGCTTCGTTTCTGGATCGTATTGATAAATCCAGGACTCATCACCTGTAATTATGTCGTAAACATACCGAGACGAGCCTGCTTCAAAGTTGTTTATCATAACACAGCACCATTCCAACCAGGCCTGCTTCTGAGCATCGGTGAGGTTGTGCGGCACCCAGTGTGAAACTATCCTCCTCACATGAAGATGCACGTGTAGAATCTCGTGAAGGCTTCACTATCCAATCTCCAGTACGTGCTGAATCTCTTGATACGCAACTCACCTATTGTTTTAGATTTTTTTTTTAATGCGAGCACATTTTCTTCCGTAACAGCCGTCAAAGGGCGACCATTTCTTTCCTCATCCCCCAAAGTTAGTCGACCGTACTTGAATTCGTTGTACCAACGATACACGGTTGCCTTAGAAAGGCCTTCATCCATGAATGCCATTTAAAGTCTATCGTACAATTAGTCCGGTTTCAGGCGACACTTGAAATCGTAAAAAATCAAAGCGCGAAAATGTTCCCGGCGCAGATCCATTTTTTAATGAGACACGATAATTTAAATTAGCTCGCAAACAATGTGGAGGGAAATTTTGAAATTGGTAGGTACCTAGTTTTAGTTATAAATAATCATATTTTCAAAATAGATTATACTGGGCAGTCTTCCATGCACAAAATTTTTTTCGCAATACTTTCTGAGTGGCCTGGTAGGTAGATCATATGTAGATATCAAGAACGACAATAATAGAAAGGAGAATGATGGTTAATACCAGTATACGTTATGTAATATTGTAACGGCGGTCTTATCGCTGGGGGGCAATCTCTTCCAGACAACCCTCAGCTAGAACTAAACGATTTTGATTACTGACGTTTCAATTTGTGTGCATGAATTAGATACTCAAATATTTATTTGTGAGTGATTCAAATCAAATCAAGTTTTGTGGTGTCACAGGTGATGTGTGCTAGATTAAAGAAGTATGGAGAGAAAAGACTGGATGTGATCCCAATTGATTGCGACACGGTGAAAGGAAAAACAGACTTAAAAATAATATTAAATAACCGGAAAATGTTAATATCATAAAAATAAATATGTTAATTAATGCTCGGCAAAACTTATGGTTATGGAAAATAATGTGACAATAACATTTATTATCACAAATAGCAGGCATAATCCCTTATTGGCAGTGAATTGAGAAATAAAGTCATAAAACATTTATTCTTAATTTATTCCTCTCGTATTTTAAGGTAATAATTTCAAAATTAAGAGAGATCCGATTTACATTTGCGATAACGTGATTGCTTTTTATTATTGGCAGTAAATATAAAACCAGGCTAGTGCCATTCATTACTGAATAACGCGTTTAAATATTCGGTAATTTTAAGTTTTCTCTTATCAAATTAAAGTAAATTAAGACGTTATAATTTGTTATGCAAATTAAATATGTCAAATAGCATATATAAATTAACTATTTAAATTTCGCCACATACTAGGACGTCGCTCGAGGCATCAACAGATCGCAATGTCACTGCATATTTAAACTATATTTTGTTTATTTATCTCCATCATTAATCAAGTTTAATGAAAACCAATTAAAGCTAACAGGGGCGACGGCTTGTGTTAGCATTCTGAAGTACGTATTTTATGAGGCGCTCAGTACATACGAGTGTGTCGCAAGTCATTGAGTTGTTTGACTCACTGTCAGGCAGGTCACACTTTAAATAATTCGCAACCAATCGTCACAAGTTTCTTATAAGGAAACAATAGGCGTGTCAACTTTGCTCGTAACATCTAGTATTTTGTCATTTCGATCACTGGCCTGGCACTGACCACTGTTATTAATAGTTAATATTAATCTTTAATAGATAATGTTGACAAGTCAAATTATAAAAGTAGGTATTGTGTTATCAGTGATATGTTTGTCGATAACGTAAACGTATCATCAGTTTGTATTTACAGTTAAATTTTGGTAGACGTGTAGTAGACTATATAATGTTTTATGACTGAAGAGTGTAATATTGGACGTGTAATAAATAATCATAGTGAAAATGGCGCAAACTCATCCAAAACAGTGCCAAATGGATCACAACTATAAATTAGAGAAGAAGTATATAGAAATGAAGAGACTTGTGTTAGAGAAAACAGAAGAGTTAAAACGAAGAGACAAGATTATAGCGCTATTGGAAAACGAAATAGATGACAAAGATGCGACGATAAGATACCTCAAAAATGAAATAGATAAATATCGACAGGTAGTAAAGCCATTGACAAGGCAAATTATCGATAGTCACAGAAACGGTTTAGATCCTGACGAAGAACGTTTCATGATGAGGGCTTCAGGTGTGGAAAATACCAGAGTGTATCATTTGAATGCACAAAGGTTGAAGAGGACTGCCATATCAGCTGAACCTCTGTCAGTACTAATACAGGATCATGAAATGAAACTGGTCAAGATACCCAAGAGTCCTAGGTAAGTTACCTGTTTGCTGGTTGATAATTGAACGTAATATAACTATGAACATAACGCTAATAGGTATTTGATATACATAATTAGACAAAATTTTAAGTGGAAGTCGAAAATTCTTTTCTCGCTTTTTAGTACCAAAACTAAAAATCGAGAGGAGAAGGATTTTGATTTTTGATTATGTACTTGACAAGTACATAATTAAAGGACTTTGGTACTCTTTGGTGAATAGAAGGAGGTGAAATTTATCTCGGGTTTTTATATTTTACGGAAAATAAATAAACTGAGTTTTAACTGTTAATATTTATTTAATCACAAGAGGTGAAACATGATGAACTTATAGTAGATAGTTTGTGATATTATGTTATGTAATTACGCAGTTAAATCAGTAATTCATTTTTTTCGTTAATAAAGAGTGCTTTCAAGAGTTTGACCGTGTAAATATGGGTATATTCTCTATATAATAGTTAAGAAAGATACAATTTTATTTTGAATACAGTAAACGACTTTGAGATTAAGCCTAAAAACATCCAAATCACAACAATATTTTTTAATTATTTATTTATTTGGTTTATCAACAATTACTTGCGCTAATACTTGAACGTACATTGTGTTTTAAGTAAGAAACATGAGAAATGCAATAATTACTCATAGGTAAACATTGCATGCTGTAGTATCAAAATTATAGTGCATTTAAATAAAATTATGTCATTAATAGCAATTAAATTTCAACATATAAAAGATACAAAAAAATAAGTTAGTAATATGAAATGCAATCATTTATTTTAATTACAATATTAATTTGCATGTAGATCACTAATACCACTATAATGGTTTATCAGTTGATATAGTCTAGGCATGGGGAGTTGGCAAGAAGAAAATACCTATATAGTGAAAATATTATTCCCACAATTTACCTTTAAGGGACCAAGTTAATACTCCGGAGCCTATTACTGACGTCAAAGTTGTGGTAGAGATATTTCACTAGCCAGTTCGATGTAAATACCTTAGAGCAGTACCATGTAACCCGATGGCGAGGACATGCGTCACATAAAAGTTCGAACGTAATTATACCAAATGGGTCCATTGAAGGCATACCGGCTAACACATGTCGGCCTCGAGTGCGGCGCGAACGCAGTCTCGAGAAGAAATTCAATCACTACCTTGACTGATTGATAGGCGACGTAACGACACTTCTATATTTGTAACCACATGCTTCTATTCATTGCATATTGCATTGATCACAGGAGCTTCATCTATTTCAATTCTTTTTCCTATTAATAGTATGACTTGACTGTGCTGTTTACTGTCCACAATGTATTGTTCTTCCTTTTTTATTTTACTTCATTTTAATTTAATTATGCCTCGACATAAGTTGTTAAAAGTGTGCACTAAGTCAGGTTGCCTGGAAGAGATCGCTTTAAGCGATATCCTTTTGTTGTGCCGTAAAATTATTGTAATTATTCATTTTGTAATTGTTAATTTTGGTGAACAATGAAGTGTTTTTTATTCTAGTGTGATCTCATAGTTATTTAAAATAATATTAAGTTTTGTTAACATCAACGTATCACCTTTATGATCAATTGAATCAATACATTGATGACCTTCATCATTTTAACCAGCATAAAGTCATTTAACATTAAGTGTTGCTTGCGTGTCTAATTTTATTGCTAGCTTTATATTTCTTTTAACTGAGATTTGTGAAACATCATCTATTTAATGATTAGAGAGATTGTTTCATTTTAAAGTTTAACTAGTATCATGGGTTTAGTGTTAAACTCTGTGAATTTACAAAAGAAATATTGCAAGTCATTAGATATTTACATTACTTACTTTTATTGACACGACTAAGGCGTGATTTGTAATCACGTTGAAGCAAATAGTTACTAGTATTCAAATAACTAAAAGGGCATTGAACACGCCTTCATAGGTGTACCCTCATCTTATTCATAATAGTAATACGAGGTTTATCGCCTCGTTAAAAAGTGTTTTTCATAACCGCATGTTAATGTCACACTACTTTAAACATTAGTCCATATTTAGATATGAAAGATATTTTTGATTTTTTTTTAGATATTTTTATTATTATTTGAATATACGTATTGATAGGAGAATCATCACTGTGGATAAGAATTGAAGTCTGGAGCCTAAAGCAGCCACTTTCGCAGATTCGTATTACAAATAAGACAAGTATCGAAATAAAATGGATAATTATGTTTTATCTTTTACTTACTAGTATCCCTAAACACGGTCAGTTTCACTTAGTGATTTTTCAAAAGCGGCCGCGTTAGGTCCACTGTCTGTCTGTCATCTAATTATTATTAATTATTGATTTTTGCATAAGTGGTAGGCTTATAGTAGTTATACCCCTTTGTCTACTAGAGCTTTGATAATGTATAATTTACTATCATGACGTAAAACAATTCTCAGAAGTTATTATTAACACCTGTAAAGCAATATAAAACATAATTTTAAAATGTTACCCCTAAAATAGTTACCTAAAATATTAAAAAATCCGGTGATATATGAAGGGGAGTTTAATCCTGGAAAATATTCCTTTCAACACATCGATGGGCTATTTAAATTTAATATTGTTTGTTTTAAACGACATTTTGTGACAAACTTAACATAATGAATTTTTATTATCTCAATGTCTCAAACTAAAGTAAATATAATAAACCTGAATTCCAATTAAAATCTATGTATATTTTTCTTTTTCAACAATAGTACATGATATGTAGATTATTAATTTCTTTTTTTGGGTTATTTTCAAACTTTAAACTCTCTTCTCGACACATTTTCCAAATCTCTCTCACCCTGTGTAATGTGTATACTAAATGTTATAGATTTAAGGCCGATTTTTCAATCACCAGATAAAAGTTATTCTATAGAATAAAACATAACATGCGAAAATTAAAAATGATAGTTGCATGAATATAAGACTTGAATTGTTTCACTTTTGAATTTAGTCAGGTTATAATTTATTCAACTGGTAACGTTTGTCTGATGATTGAAAAATCGGCCCTTAATAGAAAATTAATCTACAATATATGTATTATGCTACTATGTATGTATTATACCTAAGTATTGGCGTATATTTTTTGTCGATCCATTTGGGATGAAGTCATTGTGCTATTATTACATTCAAGTTCACGATCAAAGTTTTTCACAACATAGCTTTTTGTTGATGACATCATCAAGTCGCCAAGTGTACATGTACGTACGTTACGCACATTTATATTCAAGTCCTCGAGTATAGTTACATATAATTTTTAAATGAGATGTGGAGAGAAATACAATGAATTCTAATATTTTTAAGATAATATTTTTAATATTTTTAACATAACATGTTATCATCCAAATGTCAAAATTTTGTTATGGAAATATTTTTAAGTACATTCAAACAATATTTATACGTTATTTGACTTCTTTTATTTTTGACGTCATAAGTAGGTATGCTCATAAAAAATCTCTGAACCTGCGATGTTTAGTGCAATGTAATATAACTTCTTTCGGATTGTCATCACGACGACTTATTTGTTTGGTGTTGCCATGCCGATGTATTTGTCTGTGAACTAGAGTTCACAGACAAATACATCGGCATGGCAACACCAAACAAATGCGGCCACACCGTCATCTTTTTGATATATTCGTCTATCCCCCAGAAACAACGTCATTTATCAGAATAAAGTATCCTAAGTGTTGACATAAGCTAGCTCTGTGACGAGTTTCATTTAAATTCGTAGAGTAGTTTTCACGTAATGCTCCAAGAGATAGAGGGATAGACAGACAAAAATCCTAAAAGATGTGGTTTTTTTTATTTATTTTTTATTGCAGGAGTTCAGCAGACAGCAGACGGCCCACTTGATGGAAAGTGGTTACCGTCGCCTATGGACATTTGCAACACCGAAGGTGCTACAAATGCGCTGCTGCTCTCTTAAAGGAGACTAGAACCTGCTCACTGATGCCGGAACACAACACAAGGTTGTTATGGCGGCATACTCTAGACCAGAGGTGGTCGCCATCCAGTCGAGCAAATACCCTATCACCTGACTGTGGGTTGTTTAGTCGCATCTTACGACGGGCCGCCTGGCCGCAGGAAATTGTATTCTTTCTCCGTTCCTGCACGGATAAAAATACAGATTTATTGTAATAAAACTACGTTTTAACCGTTTTCAGCGCAGTATTTTATTTGATTTTATTCCCTCATTTCGGCCACTTTTCAGTAGCCGTGATCACGGAAGACAAAGATGTTATTTGACAACATTATGTGAACTAGTCCCGAAAACTTAAATACCAGACTTATTGTATTAAACTTGTCTGGCATGGTTTTAAATTTGTTAAATGGTCGTCATTATAATTATTGTAAGCATGCGATTTGTATTAAGCTCAAATAAAAATCATCTTTCTTGTATTTCAGATCTCGAGAACTCATAAAGAGCGCAATCCTCGACAACGACTTCATGAAGAATTTGGAAATGACGCAGATCCGCGAGATAGTGGACTGCATGTCTCTCGTTATATGTCCTCGCGGAAGTGTCATCATCGAAGAGGGGGATGTCGGCAGCAAAGTATATGTCATGGAAGGTCAGTCAGTTCAATTAATAAGTACTGCTTATTTTATATTCTAGTGCAGTCAGTAATCAGATATTTTTAAAAAATTACACTAGGAGCCGAAACAGTTTATTATAACGCGCCATCTCTTGTTGAATTCTAAAACTGCAACAGCGTATCACATTTACTATATAAAATAGTTATACTATTCGCCGACAGGTGACTCTGTACTAAATAGTTCTTAATTGTATTCATAGATGTCACTGTAAGTCTAAAACAAATTTATGAAGGATTTGTTATTAAGATAATTAATATTATGTGTGCATGAAATATCATTTACAACCCTGTTTACGTTCTATAGACATTAAAAATATAAGTAAATAAATAACAAAACATGTAATAATATAATTTTAATTCTAGTTTTTATACAAATTAAATGACCTTTGGAAGGAATGGTAAACAATAAATAACTTTAATAGTTAAAATACCAATACAATAATTGAAACATTCAGTAAGGTCTATTATATTTTATGCTGATACACCCAAGTTTTTATTCGCATAATTTAAATTTAAAATTAACGTATTTTTTTAACTGCATCCTTTAAATCATTGAACGAACAAAGAACAAAAATAAATTATAAGACAAATAAAGGAAAAGGAACAATTTTAATACACAAATTAATTTGAACAGATTTAATTTTAACGTTCTTAGGATTAGTGCCTTCGATACATTATGCTTTACAAGAGTGGTTAGACAGCTAACTTGGTGCAGGAAAAGTTTTAGTTATGTCGCCTGCTTTTCCGCTTTCACAGACGCGAAGGGAAAGTCTAGGTACGCTTAGATAACCACTGACACATAAAACCTAATTGTAATTTGTCTTTCTATGTATCCTTGATAAATTTATACTAATTTAAAAACGAGATTCCTGGGAAGATTTATGGTATATTATGTATATACTCTATTATTTATTCCTTATAGCTTATGCTTTCACAGAAATATCACATTCCTGGGCCTTCATAGTTAGTTTAATATCCAGATATCAATAGTGTCAATTCTTCTTTATTTTAATTACATAACTAAATATGTTAAAAGTTATTTATTTCACTCTGTTACGCTGTTTAAATATGAAATTGATAAGTAAACTTATTAAGATTTTCAATTCTTGATTGATTTGATTTAAAAAATATTTTAAATCTAGAATTCTGAAGTCTAAAAAAAGTAATAAATAAATCGCCAGAAAAACACACACTGTATATCCCCAAATTAAGCAAGTTACGCTTGTATTATGGGTAATATACAAGGGACCACTCTGGGGCCGATCCCAGACACCCAGACCATAGTAAATAACGAAGAAAATACGTTTCCGAAATTTACTATACCAGGAATCAAACACGAGCATTGCAGTGAGGTAAGCCGGCAAAGGCTTAGCCCGCTCAACCACAGAGGCCGAGGAAGTCTGTTTGCTACAACCCCATTAATTCTTCGAAAAGTAATTCTGTAACATGCTTCCGTATAAAACTTGAAAAAGAAAAAGAGCTTGAGATATAAATTGAAAAAGAAAAACCACTTTTAGCTGGTCGTGTTGCTGGGTTTTTTGTCGCTTCCTCTCATAAACAGCAGTAACACGTTGCGAAACGGTGTACATAGAATAAGAAGTAAATTTAAATTTTAACTTATATGTATGACCTTCAAAAAGTGTTGTCTAGTGGAACTTGTTTTGAATAAAAACATTTGAATTAAAATTCGATTCATACTTTAATAAGAGATTGTAATTCCTCATACTTAATCATCTTTTTTGACAATATTTAGTTTGTAAAAGGTACATTTTTAAAACTGTTTTGGACCGTAATACATTCCCATATCATTATATTTGAGCAAGGCTTAACATCATTTTCGTATAATTAATTTGCCTAATTAAGCTACCTCGGGTGAATGATTGTTCTAGCAATACTAATAACTAAACAAAGAGAAATTACAGTCTGCCAATAAGGTCACACAGTCGGTGCCCACGCGCGTGCGTCAGCGTTTAACCTAACGTAATAATTTATATAAACACACAACAAATGTTATATAACGTTATATATGGACTGTGACAACCTGAATTATAACTCCAAGGAAATTGAAAGCAGTTCCGTCAGAGTGAATTTTAATAATTTTAATGTTATACAATATTTTTATTGTTACAAAAGTATTATAATGCTCGGGCTTCACTTGCCGATATAATGTTATAGTTATTGTCTGGGACCAAATACGATTTATGTATAGCGTCAAAAATAACTCCGTTAACGAATAGCATAGAATGTTACGAATAGAATATTAGTGTATATACATACATTATGTGTTAATATTTAACATTATTTAATAACAATATCGTATCACAAATAATGCATTTTATATAATTATAACATTATCCCAGGTGAAGCAGTAGCATATCGATTGAAGAAGTTGAAACCCCTAATCAGAATCTTTAGTACATTGAGAAAATACGTTCCGGTGTACAAGTCACTTTAACAATCGTTGTCTACTTATTTTATTAAAACAGGAAGAATATAATTTTTAAAATTAATTACAAAAGAAACCTTTTATATCCATTGCAAACACTTCAAGCACGGCGAGTTCTATAACTCATCGATCAATTTTGAATTTTTCAAAATTCGCTTAAAGTTGCTTTTTTTCAAATCGTTCCTTCACTGCTGACGATCGTGGCTTTGATGGCATTGAATAATTGCATTTTTCCATTTTGAGAGCACGGTGGATGACCATTTTTTTATTGCTTTAGTTCAGCAGACAGGCAGACGGCTCACCTCATTGAAAGCGATTACCATCGCCTATGGACACTCGCAACACCAAAGATGCTACAAATGCGTTTCTGCTCTCTTAAGAGAGACTGGACCCTGGTCACTGACGCCGGAACACAACTCAAGATTGTTATGGCGGCATACTCTAGGCCAGGGATGATAGCCATTCAGACGGGCAAATATCCTACCACCTGACTGAGGGTTGTTTTGTCGCCTCTTACGACAGTCCGCCCGGCCGCAGAAAATTGTATTCTTTATTTATTGTCATATCCAGCTGGTCAGCAACCTGTTCAATGCATCTATTTAGAGATTTGCCACGAGGTCTCTTGCTTTCAACTTTACCAGTGACCACAAGACTTTCCATATTTTTCTATTCTACAATACTTTGCTTAAAACAAATGTAGTTTTTCTAAAAATAGAATAAAATAGAAAACACTTTATTGTTCACCACATACACATAAAATAAACAATTTACAGTAATCACATTAAACAGTAAAAGTAGTAGCAATGGGCGGCCTTACCGCTTTAGAGTGATCTCTTCCAGACAACCCGGGCTATGGATTTTATGAATAGGAGATTTCCAAGTATATGACGGTGGTGTACAATTTATTTAACATATATATATATATATATATATATATATATATATATATATATATATATATAAATAAATAATTAATTATATATAAATAATAATACAAATAATTAATTTTAATAATAGCTAGGGCATCCGATATGTTTAGCAAGACACTTATTAATATAAAAATGGAATATTATTCAAAACTCGAACATAAAATAGTTTATATACTACAATCGAAAATATACCAAATAATGTTGAAGGAACAGATTAAAATGGTGAATTTATACTGGTCGGGTTACTGATTTAGGTACTAGGAATGTGTTTGTACATGCAATTGCAGCACACGGCCACTAAGAAGTAAGTGGGCGCAATGATCAACATTGCTTTAAGTTATTCTCGCTAGCGTTTCCTTTCGAGTCAAAATACTGCACTGAAGTCGATGTAATTTATTGAAATTTCCAATTCTTAATTTTGCCTGGTGACACTATATTTTAGATATTCCAGCTGTTAATGCTGGATTGCTTAATTATATGCTGATAATAAACATTTATGTATTTATTAGTAAAATGTAAGTAGTCATATTATATATGTAGTATGCCACTATCGCCATTATCATCTCAATTCATTCCTAGAGTTGTCTGGTAGAGATCGCTTTTTAGCGATGAGAGCGTCTTTTGTGCATAATTAGATAGTTTTAGGTGTTATTCATATTGAGTTAGAGTATGTTTGTAGGCTTCTGTAAGAACCTTAAACCTTACTCTAATTCAATATAAATAAGACCGTTAGTCTATAAGTTACTGTTGTATTGATTGGTGTTCAATAGTTATGTATCTATATATCCATTTATATATAACATAACGGGTAGTATTATTTTAGTTACTTGATAAATAGTTGACGGCAAATTACCTTGTGTTTTGGTTCGGTAATTATTCGATGGCCTCGGTAAATTATTTTTGTTTTCGATTTAAATTGCAAATGTGAAACATTTTATTTATTTTTAACAGATCACCAAAAATTATATATATAAACTTAGATTGCACTTTGACATCTCGATGCAAATTAAAGGTTAAAATTCTAAAATAATTATGCATACATAACTAAAGCGGTGTCGTAATTTCATCTAAAGTTCATAATTTACATAGCAACTTCAGCTATTAATGTCTATTTTGAACAACATTGATAATAATTTATGCAAAACATAAAATGTCACGGCTTATTCACTTTTATGTTTTACATTAATTTGTCTTAGGTTTAAACTGTCTTAGGTTTGTGCTAAAGTACAATATTTATACGTGCCTAAATGGGCGATTGATATTGAATAGTCGTCCAAATTGAAGAGTATGTCGGCACTTTTATTCCTGTTGCCTACATTCGAAATATTGTTGGACAACTTATGATCTCAATTGGCGTGAGTATTGTAATTGCTGTCTTTCATTCTAGAACGCGGATTTGTCAGAAAGCATCTAAAATTTGTAGTAACCTTACATACACGGTTAGTGTACCTCGCTAGTAAGTTTTGACTGATTTTATTTTGGGAGTACCCTGGGGTTTGTTGTTCTTTTCTATCGCTTTTAGATCTATTTTCATATAATTCTATATGATGCTACGAGAAAAGATAAGATGAGAAACGAGTTCATAAACGTGTCTAAAATTTTTAAAGCTTCTAGAAAATGATATTTAAGTGTCATGAATATGTAATGAGGAGGGATGGAAGTCATAATTATGACAAAAATAATATTAAACTAGAAGATTGATGGGTATAATAAAGATAGATAGAATAGAGGAGTAGTATTAGGAATATATGGTGCCGATCTCAAATATTTGGAAAAAGGTGAAAGTTTTAAACATTTAAAATAACAAAATATAGTCGCGATGTGGCGAGCTTGTTTTTCCTCCAACAAACTTAAAAGTTTATAGAAACGTAACTTCGTAAACGATTCAACAATAAATTTCAAAAAGTTTGGGACGTTATGGTTTCGGAGGATTTTTTCAGGCTGTGATATCTATTTACCCTCAGAAAGATTGTTACATCGTACATTCAATATCGCTGACAGCTATGCACAGTCGCGGAATGAAAAGGTTCGTCACCTTAAAGTCGACTTTTGCTTGCATGAAATGTACAAGAAACAGTACTGCCCACATTTTAATAAATATTAAGTTATGTTACGTTTATAAAATATAGAAACGTGAAAAAAGAAAATTGCTATGTTGACAATGACAGACACCGAGATTAACAATAAGAAACAAAGAGGATATAATCACTACGCTAATCACAAATATTAAAACAAATAAAAAAAATATCTCTAAACAATAATCTTAGACAAGATAGAAAGTCAAACCACTTTGATTTGAGTAATTTTAAACTTTATTGTCAAATAGTTAAAAATAATTTTCTATGGAATAGTCTATTCTGTGAGCTTGAAAAGGTAACATATGCTCCCAGAATGTTCAATGAATCAATTTAAAAACTGGCGAACCTTTTCATACCATGACTGCACTACAGTACTCAAAGAGAGGTTGGTTCGTTAGTTATAAATAGTAAATAAAAAAGTAATATTTCGTTGAATCCTTTAGGTCTGTATGTTATTGTAGTTAGATAGGAATGGTAGATAATTAAATTATTGTGAATTATTCGCACGCGTCCGAAAATCAAAGGACGCGGGTTCGAACCCTGGCCGAAAACGCATGCACGACTTACACACTTTTTTGGCCTGATGTGCATATTCTTACAGTTACCAACTGCTAATGGTGAAGGAAAGCATCGTGACGAAACCTGCACATCGAGATAATCGATGTGCCAAACTTGTCAATCCGCCTTGGACAAGCGTGGCGGCTATACCGTCCGTTCTCTTATAAATGGGAGACCCGAGCCCAGTAGTTGGACGTTTATGGACTGTTATCACAATAAACTGACAGTGACACTAGCAGAAGTTTAATATAACTCGTTAGAGTGCAACGGACAGATATATATTTAAAAAAAAAAAATGTCCATCCAACGTCTTGCTAAGCGTAATTGCGTGTAATATATAACGTAACATAAAAACATTATTACAGGCACAATAGAAAAGCCTTTTTATAAAATAAAAAAAGTACAAACAATTTTCAAGAAACGGAACCAATTTTTTAGCGTCTAAAAATGGTTGTTACTATTGTTACGAAACCGTACAAAAACTGATGTTTAAGCGATACGAGCGGACAATGCGTGATCACCTCGCGGCCTTGGGAAGCGGAGATCAAGAATCGAGACCTCGTTGAGTTTTTGTCGACGGTATGACGCGACGCCCCAAGCCATTAGCTGACAGTGACTTATTACGGAGGAGTGAAAGTAATCGCTATTTGAAGTCGGTAGCAAAGCCAAAGCCGGCTATTGGAGGTCTTGGATTTCATCACAAGACTTGTATAGAATAATACTTAATATTTAATTAAATAAAATCTTAATATTCAAATAACACTTTTCGTAGATTACAATGATATTGACTCGTTAATACGTGTAGTATCAGAACTTTTAAGTAATGAATGGCTCCAATAGTATTAATATTGATTTTACCGAAGATTTTATAACGTAGAAACAAATGGAAAAAGAAAAATCAACACAAAACTAATAAATTGATTTGTAATTTATATTACCAGTCAAATTGGTTAACGAAATATAAATGAAAATTAACATAAACTATTATCAAAACAAAAATAATAAATTTCTATATAAGTATACGCATTTTGGCTATTTAATCTACAGACTAGGCTAATGTTACTTGTACTTAGGTGTATCGTACAATTATATCGAGTCCGAACAATAAAAATTGACAGATTTGACATTTTTTCAATTATTATATCTTTCTGTAAATATATGCATAAATAGATATATAAAACGCGGGCAATCCCCTATCCTATTGCAAATTATAATAATATATACCATGAAGTGAAAGTAATACCTAGTAATGTGCAATTTTCTCCACATTAACGGAACTCAATGAACTAAAGCAGTGAGTTATCGGAGCGAAAAATACGTATTATGAACGACTAATGAGCACGTGGTAGAGGCCATAAACAACACATAGTTTTAAGACTGTAGAGAGTTTTGCGCACTTTCGACCATAGATAGATAACAATTTATTGTACACTAAAACAAAAATTGTAAAAATGCACAAGAAAGAAATATTTACTTTATCGCTAAAAGCGATCTCTTCCAGGCAACCTGACTGTAAGGAAATTCTTAACATAAGTAATTATTATATATGCCATATTAGGTCATATATTATGGTAAAGATATAGACTGTATGTACAAACCAACTGGGCAAACATTGCTGTATTTTATAATAATACTATGGAAGAAGGATACTACAAATGACAATTGAGTAGTTAAAGACGTAAGTCAGACACTCTCCTAAATCCTATACGACTAAACAACGTCACACACCATTCCTTTGTTACTTTTTGATAATCCACTTTTTAAAACCAACTTTTTCTACCAAATTAATAAATATTTAAAGTCTTAAATAGTTTCTTTTTATTTTCGATGGATGATATGAACAGGTCTCATAAAATATTACCTCTAAAACATCTTCTTTCATACAACTATGCAAAATGTTAAAAAATATTTTGCATATGTTCTATAAGACTTTGGCTTTGGTTATGAACTAATTTTATTAGATTTTATTCATAATGTACCTTGAATAACAGATAAAGGATGTCTTTAATCTCCGAAAATGAAATATGAATACAACAATTTTATTAATAAAAATGGCCCGTGGAAAAAGTTAACATGTAGATTTTGAAAGTTATTACACTAAAATAATAATAATAGTATTTTCATAGGTATTTGTCACGAGAGTCCATGAAATAATTTCTATTCATATTCAATTTTTTTTAACAATATTTAAAATACCAAAAGTTTCTTCATTTCACCTATCGCCTAACTGATTTAATTTTATTATGAAATCAAAATTAACGACGCCGTCTGTCCATATATTCATGTATGTTAATGTTTCTTATATAACTTTAATAATTGCCTTATATCATCGCGGCCTAGTTAATAATAAAAATTAGAATGGTTTAGTTCATCATAACTAAGAAGAGATAAATGTATTATATTTAATAATGTCTGATTTGTTAGTGTTTATAAAAAAAGTCATTTCTCTATCGAATGTTAACATTTTTCTTCAACCATTTACCTCTGTGAATTTTTTTTCAGCGAGTATATTTATTTTTCATTTAAATTTAAATTGTTTTTTTTATTTCCCTGTTTACGGCATCCAAATTGATTTTGAAGACATTTAGAATACGTAATAATCACTAATTATTTATTACAATTTGCGAGTTGAAAATTGGTACTGATATCAAATCGGAAAATGCCCCATTTTCCAATTTCAGGAAAGCGAAAATTTTTCTCCCAAATTCAATAGTGGTGCTTTTATAGAAAGAAAAAATATTTAGGACAAGATACAAAAAGTAATACAAGATTATAGTTCTAACAATTAATTGTGGTGTCCAAAAAAGGCTCTTGCTCAGCACAATGCTAGTTTCACAACAAGCTGATATTCCGCAAGTACCTCTAAGTGATGCCAAGGCTTAGCTCCACGAAGCAAATTAAAGACAATAAACATTAACTAAAAATTTGCAATTAGTAGTATATATGAACAGTATAATAATTACAAATAAGTAACAAACAAGTCAACGAAATGACGGACAATACTTAAAAATAATAAATTCGAAATGGTTCGTTATGGCACAATAATAAATAATAATATTATTTTTGAGCTTATATCATTTTTTCTATTGCTGGAGCACAACAGACGGACTGACAGCATACCTAATGGAAAGTGGTCACCATCTACTCTCTCCTGTATGAACATTTGCAACACTATTAGTTATACCTACTTAATTTAGGTATCCAACAGTGAGCAATACTGTAAGTACTTGCTTCAATAGTTGTAGTAGGGTTAGTACTGAAAATCAGCGCTGTCCAGGAGGAAACTACTGCATAGCTTTATGCTGAGATTTCAACCTCATTTGGTGGAAACGCGGTATAAAATATCTTTAAATTTAACTACACAATTGTATGAAATTTATTTTTTGTATTGTCGCGTTCCAGTCAAATAAATTATTCTTCTCTTAAAACTTGCTGCCACGGGACTCGAAGGAATTTTATGACATCTTTTTCAACATCTTTTATTACCTTAATAAATAGAAACAATGGAGTTGTCATCTATATCATTCCGCAATATTCTGCAACTGTGCGCAAGCAGCTTGTACCGGCTTATTTCAAAATCAAAGCTAGGCAACGTATTGGAGACATAATAACACTGTCGCAAGAACATTTGTTGTAATATGAATAAAATGAGTGTTAATGTTAATTAACATTGACACTTATCTCTATAGAAATATGGTATGCAATTTCAAAATATGACCACTACACAATTTTTAAGGCAATTTTAGTTGTCGTTTTGTTATTAACTTGAAGTATGTTTCTATAATTTTACAACCTGCTTTTAAGCTATTCTCGTAAGCATTATACGAGCATTACAGCTAACTAATGGGACAAAGTTACTGGGTTCATAAGATTGAAATTTGGCAGGAAGATTTCTTCTATATGCCCATATTGGAATATTGGAGTCAAATCAAGAAAAAAATCTTGACGTGACCGCCATATTAAATTAAGGAAATTAATTTTTTTATCTTATTTGTAAGATAGAATCAAATAAGGTCTGGATTTATCATTTGAATTCAGTTATACTTTTCGTTCTTGATAAAAGTAAGGGATTCTTTTATGGTAATCAATTAAAAAGAATGCTAAAAATTTCAGTCAGCCAGTAAAAACAAAACTCTAAAAAGTTCCTATATTTTAGATACATAATTAATTTGTACTAGAATTTTATTACTTTCTAACTCTTTGATGTTTCATCAATTTACATACATTTTTAGACCAAATCTGTCCAAAATACTAGGAAATTTTTTAAATAAATCTAATTCTTAATTCACTAAAAATAAATACTGTTTATGTCTACTATAGCTTTTTTTTAAAAAGTTACTGAATAACAAACATAGATAGTAAATGTTGAAATGAATAATTATCAATTAACATGCTCCAATAATTTATTAAATGAGGCAAGAAGTGCTAAATGAACCACTTACATGGTTTTCATGCCTTTTTATGGCAGCTACTTCTAAGGTTAGAAATTAGAAATTGAGGGGCATTTTCTTTCAAGTCTCCTCAGGTTCATATTATAGTATGGTAAGTAGACTTGAATCTCTCTGTTTTCTTTCACCTTCTCCCAATCATCTGGAACCGTCATAATGTCTTTTCCTTCCATACTCCTCTATTCAGGCATACGTCCTCTATTACAGAACAAATCATCATGTCATCCTTCGCACAATTTATCCATCTTAATCAAACATAAACAGTCTTATAATATATGGAATGGGTGAAACGCTTCACTGAAAATCTTTGTATATTTGAATACAGGATTATCATCTCAAGTGTGGTTTAATACATGATTATTCTAGACATACGAAAATTGGTTTGGTGGCTAAGCCACTCGTGGTTCATTCCAATGACGTCAGTTGAAATCCTAGCCGGGGAGTATGCATCGCTTAGACAGGTGTTCCTATTATTATGGAGTATTTTTTTTACAAGATTTTAGTACTACATGCTGATTGTGATGGAAAACATCGCTAAGAAATTTGCATATCGAAATTAATGCGTGAAATACGCCAATCTGCCTTGGACTTGCAGTGTTCGTTTTTCTTAAATGGTGTTCGACCTACGTGATGATACACTGAGAATACCTGGCAGCATAAGAATAATATATTCAAATATATTATTTATTCTACTGTCTGACGTACAGACAGACATTAGCTTTTTCAACTACTATCAAGTAAATACCTATGATAAACTGTCTTGCCTCTACTCTGCTTTATATATAATTATAATATCCTCCGACACAAAAAATGGAGTGACCTGATCTCAACAGACTGGTGTTTATGGGCTGAAATTCTTATAATATTGTTCTAAAGTACGGCCTTTGCCAGATCATACATACATATTGTCAAGCCTGTTTATCATTGGGGTAGGCAGAGATAATGGAACTCCACCTGTTAGATCAAATCAGTCAAATTCAAAAATAGATTCACATTTAAATAAAGTGATATCTTACAGTCTCTTAACGCATTCGGAGTGGCTTTTTAATTTTACAGCTTAGTCACTAAAGTCTCGTTTAACCGTTAAGTGATAATCTCGAAAATGAGCGTTTCTTGATTTTAAACTAAAACATGGTTGTAGAACGTCGATTGAAACATACCTAACATTCGGCCGAATAAAAAAACATTTTCAAACGTATGAAGCGGTATCTTCTTACTGGATTCTATATTAAAATGGGACCTAAAATTTTAAAAAGTTGACGACGATTTTTTTTTCGTTCTCACTACTACAAGCAAAACTTTTATATAATACATGTGTGTATACCCAGCAGTTTTTGAGAAAAATTACTGTGACGTTTAAAGACTTACGGACACAGAAACAAGTGGATGAACGGACGAGTATAATGATAGTACAATGCTTCCGTTCCTACAATGTATTTGGGCAACTAATCATAGCACTTAATTTTAATCAAAAAATTTTTTAGGAATTAATTCATTTTTTTAGTAACCTCATTAGTGTTGAATCAATAATGGGCACTGTTTATGTCGCATAGAATATTATAGACTATGTTCGACGCATTCTGAAGATGTGACCATCCGTGTCGGTCGATTTCTCCATCTATCTGAACAGCCTCGTTATGCACATTTGCACTGGTATTGGATAATGAATGCAACCTAATTTATTATAGTGGACTCATTTTTTCTATGGAAACGTAAATTCTACATACACTCGTACATATGAGTTTCAACTCCTAGCAACTAACATTGTTTTTATTAATAAATGTTTGTACATTTATTGTCTTAGTAGCTATTTACTTACACATAAGTATAGTAATGTGCCTGCCTAAACATAGATTTTACTGAAATATGATATCTCTCCAGTTTTGAGAATGCACTTACTAGGTTTTAAAATTGTAAGCGATATATACTTAAATAAATATACATAAAATATAATATGTGCTGATTGCCTTTTTTAAATCATCTACGGTTTGGCGATATTACGTGATTGGAAGAGCAATAAAAACGATTTATCTTAAGGTGTTAGACGAATAAAAGATTGTTTTTGAAGGCAAATAAAAAAAATGGTTTGATACAATTTCAGTACATTATTTCATGTTAAACAGTTTGCAAGAGAATGTCACATTTATGTTCACCAATACACTTAAGTAATGATAGAGACAAAGAACTCGTAAAAATTAATTTAAAAAAAGTTGATTATTAGAGTAATGTTATAGTCCATGCTAAACTTTTATGATCTTCCCAGATTAGTTGCGTAATATTTGTTTTTTTATGAAAAAAATACTATAGCTTTTTACTAGCTTCTCTTCTGCAATAATGTTAAACGTATAGGCCATTTCACGCAGATGTGGCGATGGGTGTAATGTATAAATGTGTAATTTGAAATGCGATATTGTTAATGTCGTTAAATATTAACAGATTAGGTATATATACACTAATGTGGCTATTCGTTAAAGGCGTTATTTTTAACGCTGTAATAAAACGCATTCGGCCACAATCTAAATATGAAACACTATTGCAGATGAAGCACCACCATTATAGTCGATGTGTTCCCGTCAGCTGCCGTAAGAATAAAAAATCGAGATAACCGATTAACTAACATAAGGAAAATCTTATCCAATTATATCACGTTCGATTTATTTTTATTAGGCACGCGTGTTGCTGGGAAGTTTCTTTTAATTCTTCTCTTCTTGTGTACAACTTGCCGTGAAACAATATTCTTTCCAGCATTAGAATTATTTTACATTGACATAAACACTCTATTTACACAGAGGGGAATAACACCCGCATAGCGCGTACCTCCGGTTCTATTCAGTCCTATTGTTCAATTAAACACACACGAGAACTTATAAAACCCATGTTAAGAACAGCTTCTATTGAATAAGCCGTTCCATTTGGATGAATCTGAATGAACGAGACAATAAGTGTTATTTTTATATTTCCTTTGATTGAAAATCTATTATGTCTTGCAGAAATTGTAAAAGAATAACAAGAAGGAAAAAATGAAATTACCATCTGTATTGCGAAAAATTGATAATAATTGGATAGGGCACATATTACGAGTACAATAAATACTAACACTATTTACATAATATAACATAGACGATAACATGGTATATTAAAAGGCATGAAAGTACCATCTTACCATATTATTATGAAAATATTAAGATAGAAATAAAACGTGGTAACGCAGCCAGCCTTTTGGGAACGTTCCCGGTAAGTGACAGTGGTTTGGGATCAATATTTTATCTATAACTAGCTGACCCGGCGAACTTCGTACCGCCATATTTTCTGAATTCCTAAAAGACTTTGTTTCATGACACAAAAACAAAAATACCAAAATCGCTCCAGGTGATTAGGAGGATTCTAGAACCCGATCTCAGCGCCACCTACCGGTTCTAATTGTGAATCTAAACCATCCGGGAACCCACTCAAACACACAAGAACAAAATCACCAAAATCGGTCCAGGTGATTAGGAGGATTCTAGAACCCAATCTCAGCGCCACCTACCGGTTCCAATTGTGAATCTAAACCATCCGGGAACCCATTCAAACACAGAAAACAAATTTCATCAAAATCGGTTAAGTCGGGATAAAAAGTATCCGTCTCCTGGTTCTAAGCTACCTCCCCACCAATTTTCAAATCGGTACAGCCGTTCTTGAGTTATAAATGGTGTAACTAACACGATTTTCTTTTATTATTATTTTATTATGCCCTCTTTTTTTTGTTTATTTAGTTCTAGTATGTAATTTTAGTTTTCTTTTTTATAATGTAGTTTAATGTTTAATATAATTTTAGAATATACTGTAATAAGTTTTGTATAAAGCAATAAAAATTAAAAAGATAGAAATAATTTTAATTACTGTTTAAACAATAATCTATCTGTTCTGGAAAAAAGTAAAAATATAATTTCCTGCGGTAGGTTGCCGGATGTAAGAGGCGACAAAACAACGCACAGCCAGGTGGTAGGGTATTTGCCCGTCTGGATGGCTACCTGGTCTAGTATATGCCGCCATAATAATTTGAGTTGGGTTCCGACTTTAGTGGTCAGGTTCCAGTACCCCATTAGAGAGCGGCAGCACATTGATAGAATCTTCGGTGTTACAAATGTCCGTAGGCGATGGTAATCGCCCTCCATCAGATGGATCGTCTGCCTGTCTGCTGAACACATGAAGTAGTATTGTCGTGTGGTATTTTGTGCAACATTTTATTTATTATTAATATTATCTTTATTTTAATATTTTACAGCAAGTATTATCTCTTAATTATTATTTTATACATTAATCTTAATATTAGTCAATGTTAATGTTTTCGCGTTCGATTCGTAAGAGAGTGCGAGGAGGTAGGTGGTAAGTCATCTGTCATTGCTGTCAACCCCCATTGACAGTGACGTTTTATTATACAGATTAAATATTACTACAGAAATAAAATGTAGATAATAATTATTATTATTACATTATTTGACTCATTTCATTTGTACAAAATTATATGCCGTCATAACTGTGGTATACTCGTACGTTTATAACCCGTGGCATTTATAATATGATAAAAAGTGCTTCACATCATTTGACTATCATCTGTGTTATTGCAAACCACTTCCAATTAAAATGCCTTTCTAGAACTTTGCCTAATGGGACAACAAATTATATAAGTATACTAGGAATCGCCCGGGACTTCGTCCACGTTGGACGGAATAAGCTAATTTATACGTTTCCTAACAACTTAAAACCACTCCGGGGTAAAATCCCGCGGGATTCCGGGGATATAAAGTATCACAGATTTTATGACAGAGATTTCCTATCGATCAGTGAATATATTACATTGGAATCCGATTTTTTTTTCAAACGGGCCATTTTAGACCGCTCCGCAGAAAATGCCTGTAGGAATAACGGGATGTAGAGTACTGCAGATTTTAAATCTGGCAATTTGAAATCGGCGCAGTAGTTTTTACATGAATCCCGAACAAACACAAAAAAGTCTAAAAAACAAAAAACTACACTTTTACAATCTATACATACATTTATGATAAAATAGTAGAGATCGAATTTTGTGTATAATGAAAAAAAATGCAAGAAACCGAGTCAGGGGATGTAAGAAGTGAAATAGAACTAATTTAGGTTTTTTTCAATTTTTTGTTTCTCTATTTGTCTGTCTGTTTGTACCGGTTAATCTCCGAAACGACTGGACCGATTAATATGAAATTTTGTATGGTGGTAGCTTATATCCCTGGTCAACATATAGGATACCATAATTTAGACAGCTTATTATACAACTTCTGCACCTAATTAAGTATTGATATTGCCGGTATCCTCATCATACAATAAAACAATACAATTAGGCTATATATCATCACGCCAAGACCAATAGGAGCGGAGCACCAAAGAAGAATGTTTTAAAATCGGGAGGGTTTTTTTAACTTACTTTTTTTTAACTATTCCACGCGGACGAAGTCGCGGGCAGAAGCTAGTTTTATAATATAATAGATTTGATAATAAGATCTACAGACCATATTTTCTTACCATAAAAGCAAGAGTAAACGATTATTACGCTACGTTGACTATCAGAATCTTTCTTTAAATGAGAGTTTTGTTCTAAGAAAGAAAGACTCTTAGATATCACGTTGTTAGTCCACGTCCTCCTCTATACCGAATACCTAAATCAATGCAGGGGTGAGTGATAAGGGTTTTAGTAGTAATTAGTTCCTTATCTACAATTTCGGTAATAATTTACAGGAATGTATTCATAGATTATTATCACATTTCACGTAAATTTTTGTCAGATTCAATCATTAGGATGTTTCAATACTATCATCATCAAGTACACGTGTCACGCGTGAAACGAAACCTAATCTGTACAATACAGTCTTTAAGATATTCGAAATATTTAAATTAACAAACAAAAAACAAGAAAATAAATGATATAAAACTGCAGGAAAAAATATTGATGGAATGGAATTTCTATCATTAGTGATATGTATCATAAGTTAGTTAACATCATAGGTGTTTACATTATATGATAATGATTTTATTTATATATCTTGATCAAACTTGCAGATAAACAAATCTAAATTATTATTATATAATGATTATATCAATAATGAGGCTTATATGATTACTTTATCTTCTCTATACAATGTTCTGTGGATCAAATCAAAGCTATCTGCCTTATCGTACATATCTTTTATATACTCGCGATAATCTATTTGTAATAGAAAAGTATATCTAGATCTAATTTGTTTGTTATACGGCTGTATTCAAAATTATCTATTCAAAAGTGAAACAATCTCGCAATTCACCACAGCCTTGACCGAGTCATTATAATGAAATCTGACAGAACATCGCTACTTATTTAACATTTCTACTTTTACTTGAACTTTCGTTTTGTCGACTCTCATTGTAAAATAATAAAAATTAATATTTATATGTAGTAAAACTCCGCTGTACTTAAGTGTTTCTTTAAAGTGATTATATATACCTATATGTAATGGTAGAGAACAACTTTACACATCTCTCTACATGTTCCAGTCGTTGTAGCATAGAAAATCAATTCTTTCAAACGTCGGAAAACGTGATATGTAATAAATTAAATTTTATGCGAAATATTATAATGTATCGATGACATATTTAAAATGTGTCAAGAAAAACATAATGACAGACGGTCACTGTATTTGTTTTTACTATGTAATAAAATAGTTCTACATTGTTTTGGACCATTTCATCGGCGTTTTCAGCATTGATCTTCCCAATATGATTGATCAAAAAATTATAATAGTTCATACATCTTCTCAGATGAAAAAACTATTCATGTTAAAAAGTCGTTATATATATTCGGATTAATTATACTGGTCGGCAAAAAAATTCAAAAATTGACTCTTTTTTTTATTGCATGAGTTCAGCAGACAGGCAGACGGCCCACTTGATGGAAAGCGGTTACCATCGCCTATGAACATTTGTAACACCAAAGGCTAGAAATGCGCTGCTGCTCCCTTAAGGAGACTGGAACCTGATCACTAATGCCGGAACACAACTCAAGGTTGTATTCATCTTCTAACTATTATGATTTTTTTATAATTTCGATACTTATGAATATAAATATAGTATTAAAAGTTTTGTATCAGGGCCATTTTTTTGTAATTGATATTTTAAATTAAGCTTTTTTTTGCTTTACATACCAAACGTATATTTAATTATTATGAAAATGGCCGATTTAATTCCTCTGAAAACATTTAAAATCATCAAAATTATATTTCAAATTATTGATAAAGTCATTCCAGTTAGTAGTTTTCTACATTTTCATGTATTCTATTGTAATTTCGTGGCGAATCAAGTAACAAAAATTTGCAAATAATAGTCCTGAGCATTTACCGTTCGTATTGTTTTTCTATATGTAATATATCTTGCTAGAATCTTTCAGCACATTCATAAGATATTGCTTAAAGATTTGCGGTTAAGAAAATTAAATCTACTGACATGATGGTATTTTGGAGCATGATAAGAAAAAAAAAGTTTTGCACAAAAAGTATTCAGTTAGGAGCAACAATTGAAAAAAATATATACGTGATAGCAAGAAACTTAAACTAGAGCTAAATTCAGCATGTCAAATTCTATATATTTATCTAATTTTTATTTAAAGGAGGATTTGATTGCCGACCTGTGTTATTTGCACAATTTTCTTAAAAGGTGACCTAGGTAGGCTCAGTATTCTATTTATAACTCTTGAGAGACTATCGCGATGACCTCAGTCCTCATTTTATGAAATAAGTAGTTTTAACATACCTATGTAAAGTTTGACAGTATTGTGAATAGTAAAGTTGGTGCCGGTAGACCGAGACGTACACACCATGATCAAATATCAGGAGTGTTAAAGAGTGGTCAGGTAAAAAGTATCTCAAATACTTTTATTAACCCCTTCATATATGCACATTGCATGTATGAAGAGGTTAATATAAGTAGATGAAGCGAAAGTTATTTGTCAGGATCGTCACAAGTGGAGATCCATAGTCTCTGCCTATCTCAATGGGAAACAGGCGTTATAATATGTATGTATGTATAAGTAAGTAAACTTAAAAGTTTAATGTATTATAAACTTTTTAATTCTTTTTCCATAAGGTAATGGTGTCACTAGAAATTTGTAATTTGACTACATGTCGAGACCCCCTTGCAATAATCCAATAATGTAGGTAGTTACTGAAGATAAGTGTTATATCAAATTTAGCATCTGTGACTGGGTGTCCATGTGTGCAATCTTAGTTAATTTTTTTCTTACTGTTGCTTTGAAAAATATTCTCATGACTTCTTTTTGCACGAAACTTTTCTGTCTAGAAAACACAATATATTTTTTCCCGTAAAATTTAAGATTTTCTAATACTGGATTATTGCACGGACGGTTGCGTCAATGTGTGTAACGGTTTTTATAAATCAAGATTCATAATGCCACAGACATAATTATTGCTATACATGATTAATTAGTAGTAGTCGTGGTAGCGTAATGGCTAGCGTACGCGTCCTAAAGTCAAAGGGCGCGAGTTCGCATCCTGGCCGGAACGCATGCACCCCTTAGGCAGTTTTAAGACCTAACAACGTGCATATTGTTACAATTACCATGTGCTCACAACAGTGAAGGAAAACATCGTGATGAAACCTGCAAGTCGAGATAACCGATGTGTCAAACTTGCCAAGTCGCCTTGGAGAATCGTAGCGGGTATACGGTCCGTCCCTTATAGTGGGAGGCCCGAGCCTAGCAGTGGGGCATTTATGGGCTGTTATTATTATATATTGTATGTCTTTGAAGACCACGGGTCATAAAAATGTCACGGACTTTTGGAGGGCTTGCGTGGGGCCATGGGAAGGCCAACATGTAGAGACCCTTTGACAAATTTAATGTAAATGTGGCGTGACACTGACTGGCGATTATCCCTGTCTACACATAATAATGCACCCAAGGACAAACCCCGGCCAGTGTAGGACGATTGTGGGAAATGAGATCAGAAAGTACCTGGCTATTGGGGTGAACTGCTAGTGATACTAGGAGTCTGGGAATATGGGGACTATGGCGTCTATCCGTCGCAATGGTCGGGGAAAATGGAAAAATGGGCAAACAGTGACTCGCCACTCCCTCCCTTATTAATTAGAATATAGACATGCAATAACCTAATCAGAAAACAATTAACCAATAATTTCGTATGTTTGAATTTGAAATAAAATGTGCTAAAATTAGTCAACTTATTTTATACGCAATCGTTGCACGCTTTAGATTGGGTAAAGTTTTATTTTGTAAGTCATGCATAAAATGTCTATTAAACGCTAGAACTAAAGTTGTTTGTTTAATGTCTAGGCATTTTGGATTTTCCAGTTAAACCTGTATCGAATCTTAAGTATCCATATCTGTAAGAGCGAAGATTTACATATACGGATTGCGTTGGACAGATGCATGAAATGCATGCAGAATGCAGAGATTCATTGAATTACGGGCTTGTCTAAAAACGCAAGTTAGCTTATGTAGGCTTTATAAATACAAAGATTAGTTCATATGACATGTACCCCATATAATAGCTGCCCATAATCGTCCTACTGCTGGGCTCGGCCCTCTCCATTTTTTTTCCACATTGGTTATCTCGATGTGCAGGTTTCATCGTGATGTATTCCTTTACCGTCAGCATATAGTGATGGGAACAATGTGCACATATTAAAAAATTATCTAAGTGATGCATGCTTTCTGACCAGGATTCGAAGACACGCTTTTTGAGACACGTGTGCGTTAACTATTAAGCTATTAGCTACCACTTGACTTTCGGTATATATGAAATTGTACATACATGGGTACGCTATATAACCTTCACAAAATTTTGTGGCCGCTTTTAGCAAGCATGAAGCTAATGAGTGTATACTAGACGGATTTGTATGACTGGACAATAGACGGGCTTCCATACTAAATAAATTACTGCGTAGTCTTTTGTAGCTAATCTACAGACACAATTAAATCTAGCGGGGGTTGAACTAAGAAAAGTAATTTCAAAAACAATACCAGTTTTATATTATACTAGCTGTCCCCCGACGTCGTCCGCGTACAATTTGTTTTCATAACCCCCCCGATTTTGAAACATTCTTCATTGGTGCTCCGCTCCTATTGGTCTGAGCGTGATGATATTATAGTCTATAGCCGTCCTCGATAAATGGGATATCTATCACTGAAAGAATTTTTCAAACCAGACCAGTAGTTCCTGAGATTATCGCGTTCAATCAAACAAACAGACAAACTCTTCAGCTTTATATATTAGTATAAGATAAGATTATGCTACTGCTTCATCTAGGAATTCTAGGATATTATTATAGTTATTAACTGTTTCACGCAGATGTAGTGATGAGTTTAATACGTTATTTGTGATGCGATATTGTTATTAATTGTTAATGACGTTAAATATTGACAGATATGAATGGACGAAAACACTTTATTGTTGACCAAAAATTAAAACTATGTACCTTTTTAAAAACTAAGTACAATAAATGTTGAACAGAGGAAGGTCTTGTCACTTAAAGCGATGTCTTCCAGGCAACAGCCTAAAACCTAAGGAAAATATTAAAACATTACAAGGGCGGTGAAGACAATAAATAATATGAAACATTCAAATAATGTATGTATACACAATAGTAGCTATTTATAGCTTTTTAAAGCTTATTTTTAAAGCTATAAATAAGACGCATTAGGCCACAGTCAATAATTGTAATATTATCCCAGATGAAACTCGAGCATTAGAAGATCATGTAGTAGAAAACTTTCATTTGGCATTACTTATTTGTTACGTACCTCAAAAGGCACATTATATCGACTCACACTACTTGTTTGGCTTTATTTGGTATACAAGTCAAAATATCAAGGATAATTTACAGGACTGGAAATATAATAATATCACATAGTCATGAGGATGACGAATCAAATATTAATACAAAGCATGCTATGGCAGACTGTTATATAATTATTTGAAACACGTTGTACTATGGCCAAATTGTCATTGAGTGCATGAAACGTTCGAAATCAACCGAGCGATTATTTTCTGCACCCATTACTGCGTATACAGCTAGGATTATGAAATTATAGTATATTAGAACGTATTATAGATGTTGTATCTGCTCGAATATCTTAGATCTTATATTGTAGATAGCGAATTACTTTAGGCATGGTATTTCAACGATGGTTTTTTCACAATAAAGAAAATTTTAAATGTTAACTTCGCAAGGGCATCTTAGCATAATGGCGTTCACTGCTCCTTTATTAATAAATCATATAATTGATATAAATAACTTTGTATATACTATAACCTAAATTAGCAGAGCGTCGATAATCCGAGCCTCTGCAAATCTGGTCTTTATAAACTGAACGCCTACTGCTCTACGTAATTAACCAAGAAAAGGTTTATTTTTTTAAATTTATTTGAATACCTCCCGGCCAACAAACAGTACTACGAGAATTCTTAAAAAATAAGCAATTGTAATAAGTTTTTTTTTATTCCACGAGCTATCTGTTGGACAGGCCGACGGCCCGCCTTATGGGAAGCGGTAACATCGCTTATGGACATTTGTAACAACAAAGATGCTACCAATGTGCTGCCGCTCTCTAAAGGAACACTGGAACCCGGCACTAATGCCGGAACACAATTCAAGGTTCTCATGCCGGCATACTCTAGAGCAGAGGTGGTAGCTATCCAGACGGGCAAATGCCCTACCACCTGGCTGTGGGTTGTTTTGTCGCCTCTTACGATAGACCGCCCGGCTGCAGGAAATTGTATTCTTTCTCAGATATGGGGTCTTAGATTAGAGATACATTGCAAGTCGCTCAAAATTTTCATTTTATTTCGATAATGCCTTATTACATATTTATATACAATCCATTCGAACGATCCGTGTATCTGACCGAGGGTAAAATTTCGTTGTTCGAATTACTGGGGGTGTATTGTAAATCATAATTTACATATTAAAATATAATTGTTTTTGAATAAAATATTCACATGGTATCCTTCTCGGTCTACCATTGTTGTAACATATTTAGCGGAATAAGTGTAGTTTAATTTTTATAATATCCTCATAAAAAATTAAAAATCAAATGTCATTTATTAACTTAAAAGCACCGTTATTAAGAGTTTGACAAATTAAGGCCGGTTTTTCGGCTTTTACGTGTGGTGAGGTGATACAAGCTACGAGTATCCAGTGTACTCTGTAAAATATAAATAAATGGTGTTAACGCTTATTTGTCATAACCAGACTTTAAGTGCTTCCACAATTCTCTAATACACTTAATTTGTTTCGTACACTTTAAATCCATCAAGTCTCATCAACCATCAACTCGAAAATATAATTATCCTATTAAATTTAAAAATTGCAGCAGTCAAAGACTGCTAAACAACATAATAGTTTGATTCAGAGGCAGTTAATAAATCTATGTTCAATTTTAAAACATTTTCATGCATCAGTCTGATTTTATTGTGTCTTGAAATTGTTACTTTTATTACACTATTTCCTCGCATCAGTTTACAACTTTGCGTTATCATCCGCTCCACTGAATACAGTATTAAGCGATTTCAATCTCAGGCTTTTCTCTAACGTTTCACCAATTTATTATTACGTTCTCTTAATTTTCTTACGATTGGATGTCGTTACAAAATATTTATTTACTTTCACATCTTTACATATATCGTAATTCTATTGTTCTATAGTTATAAATAATAACTAGGATATGCCCGCGATTTCATTCACGCTTGACTTGAAATTCCCGTGGGATTCCCGGGTACAGAAAGTACCTCAGCATTTAAAAAAGAATGTAAGCTATCGTTTTAGTGGAAACTGTGTCGAAATAAGTCAATTTTTAAGCATTCGAACACCTTCAAATCCGCTCACGAGAAAATCTGTGAATCCCGCGGTCACGGGATAAAAAATATCATACATTTTATTACATTAAATTTGCTATCGATCAGTGGAAAAATCACATTCGAATTAGTTTTTTTAATCCGGCCATTTTAATTCACTCCCAGAGAAATTCTCGCGGAATTACCAAGATAAATAGTAGCGCAGATTTTAAGTCTAAGAATTTGCTGTCGATCAGCGAAAACTGCTTAGAAATCGGCCCAGTAGTTTTTACGTGAATCCCGAACAAACAGACAAATCGACAAACAGAAAAACAAATAAATAGACAAGAAATAAAAAAAATGCATCGTGTTCTCCATCGTTTATATAGTGTATTCCAGTGGTTTTTTTTAATAGCTTCAATATACAGACACGGCATGTTTAGAATGTTATAATATTATAAATTAATAATATTTTTTATGAGTATAATATCTATTGATTTAAATACCAGTTGGACTAGTTCAAGTAACACATATATTTTGATGATAAGTCGTAAAAGCACTAGTCTAATCTTTGTTTTATTTGTGACGTAAAATCTAAGCCCAGAATGATAGACTACAAAGTTTTTTGCGTAACCTAAGATGTACACCACCTGTGATGTATATTATATTCTACAAAGTCTTTGTTAGAGACTTTGTAAAATATACTTACTGTAGTAAACCTCTCGTTAAAGATTTTTATAATCTTGTTTATTATATTTTTAAAACTTGTATTAATATAAGTATAGTATATGTTATTAATAACATAATAATGACCACCTATCCTCTACTGCCACGAGAAAAAGTTTGTCACCTTGTCTCCCCTTTATTATATCAAGCTCAGACGGAGCTTTTATTATTCAGGTACATGAATATGTGTTTTGTCTCGGTCTGTTATATGCGTATCTCGCTTCTTCACGTCTGCGAGAGTTGCGCAGCGCAGGCGCAGGCCGGAGGAGTCAATCCGATTGGACTTCGAAGTGTTGAGTGGCCGACAGTGTTACCAGCTTAACGATTCTATCACTAAATCTGGTGTCTAATACCTTTTGCTGTACCTAATATTTTAGTAGTGTAGTAAATTATTATTTTCTAATAATTTGTAGCGATATTTAAAATCAGGTGCCTATCTTAATAAAGTCTAAATAAAGTATTCTTAATTTTTTGTTTATACACACTTTTTAAACATAAAATATACTTATTTAATTAGTGTTTAATGTTTTTGTGAAAGATTGTGTGATTTGAGACGTATTTTCTTAATATTAATTAATACTTAATCAATATGGTTTGATTTGTTATATCGTTCTTTTTTTAATTATATATTAAAGGTGATCCATATTTCAGTGGAGAGATTTACTAAAAAAAATATTATTACGATTTTATCACTAATTAACACTGGTTAATTTGGTGGATTTCATAAAAAGGGAGACGCAATCGCGGTTACTGGTGATATTTTGTTTATAAAAATTTAGTTTTGTCTGGCGAATTTTATGAAATGATCTAGTAAATACAGTTTTACTTTGATGGCAACAACGGTCGAGGAGTAGATCAGTAAGCGAAGCGACGCTGACGTGATTAGTTGTCACGACTCCTATGTCTTGCGATTAGAATAAAAAGTAGTCGTGATTGTTTGTGTGTGAGGTCTTGTGTAAAACTATTCAGTTGTTTTTACATGTGAATCTCGATTTGTGAACACGCTTTTCATTAATTGGTGTTTTATTTAAGTGTTATTGGCAAGTGTGATACCGATTTGTTCATTGGCGAAGGATGCACCTATTCGCAGACCTAAAAGGACCCTAAATAAATATAAAAAATTATACATGCTACAACATAATATTTTATTTACTGCACACTCGAATGATTTTTTAACTTTTATAATCAAAATAAACTTCTTGACTAGTATTAGTTTGTTTACAAATTAGAAACCTTTGGAATATTATAATAAAATCCTTTTAAAATATACAATATTGTATTGTATTTTAAAGTCCTGCTTCGAACTACTTGCAAATTGAAAGTCATGCTACGAAGGCTCTCGCGCACTCAAGGTTATTGCAGTAACTTGTGTATTTGCGTGCACTACTAGTGTGCCGTGAAAGTATTTTGGGACGTAGTCTTCACGGAAAATACGTTTTAGCATATTAATGTGCGAGACCCAAAGCTTTCTATGCTGCCTCCGACTGATTATGACATTCTGCTTATTTTAATACCATCGAAACATAATCGATACGATTAAATTTTATGTAAGATCTCTCAATTCCTTATTAAAACATTGGGCCAAAAGTACTTTTTAGTGCATGTCCAATAAAGGAATTTGTACGGCCAAGAATGCTCCTTTTTGCTATTTCTATGAATCTCCGGCTCTCTTGAATCTAAAATATCTTATATCACAAAAAGTGCCCTGCCTTGTTGAACTTAAATAGTATTTTTCTATCTTATAAAATAAAAGTGTGGCTTACATTTTTACTACCTACTTTAGATGTGCATATTATCACCAACTATTGACTTAAAAACTTAGTTTGAAGTATCATTTTAGCTCTTGATATCTATTTAACAATATATACACCGTTTTTTTGTCGTCATGTTAGACAATATTTTGTAGTTTCGTTTCCGTACTTTATCTTCGCAATTTCATTACCCCGTTATATAGTGGTTCTTAGAGTACAACTTCCTTCCAAATTCTATCTATAAGGAATCAATAGTCTTTGTATACCTACACAAGATAAATGGGTTACGAGATTTGCCAAGGGAACCCTAAGAAGTAATACACCGGCTTAATCGAATAAACGTTACACAATTAACGATTTATTGCGATACAAATCGATTAATGATTCGTTAAGCTATTGAAACTCCATTGGAATTTACACATTCGGTAGTTTATCAGTTCTGTCACCTCATAAGTCTCAGGTCTTTGTCACGTTCGAATGTCATTGCAGAGATTAGAAAGTTTGGTTTGTAATCGCGTGATCTACTCGATGTATGTTTTTAAGAAATATCTCATGTTAAACGTTTTACTAAAGTTATTATTAGAATAAATATTTCGTCGCCTGGAGTTCTGTTTCCTACACTTTCTTCTCCATTTCTCCCAGACTTCGACAGCTCTCGTTATTCGTTTAATATCTTATTCAATTTATTATTAGAATAAATATTTCGGTGCCTGGAATTCTGTTTCCTACATTTTGTTCTCCATTTCCAACAGTCTTTAACATCTCTCGTTGTTTGGCTAGTTACGCTTACATAAATATTACAGCGTTAAGCTGGCATGTATTGGGTATAAATGTAGAAAAAAATGGTCAGGTAAAGATTTCCGTGTTATCGACGAACTTTTACTGTTTCTACCATTAAACTACGAAAATTTAAAAATTGTGCGACCGAAAGTACCCTTTATCTCAAAAGGTACTCAAGATATCCTGTTTAAAGTGAAAATATTATAGAATATATAATTGTAAAATTGCACCTGTTTCCGTAAAATGGCATTGACACACAAATACAGACGCACAGACATGTCGAAATATGGTATAAAGATTCTATTTTTGCTTAAATGATACAGATCCATAAGAATTAAAAAGGCAGTAACAATATTTGAAGGTCTTTAATATTAAATTTCCCAGCATTAATTCTACATGTGAATAAGAAATGAATACCCTACAATTGTAGAATAGTCTAATAATTTTACCAAATCATGTCTACATCGTAGTACAGAATACATAAATTACATGATACAGTATAAACATTATGATAATACATTCAAATAGTACCTCGGAATGGTATAGTCATTCTTATATAGAAAGGAACACCATTGTTTAGACACGAGTTTGTACCGTTAAGCTTCTAAACAAACCAATTGTCCTATTATAGTCTGAGCAATTCCTTCATTGATTTGCTTGGCTTTTTACTGTGATGAAAATGAGTCATCAATTTGAAAACATATAATTAATGGAATCATATGTTGACAACAGCATTGCAGTTATGACTAAGGACAATCTTGTGTGATCAATTGTTCGAAGCGAGTCTTACTGTTGTTGTTTAATGTTTATTAAAGTCTGTGCATATATTTTTTTAATCACTGGTTCTGTCATTTTAACAATAGGCTGTTATTTATCAACGACTTCAATTTTTGAATCGAAATGGAATACGTTGTTTATAAAATTATATGAATACAAATACGCGGTGATCAATCATATTCTCTTTCTGTCTCGTTTAAGAATATAAAATATCATTTGACTTTCGGATTATCAAAGTTACCTTTCATCATTCGAATATTTATGAGGCTGATCTATTTGTATAAGAAACGAGTATATTCCTATTTTATTTCTATTTCTAATTTTTTTCTAAATTCTACTAAAATTATTTTTAAGATAATTCCCTTTTATTGTGATAACTTAGATACGGTTTATCGTCTGTCTGTACAACTCAAAGAAGCTCACTTATTAACCATTACTTAATTATTCTCTTTACATTGTGTATTGCTATCTTCACAATGGCTTGAGCAATTAAGATGTGGTTTTCTGTGATGTGTTTAGATAATGCTAAGGAAACAATTAGATTTTGTTTTATTTTTATGGTTTGATAAGTAAGAAATAAATAATTATTTTTGTTTTTGAGCATGCTATTCTCCAATAATTCTCACCCAATTTTCTTAACTTCGTGTGGTTACACGTGGTACATTGGTAGAAGTTGGAGTAACATTTGGTTCTTCATTCATTTAGGTTGGGTAATAAATATTTTAAACCATTTTACGTACCTAAGAGTGAGATCTTTGTGTTTTAATCAACTAAGACCAAGTTGCGGATAGAAACTGTTCAGTATATAAAACTAGTATTAAACAATAGATTATCATTGCACACTGCTAGTACTGCACAGCACATACCGGTTCCAACTGGCAAGTGAGATTAATAGTGCTCTGATCCCCTTTTAGCACCTAGCGACAATTACTTCGAGAAAGTTGTTACTATGTCTAACAATTTATTCTTGAAATAGTTTTTTTATCAGGTTTAAGCATGAAACCAAATATAATAAAATCCATACTAATATATTTATAAATGTGAAAAATGCTTTATTTGGTCGTTTATTTGTTCATTTTTTTGAGGCGGAATGAAACTATTAATCGTGATACTACTACTCTGTCAAAAAAGTACCGAGAAAAGGTCAATAATACACAAAATGTTAGTTATTAATTCAAATTTATTTTATCACGTTCAAAGTATGCTCCTTCAGAAACGATACACTTACGCCAAGGAATAATCCGATCATCAAAACATTATAAACTCTTTTTTCCGGAATTGAGTTTGGTTCTCGTCGCGAATTCTCCTTTAAATCTACCGAATGAAAACGGGTGTCACGAAGTTGTATTTTGAGTTTAGGAAAAAGAAAGAAGTTGGCTGTGGTTGCTCGATAATATTAATTGAGTTTTTGGTCAAAAATTCGTTC
The DNA here is from genome assembly GCA_039645545.1 of Dendrolimus houi. NCBI lineage: Eukaryota > Metazoa > Arthropoda > Insecta > Lepidoptera > Lasiocampidae > Dendrolimus > Dendrolimus houi. The sequence goes on from CM077133.1 coordinate 9,912,068, forward strand.
ACAATGACGGCCTTGTGCGAAGGCGCATTATCGTGGTGCAAAATCCAAGAATTTTCTTTCCAAAAATATGGCCATTTTCGTTAAATTTGCTCTCTTAAACGCCGCATAACGCTCAAGTAATATACTATATTTACTATTTGACCTTCTGGTAAGGATTCCAAGTGCACAACATCACGATAGTCAAAGAAAACAATCAACTTGATTTTGACTTTTCATCGACTTTGGCGTAGTTTTTGAACGCTTTTTACCACTTATAAGCACGTGTTTTTGATAAAGTCGAATCACCGTAAGCCTTCTGTGACATTTTAAGTGTCTCCGATCACGAAATTGCATTGGCGATGCAAAATTTTAGACAAACTCTTTGTTTGTTATTTTTGTCCATTATGAAATTAGATATAACTAAAAACAGCACTGTATTTAATCTAAATGACCGATGCAAATCAAACTCCGCGCCAAAATAAAAAATGTTGTGCAAATTTAAAAAAAAAAAAATGAATTGAAGCCATAAAAAATCATCCATTCCGGATACTTTTTTGACACAAAGTAGTTATGCTGGAAAATTAGGTAATTTATATTTTTATTTTATTGCATGAGTTCAGCAGACAGGGAGACGGCCCACCTAATGGTAAGCGGCTACCATCGCCTATGGACGTTTGCAACACCAAAGACGTTACAATTGTGCTGCTCTCTTGTCTCTCTCTGCTGTCTGGAACCAGGCCACTAATGCCAGAACACAACTGAAGGTTGTTATGGCGGCATACTCTAGACCAGGGGTGGTAGACATCCAGATGAGCAGATACCCTATCACCTGACTGTGGGTCGTATTGTCGCCTCTTACGACAGGCCGCAAGAAATGGTATTCTTTCTCCGTTCCTGCACGGAACAAGTTAGTTTTTGCGGGCTAAATTTTAAACGCATATGAGCGAACCTGCAGTATAGATGATCATAGAATATTACTTAGTGCAAAAAATTGTATACTTTCTGTTGTGCATACTTTCGAAATTTACACGACCAAAATCGCGAGGAAAAAATAAGTTGTTTATAACGAATAATATTGACCAATCGAAATATGTATATTTTTTTCCAATGTTGTGAATTTTGAAATGTTATTAGCGAAGGGTCAGGTAGTTCTTTGGAAAGTGTCCTTAGCAAATCGTCGTCTGCAGATTTCTCAAGTTCCTGTATGTGTTTCTCACGTACCATCGTTGCCCAGCCGACTGAATATGTGGAACATTGAACTGGTTTCAACTCAACTATCGGTTGATGTCTTAGAAATCTTTTCCTACTAACTCGATCATGCATTTAATAATTACGGTTAAATAAACATTTTGCATATTCGTTTCATATAGCGTTTAGTATTGTTTTGCTTCATTAGCATAAATCTCATCACACTTTGTGTTATTAGTAATAGTAATGTTAGCATCGACTTTCGAGACTTTATCTTTCTTCATATCTAACATCAATGATAACATGATAGTTCACGTTTGAAATTCAGTGAAAGTGAATTACTATAATATATCCGTTAGAGCAATCTCATGTAGCAGTTATAAACGGATTACAAACTCCATCTTAGCTAGTTATTACATAACTTTGTTTCAAATATATCCTGACGATGGACTTATAATGCGTATTTGACGCTTATCTTTTTGTGGATGTAGGTACATTTTTTGCAACATCCGTGGTTGCGTTCCGGGACGTATCTATTGTATAGAAGTCAAGGTGTTCTAGCTTGAAAGTACCTTACTAGATATGTACCTGGTAGAAAGGAAATAATCAAACAGTAATTCTAATTTGACACAACTATAACCCACTTTATAACAATGAAACTCGGGTGCCTAAGTAATCAATAACAATGATTGATTACTTAGGCACCCGAGTTTCATTGTTATAAAGTGGGTTTCAATAGTTGGGTAGCTACCACCACTGCATTATTTTTACTTACTTATTCTAAAATACATATTGTTTCAATTACCACGTACTGACAGTGTACACTTTTAGGAAACCAAGATTACTGTTGTGTGTTCCCCTACAATAGGAGTTTCCAGCAGTAGGACGTTTATAGCCGAAATTACTATTATTACCGTTAAATGTAGACAGGAATTGGAAACAGCATCTTAACGAACTTATAATGACAACCATAGTAAAAAAGATAATCCCAAGAAATCAGACTAATTTAAAGTAATAATTGTGATCAATCATTTTCATAACATTAATACGATTAATATCTGAAATGCCTACTGTAATACCCGTAAAATTATTTACGCAAACGTGGAAGTTGTTACGAAATTAAATTCACTTCTAAGCCATTTTTATGGTCGAATATTCCATTCATAACAGATAAAATCTGACGGCTACGTGTTATTATGTACATTTGTTAATTGTATAAATGTACCAATTAAACTAACGTCGAGGCGTATAGAATCGTTGTTTTTATCTTTAGTATTTTCCAGTTACTTACCACCATCTTGTTTTTGTTTTCACTTAATAATTATAAATGTGGTTTTTAAATTAGCATTCATTTTTTATTCTATGTGTACTAGAAAGCGTAATCAATTTATGCAATGTGAAAACTCTTATATGTTTTTAACTTTAGTTTTGTTTTAAAATGTTACTTATGGAATAGGAAAATATTTACTATAAAACATTCAGCAGTTTCTTGAAGTAATATTTCTACAATAATTAATTTATACCGCCAAGCGCAGAATACTACTTTACTTGGTCTTACAAAATAGCTCTATTGTTAAACATTAATCAATAGAACGTGACATTATTAACGCAATCTGGTGCTTGCAGAATAGATTCAATTTACTCTACCACTGCGTTCATGAACTAACACTATAAATACTATGTTGTAGCATGTTATACAATTTTATTCATTTTATAGGTATATCACTCTCTTTGTATTATATAAAAAATATCTCATTGTTGCTGGAACAGACAAAATTCATGATTAAATAATTTAGACTTCAAAAGAAGATGCACTTAATATTTGTAACAACCATGTTAATACTGTTCAAAAATAGAAATTGTACTGTAGTTAAGCAGAGCAATATGAAACCATTATGAAAATCAAACATTATCCAGGAAAAGCGGTCATGGAAGACCCGTGGCTGTCGATAAGTGACAGGACTATGGACTTGGTCTATGCGGCCAACTGGGTCGGTGCTAAGAATCTCACATCTTATAATGACAATGATGATTCTAAAACTAAATTTAATTCTATATCCCGAAGTAAATCTTGCAGGGACGTAGCTCGGACCACCGAAAAAGAATACGATAATAAGAAATATTCTCAAGAAGATAGCGGTTACTATAATGATGTTCCTAATGAAAATATATCTCAATTAGCTAAGTATCAACAGGATATAGAAGAAAAAACTAGAGCTAATAATAACCTGCTTATGCAAAACAAATTAAAACACAGTTATAGTTTTAAAGATATGCCTAACGGATATCGACCTTCGACGTTAAGACGTGTTAAACGTCGCAACTTTACCGAATGGGATATAGAAGCTTTTGGATCGAACAGCAAACAACCACCCGTTCCTCCGCAACGCAAGGATTCTTTAAAATATGCTCACCGTCAGCGAAGGGGTGAATCAAAGAAAAATTATTACCCATTACCTGACCCTGACCCAGTGCCGCCTGACCCTTCATCAGAATCCTATTATGAATACTATTCAAGAATAAGTCAACAGAACAATGACACCGACAGCGATAAGTTAAAACAAATCCAGAAAGACTCAAAAAAGGACGCCTCTACTCACAGTAACCATTCAACAGAAAATGGTAACACAATGTATCAATTGATAAATTCAATGGCTACATTAGACTTGACACCAATTAAGGTTAAAAATGGAAAACAGAACCAAGAAACGGATTGCGAACCGGAAGATTTAGGTTTGTACATGCGGCCTATTAACGAGTCGTTATCTACATGCGATCAACTTCCTACGCACACAACGCAACCAACAGACGATCGAAATGGACGTACTGAAGACACCAAGCATAACTTTCGTTCAAAATCACTAAGAGTCAAGAGTGAAGGACGAGCTCCGCTGCGTGCTTACCTCGATACCGTACTGCCAGAAAATGTATCGTACAGTGGTGTCACTGTCACCCAACCTAAAAGAAATCTATCGCCAAGTGAACAGCTGTCACTAATGCAGTACGAAATGTTTAACGGAAGTCAAAACCAAATCAACCCATTGATTGACAATGGGTTGCAATCAATTGATCTAGACAAAGAAAGTGATTATCGGACTACAAATGGGGTTACGAAACAAATCAAACGTGATACGTATGGGAAGTTATATAACACGGTAAGAGTGAAAAGTGATGATAGGTACGATAGGTTTAACGACATTATGTCTTTTGGGACGCCAAAAGAACGAATTAGTGAAGAACGAGTGATTAATGGTAACGGTGTTTATTCGAGAAGTGCTAAAAGTTCGTCAAGTGGTTCCGATTCGGATTTTTCGATACCGCGACCGAAACTAATAGTGCCTGTTCATACATATGGAATGAGGAAAAGGAGAACAGGAAATCTCTGCCAACGAGACAGCACAGCCACAGAGGCGTCACTGGACGCCGGAATTCTGCTAGATGTGACGCGTCTGGAAGACCAAGCCCAATCCATCGATAAATATCAGCGGAATGGAGACACAGGTAAAAAATTACAATACATAACACAAACTTTTCTGTTATCGTGCTTTTGTAAGTAATTTTATCACTGATATTGTTATTTATCTTGATGCTATTTTTGATCTCGCGTGAGTTAATGTTGATCGATGTACTTGTTTTATGGATACTTGTATACACGTTATGTCGACGAGACAGCTTCGAGGTCTTGCTGTGGATGACACGCTACATATGACGCAACATAAAATAACCGCTTGCCCACATGACTCAATGTTTGCGTTCAAGCGTAATAAAACTCATCATTACCTTAAAATTTGTTTCAACAACGTGTTATATGTGGATTTTAAATGACTGTTTTTCTTTTTTAGTTAGATGGTTAAAAATGACCAGTGGTTTGTTTTAACTATTCAGACTTTGAGCATAATGCGCAATCGAGCAAGCTATGGCTGTAAAATTACAACACACTCATTCCTTTATGAATGTAGGTGCGAATAACTTAGCATACGAAGTTACAGACTTGAATATTAATCAAGTTATGATTCATTTTGCCCTACATTCGTTATTAACGTGAAAGAAGAATACTAGGTATAAAAATTAGTAGTAAAAACATAACTCTGAAAAGATCCTAGACCCTACATAATTTGTGTCATAGGGAATTATTCTCTTGCGGTTTGACATTTTATTATTTAAAATAATATAACGTTAAAAGTAAATTATAAACTATACTATCTTTAAAAAACAAACTGTTAAACTAAAAGTTGATATTACTGACTAAAAGGCAAACTAAATACAAAAGGAGAAACATTATAAATAAAAAAACGGTCCCAAACGGCTGTTGATTATCGGAAATGATCCCAAAACGCTGGCAACGTTGCCACGTCGTATTGCAACGCTTATTCTTTAAACAAAATAAAATAAACGAAAATTTAAAACATTTAAATAGCTAAAACTTGACGGTGTCATTCATAAGTTTCTTTTTAACTCTTGATTGATTTGGTCTAAAAACTAAATTAACACTAAAGTACCTAAATAATTTTAATATTATTATTATGTTATGAAATTAAAGCTATGAAGAAATTAAAATACTTCAAAATAGTAAAATAAAAACTGTAAACATTGGTATAATATAAACTTTAACCCTTTTAAATGTATCTAAAGTGAATTGCCTTGAAACACTTTCGCTCAAGTTATCACGTTCCTAGTACAGATCGTAATATTTAATATCTCTGTCCATATAAATAATGGTACTGGAGCATGTTTTGAATTCATTTTGAATTATAAGTTAACATAATACAAGTGATATTTGACGTAAGTGATTCATGGCCAAGTCTAAATTTATAAATATGAAAGTAACTATTATATTTTTTGTCATTTTCACGACAAAATTAATTGAATTTTAATTAATTTTGGCAAGAAGATAGATTGTATCCTGGGCATGGGCGTATTTTCATTGTATTTTATCTCAAAAACTACTTAAGAGGATGAAAATGTATATGGGCAATCCAAAATTCCACACGCCAGGAACAAGAAAGTTCATGTTTACGCTTTTAATAATAAATACTTAGGTATTTAATAGGTACATGTTTCAGAGTTATTGTTGCGTTTTTTACTTTATTCAGGAAATAAATTGTAAGCCGGCGGTTGACAGCTAGTGTTTTACCACATTTACTGATGTACTGCTCAACGTTCTTCCACACATGGTTCCAGGGTATGTTTGTATAATTATGTTATCATCTCCAAAAAAGGAAGGTGAGTTTCATACATCCGTAATATCGATCTTTTCATGATGTTTTTCTTCATTATCACCACGTGATAATTAGTCATTTGTCCGTTATTCTAGTGCATTGCATTTCGCATAATTTACCAACAAAGTAATCATTAAATTAAATTTATTAATTAAATCGTGGTACCTTTGTGTCTAAGGTACTCTCTTCTCATTCTAATGAATTGGGTCTAAACATGGGCGTATGTACTTTTTACGGTTTTGGAAGTAAATATCCCCCCCACGTGTTGGATTTTATACAATAGTTATTAAGAAATATTGATAGGGCCTGATTATATGATAGATAACTTAAAGAATTATATGATTAAGAACGTATACTAAAATGGAAAAAGATACTGTGTCGACCTCAAATAGATCGGAAAATATAGGAAAGATGAATAGAAATTTTGTCATCCTAAAGAAAGCATGCGAAACCTTGTTAATGTCTAATTAATAACTTAATCAAATCTCTATCCGGTTTCACTGATCCGCTAAATAACAAGTCTATTTATAGAAACTTTCTTCTTAAACTTAAGAAATTTTCACGGTTGAATAATGCGCAGTTTACGTTTGCTAAAATCAAGTAATTGAATACAATTTTAAAAACAATTTCCTATTAATTAAATTTAAATTTTATAAAACTATTCACTAAAATAAAATTGCAATTGAAAATGAAAAGACGTGGATAGTTATCGTATAATTCAGTATAAATATTAGAAAAGGCTGAAAGGCGAACGTCTTCCCTTTACGAAGTCGCTCGCCCCAAAACCCCGGTAATGCTGTGAGGTAGTTTGAGCAAGAGTTTAAAGTGAAGTCCAATAAAATATACTCATTTTCTGTAAGAAAAATAATGAAAAAATTTCTATATGTGTGCGCAGTTCACATGCAATAGAAGTGAAACTTCAGAGAAAATACTCACATATTATAATTCTTCTCTAACTTTTGTATATATAAATATAATGCGTTTGGCCTACATCCGTCAACATCTTATAATCTATACTTACTAATATTATAAAGAGGTAAAGTTTGTGAATTTGTGACGTTGTAGGGGGTAATCTCTGGATCTACTAAACCGATTTGGATAATTCTTTCACCAGTGGAAAGCTAGAATATTCCTGAGTGACATAGGGTATATATGATTGTGATTAATAACAAGTAGTTTTTAATTTTTTTCTGATGCCCAGCGAAGTGGGCACGGGTCAGCTAGTTTAAAATAAACTTCTTAAGTATCACTTCAATTTTTCACTGTGTTAGTCTAAAAAATATTAGTTTTATTTCGGTCCTAATTGGACCTATGTTTAATCATCGGTCTTATTGACTCTCTAATCTGTGCTGCACAATGTAAAACTCGTATCTAATTTTCTCGCAGGCTTAGTCCTATAGATTTATGCGTTTATCTCTTTTTAATGTCGCTTTTTCGTTTCATCGAGTTTCAAATCACAACGATTCTAAAGAAGTTTCACTTTCATAAATAAAAAAATGCCCGTAATTCTTTTCCCATAGAAAATATTATAAAAAAAGACAACAAAAACTTAAAAAATAGCCTCGTCCTTGGACTACGAGATAGGAGGTGACATCCTAAAAAAAAGTATGAAAATACTACTCACCTATCTGAACTATTTTTTTTTGTTATCAGTTTCACTAAACCAATGTATAATTGGGTATAGATTGCCATTTTTCCAAATTTCGGCCATATAATGATGTAAAATCAATATAATCATTGAAAATCATGGTTGTGACATACTTCTTTTAGGCCGCCTTTTGTTTTGCCGTTAAATTATTGTATATATTCATTCTGTAATCCTTTATTTTGTGAACAATAAAGTGTTTTCTATTCTATTCTATCTTAGACGAAAGTATGGACAGATGGAACGGATAAAACTATAGCTAAGAGTTCTGACTATTTGGCTACGGGACCCTAAAAATAATTAGTTGCTTAATGCTAGAATTCTATTTACTCTTCACCAGCTGTAGCACCTTCAATGAACATTGTTAAATAAATCGGTAAACGCTTATGCAAGTTAATTTAACGGTACTCAAAATATTATTTAGATAAAAGAAAGTTCTTGTTCGATTTGTTATTCGCCTGAATTGATGTTAATTTTACTCTTAGTACACATTATTTGTGTTTCTTTTAGAAAAGTTATGTAAGAATAGTGTGTTATTAGTTTTTCCAATATCTCCCTAGACTCGTCTTTTTAAAAAGGGCGAAAATACATATTTTAAAGTAAGAAATGTTTTAGTTACATAGGTATTTATTAAACTAAAACATAATAAACTAATTCAACAAAGAAAACCTAACTTAGGGCCGATTTTTCAATCATCAGGTAAATATTACTAGTCGTATAAATTATAACTTCAAAATTATTCTATAGAATAATAAATATTATTATATAGAATAAATTTTATCTGGTGATTGAATAATTGGACCTTAGTTATATTATATTCTACCTGTAATCAAGACTATATGTACTGTACTGAACTTAGGTCACCGTCTGCTTTGGGTAAGGTGACCAGAAGGCTGACTACGTTTCCTCGCTGAATTGCCATACTGATTCATTGTCCGAGGTAGACACCAGCCCTATAATCACTTGAAGAGTTGTTGAGTCGTTTCGATAGCTCTCTGTAGAGGTTCATGGCCTCAAGACCTCGCGGTCCAAGAGTCTCAACACCACAAGGCACGGTTTATTTAAACATAAAGCACAATTCAGGAAATGTCTTAGTTTAAAAAAATTATTACGCTTCACATTTATTTTAAATAGATTAGTGAAGTGCCAAACCCTCTAACTCGTCTGAGACACGCGGAACGGTTATAGCGTAGCGTCCGTTGTTTAGAAATGATGAATTTAGATAGTAACAATGGAAAGTTTACTGTCTGATATTATTTGTGTTAATCTTACAGTAGTAATTCTAATATAGTATACGATAAAATTTATTGTAGCTATTAATTGGCAGCAGATGGCTGTGTAATAAATGCTTTTTTATACTAAAGTTATTACGCAGTCTTTAGTAACTTATAAAGTTTCGCGCAGAATTAAAATAATCATTAACAAGTACGGCAATTCGTGATTATAAAAGTTTGTCAACACACACGTTTGAATGATTAACAATACTAAAAATGTAACGGGACTGTTTTAGTATTTTTAAAGGACAATAGAGGACGTGTTGGACAATGACACAAAAAGCGGATATATGGCGCATCGAAATAACGTGACGGATTCATCATCAATATGAAAATTTAATGTTGCTCCACTTCGTTTTATATTGTTACTAAAACGTGTTAAAATCTGCATATATTGAATATTGGAATGTCCCTGTTCTGTCCCTGCTTGGGATAATTTTAGTATTAGTGACCGTTTCACGCAGATGTAGCGATAGGTTTAATGCGTTATTTGTGATGTGACATTATTATAATATAATAATAACAGCCCATAAACGTCCCACTGCTGGGCTCGGGCCTCCCACTATAGAGGAACGGACAGTATACTCGCCACGCTTGTCTAAGACAGCTTGGCAGGTTTGATACATCGGTTATCTCGATATGCAGGTTTCACGGCGACGTTTTCCTTCACCGTTGTTAGCACGTGGTAATTATAACAATATGTACATTAGGTCAGAAAACGGCCCAAGTAGTGCAAGTGTTCCGGCCAGGATTCGAACCCGCGCCCTTTGAGTTTGGGACGCATGCGCTAGCCACTACGCTACCACGATTTTTTGAATTTTTTATATTTGACATTATTATTAATTGTTAATGACATTAAACATGAACAGATAACCTACGTATATACACGAATGCGGCTAATCATTAAAGACGTTATTATTAACGCTATAAACAAGACGCATTTGGCCACAATCACAACACTAATAGGAACATAATAATAACAAATAATATGATGTAATTATAAAGCCGAGGTAGCTTAGTGGTTAACACTCTCACGTCTCAAATTTAAAAGACGCGTATTCGAAGCCTGGCCGGAAAACCATGCGTCACTTAGGCGTTTTCTGATCTAATATATATTGTTACAACTACTACGTGTTGGCGGCGAAAAAAAAAAATAGTGATGAAATGTGCACATTCAGATACCGACATGTCAAACGCGCCAAGCCGCTTGGATAAGCGTGGCTGGTATTTGCGTAAATATAGGTACATCATAGCTCTCTTAAAATATTTATGTACATTAATAATTAAGAAGCAACCTTTACCTTTCAGTGTGCAAAATTTATCATACTCATCTAACTCCGGTGGCTAAATGACCTAAAGTGATTCTTGGCCTCTGAAACGAGAGCACGCCACTTTCTTCTGGCTTGCACTGTGTGTTGCCAGTCGTAAGCTTCCACGCCGGGGCTTGGTTTCCCCGCGGTTGAAGAGGCCTTTGGGCCGTCGCCTACCAGGGTCTGCGAAATGGTCAGGCCAAATACTTGTGGCCCTGGCAATGAACACGGTTTTAGTGCATATGCTCGACTCGGGTGGAAATAGAATTTGTTGCTTGTGGTGCCAGTGCTACCTCAACGTGGCGCATCCCACACTCCCCTCCGCGTTTTCCTCGCGATAGATAGCCCTCAAACAGATTTCCCCTCTTTAAAAAAAGGTTAGCTTCCACCCTACATTTCTAACGATACTTAGGACGGCCAATCAGTCGCCAACCGACTGGTCGCCTTAAGTATGTACTTTTTTCACACTTCGATCCTTCTCCATACGTTCTATATAACCTTGCCAGCGGGGACGGTGAAATTTTATTTCTTCAATTATGTTGGGCTTGGCCACGAGAAGGCAGGATATTAGCTCATAAATTTCCCCTACATCTAAACTTGGAGTTCCCATTTTTTAGGAAAAGGGACGGCTTTTCCGCCGCGCTTAACTAACACGGATTCGCGGGCAATTACGCCGCGTGTCGCGATGTGTAGATTTCCCCACGATGTTTTATTTTCCTTTAAAACGTGGTAATTGTAACAATATGTACACATATGGAATAAAGTGCTAAAGCGGTATGAACTTCCCGGCCAAGTTTCGAGCTCATTTCTGAAATTAATCGATTATAATATATTGGTTTCTATGTATACCATGTTTCTATGTATATCTTGGTTTGTATGTATTAGTATCAATTAACACTTCTTAAAATATTTATATTAAAATTGTTGACCAATACAATAATTGTGTTTTGCTGGCATTTGATTACGTTACAAGTAATTAAATTTGGCGAGTGTACTCATTTTTGTATATATTGTAATAATTTTAGAGGTACACGTTCTGCATTTTGTGTAATCTCTCAAGAGCTGACATTAATACATAAATTCATAGATCGTTACTTCCGCACTAAGAAAATATAACGTAATTAAAATATACATTTTGACGTAAATTACTTAGAGTATGTAGTAGATATATTATGACGGCGTCATACACAGATTTTCGTCAGAATGTAATTTAATATAACACAGAGTTTTCATTCATAAAAAAATATTATTACAAAAATGAAATATATTTTATTGTTAATTAAATTACATCCTGTCTATGCATCACTCCGATAGTGAAGCACAAAGCAAATAGGCACTTACTTTTTATAAGTTAATTGTAACTACCTGTTCATTAACATTACGTTATACAACCGTAACACACTTCCACATGTTTAACTAGAAATTATTTTTGTTCAAGATACTCGTAATTGAGTTTATTAAAGTGGACCATCAGGTCGATAGTGCTTCTTCACGAATATTTTTGGAAAAATCCTAGTAGGCTGCAGTCTAGGATAAATGGGGCTTTTATGAGGGTATAATACCTAAGGTGGGTCTACTATTGCAGCTGACTATGTATTGCTATGCATGGACCGTTTCAGAAAATTCATATGTACTTGTGATAGGTCCTTTCCTTATGGAAAGAGGGTATCAAAATATGAAGATATTCATAAGAGAACCAAGTTTGCCGATACAGTTCATGAAATTTGGAAGGTAAAGTGGCAGTGAGCCTGTCGCATCTGTCGCAGGACCGATGATAGAGTAGACGCAAAGTTGCCAATAGGTGTGGAAAAGCGTCTGGATATATGGCATATTCTTGGCCTAGGGATAGATCCAGCAATAGATAGCGATTGACTGACGACAAGCTCACCCACGCTACAGACAACGGTATAAGGGAACTATTGCAAAGTGCTCTGAAGACATATACGTAATTATGTTAATGTACAATATGTTTTTTACAGTTCATTAATTTTTTTAAGTTATCATTTTATAGTAATTATATTTAATTACTGTATTACTTGTAATTATTAATTATAATTACCACCTTATTAATCTATACAATGGGCAAAATTCACATGTCTTTCTATGTTTTTCACACACTTATCAATTTCCTTTAATTTTTATGCCATTGTCATCATTATGACGCTACGCATAAAATCTTATATTGAAATTATAACGTCTATTAAATAGCAACACTTACAACACATTTATAGATAAAGAAACCCTGAAAACGTCAAAATTTTTGATATTTTAGTATTATAAATTAATTTTTTTCCCATTTCTGTGAGAATCAGTAGTAAATACCCATAGATAAAAATTATACAGTCGTTATTGTTGCTAATTAATATTTAAATTGGTTTGGTTTTAAAATAATAAAGGTTAACATGAAATATTATAATATTGTGTTATATTCAAATAGTTAAGGCTACGGTCAGCATAAAAGTAAACTAATACTTTTTATATATTTTTACAGGCAGGTACTCGATATGAAACTAATAATATTAAACGATATTAAAATATTATTTAACATAATTTTTATTACTAAATTGTTGATCCCTGTTTTGAAGAATGACGTTTGCTTTCTAATAGCACCTTTCCGATGGAAGTCAACGATATTCTGGTTGATTTAGTAACTAATTGAGCGGGAGTCATAATACTGCTCGGATTGCTATTGCACTCATTTTCGAAATATTTGTACAAATTATACGAAACTTCTTTAGTTTGGGGAGTCAAAAACTATTATTGTATATACTTTACATAAGTATATACAACAATAGTAAGTAATACGATACAATAATAGTAAGTAGTCAACGGCAAACCTTCTGCGCGCAGCTTATACCTATTATAATACACTATTTAGTATATACACATTCATTATGTATATATTTAGCAAAAAATGATATGTTAAGAACAATATATTTTTGTCTGTCAACAGAGGGCAGAGTGGAAGTATCAAGAGAGAACAAAATCCTCAGCACCATGGCACCTGGCAAGGTGTTTGGAGAGCTGGCCATCCTTTACAATTGCAAGCGAACAGCGACTATCAAAGCAGCGACCGATTGCCGGCTATGGGCCATCGAGCGACAATGCTTCCAGACGATTATGATGCGTACTGGACTCATCCGCCAAGCTGAGTACACGGACTTCCTGAAGAGGTAAGCTTACTATAAAAGCTAAGTTACATCTATCTATAGTTATTTTTATCAGGTAGGCAAAATAGCCTACCTCTTTCTCTAAGGAGTGACTTCTTCCAGAAACGACATTGGCCAGATTTAATAGACATAGCAGACAAGTTAATACGCTGGTCTGCTGTACTGTCTATTAAATCTGGCTAATGTCGTTTCTGGAAGAAGTCATTCCTTAAAGAAAAAACCACAAATTGAACAACTTTTTTTTAATTTATACAAATTGATGTATTAGGAACTAAATTCTTATTTGTGGTTCCTTAACTCCAAAATTAGTATCAACTGTATCTTTGAAGTTAATATTCTTTACTACATTGTCTTATAATAACAAAAGTTAGTGCTTACTAAATGTTTGCATTTGTGTATGTTTGTAATGAATAAATGAATCAATGAATCTTGAATGAATCTTTGTAGAAATACAGGTAATAGTTGTACAAAAGATGGTAAACAAAGTCAATTGGTCTCACTGTATTTGACCTAAAAATGGTCATACAAATATTTGGGTACATGTTAATTTAAAAAATTATAACATTTTTAAATTTATAAACATAGTTTGATTAATTATATATTAAATACAGAGATAAAAGAATGTCAAAAATATAGAATAAATCAGATGTCTAAAAATATAAATATAATCATTTACCTAATAAAATCCCTAATGTCATAAAAACACTTTTCCATCAGCCATGAATGTCATTTTATTTAAATTTTCTTTTTGGCAATTGTCTTATTGATATGGGTATCGAATTAAAGACTTTTATGATCATCACTTGGCAGTTTTTTCATTTTACGTAGTGTTGCAGTTAGGTGTTACTAATGTAGTGGGATCTCTAAATTTTACTTTAGAACTAACGCTATCAGAATATTTATCAAACATTAATGGATTGTCTTTCACAAAAATTCCTATTTGTAATATAATATACATAAACTAGACAACGTGAGTACCTTTAATTTTCTAAAAATTGTATTTGTATCTGCGTGTGTATTTGTATGTGTATGAATGTGGTGTTGAGCGAATGGTGTGTTTACTCTTCATTTTTTTATCGTGGTATAGGTTCGCGTTTGATAGCTATCTCACCTGATATTAAGTGAAGATGCGATCTAAGATGGAGTACGCTTACCTAGTAGATACTTATTCACTCGTGACTTCAAGATCATTGGTTTGTATGAATCGGAGAACATACCATCCATCCTTGCCGTAAGAATTCTCCGTTTCGTTATAATTGAAAGTTAAAAGCCAAGATTTCAATTTGTGCTTTATTTTAATTTTTTGCTTCGGGTGCTAACCTAAGTACGCCTCTTTTATGTTCTCTTTCTTTTTTATTGTTTAGGGCACAAACAAAAGTCTTGAATTATTGGTTTACTCCTGGTTTAATATTCTGAATTATTTTTTCCCTATAATAGGAACATACCAAATGTAAGAAATATGCACTTTAAACTACTTTGGCTATAAAAACTTTAATCTGCGATTTCTCAAATTATAAACATTTTGCCACTATGCAATTTAATTAGAATATGTACAGTAGTCATACAACTGACGGTTAGCTCACTATGATCGTAACTAAATTCTTATATTAAGGCTCTTGAAGGTCAAGTTTCTTCGGAATTTATGCTTCGTGCTCAACTGCTATTATTTTACGACCCAAAAGGAAGGCCTTGCCTTTAGTATTCCATATCATGTTTCTTTGTTTTATTATTTTAAAGTTAGGTAGTAAGTAAAGTAATTAATATTGGTGTTGTTATATTTCTTGCTTGTGTCAATCTTTGTGCCCAATTATTTCGATAACTTACTATTGTTTTTACTGTTAAAAAGTTCTAACAAAAAAGAAATCGACTCCAAGAGCTACTCTAAAAACTTCGTTTAAAAAACCGACTTCAATAACTAAAAAGTATAAAATAACTTAATAAAGATTTTTGACTAAGAATTTATTTAGTTTATTAAGAGACAAAATAATATAGTATTTCTACATCTTGAAGTCGGTGCCGAGCAAACCATAAAAATTACCATATACACTGTTATAACAACAAAATGTTGCAAAATATTCTAATTTTCATGGTTCACTTGGCACCGACTTCAAGATGTAGAAAAATTTATATTATTTTGTCTCTTAATAAACTAAATAAATTCTTAGTCAAAAATCTTTATTACGTTATTTTATACTTTTAGTTATATAATATTTTAGTATATAGTATATAGTAGATATTGAAGTCGGTTTTTTTAAAGAAAGTTTTTTTATTTGTTGCTTTTTAGTGTCTAGCTATGGGTAAGCCTACGAAAGGTGCCGCGCGCCTTAAAAAATATAGGTCCCAAGAAACGGGAACGGAAAATTTTCATAAAATGAAAACTACCGGGCCAAACTATCTTAAATTTTTAGGGGACATGGCAACTATTCCGCATCAAACTAAAAAAGAATCACGTAAATCGGATCATAAATCTCAGCGTAATCGGTGTACATACATAAAAATAAAAAATACCAATCCCATTGAGAACCTCCTCCTTTTTGAAGTCGGTTAAAAAGGCAAAAGATAAATATTTCCATAACATCTTAAAATCGGTGCGAAGAAAAATAAAAGTTACTAATATTTTGATTATTTGTTGTTTTTTGTTGTACTCGAGAGTCTCGAGACCGACTTCAAGATGCTGGCATTTTTTCTTTTTTGCTGTTTACAAGTTACTCTTTTCTAGATTTTTTTTATTTTCCACTTTATGTTATCCAATAACAATAAAATTTATACGAAATTATCCTGAATCTATACTGAATCCAACGTAAAAAAATATAAAATTCGATTTAAAAAAAGTTATGGTTGAAAATATATGTATTTATACTCCTTTTATTAAATCAGTTAAAAGCGACCATATGAAGAATTCACATTTCAAGTAAAAGTTCTATAACAAAGATTGACCAAAGGAAGGTTCACAATGTTGCGGGCTATAACTTATAAATTCACTAGGCATTGCATATTACAAAGCAGTAATGTAATTGTGTACTATATATTGTGAATTTAATAATCCGTTCAGAATTTATCGATGGTTTGTAGTCTTACTAATAAGATTATAATCTTGCGGTTCGTAAAAACATTCCTCTGACAGATGGATGTAACGAAATTAATAACAGTTTCTATATTATCATTTGGATACGGAACTAAAGGTAGTCTCATTTCTTATGGCCGGTTTCTATATCTTACTATGCACATTCACACTTACATTCACTTGGCTTACCGTCGGTTGAATCTGACATTACTTCTATGGAGCCTAAGCCAAATTTTAACTGATAGGCAAATAAGTGATTGATTGAGAGATTGTCTTTAATTGATTATTTTGAGAAATTGTTTCCAAATAAATTTTCTAAAATAACTTACTAAGCTCATTAAATAAAGAAAACAATTTGATTGTTCTTCTATGCCTATAAATTTAAAGTTTATTTCAATCGGCCGTTTTAAATATCACTTTCTACATTTTATTGGTATTTGTTTTTTATCATAATTATAAAAAAAAATCTTGTTTTTCTATAAATATATGTAGAGAAAGTGGACCCTGATAATTATATTATTGACCCTGGTTCTTAGTTTTACCATATAAGTCGATTGATAATAAAAATGACGCAAAAAATACTTCGCTTTCTCCCAGTCAATTGGGTTTGGCACAATAATAATCTTTTTCTTCCCTTGTTTTATTATGTAATACTTCACACAATCCACCCATCTTGACGGCCTCTGTGGTTGAGTGGTCTAAGTCATTGCCGGCTTACCTGACTGCAACGTAGAGGCTCCGGGTTCGATTCCTGGTGAGGTAAATTTCGGAAACGAATTTTCTCAGCTATTTACTACAGTCTGGGTGTCTAGAAATCGGCCTCAGAGTAATTCGTTGTATATTAACATAACACAAGCGTAACATGCTTAATTTAGGGATATACAATATGTATGTTTGTCTGTCAATGATTATTTATTTGTTATTATCTTTTTTTGGTTTACCTGTTATAACTATATACATATATACAATAAACAAATGTATTATGTTTATGAACAATATTGCAAGCGAAATCACTTCATGTACCACAGGATACAAATATCGCCCGGAAATTAGTATTTTCATCATGTCAGTTGATTGTAAGTTACAATAAATACTAAGACACTTTTTAGTACAAAATTCTACTATGTGTTTTTCTGATGACTTGCCTTATTTATTTTGTTATATTTAATGTTCTTCTTAAGTCAAGTCATTTACATTGTAGTGCATACAAATAAAATAAAATTTATTCTTTTATCATAGCCATTATTTAAAATGAAAAATCATTGTTGAATACTTAAAGTGAATGCTGTATTGTACAAAATGCAGTATCATGTTACACAAATTCTAAGCGAAAATAATTTATTAGTATGTCTTAGATGAAATATATCAACATAGATGCAATTCGAAGAATACTTGAATAGATTCAAATAAGAATTTGCTAGTGTTGAAAGTTAACACCGTTTACAATGTATTTTTAATCGTCATAATGCTTTTGAACCGTGTAATACAAATATTGCAGTAACTGTCGAAATATTAAACGTGTTTATGATAAGAATGGAAGTTTCCAATGTGAAGGAGGGATTTATATCTATACAAATAAATGAAATTAAAGTGTCTGTTCGTCATGTCAAAATAACATCTCCTCTTTGTTTCTTGTTGTTAATCTCAACATCTGTCATTGCCAACATTACAATTTTATTTTTTCACGTTTCTATCTGTACATACAAATAAATAAAATTAAGTGTTTGTTTGTTACGACAGAATAATAGCTTCTTACTAAATTTATATAAAAGTATATACGGTACTTATATCAAAAATCAATTTTTATTATTTTTGTCTATCTGTTTGTTCGCCGCTAATCTCTGAAACGGCTAGACCGATTTTGACGGGCCTTTCACTAGCAGATAGCCGATGCTATAAGGAGTAACTTATGCTACTATTGAAATTAAGGTACCGCGAAAAAAAATCCCACGCGGACGAGGTTGCGGGTAATAGCTAAGAGTTGTATGTAAGAGTTGTGATATGTGAAATGAAATAGTATACTAATTACAGACTATATAACACTTACTTACTTATATATCTGACGGCCTCTGTGGTTGAGCGGGCTAAGCCGTTGCCGGCCTACCTCACTATAACGCAGAGGTTCCGGGTTCGATTCCTGGTATAGTAAATTTCGGAAACGTATTCTCTTCGTTATTTACTATGGTCTGGGTGTCTGGGATCGGCCCCAGAGTAATAGTTTGTATATTACCCATAACACAAGCGTAACTTGCTTAATTTGGGGATATACAATATGTGTGTTTGTCTGCCGATTATTATTATTATTATATTGTTACAGTTATTTAGTAGCATAGTTGTCTTGTCATGTTTCTTTTTAAAATTAATAATTAATTTTGTTATGTACCCTCTTATTTCTAAACGACACAATCGGCCATTTCCTTAATTGAATAATAATGTTATAATTTTATTTATTCGTTGATTAGCGCCTGTTTTGTAGAGAGTAAGTAGTTCTCTATAATTTAACATAATTTAATGTAATAACATTTATCTCTAATATTATGGCAATTGTGTACAGATTATAATTCAAAATATCTCAATTGTCAATATAGACGGTATTTACTACATTTTATTTTCGTGTTGGCAGACGCGATAGATTTATACTGTGTTCGGTTTATTTTATTACATGTAAAACTTTAAGTATAATTTTATATAATATCTTATATAAAATATTATCTAAAATTTCCAAACCATAATGTATTAAATTCTTCGTTGTTCATAACCCTTTAATTAAAATGGTTTATCAATGACTTCAATCCGCTATCGGTTGTGTCAATTTGCTAAGTTTATTATACTGAAAAATTGTTGTAGGGATGGCGAGGTGTTCTAAAAATGCTTGTCGAGTGTGAAGTCAGTGGATGACATGTATGTAAGCCGTAAGGTTCTCCGATTATAAGTATTGTGACCAGTTGCTGTTATTTTATTACCATAAACCCTTCTGAGTTGTTGCCAGTATTACAATATTGTTACGAGTTACGGGACTCGAATTAAAATGCCGTTTGGAATCACTATAGAATTTTTATTAATACAAACACGTATAACACAGGTACAAATATAACTGGACACAACCAGTACAAACGTAATACATGATTCAATAACATGCGAAAAGTCCGTCACTATATAGCTAATCGAATGTACACACGTCTTGTCTCGCTTGTGACCATCGCTTGACTGCCGATCTCTCCATTGGGCATTGCTATATACTGCACCGATACAATATGTCTGCCCGCCCGCGTAGATCGAATTTATTAGAAATATGCCTGCGAACGGCCATAAACGAGTACAATACACAATAAGCTGTTTTATGGCAGGCAGGTGTGCATCCACTTTTGTCGGCGTATAACAATATGTATATTTAAGGTACAATCAGTCGGTTAACAAGTATCCGAGTTTTCATATGGACTATAATAAAAGTATTTAATTTAAACTAACGTAAGATTATGTCTAAAGACCAGTTTGCATATTTTTTTTTTGCTATGTTGACTATGATTCCTTCTGCTTTCAAGACACATGATTAGATTCTGCTTATGTTCTATGGGAAACGGGGAGTATTATATAGACAAGGCATAATAGAAGCTAGAAACGGAAATATGGTTGGTCACTAAATACATATTAAACAAATAATAGAATGATGTTATTGATGGGTCTTTTTTTCTTTAGTTAGAGAGAAGTGGGACAATAAAATCAAGAAGTTTATTCACGGCACATAATAAAGAGGCCAAACATCTGGCAATAGACAGTAGTAAAGACTTCACAGACAAGATCGCTAGGCTTCTTACTTCCAAAATGTCATAGTCATATACAGTAAAATTTATGGACGATAACGTTCCAACCGGTATTCCTAATTAGACTCCAATCAAGTCCGTTTTTGTAAATAAGAGGTGACTGCACTTTATATCTTCTTTATGCACAAAAGTAACAAAATGTACCGTAAACTTTTCAAATTTTTCAAAAACATCAACCTATATTTAGTGACTTTATTTTGGTTTTTCTTCTCCTAATAAGACGTTGTTTGTAATAACCAGGCCGATAACCTCATTGACGTTGGGAGTATTTTGTGTTGAAAGAGGAGCATGTTGTCCGTTTGTTTCAGACATGTGGGATTCTTACGTCAATCACTGTTGACGTTGTGGCCTATTTATTTATCATTAAATGGACTTGCTCGACTTTAATCTTTGCTTTTTACCAACAAGTGGTTTTGTTTATGACCGACTATTACAATATAGGGCAAATGTATTCTAGAGTTATTCTTGATAGAACTCCTAGTTGTCGTTGGGACATTACCTATTTTGTATCCAGGACTACTTGATACAGACCTTCGATATCTATAATTTTTATTGCTTTTAAACATAATTGCGTTAGTAATAATAATCTTATACATGTGTTCTATTATGATGTATGTATATGGTAATAACTATAATGGCGGGGATTTAAAGATATTTTCCACCCCAGTAGAGTAGCTACATTCATCCACCACAAAGTAAATAAAGAATGAAAACAAGATATCTGTTAGTTGTACAAATATTTTGTTGAATATTGAGATGACTGCCTTACCCTTACGATATCCGTGATGTCAAATATTTAAAAAATTCAATCGTCCAAAATAAATGTAATAATTTTGCATTTGATAAAGTCAATATCGAAGAACCTTGACACTACAATTCAAATTCAATGACATTATAACAACTTCCTCAATAAAATTTGATATTTCTGCAACTCGACGTCACTTAAGTCAAACAAGAAACAGTATTGTGTAATCTTGTCTTGTTAATTCACATTTAAACAAAGATATTAATTAAAATGAGACCACGTAGAGTATCAATGGCAGTTGCAAACATTTTGTACACGTTTGCCTTAACAATGATAAGAATCTCAACATGGAAAGTAGATAGTAGTACAATTAGTGATACATTCTTGTAATTTCATTTCAATATATTTTACAGTTTCAACATCTGACGAAACTTTATGCCCTCACTTTGGTGTCCCCAATAAATACATTAGAAATAGCAAGTATGTCAACATATATATTTTTATTATTAAAACGGGCTTTAGTAATATTTACTGTATTATTCATATTGAGTTAGAGTAAGTTTGTAAGTTTATTTAAGAACCTTAAAGAAGCCTATAAACTTACTCTAACTCAATGTGAATAAGACCGTTAAAATTTAAAGTTGTTCAATGTCATTGAGTTTTATACAAACTACTCAATTCATTCTCATAGTGCGATTGAGGATGACTTCATAATATGAACATAAACACAACGCAAATATAAATTTGCGTTGTGTTTAAGGGAAATCTCAATTTGCAAATACAATTCGCCATGGATACTTGTTTAGTTTTTTTTATAAATTAGCAATCGATTACTTACAACATAATGTAAGAAATTACCATCATTCTTAATTCTCGAAATTACGTTCAACTTTAGAATTCTCCAAGGAATGCTATCTTGTGGTATATACAAGTAATTTTTTGTTAAAGATTTCTCTCAGCTTTATGCATAATCAATAAATTTCTTATTATAATTCGTTAACAAAAAATATATGTATTTTGATCTTAACCTAAGCAACGTGACCTATTCTTAACAAACAAATTTTCAGAATGATATACGGTTTACTGCATGCATATTCAATATGCAATTGAATGAATATATTTAATACTATTGTAAGTATTGTTCAAGGATGCTCATGGCGATATATGCGGAAGACGGTACTTCCCTACATTTCGTATGAACTGAACAGTTTACGATTAGCATAATCCTTTTCAATTCATACGACGTCTGTTGTATTATCTTCATGTATTCATGTAAATATGCAAATGAATGAATGCTTTTCATAGTTTCCGTGTTCATTTAAATAATTAAAGTTATATTATGTTCAATTAAAGTTATATTTAGCTTGTCTGCGATAAACTCTTGACCCAATAATATCAAGTGTCTCTTGATTCAGAGCTTAGGAGATATTTGTAGTCGTCGTAATTATGAAAACAAAGGCGTTATTATACATAGTAATTTTATTGTATATGTTTTATTTTTCTGCATATGTAGATTACGTATCTATTTAAGAAAACACTGAACCCTAAATACCCGTGTTAGTTAAAAGTAAGAATCATATTTTTTAAATCTTAAAACACACGCAGAATGAAAGTATTTTCAAAATCTATTTCTATATTTTAGATCTAGGAAACAGTAGGTGTTTTAGTTTTGGGTTATGTATTTGGTCGTATCACTTTATAATCAATTCTAAATCAGTTATTTTTCTTTTACATTACTTTTTGAATTTCATAGTTAAAATAACAGAAATAAGACAAGTGATAAGTTGTAATTTCACATCTGTCTAATAATGCTACTCTTTTGAACCAATTGTTAAAAGTACCATTGCCAAACATGCAGTGGAGAATGTCCAGTACTCCGCATTCGGACTCTACCGACCAACAAAAATAAATCCTCAAGGAGGCTATGATACGTTTTGTAATATGTCAACGAATAGTGCCTTAGTTGAAATCATTTAAGACACTAATTATTATTATAAACGCGGTGACAGTCCACGACTAGTAAAAGTTTATGATTTTAGTCTTACTTTCATGGTTTTGATAGTAATACTTAGAGGGCGGCAACGCGTTAGTGCCGTTAGCCTGATCTTGTAAACTTTCATACGCGACGGTAACCGCTTTCCATAAGATGGGCCGTCTGTTTGTTTGTCTGCTTCAGTAAAAAAAACTTTAAATACACGGTCACGTAATGATGTACATGTAAATAAGTAATTTTGAATACATATAACATTGGGGGCCTAAGGCGCTCAAGCTTTATCGAGACATAGCCAAACGTCTGTTGAACGTCTCATGTGACCAAAAGACGGGTCTATACCTCGGGCAACGCATTAGATATTCGTCGATATTTTTATTTTAACCGAATGTTCGGCCGAAGTTCGTTTTCGGTTCAAACCAAATTCGGCCCTTTCGAGTCTTTTGGGCACGTTTTCAACTGACAGCGGTCTGTTACTAGATTTTATAGGTTAATTTTAATTTGTATATATAGTATATTTTTACATGAAAATGATATATTCGCCATAATACGAACGAGTTTAAGTTAGAAGATAAAAAAGAAACCAAACCTTCATACTGCAGACAATACCAATGATTTATAAAGCGAGGTCATAGTTGAAGTGTATGGAAATGCAGTCTTGTCTTATAAATACAAAATGTCGTCTGGTTCTGACATGACCGATGACTAAGGATGTTGACCTCAGAGACTTATGCAAATGCAATGGGCGTGCAATGGCCCATTCTTCTGCTTTCGTTCGACAGCTTTACCATACGCCTTTATGATAGTCTACTCATATTTGCATAAAGGAAATTGATATTGACTGTATAATTTAAAAGAATATGCTAGTTATTACTAGCATATTCTTGAAAGTCATTGACGAGGAAAATGACATTAATTGTTTCTATAAATACAATTATTAACAAAGTGGGCATGGCATATAGTTAAAACTTACTGTATTTTTTCTTATCATCGTCTGCATTCTCGGAAATATATATCACTAGAGTTTTTAAACAACTCGACAAGGGTCAAACCCTAGTGCGTGCCTCTGGTTTAAAGATCAAGCATTAATACAGGTTACATTGTATTAAATTTTTATGATAGTGCTATTTGCCCCCGGAGTATTCACTTCATTTTATATCGCAAACCATCCCATCTCCCGGGATGAAAAATAACAACGAGTATGTCCATTTTCGGTATTATAACTACATACGTACAAAATTACAGTAAAACCGATCTAGTACTACAGTAGTTTTTCCGTGAAAGTTTAACAGATAGACCGAATCACTGTCGCATTTTTTTATAGATGATGATTTTTTTTATATCTATGAACTATTAGATAAATAATTGGCCTTCCACACAAACTGTCATCCCCTGTTGAAACCCTTTCTAGTTTTATTTTTGCCATAAAAGTAGCAGCCTGTGTGTCAAGTCTCGTCTATCATCTGTAAACTACAAAACAGCAAAAATTACGAAAATGATCTAACTGACCAATGTGAACAAAACACCAAAACGGTCAAAATAACAAAAATGAGATCACAAAAAAAACAAAAACTTGCTGAGATAACCTTTACATATCGTTATTACCGGAAAATATTCCATTTTTCGGAATAAAAAGTATCCTATGTTCGTCCTCGACATCGAAAGTATATATTATATACTGAGTTTCAGCCATATCGGTCCAGTAGTTTTTCCGTGAAAGCGTAACAGACAGACAGACATACTTACTTTCGCATTTTAATATTAATAGGGATTGACCTATCCTATAGATAAACAGTATGTTATAGTTATTTATTTGAAGTACTTCGCTAGCATAATGTTATGCATATCTCACGGAAAATATTTTTTTCTACTTTAAAAAGTCACATGTGTTGGTCCGCGTTATCGAAAGTACATATATACCAAATTTTATGACATGTTCATTCCCAAAACCATAAAAGAAGAATCAATAAAAATTAAGGATGGGCCGAATATGGTTGGAACCGAATACGAATTTCGGCCGAACATTCGGTTAAAATAAAAATATCGACCGAACTTCCGTTCAATTTCGCCGCGCTTTCTTGAAAGCAACACGTTGTGACTTGATAATGCCGAATCTTTGGCGTTTTTCGAAGTCTCTATTAATAAGACCGTTATTGTTTGATTTGTAAAAAAGTGATTTCAATCAAAATAAAGTTGTAATTGCTGATGTCCGTTAGAATTTTTTTTTTTAAATTCAAGTAACGCATTATAATTAAGTAGTTACTCTAGTTACTGATGAGATTTTCAAAAAATTAGAAGAATACTATGTTTATTTCATTTTTGTTTTAATTTGATGTATATTTAATTAGGCAAAGATTTATAAGGTTCTTCTATTAAGAAGAACTAATTTAATTTTCATCACATTGCAAGTTAAAGTTTTACATGTTTCTAACTAAAATAAATGACCATGAATATATAATGGCCTAATTTTATTTTACGTTTATGATAGATATGATTTCTATTAATTTCAGTCAAAATAGTGCAAGTAGATATTTTACTTTTTCTTGTACCAAATGTTCGGCATTTAAAACCGATTTTCGGTCGAATTCCGAAGCTCGGCTCAAGCTGCCGAAATTCGGTTAAACCGAATGTAAAACGAATTTCGACCCATCCCTGATAAAAATATAACATTTAAACCAAGTCACTTTTATATTTATATAAGGACATAAAGTGACCACCCAGCTTATCAATATTAAATATCAAAATGATTTATCTCAAAGGGTAGATCAACATATTATACATCTTAAGACTGATCTTAAAATGATCCGTTACCTATGAAACAAAAAAAAACTAATAATATCAGCCCATAAACATGACAGGTTTCGTACATTGGTAATCTCAATGTGCAGCTTTGTTCACCATGTTTTCTTTTACCATCGTTACCAAAGTATGGGGTTGAAGTCGACCTATAATACCGTTGACTTATTTTTCTGTACACCATCCATCAGAGTCAAACCTTACACGTAAAACGTGACACTTAAGATGAATATCTCTATGCAGCTTACACTCGGCGCTGCAAAAAGATCAATTGAAGAGACTAGTGAATGCTAATGACAAGTCTAAAGATAGAACTGATAATAGCATTATGTTGCTCTTCAAAGCTCGAAAGCAGACAGGTGGTAAGAAAAATGCCGATACAATGCGACTCTCGTAAACAGTACTCTGTAGGAATGGTAACTTTACTCGACTAGTAAATAATAAAATATATATTAAAGTCAAAGTTTTCAAGTTTCAAATAGCACTGTATGGCTGACAAATCCATAAAACGTAATTTTTAGCGTTATCGTAAACTTTCCTACGAAATATTAATTTTAGTTATATAAAAATACTAGGATTTGCTCGCGACGTCGTCCACGCTTGACTTGAAATTCTCGTGGAATTCCCAGGACACCAAGTATAGCACCATTTAAAAAAATAATATAAGCTATCGTTTTAGTGGAAATTGTGTCGGAATAAGCAAATTTTTATGAATCTGAACAACTTCAAACCGCTCCCGGGAAAATTCCCGCGAGATTCCCGCGATAAAAAAATATTACACGTTTTATTACATTAAAGGGTTTCTAAGTAAAAACTGCCCACCGCGTCGTTTTCTACTTTTACTATGAGGATCGCTTTGTTATCAAATAAAAATAATTCACCCAAATTTTCAGCTTTTTATCTTAAGTATTTTCGAGTTTTTTTGAAAAACCTATTTTTCTGTTATTATTTTTTTTCAACAGTAAAATTACTATTAATTAACTCATATTGAATTTTTTACCAATACTTTGGATCAAAAGGCATAAAAAGCCGATTTTTAAAAAATGAAATAAAACTAAAATATTTTTATCTCGAGTTTTTGAATACTATCACCATTTCTTTTTTCAAAATATGTGTTTTACAATCCTTTTTGCAATTCCTTTTACATTCCTACTCAAGAATTTTTTTAAAAATTTTGAAGTGTGGGAACAGTGTCAAAAAAAATATAAACTGATTTTTTTTCATAACTTTGTGTTCTATCGAACTGATTATTCATTTGATTTTTAACTCAAAACACATACCTCTTCGAAACCACGTTAAAATAATAACTTTCTTTACTTTTGTTCCAAATATTATTATTTTTTTCTATACGGTTAAGAATAATTTTTTGGTGTTAATATATTCGATAGAAATTACTGATTCTAAAATAAATTCCCAATTCTGTAAATACTGTGTAGTGCCTCAATATGAATGTACTACCATTCAAACTTTTAACTAACTACCTGTTGCGGCTCAGCGACCCAAAATAAGTCCAGAATCGAAGATGTTTGTATACAGAGGTCGGTATCACTTATTCAAAGAATCTTCTCCAAGCAACTCAAGATAAAACGAACGAGGTAACCTACTTGTTTTATTTACCGCAGTTTGATTTGGTTCGTGTTTGAATCGGTCAATAAACTTTTCTGGCTCAGAGTATTTGAAATGCAGCCAAAAATAATGAGTACATCTTTCATTTAAAATAATCAATTATTTTTGTTTCAACGACGCGTTAATGCACATTAAAAAATTCGATATATATATATATACATTTTTTAGCCTTGAAAGTGATCACTACGAAACAACATTAATATAGATTAATTTGATAGAGAAGGGGGATGATAGTGGTGTAACGAATATTCGAATGTATGTTCGCATTTGCATGAAATTATGCAAATGCATTACAAATTTCTTTTAAGAAATTATTTATGAAATGTTAATTCAATTGTTAATATTTACAATATTCATATATAACTGTAAAAAGTCTTAATGTTACAAATATAAAAATACTGAGCATGTAATCAGCTTAATATATGTTCATATTTTAAATATAATAGCAGCTATAACTCATCTGAGTCAGCCCGTGATCATCGTCATGAAAAATCACATTAAACAGGTACTTCGAACTCTTTTAGCGCCGTATTTAAACACTGTACGCACAATCAATATTCGCAGTGGCATTCCTATCAGTGAATGTGAAATATATTCGTTACATCATTTACGTAGCAGGTATCCAATATATATTTATATATGATTGAATAATATACTTTAGGAAAGTATCGTAACATTTAAATATGTGAAACATGATACACAATTACTTTTGTTTACAAAAGTACTTAATTCATTATTTTTAATAAATTTATGGTATGCCTTGGAGTAGATAGTACAGTAACGAGTATTCAAATCCAAAAGATTTTATTCAAAATAAGTTCCACTAGAGAGCACTTTTTGAAGGCCATACACATAAGTTAAAATTTAATTTTACTTCTCGGTCTATGTACACCGCTTCACAACGTGTTATTGCTGTTAAGGAGAAGAAGCATCAATAAATTCCCCAGCAACACTTAAGTAGAAACTTTGGTGATTGTAAAGATTGATACCTAAGTAGAAAATTTTCCTGATTATTATGCTTTCTAACGAAACTGTTGTCAACTGAATTGCTTCACCGAGACTCGTGCGCAAAATTTGCGAAATGCTTACAAACGGCCCCGTCACGTCCAGTCTCATGACATTTTGAGATCTTTATCCTTTCACCGTAAACACCGGTATGGGTACAATGGTCACCTTAAATAGGACTGACGTTATTTGTATTCTATGTGTCTTGCCGATGATATTGTACTTACACATATATTTGGAATATCAGGCCATAAACGCCCCACTGTTATTCTCCCCGTTTTACGGGAAAGGGCAGTAGTTCTGTTCCGGCATTAGTGGCCATGTCCCAGTCTCTGTTTAGAGAGCAGCAGTGCATTTGGTGGTGCAAATATCCATAGGTGATGGTAACCGCTTTCCATCAGGTGGGCCGTTTGCCTGTCTGCTGAACTCATACAATAAAAAAGTGCACCTACCACGCTTCACCGTCAGACGAGGTAATTGTAACAATACATACTTTAATAGAACTACCTATATGCATGTTTTCTAGCCAGTATTTGAAACCATGTTACCTTGGGCTGTACTTTTTTTATTACAAAGACAGACGGCCCACCTAATGGAAAGTGGCCACCGTCGCCCGCAGACGCTTGCAACGCCAGGAGCGAAGCTAAAGCATTGCCAGACTTAAGGATAGGCGGTGGAATAGGGGAAATTGGGCCTCTGGAACTCTCACTCATCGAACGAAACATGTATAGCTCTAGGCTAACCGTTTCACGCCGATATTCTCTAAGAGCATGGTATCACACCGATCGACCCGGCTCTACAAGCTATAATCAAGATAATGATTCCAGCATGACTCTACGACGTTAAAATTCATACATACATGCGTGGCTTTTGTACCATTGAAGTAATTGTATTAATGAAACTGTTACTATGAATTAAACTCTAAAGTTCCAACAGTCTTAACAGTGATGCATAAATCTTGACATAAGTAAATTGATTACTTTCTTTGAAGTGAAGGTGTTTGCATATTTCATGTGAACTTGTTGTTTTTTTCTTTTAATTGCATGTTGTTTATTCGTGGTGTATCTATTGTCTTCGTGCTGAATCTTTTTTGTCGCAAGTAGTTCAAACAGTATAAATACGTGCAAGTCCGTGGGTTCAGTTGTTAATGCGTTTCTGTTTTGTACCAATAAGGTACGTTCGCATTATAGCAGAATGCATGCTACATACTGGGCGCATTCCTCTTGTACCTCACAACACTCAAAATACTTTTTTAGCCGTTCCACATAGAGGTCACGATCGTTATTGTCTCATGCCAGCCTCATGTGGAACGAAGCCACTGGTATAACTATCATAGATAAATTATATATTATGTATTCGTATATGTTTTTACTTTTACATCCTTCAAAGTAAGCTGTTGGTAAAAACTAGAACTAAATAAAATAAAAGTAACTAAAAAAGGGAATAAATATTAAAGATGAAATATTGGTCCCAAACCATTGTCATTTGCTGGGAACATTCCCAAAAGGTTGGCGGCGTTGTTACGTTGTATAGCCAGGTTTAATCTTTCAGCAAAATGGATACCAGCCTTTTGGTCGCATGAGACGTCTACTAAACGTTTATTATTGTCACGATAAATTTTAGAGCGTTAGGAACCCACGGACCCAGAGTCTCCGCCCCAAACGTTTCAATTGGTAAAACGAAACATCGTTCTGAACATAATAACAAACAAATTATGACGATGTGTAAAGCCTACCACATTAAACAACCATGGCATATATATGCCATTGTCTTTTGAAATATTTAATGAGCTAATGATAATAGGTACATATATATTAGTTTTTCGTTTATAATCTTTTTATATGCATTTTTGTTGATATATTTATATATACAGTTGTATTATTTAGTGATAAAACTAAACCACAACTTTCTTCGTCGATTTCTCGTTAACCGTAATCCGTGTTAAATTACTAAGGAAATTGTTTATAATCGGATTAAAAGCTCTACGCTATTACTTATCGTTTCAGTAACTCATCGTTATTAAATTGGTTTGATTTGAATTTATATTAAGAAAATTCTGTTCGCTCTTAAGCTTGTGACACGTCTAGTCAGCACCGTCAAGTATGATAATATTATGATGGTCATTAGTATAAGATTAGGTCCTGGAAACGTAGGCACTAGTCACAGATCCTTCTATCCTTGTGGTGTAATTGCCTATATTTTTGCAGTTACAACATGCAATAAATACATAATATACAAACTTACATTAACATTTACATATAGGCAAGGCCGGGATTACTCGGGGATGCTAGGTGTGCATAGCACTCGGGCTTAGGGGTCCTAAGGGGCGCAAGATGATTGGCTTCAGCCTTCAATAAAAAAGTAATTAAAGAACGACACTTGAAATACCACACCAATGTGTAGCGCTATATATACATCTTCTTGTGAAATTTCATATATACTTATTATATATAATCTCAGTAATTCCTAAAAAAATGATTGTGACATATAAAAACATAACGGACGGACAGACATGACGAATGCATAAGTAACAAGGGTCCCGTTTTTGTCAAGCTACTTTTCATACCCCGGCGCCCAATATGTTTAAGATGGCCCTGCATAAGAATATTTAAGAGTATGCGTAATATGGAACTAAGAATAAGCGAACGGGTACAAAAGTAAGTGGCGAGGAATGACTGAGATGAGCACGTATGAGGCAGTTCAAGGTTAAGAGTTGTAGCAATTCGGGATCGGCATGTCGAATGTGTGAATTATAAATAATGAGCACTATAAAATATATAAAGGCATTTAATAAATTTAATGGTACACGATTGACACAGACAGGACGGGACAAAAAAACATGAAATAACTTGGTGTCAAAAAAAATTAAATATAACTTAATATCTGAGGTGCCAGTGCCAAGTTACACGACCTCATTTTAACAAGAGTTCAAGTACAATGCTCGTAATAACCCCTTGCTCACATTATAAGTACCAACGTCCATGGCAGCAACCAGGTAAGTGGAGAGCGAAATGGGCAGCGCGAGTATATAAACACATTCGTTAGACATGTTTCGAACGTCGGGTACTCGTGTTGCCCATTTCCCTTGCAATTTTTCTGCTTGCTGCGATGGAAGTGGGCATACAAAACATGTGATAACAAAACATTTTATTATTCACCAAATACACAATTACCAAAACGCACGTTTACAATATTGTCGTGGTAAAGACAATAGGCGGCCTTATTGCTTTCTATCTTCTATTTTTGTTCCAAATGGCGCCAACGCATGCCTTATTGTTAAAAGCAATCTCTTCCAGGCAACCTAATTTCCATAATATTTTTAATCAATCTGGTGATGTAGGTGGCGAAGAGTATTTATTAGATAGGGCATTACTTAAATAGTTAAACTACATTATAGGTACATCTTGAACTTTTAAATTTCACCCACCTGCGTAAGATTGTATTAACATAATAGATTTGAGAATAAAGTAAGCCTTAAGAGGTATTTTTATATTAGAAACAAGTGCCAGTTAACAACAAACAAATTCCCAACAGAAATATTTGAATTTACAATATTATTACTAGCAGTAGTAGCAGTAATTAGCACTAAGAAATTAATGACCCCATTCCAAAGGTTTGGTCTGTCAGTGATTAATCTTTAGCATATAATGCGATACCATGAACCATTGTATTGTTGAATGTATTAATACTCAGAAATATTTAATGATATGAAACCCTAAATGTAAATGTTCGTATTATATTCCACGTGCATTTAAAATTTATTTTACCTATTATAGTATTGCAGGACATTCTTTTGGTGAAATTTTAAAAACAGTTAATGATATTTCAAACTGCTTTAGTGTAAATTAATTAAAATCTAGATATGAAATAAGAGCATGAACTGAATTTTATTCGTTTATATTAATAGATTGCTATTAATTTTAAATTTTCATCAATGAGGAGACATTCTTTTGTTTACCTCGGTTTATATACCTCCTCCATCAGTCCATAGATTTTTTATACAAACGTATTAACACATAATTATCAAGATGGTTTTGGGATGATATTAGCATCTTTATAAAAATCATTTCCATAGAGTACAGTAGTAATAAATGCCATCCTTAGCACTCCCGATTGTGAATAGAGTGAGATAGCAAATATATTTTCAAGATATTACTCAGATTCTTTATATTATTTTCTGTACCTTTACACCATACTTTGCGATGGTTCACCATAGTCGTATTATAAAAACAGTTTTACAAGATGTTAACTGCAACAGACACCTCGAACGCAACGTGGTGACCGTGAAAAACGTTATGATTGCAACAATCTCCATTTGCACATACTGTACAAAACAGTTATAATAATTATAATACACTGCATGGATGACTTATGTTATTCTTTTATGTGTGTTTAATTGACTGTTATACCAGATTTCGAGTCCTATAATGGTTGTAACAATCATCATGCCGCAATCAGTTTAATTACACCTTTATTGTATGATGGCCGAAATCGAATCACGTTTTTGACATTTTTGTTAGTCATTATGCTATATTGTTGTCTTGTCAATTCAATATTATCGAAACAAGAAATATTAAAGACTATCACTCATCGGAAACGTCTTCGGTTTCTGATGCTCTGACTTGATAATGTAATTGAACACCGAAGTGGTTCAATTGGTAGTTTCAAACATTCATGGAGAGTCCAACACTATTCCACTGCTATCCCAGAGCGATAGGTCAATGATAGATTACACCTCTCTCGGTGGTCTTTTCCTCTTTGGCCATTAAAGGCGACAAAGAGATAGGGGCCTCGAGGAAGACCTCTTGGTCCTGGCTTCTACTTGCCCAGCGACTATCCGTCGCTAGCAGAGTTTGGAGCCTTTCCGCATAACGGTGTTTTCTCGACGGCTCTCGTTGGCCTGTCTACGACATTCGATGGCTTTCGTGGACTTTGCGTTGGCTTCGTTTGTGGCTTAGATTACATTTCGTTAAGAGACGAAAGATAATTACTAACATATCATCATCCAAATGTACTGCTGGACATGGCCGCTCCAAGTTTGCATCACATATATAGTCCTCAGCTTTCCTTATCCACTTTGAAATGATGGTCTTTCGTACATTGTAATAATTGTCTACCGGGTTAGATGGGCATATCGGTACTTGGCATGCTAGCCAAGGCGTGTCCTCCTCTCCAACACTCAACAGTTCCATCAACCGCTTATCCTATAACAGGCGTAACGGGTCCATTGTTACTTTAACTATACATATTCTGTAAGCTATTTCACTTAGTGTGGTTCTCTGATGCGTTTCCTCCATTATAGATAACAAACGTAGTTCGCTAAACGACTTGGAAATTGTGGATCATTTCCATCGTCGGTGTCCATAACTACAGGGTCGAATGTGTCAACTGCTATTATTTAATTCAGGTTTACAAAAAAATCATTTTTAATGGTTCCTGCTTGAACACGATTACGCTTAATATTAAACGATGATGTGATCGAAAATGGAGCTCGCTTACTCTTTAATATCTAGTTCTTTGAAACTTTGTTAACTTATTATCAATCATACCACTGCCGATCTTCGGTTCTCTATTGCCTCCTATATTTAATATCCACGAATAGATACTGTACTCGGAAATAACTGGTTCTTTGCTTAACCTTGCTTTATTTAAGAACAACGAATTAAACTTAACCAGTTGTACCCATATGACTCACATGAAGCCTTTTCAATATAAACAGGTCTTACACGTTCACTTTTAATAATACGGCTAAATGATTTTTACCATAGAAACTGGATGTTAATGTTTATTTGTAAAATTAATAAATTTACCGCAACAATTAGGAAAATTTAATCTACAGTTTACATAACGTTTGATTTCCTATTACACTAGCATCCTCTTGTAATGCCCATGTTGAGCAATTTGTGGAGATCAAATTAGTATCTATTGTATTGTCAGTATTCCAATACAACCCTTAACATTTCAAAAGATACACAACTGTTAGATTTTCATGTTTAATATTTAAACCGATGACGGATACGATGACCATGCAGATAATAAATCTCTGATTTCCGAGCTGGTCACGTACTGTTTGAATATCCTATTTTGGCCACATTCGGTATGCCATAAAAGTCATTACATTATTATTATTATTTTAGTGATTAACAAATGTAATTTTTATTTTAAATTGTATTGATTGTATTAAATGTTTATTTGTAAGTCAGTATTGTAATGATAATTTTGCACGCCCAATTATAGGCCGAATGTATTGATACTATAAAAACCGTAACATCTCTGTACAAGCATTACGCAATAAATATATTCTATTATATTCTAATATTTATAAGTGTTATTGGGGCAGGCTGATGGGCCTTTTGTTAGGTCTGACATCAAGCTCCTTTATTCGCCCCTCTTCAAAACTCTGGATTTTTAGGGCTCTTTAACTATTTTGACAAAAACGGAATCCTTATATTTGCGCATGTCCATTCCTCAGTTTATCTGTATTTTTCAGTCATATTTTTCAGAATCTACCTGATCTACGTAGATCAACGACAAAAATGAATATTAGATATTATTATGGCACTGCACAATAGTGAAGTAAAATCACGAAACAACAATAATTGGGATGTACGCCATACATAATAACTAAAAAAATGTTTATCG
Source organism: Dendrolimus houi (assembly GCA_039645545.1). Classification (NCBI taxonomy): domain Eukaryota; kingdom Metazoa; phylum Arthropoda; class Insecta; order Lepidoptera; family Lasiocampidae; genus Dendrolimus; species Dendrolimus houi. The sequence goes on from CM077133.1 coordinate 9,947,542, forward strand.
TTATTTACTACACCTGTGTCTATGAAATAGTCCAGGATTTAGATATCAGTGAAGGTTTTATGAAAAATTTAGTTATATTAAAGTATCATTATGTATGTAGTTTATTTAATTTTACATTAATTAAGTATAATTTATCAAAGCACTTGTGTAATACAAGCAATTATGAGATATTTGACATGTTTATTGCATATTACATCTAACTATAATTACAGTTTAAATTTTTGATGTATACAGCAAATTAACCTCATACAATTTGCTCAAGGCTTTCCTTTTGGGAGTAACTAGACTAGCATGACCAGTTTACCTTTGCTAGTATGTTAAATAAGTTATCAAATTGTTGGTTTCTAGTTAGAAATGTTACATTACTGATTGTGATTGTTCAGATCCGTAGCTATTTTGACAAAAAGGATTCTCCATTGTTAAATCTATTAATGGCTGGTTCGTATATCTCACAGAACATTCACTTGCCTCACTATTGTTTAAAATTTAACCTGAGTCGATTTGGTCCATACAAATAATTATCAAAATTCAACCGATGGTAAGGCAAGTGAATGAATAATATACCAGTGCCTCTTAGTCTTTCTCAATAGCGACGGTGTTTTAGGAATCCGGGTACTCCAACGGATATTTGAAAAGATATTGTTACGACCGACAAAGACAAATTCACACCTGCATACCATAAAAGCACACTTTATTACCTGTCCGCATTTGGACTTCTTTTGTTTATTTTGTGTTTAAAATTTGTAATTAGAAAACAGCCCATTGTGTATTGTAATCTTTTATGGCAGTCATTAGCCAGGTGTGTCGAACTGATTCTAAGAAATTCGGTATACGCGGTCGGGCAGCCATATTATATCAGTGCATTATAAAGCAATGGCCCAATGGAGAGATCGGGAGTCTAGCGATAACCACGAGCGAAGCAAGACGTGTGTATCACATTCGGTAATCTATTTAATGACGGACTTTGCGCGTTTTATGGAATTACGATCTCGCGCATTACGTTTGGACTGGTTGTATTCAGTTATATTTGTACCTGTGTTATACGTGTGTGTATAGTTCTAATAAATACTATAATAATTCCAACGGCATTTTAATTTAAGTCCTGTAACCCGTAACAATATTCTTGTATGAGAATCATTTTGATTTCGAATTTCCACGTAGAGTAATAATCTAGTTAGTAATAATCTAGGTAGCAGAGGTTTTTGATGGTCAATTTTGTGCAAAGGGTCGTAACCTTTTGGTGGTATAGACGGAAGATGGAAGAGAAGCGAGTTGGTCTTTAATATAATTATTTTTTTACAATGCAGTCTATTGACACTGTCAGTTCTATACAGGTACAGCCTGTTCTGAACTAAGAAGTTCTTAAAAGTAACATATAGGAACCGACCATAAATTTTCATGTGCGTTCGTACGTCTGTCCCTATGTCGTACCTACATCACAGCCATTTTTCTCAATAACAAATACAACTACATATAATAGGCGTGAGATTTGACAGGAAGGTAAATGTAATATTTTAGGGAAACGACAAGAAATAAAAGATGACCACAGGTAGCTACTGAATGAAGTAAAACTTTGAGTGTATATGAGCTTGTGGGATATTGTTAGACGTATGTTGTAAAATTTTAGTAGTGTTAACAATAACATTAAATATTAAATTAATTTATCTTTTTTCACAGTGTTCCGATCTTCAAAGACTTACCGGAGGATACGCTCATCAAGATATCCGATGTCCTAGAAGAAACACACTATCAAAATGGTGACTACATAATCAGGCAAGGTGCTAGAGGAGACACTTTCTTTATCATCTCTAAAGGACAGGCAAGTATTTATGCTACTATAAAAAATCTAGTATTTATGCGATGGTAATTTCCTAGGATGAGGAAATGAATATTAAACTGGAAGATTGACGAGTACAAACGTAAAGGTAGACCAAAAAAGAGATGGATGGGTTGGAATGATATGAGAAAAGAGAGGCAATTGCCTAGGATGTCTGCATTTCTTGTTTTTACAACTTGGATATGAAGCGATTTTTGCAACATTTATTATTCAGTTTTTCTTTACTTTCGCCACATATATTTTTTTACCATATATCGTAATTAAATAAGTATATTTTTTTTGTAAAAATACATGATAATGATCTTTTATATAAAACCAGTATGATAAAAAAACATGAGCCTGCAAAGCTCCTAAAACGTAGATGACGATATCGTGCGAAAGGTTATTATCCTTTTGGTTTTTGACTTTGTATTATTTGTATATATATGTAATTTACATATCAAAAATCAAATTAGTTAAAATTTGAAAGTTTTAATAAGTTTATCTTCAATTTTTTACTAATTTCCTTAAATTTTATTATTATGTGTTTTAAATGATAAGGCGTTGTAACCACTGATGAATGTTGTGAGGCATTATCTAGTTATATGCATTGCGAGCTTTTCAGAGTTAATTAATTACATTTTTAGCGATTCCTCTTCCAGGCTTTTGATAATCTTAAATAATTGACTACTATGTTGATAAAATTAAAATACCCAGTTAGATCACGTAGAACAAAGTAACAGAAGCGTAATAATGGCAATTAGCTTCGGTTAAGTGCCACGGGGTTGTTGAAAAAAAAAATTATCATATTGTATCCTTGAAAATATTATTTTCATAGCTCGCGGCTCACTTTTTTTTTTTTTTAGTAGAATTAAAGGTTCGCGTTTGATCGTGATAGCGTCCGATGTAGAATGAAGATAAGACTTAAGGTGGATCATGCTCATTTAGAAGGTACCTTACCATAATTACTTACTACTTACCGCACACGGGACTTGAAGACAGCTAGGTTTTTAAGTAATACACATAAGAATTGCAAGGTACTCCTAAGACATTTTATAGCTTTTTTATACATTTCATGAACAGAACCGCGTATCACTATTTTATATAACCCCACTTGCAGCGTGGAGGGAAAACGTCAGGAAGAATATCCCCCCAGAGATAAAATTCAAAACTTAAAATATTTTGGGCAATTAAGTAAGATGATCGCCTCTATTGTTGAATGGGCTAAATCTTTGTCGGCTTAGTTTACTGGAATGCACAGAACTCATAGGTCGGATTCCTTGCACGGTAAATTTCTTAAACGAATTTTTCGTTGTTTACTGTGGCCTGGGTGTCTGGGCTCAGCCCCAGAATGGTCTGTTGTGTATTACCCAGAACACAAGCGTAACTTATTCAGCTTGGACATATACCTTCAATGTGTGTTTGTCTGTCAATTATTATAATAGTTATTGTACACTGAATATCCGTACAGAAAGAAATAGAGAGACGTTTTGAAAGGGTTACTTAGAGCATATTTGAAGGATATATAGTAAATTATGAACTTTTCTAGTTTTCAAGGCGGTCATATTATTGAAATTTTGTATAGTCTATTTTATAATACCAGTTATTTAACTACTTTCTAATATCGCAGTTAAAATTTCACATTGATGTGGTTACTATCATTAAAATATCATTTTTGTCGCAATAATAACACTCTGAATGTAAAATTGTATGTCATTATGATTTATTTTGATGACAGTGTACTGTTAAATGTCGATCCAGCGCTATTTAGGGTTGCCTCTTAAGTAAATAAAAATATCGGCCAAAGCGTGACAAAATCACGCAATATTGAAGGGTTTCACAGGGTCTGTTGTTTGTGTCGTTTGACTACGAAAGTAATTTGTAAGTGTGTTTGAATATATATGTTTGTTTGTTCCTTTTTCAGCGGCTTAGATGTACACCGCTTTAACAAACTATTTGTTTAAGAAATTGGAGATGAACTAAGGTATTGCTCCTGGGAAATCTTTGGTTTCCCCTGGGGTACATATTCAAAAGTTACGTCTGTGAAGCCGCTGGGAGACTTCTCATTAGGGTCCCGTGACCAAATTGCGTAGAGTAAAAAAATACCAATACGAAACACTTCGATGTGCATGGACCGACACATACACTTGGTCGATTCTTAGAACATAATCAGTTCAATAGATTGGTTGAGATTGTAGTGGGATTTTGCAGTTTAAAGTTACGTATTACAATCGAAAATTTTGCCCTAACATTGCTCAAGAATGAATAATAGAATGTTTCATATTATTTATTTTCTTTATCGCCATTGTTATGTTTTAATATTTTCCTTTATTTAGGGGGTTGCCTGGAAGAGATCGCTTTAAGCGATAAGGCCTCCCTTTGTTCAACATTTATTGTATCTAGTTTTAAGAACGTAGTTTTAATTTTTGGTGAACGATAAAGTGTTTTCATTCATTCATTCAGTTGTTATAATATTTATTGTATTTATGTAAGATTTATATATTTGTGTAGAAAATATCAACAGTTTATTGTAATACCACTTCTTGAGATGCCACAAAACCTTCCTCGTTTGGTTACAGTAAAAAGAACCCTACAATCTGCCTGAAGGTTAGGTTACATGGGTGTGCAAAACCGTACGAAATATACCCTTCTCTTACCACTGGACTGTGAATGCTTGATTACCGTGTTGTGTCTTGGCTTAAGCAAATTAAATTCAGAGAAAGTGAAAAACCGTCTATTTATTAAGAAGTTTACCAAAGAACAAAGAAAAACAAAACATTTTGTTCTAAATTTAATGTTTGTAGTATCAGTCACGGATGTGATGGGTGGTTATCGCTTGGTACCTTTGTATGCACATTATTTTAGGATATAATTTCAAAGCCATATTTACACAAGACGTCTTGTAAAATGTACAAGTATAGAAACAAGGAACAAAGAGAAACATTTACGGCTAGTAGAAACAGTTATATGGCATTCCAACTAATGGCCAGAATCAGCCTACGGGCTCTTATTATCCTATTTACACGTCCTCCTTTTATCGTCAAGCTTTACTGGATCAAGCTGGAACGTATAAAGCGACAGCCCTGAACATTACGTATTTATGTGAAGATGTACAAACAAGAAAGTTTTCACTTTCGTTCTTTGGATCAACTTTCGAGACATATACTTTTCGTCTCCATTTTAAATCAAACAAAGCATTTGCGTTTTGTACACATTATTTTTGTAACTGTCACTTTTAAACACGATGGCGTCTATGGTTTAGTGGTCTAAGCCTTTTCCGTCTATCCCACTGTAATATAGAGGTCCTACGTTCGTTTTTGGAGAAGGTATATTTCATAATCGAACTTTCAGTTATTTATTAGGTACATATAATCTGGGTGTCTGGGATCGGCTTCAGAGTTATCCGTTGTTTATTATCCAAAATACAAGCGCATCTTGCTTACCTCGGTGTAATGCGTCTTTGTCAAACAAAGAAACACATTTTAAATTAGCGTTAACTCAAAGAAATTTGTTGTGGCAACTTTATATGCAGCTATGCAATGTCATATTTCGCAACTAGCATTTTTAAATGAGTGTTTGTGATTAAATAATTCACAAACACTGCTAGGGAAATGCTGATGTTATTGAGTATGTTAAAACATTATCACTCTCAATGAGTTAAAATAATTTTTCAGTATGTGTATATTATGTATGTATAACTATGTACATGTATACATAGTCGTGTGAGATATTATTAGTTAGATCATAAAAATTGTAGCTTACTTACTTTTTAAAGTTTTTTAAAGACAATAGATGGCAATATATTTGCTTGCAAAGTCGTGTAAATGATGTCCTTCCCCTGTAAATTTTGAGTTATGGAGTGGAAAAAAAACGATAAAATTAAGCTGTGGAGTTTTAAAAACACTTTAAATGAATAATGCTTTGTACAATATCCGTTAAAGTAAATTTTGAGCTGTATACGTCGTCAAAGTCCCTGACATAGATTTTTCTGTGTAATATTATATTATGATAAGACCAGATTATATTATAAAAATATATATTCTTAAGACAAATTCAAAAGGCCTTGTAGCCAGAATCGTAAAACATTCTCAAAATCAATCTGCCATATAACGATGTAGTCCATACCACCCCTTATAGCTATTGATTTATAGTTTGACTGCATTACAATATTCAATAGTAAAGTTGTTTGCGTTACAAGTAATATGGTACTATCCATATTTCTATACGAATACTGAAGGACTTATTTGCTAATAATTCTTATTATAAATACGAAAGTAACTCTGTCGGTCTGTCTGCTAAGCTTTCATGACTACTATAACCGCGATACCGATTTTGCTGAAATTTCGCGTGTATGCCGGAATTGAAGATAGGATATTCTTTGTCGCAAAAATGGGTTTATTTCGGGGGACAGATCGGAATTTTTCGTGAGCAAATAGTGCCTACTTGAAAATTTCATGCAATATAACCTACATGTAAATGCTGATTCTCAAAATTGTATGAAATCCATTTGACTCGGAAAAAAATAGCGACCGTGCGATATGGTTTAGAACATTCCGTGGGCGAAGTCACGGAGAAATCCTAGTAGTGTATAAAAGTAACATATTAACCAAGCGACAGTGACTGTGCGAGAGGTTCACCTTGGCATTTAAAATTAAGTTTCTGCAAATTGTGATTGTTGTCTTTGACCAAAACTACTGTCTTAGCTTTTAAAATTAATACCTACTTCTTCATTGCATTTAATTCCGGAATTGATTGATTTTGATTTTATACTTCGATCAGTAGCTTTCCACGCGGCTTCTATTGCGTATACTTCGAATACTTAACGTAAGGAAATTGCAATTTTTAGGGTTATAAAGTATCCTATGTTGTTCTCTGTTTTCAAAAGTACATATCGTGGTCTACACCTTGTAACTACAATTTTTACATGTACTATGTAAAGATTTTGACGAAAAAAATAATGTCAAAAATGTAGTTACAAGGTCCTGCACTAATGCCGAAAATATTATTATTATATTAAAAGAACTGCATTCCCAAGGCCACGAAGAACGGACCGAAGGAAATCCATTTTGTCTTCAATTATTTATAAGTGCATTAGTTATATTGTATAAGTATATAAGTTTGTAATTACCAGACTACAAAGGCTTGTAAAAGTGCAAATATTTTACAAACTAACATATATACTATACTCCAACATACAACCTAACTATATAAATGTGAAAGTACGTTTATTTCGATATATTTACATAGGTACAAAAATCGCCTCTATTCTGCAGAGATAAAATTATGTAGGTAAATATCATGGATAATGAAATATTAGGAATGAAAAACGCCCAATATAAAAGGTGTCTAAAAAACCACTGAATCATATGTAACTAACTATATGCAGCCACAGATCATTCTTGCACTTTTAAATGTTTATTATTCACTGGGATATGCCCGCGACTTCATCCACGCTTGACTTGAAGTTCTCGAGGGGTTCCCGGAATAAAAAATATCACACATTTTATAACATAAAATTTGCTATCGATCAGTGAAAATATTACATTGGAACTTGATTTTTTAAATCTGGTCATTTTAAATCATTCCCAGAAAAATGCTCGCTAAATTCCCAGGATAAAAAGTAGCGCAGATGTTAAGTCTCAAAATTTGCTGTCGATCAGTGCCACAGATCATCTGCGATCAGAGCAAATCGCATGGAAATCGACCCAGTAGTTTTTACATGAATCCTGAATAAACAGACAAGAAATCTAAAAAAAAATACATCGTGTTCTCCGTCGTTTATATAGTCTATTCCAGTTATTTTTTTCAAATAGCTTCAATGTACAGACACGGCATGTTTAGAATTTTATAATATTATAGATATTACAATTTATTATAACATGTGTCCGTATTCCTACTGCTTCGGGATACGAATTTAATAATTACACAAGCAAAGCTGCAAGTAAAACTAGTGTAGTATAATGAACAATGTATTTAACTACATTAAACAGGAAAAGATGAGATAGCAAATTCACACATACAGTCAGATCTAATCGGGAACTTCCCAAATCATTTGAATTATGTTGTTATTGAAAAGCACTGTAGAGCACAGTTAATCGAAACGTCAGATTTGAAATAGATTAGACGTGTGACTGAATATTCTTTTCTAAGGTTCCGTAGCAATTTTGGTAAGAATGGAACCCATATGTTTTTATAATGGCCGTCCGTCCACGTGTCTGTGTGTATTTCATATATCACGGTATTTTTTCTCAGGAACTACAAGGTCTAAATAGATGATTTAACACAAAGATGTATGTATGTCTTTAGAGCAAGTTTGTAGATTCTTTAAAGTTCTTATAGAACCCTAGAAACTTACTATAACTCTATATGAATAAGACTGTATGGCGCTATAAAGTTATTTAGGGCGCCATAAGTTTAAGATAACTATTAAGATTTAGGATGGCCGCCATACATGTAAAGTAATAATGTAGTGAGATCGTGAGCATTATGTCTGCCCGCTCTTTTATATAATAATAACTATGGGGTGGAATATTATTTTAAAAAATTGGAATCGGGGGGCCCCCTTCAGGAACGTTCCTTACGTTAAAACGAAAAATATTAATTTCTGATGAATTAAATATAAAACTCTAATTTAATTTTAAAAAATGGGCATTGTCCGGCGACAGCGCCCGAATGCGGCCGAATAATTAAGTTACGAAATCTTCTAATTTCAAAAGACTGTATTTTACACTGAAGGATAGTCTGTTAGATCTTATTTCATTACATTAAGTTTAAAATTGTCTAATAAAAATTACGCTGAAGTCGTTTGGAGTGGGCATAACGGTTTTTCCTTACGTGACTATCTCTGGCAGCTCATTATTGTAAGCCACGTAAAAAATACCTTCGACCAAAATTACTTTGAACAATGTCCATATAGTAGTTTTTAAGATATGGTATATTTTCAATTAAAACCTTCCGTGCATTTGCATGATTCCATAATATCTAAATAATGGAAACAGTGGAGGTTTGTCACCTCTGCGGAACCCTTCTTTGTTCGCCGACTGCTAAGCACTTACCCAATTTTATTTGAATAACGTATAGGTTGGAGGCCATAAGCCGGCTATTGTGCCTACAAGGTCAGTGTACTGCAGTTGAGCGGGTTAGCGCATAGTATTTTGAGGCCAGACATTTTTGTTCGTTCTTGTGGGAAATTTATCTGAATTTAACAACAATTTGAGCAAATTAGTTGATGTTACTGAGATAATTCGATGTTATCAGTACTGAATGCAAGGCTATTATTCACGCGATTTAATTATTAGGAATATATCATAGTACATTTTTAGGGTCCCACAACCATTACGGTAGAAATGAAGTCAATTGTTCTCAGAAACTACAGGATAGGGTATAAAATGAACAAAATTTGGCAAAAAGTTATATTATATAAGGTTGGGGAAAAAGTTTCTTCGCATTTTATATAAAAATTCAAAAGGTTTTTTTTATAAAGTTTATTTACATTTGACTAAAGTATGTAGGTGCCATTTTGTTGGATAACTTTTTGCCATCTTGTAGGTAGGGACGTGATCCCATTGCTATAAAATTCATGGTGAAAAACCACACCCCTTCTGTTGATTAATTCCGGCCGCTTTCTCTCAACTTTTTGCTTTAATCTCATCACTTGTTCGCAGAATCGATGGTTCTGCCTGGCGGTAACAGCTCATAATGAATAATGCCCTTCCAATCCCACCGAGTTAACCCGGGTTTCGCCACAGCCTGTGAAGCCTGACCGGCCTTTGACCACGATCTTTTTCGCACGTTCTTGTCATACGTGATCCACCTTTCATCACCAGTTATCAGGTTCTTCAAAAATGGTTCGGTTTCATTACGTCGTAATAAAGAATCACAAATGAGTACACGGTTCATTAGGTTTCTTTCAGTGAACTCATGAGGCTTTTATATATCGAGCTTTTTTGTGTACCCAGCTTTTTCAAATGCGCCAAAACCGTTTTGTAGTCAATTCCCAGTTCTCCAGCTACATCGTAACTACTAATATGCCGATCTTGCTCCACTTTTTCAAAAATGGCATCAATTTTGTCCGTAACAGGGCGACCAGAGCGACGTGCATCTTTGGTATCAAAATTTCCCGATTGAAAACGCCTAAACCAAATTTGCGCTACTCTCACAGATACTGTTTTAGGTCCATAAACATCACAAATTTTTTTCGCGGCTTGTGTTGCATTTTTACCTTTTTTGTAGTAAAATTTTAAAATGTATCGAATTTCTTCATTAGATTCACTCATTTTAACAATAAGAAAAACAAATGAAAATCACACATTTTCCTAATTTGAATTTGGAATTGTCTTCTTTAAAATTAAAACTTTTTAGTGATACCAAAACCAGCCAGATACAAATGGTATAGCCAAAGAGATCTTATTACAAGTTCATACATACTATATGCGAAAAGACTTTTTCCCCAACCTATTATATCGCACGCTTAATGTAATACTCACACTATCCAAAAAAGAGAACTTTATAAGAGAGCCAAAAAACTATCATTTTTTTAAACCAGGAGTAGCGCTATTACACGTATTTCCATGTTTTACGATAGATGGCATTAAAAAGTCGATTTGGCAAAATTTTGGATAGTGTCTGTATTGGATTAAGCGGGCGATATGTCGCTATACAGTGGTGTCATGAAATCTCAAAAATAATGAAAACTAGGGTTGGCCGCTATACATGTAACTGAGAGTCAATTTTTATTTCTGTGTAATAGTGGCCGTGTGGACATTTACAGGCGTTTGCCATGTCTTGAAATATAAAGATGATGACTTTTATTTTATTAAACTGAATATATATTCAAACTTGATCATTTTGGCCGCTTTGACATTTAAATGCGATCGTGGTCAAATTTTAACATACTGCTGCATAATGTGTGCATAATTTTTAGTTATAATTATTAATCGCTAATTACTATATATATATTATACTACTAGCTGATGCCCGTGACTTTGTCCGCGTGGTGCGGTTTTTTTAACTATCCCACGGGAACTCTTTAATTTTTCGGGATCAAAAATATCCTTATATGTTGACTAGGGATATAAGCTACTACCATACAAAATTTCATTTAAATCGGTCCCGTCGTTTCGGAGATTAGCCGGTACAAACAGACAGACAAACAGAGAAACATAAAATTAAAAAAATCTAAATTAGTTCTATTTCACATCTTACTCGGTTTTTAGCATTTTTTTCATTGTACAGAAATTCGACCTCTACAGTTTTATTATATGTATAGATAGATTAATAACCTCTCTAAGTTAGCTGCAAAAAGTTGCTCTGTACATAATTTTTAATCAAAAAGTCTAACTTGTATGGCAGTTTTATAAATAAAGAGCTATAAAGTTTGGCGCGGATAAATATTTAATGGTTGTACTAAAACAAGCAACGAAGAGACGACTAAATGATTTTCTCACATTACAGCTGTCGAGTGAAATCTCCAAATTTAAACTTCAAAAAGTTTACAATTGTTATAAAACTGATGTAATATACAGACAAACAACAGTGGGAAACGACCTATATTTTAGAACAATACTCATGCACAAAGTGATACTTGAGATGATAATTGGTAAAAATTGAAATGTCGCATATCCATAAAACTTGATCATTTGGAAAAAAAATCTTTTCAATTTGGATTATCTATATCAGGGATGACCAACTTTTCTATCGTGGTATTGAGTGATGAGTGTGTACAAAATTTATTGCTGTATATGAATTTTCCATTTCTCAAATTAAAAATATTTTATAATAAAAATATATACACCAATGTAGAGACACCCGCAGTTCGTTTTCTTTTTCAGCGGAGGTGTTAGATTTATATCCACAAAATAGGAGTCTCCCGACTCCCTTACCGCGTACCCCTATATGACTAGACGCCTGACGTCTGAGGGGTCGCGGATGACGGGTCTCGGGGCAAAATATTAGCCGTCACTAAAGACAAGACACAAGACAGGATTGCGCAGGTGCCCCAAGACCCTCGTTTAAAGTACTAACACCGAGGTGGTTTTAAAGGCAGTAGCCACGAGTTCCACACTTCCTTATTGTTTCTCGCCGAGCAGTGAAATATTTAAAACGCATTTCTACTTCTCAACAATAAAAAAATAACAACTAAAATATTTGTTTGCCTATGGATGAGGATCTTAAGTAGACAAATGATAAAACAGTTTTTTCGACATTGAGCATATCTTCTAAAAACTATAAAATTAAATATCATGCGGCTCTAAAACCTCTTGTGCGTTTTAATATACTGTTACGAGTTAGCGGGACTTGAATTAAAATGCTGTTAAAATTATTATAGAGTTTATTAGAAGTATACAAACAAGTATAACACAGGTACAAATATAACTGAACACAACAAATCCAAACGTAATGCAGAAGGTCGTAATTCAATAAAACGCGCAAAGTCCGTCAATTAGATTCCCGAATGTACACACGTCACGCCCGTATCGTAGTAGTAGCTCAACTGACCCCTCTCAATCAGGCCATCGTTTTATACTGCACAAATGCAAATGTGCCCGTATCGTATCGTCAACATAATTTCCTAGTATCAGCTTGTACTTAATCCGTAACACCTTGCTTATGGTGTCTGCAAGCGGCTGTAAACGAGTACAATAGAACAATAGGCTGTTCTCCACAATACTAGAAACGTATGCCAATAAATAAGTAAACAAAAAGAAGACGATCATAAAAGGATTACAATTAGTTCAAATGCCGAAAGGTAATAAAATGTGCTTTTACAGACTGTACGTGGAATTTGTCTTTGTCGAAGCCTAAGTTGTAACAATACCATTCATTTTCGACAGATTGTTATCTGAACAGCCGTTTTGAATTGAGTATTGTTTTAAAACAGGTTCCTAAGTATGTATTGCAAATGTAGGAACAGTTTTTTCGAGATAAAGCTCATTGTTTTCATAAACCATGAAATTTAATAACACGACATCTGTCAGTGTAGTAACTGTTGATACGACTCTTTAAAAAACAAACCACTATGATTTAAATTACAAGAAACTTGTATGTTGGCAATATATAGGGTAATCTTGGATGAAGTAATCTATGAATATGTAAATGAAAGAAACTTCATTGATAATTGGTTGTTAATATTACAATTGTTACGCAACGTGTTTTACGATTTAATTGAAATATGAGAAAGAGATTAAACTAATTGAAATATGACGCCACAATTTAATTTTATGGTCATTTTATTTATAATTAAATTAAGTTGTGACATAGAAGAATTTATAAATTCATCAATTAAATTACATGTTGTATACTACGTTATATATTTTACGTTTTATCTTTTTTCTAAGGAGGAAGCGCGTCGAAAAATACGCCTAAGGTTTATTATTCTTATAATTTTTCTTGCTTCCTGATATTAAAAGTTAGTATTTTTAACGAGTTCTCAATTATATATACATGTGATAAATGAATAAATTATGTATTATAATAGTAAGTATATATATATTTTGTCCTTAAAGTCGTATAAATAATATTTTAATTAATACAAATATAAATTAATAGGCTTAATTGATTAAAATTATATGAGATAAGTATATAGATTCAGTCAAAAAACAAAAATAAAACAAATGGGATAAGTGCGTTGCAGTCCATGAACTATGGAAGGGTTCCGTAGAGATAGCACTAACTAACTTCTACAGTTTTTGTCATTTAGCTACGGAACCATAAAAAGCATTTAATTGTAAATGTTCTATAATCCAAAATCTTCATAACGGATACTGTTCAAACTAATTTTCGTTTGAAGTATTTTTGAAGCATTCGAAAACTTTTGAAGATTGCGAGGAATCGTGTTTGGCTCATCAATTCGATCTGATTAAAAAATATTTTTAATTATATTTTGGAAGAATTACGTTTGAGACTTGTTTAACCTCCAATAAAATAATCACACATTATACATTAAAAGCTACACTTTATGTCTGTGTTACATGAAATTCAATAATGTTGTTGACAAATATTTCATACGACATGATTTTTAATCTTTTAATGAATTCTATATCAGCCTTGAATATATTAATTTCATAGATACATATACTAATTTAATATGGAAAAACAACAATATAATAGAAGAGAGATGACGTTATCATTCAAAATTGAATTAAAAGAGAACTACGTACCGGAATACTAAAATAATAAAAATATAAATTCCAGCACAGCATTAAGCTGAGTGCAAACCTTGTTTGCTGAAAATGGGGCGCATAATTTCTCAAAACATGCTATTTTTTAATCACACGTAAACAATAGAAGGACGTCCCTATTTCTTCAATTAAACATTTTCTTTCTTTCTTTAGATATGTTTTGACAGTACCGATACGTGTAATAGTCGTAAAAACTACGAAAATATCAATATAAGCTATGTATCTACATTCTATATACATACCGTAACTTGTTTAATTACTGTACGGTTGTGAAACTTCCGTAAGTATTCCTAAAACCATTTAGTTGCAAATAAACAAATTGATCACGTAAATAACCAACGGTGTGTGACCAAAGTAACAGTTTTAAACTGGTTCTTTTGAAATTATCCGAATCATTTCACCTCCGGACTGCGACTGTTACTTCAAGCTTTATTATCTCACCGATTTTGGACGTTATCTCATCAATGTTTGCTTTTCAACGAGTTCTTTCAATTTTTTTGATGTCCGTGAATATTTATTTACAACCGCCGTAAAACCGTTTCCGGATATTCTTTGAGTGATATTTTAAGAGATGCTATATTTGAATAAGTTTGGATCTTTCGAATTGGTTAGTTTATTATGGAAGTTTGGGTGTTTTATAAGTGTCTAATGAGGCATAGCCGACAAACGAACAGTCCACTTGATAGAAAGTCTTTACGTACATATGTCATAGGTATGATATTTAAACACCTGTGTTATTATCAACGTCGTGCCGCACTTGCAGGGATTTTATGAAACTTTTTTATTGAAAGACCTTATATGGTAATGTCGTGGGGAAATATCAGCTAGGAGCTCATTCCCAACCTCAGAAGTGCGTAAAAGAAACGCTTTACGTTCTCTCTAAACGAAATGGTATTATTATTTTAAGTCCTTGTTACTCAGTATGGCATCAGTATCTCATTCCTAGTATGCATTCATAGAACACTAGTCACGCGTAATTTAGGGATTTTAAATGAGCTCCCAGCCTAGGTTTTCCAACAACACTATCATATGCGGTTTTCCGAAATACGTGTCATAAAACGCAATTGAGGCCGGCAGCACGTTGATAGACAAACGGTATCTAATTACTTTCCATCAGGTGAGCTGTTCACATGCGTTATTGTGCTTTGACTATGAAAATACCGTACGTAGGTTTATTAATTAGTAAAAGTCATGGTAGTGTAATGGCTAGCGTACGCTTCCCAAACTCAAAGGGCGCGGGTTCGTTCCTGGCTGGAATGCATGCACGCACTACTTAGGCAGTTTTCTGACCTAATGTGCATATTGTTACAATTACCACGTGCTAACAACGGTGAAGGAAAACATCGTGACGCAACCTACACATCTAGATAACCGATGTGTCAAAACTGCCAAGCCGTCTTGGGCAAGCGTGGCGGGTATACTGTCCTATTATGGGAGGCCCGAGCCCAGCAGTCAGACGTTAATGAGCTATTATTATATTTATTATTATTATATAGGTATATTAATTTTAAAAAGACATTATTCCTTCTTCACGACTTCCTAAATCTATGAGATTTGAACTGGTTTTCATAAAAAAATTAATATCGGAACTGAACAGAGCACAATGTTATCCTGGTACACTCAAGATTTCCCCCCATAAGGTATAAAACTGAAGTTTACGCGACTGAAGTCGTGTGTAAATAGATAGATTGTTAGATATATTTACGACATTGATAACAAAAATCACCTAGCAAACGTTAAAAAAAAACTTGCACATCAATATTATTAATGTTTGAAACCCGTTAAACCGCCTTGTATAACAAGTTACTAGACAAGTTTATAATTTACAACCGCAAAAATAAAAAGTGATTTCCCAGCGGTAGGATGATGTAATAACATAGATTTATTGTACAGTTGCAATGGTGATTTCGTCTTATTCAAATTATTTTTTTTATATTTCAGGTTAAAGTGACTCAGAAACAGCCCAATAGTAATGACGAGAAATTCCTAAGAACTCTAATGAAAGGTGACTTCTTTGGAGAAAAGGCGTTGCAAGGGTAGGTTTCATTTGAAAATTTAATAGTTTTTCGTGACTTCGTTCGGGCAGATATCAGTGTTTGTGAACTTTTTTGATAAACTTCAGATAGTTCCTCGTGCCTATTAATATTATAAATGCGAAAGTAACTCTTGTCTGTATGTTACGCTTTCACGGAAAAACTACTGGACCGATTTGGCTGAAACTCAGTATATTTACATTTTCGATGCCGAGGATGAACGATTATGATACTTTTTATCTCGAATAATGAGATAGTTTCCGGAGTAAAAATATACTTTTCTGTTTGTCTCTTATGCTTCCATGGAAAAACTACTGGAGTATTCGATCGGTTTTGCTGTAATTTTGTACATATGAAGTTTTAATATCGAAAATGGACATAGATACTTTTCATCCCGGGAGATGGGATGGTTTGCGATATAAAATGAAGTGAATATTCTGGCTGCAAATAGCACTAACATAAAAAATTAATAGAATGTAACCTGTATTAATGCTTGCTCTTTAAACTAGATGTACGTATTAGGGTTTAACCCGCGGCCGGAGCCGCGGGGAAAACTCTAATAAAACTATAAAATAAAAACGAATTGGGACATAACTCTGGGAATAGTCTCATAAAACACTCTACCTATCTAAATCTTTAAGGTAACTTTAATGGGTACTTAGAAATAATATTTCCATTCGAGGCTTAAAATTCGAGGATTTAATTTAGAGCAAATAATACACCTAATACAGGCTAATTTGCTAACGTGAACCGCGGTTCCGTATCTCGAAGGCATTTGTATTTTACGAGATGAATATATTAATGGTATATACTCGTACAATATCTTGATAATTGTATCCATATACTTTTATTTAGTCTAACCGGCTGGGTTGTGGGTATATAGGTATTAATTACTTAGCCTTGTCGCCTCCGCTAATTCTGGTAGAGGGGGTAGACCCAAGAAATGCTGGCTTAACGTTTTCAGGGATATTATGCACATTAATGGACTAACGAGAGAATCCAAAAATTGTGCGAAGTCGAGATAAAAACCAAGTTAAAACTCCTACACAAACAGTATTCTTATTAACATTGCCGGCATAGTAGTTAGTATTGATGATTGTAACATGAACTGTGCAGATAAAAGTGTTATAAAATATAAATTAAAATAAAAGACCCATTGGATTGCAAATATTTTGTTTTCATAATAAATTGAATTCAGATTATTTGTGAGTCATAATTCTACCATATTCTCATTAAAAAGTAATTTTGATCGTTACAAATTTTTATATACCTTATTTGTATTTCATAACGATAATATCCGAACCTTTTGTCCATTTCAGAGACGATCTGCGAACAGCGAACATAATCTGTGATTCTCCAGACGGTACCACATGTCTGGTCATCGATAGAGAGACCTTCAACCAGCTTATATCGACCCTTGACGAGATTCGTACTAAATACAAAGATGAAGGGGATAGCAGGCAGAGGTGAGTCAAATGGCCTTTGGACAATTAACTCATTACTCATTTCCGTTGCATGCAAGCTTCGTGTTGAATTATGCACAGTCAGACATTGCTTTATAGAAAAGTACAAAGGACATGATAGAATGCATACTCGACCTATCATATCTAAACAGGTCACTGCTGAGTGCCGAAAGCGGCCGCCTTTGGAGAATTGTTTAGTGAAATTGAAACGTGTCTAGATATATTAATTACAAAATATATTTACACTTTATTTTCATATATGCCACCATCGTCATACGAATGTGCGAAAATGGCCGCTTTAGGTTTTCTAGTTAGGTTAGGTTCTTTATTTTAGAGGTGGTAAATATAACAATATGCATAAAATACGGACGGAAAAACTCCTCGAACGGTGCATACTTTAAATTCGAGTGATTTGAATGACATACGGATGCGTTCTTCACTGAACTTCAAGTATTCTTGTCATAAAATCATACGTATTAATACGTAAAGTAAAAATGAAGCAAAAACTTTGTACCCCTTTTTACGAAAATTGCGCGGACGGAGGAGTATGATATTTCGCACACTTATGGTTCATATAGAGAAGGAATGCAGAATGCTACATTTTTTTTATTATGCATAAAAAATACATTAAATCAATAAAAAAACATTACACACACTGCCATGTATTTGACAGACACACACGCATATATACTCTTTCGTTTATTGTTGAAGTCAAATTAAGAGTGTAGCCTTGGCGATATCTGTGATTATAGAAGTATAGTCTTTGACAACAGAACCTTAATAATGTTCACCACTAGTGTGACCACTAGTTTTATTTTATTAGTCAAATTTTTACTTCCAACATGTCATGTATGTGTCGGATTAATATTTACGAAAGTTAATCTAATAACTTTTTTCGGAGCTAACTTTCGTAGCTTAGTGACTAATAAACTCGGATCACGGTTTAATGTAATGGATTCGAATCTCGCCTAAATGGTATGCACCGCTTAGGAAGCCTTTAAAGTTTGAGTTACAATCGAAACTTCCTGATGGTGAAAATGGAGAATATCGAACCTACCACTGACTGTCTGTACAGTCTAGGGAATCTAGAGGTTCTAATTATTGCTATACACGTATCTAGTTCACTCAAACCTTAAGGTCCTCCCGGGCTTGAATCGCGGTACTGATCTAAACTTTACGCTGCTTACTCTGGCCTAGGTGTCTGGTATCGGTCATCAGATTTGTCCATTGCACCTATAATGCAAACGTATGTCTGTTTGTCTGTCTGTATATTTATTTATTAATATTAGGACGTTGATAAATAGATACTTACGTTATAACACGTAGGTGGTCTACCAGTTCAAATGTTATTAAATCGTTAGTGGTAGTCTAGCTTATCTAAAAAGTTTTATTAGATCGTAATACTATAAGAACATTCTCTATACGTCATTCCATGTGTAATTAAAGTAGTACAAAAGTTTTTTTGCTCATAACATCCTCGTATAGCACGTTAAGTATTTGTCTAATCTTACAGAAGGCGTGTGTTAAACATTAAAAGTAATGAAGTAGGCATAACGAAGTTAATGCTCTTAAGTAATTACAGAAATTACTTAATCTTACCCATTCAAATTACCTTAAAATATAAAACGAAAAAATTACCAACATTAAGTAACTTAGGTAACAATGAGCGTATTAACAAGTTCAGATGTTGCAATTGTTGTTTTTATTATAACGATGCAATTGGCCTACTTTTTATACTACTTTATATACCATTTTACTTTGCCAGGTGGTAGGATATTTTTGCCCGACTGGATGGCTACCACCCCTGGTCTAAAGTATGCAGCCATAACAACCTTGAGTTGTGTTCCGGCAATAGTAGCCAGGTTCCAGTCACCCCTTAGAGAGCGATAGCACATAGGTGGCACTTTTTATGTTACAAGTGTCTATAAGCAACGGTAACTGCTTTCCATCAGGTCGGGCTGTTTGTCTGTCTGCTGAACTCATGCAATAAAAAATATTTTTTTTCCACTTTTTTATTTGTTCTTGGAATTGTGTTATATATTAATATTCAAATGCCATTTCCAGTCTGAGATTAATTATTTTTAGAAAAACGCGGTATTTATTATACTCTAGAAACATTAAATGCTTATTTCATTGTCTGCGACAAAGGGTATAGTCGGGTTTCTAAGAGAAATTTACCCCCGCTGTGTTTTGTATTTTTCCTATGGGGATTGGTAACAAAACGATATCTATAGTAAAAATGGAAAACGCCGCACCGATAAAAATTTCTCTTAGAAACCCGGCTATACCCTTTTATAACTGCTCAGCCCAATAGATGAATCTTTGCAAAATTCACTTGTACATGAAGATTGTTGAGTTAGCGTTTGTAAAATTATGTTTAAAATTATAGGTGATGATTATGGAGATGATTACAGTAATTGATAAATTATTTTGAGCCTTATTTTTAAGACTTAGAGACCATATTTGTTTTACAAAAAAGAGCCGTAAGATCAATTTACAACCTCGGCCCTCGGGAGTCTCTTAGAGAATGCTTCAAGGAAATCAATATTATGACGGTCGCCTGCCAATATATCTTTAATAATATAATTTATATTCGTAATAATTTGAGTGCCTACAAGCAGTATAAGGATATTCACAATTTCAACACCAGGCATTGTAATAGACTGATATTGCCATCTTTTAGATTACAAAAAGTACTGTCCTCTTTCTTGGGGGTTGGTATACGCTTCTTCAATAAGATTCCGAGTGAAATGTTAGATCTGCCTTTCACTAAATTCAAAACCAAATTAAAAAGTATCTTGCTAAAAAAGGGATACTACACTATTGAAGAATACTTAAATGACAAAAATTCATTTACATAGCAGCTCACTCTAACATCTTATACTATATTTTGTTTAATGTTATCTTGCCAAGCTTGTAAGGGATTTATGGAGATATATTGCAGCATAACATTTTAGTACGTCATATCATTATTATAACTTTCATAATATTTTTCTTTCCTCTTATTGTGTCTTGGTCTTATTGAGTATGCACTGTTTGCTACAACTCCATTAATTCTTCAAAAAGTAATTATGTAACATACTTCTGTATAAAACATATTAAAAAAAAAACAACTTGAGATATAAATAGAATAAGAAACTTAAAGAAAAACATTATTTAGCTAGACGTGTTGCTGGGGAGTTTCTTGCCGCTTCTTCTCCTTAACAGCAATAACACGTTGTGAAGCGGTATACATAGAATAGGAAGAAAAATTAAATTTTAACTTATATATTTATATGACCTTCAAAAAGTGTTCTCCAGTGGAACTTATTTTGAATAAAAACCTTTGAATTTGAATTTGACTCCTCGTCTTGCAGATAGAATTTAGGGCTGATGTTTTCCATTTTGTAATAGAAAAATACAACGCATTTGTTAAGCCATATCTGAAATAATAGCATTTTTTTGGCTCAACGGGTACTCCCGTCACCTTTCTGTAGAAATGTATATAATTGTAATAAATTTATATTGCATTTAAATATTAATTAATCAAATACCTTAATTGTTACTTGTCTTGTTAATTACTAACTTAACCTTTTATTTTAATGCATACATATAACACGGACTTCCTAATCATTGTGGTAAGTATGTTACAAACAAAAGTGAAATCTGTTAAACCATACATCACTTATGTATAAATTCATAAGAAAATTAATGAGCACAGCTTGTTTCTATTATGTTCATAAATATTTATTAACGAAGCGATTTGGTTTCGTGTTTTGTATAAAATAATAAAATGTAATATTATAAGGAATCGACATTTAACTCAAGGTTTTTGCAACAGACAATTCTAGACAGCTATATCTTTATCAATAACCTGTATCAAAATATTATGTCCTCATTGTGAAGTTAAATCTTTTGTTAATTGACAAAGTATTTTAAGAACTGACTATACAAGTTGTTTTAGGACTGCTATACCTAAAATTCTTACGAAAAACATTATACTTAATAATGTTTGTCTATGAGCGAAATATTGGGATTTTGATTATGTAACCAGCCATCTATTTGCATATAATAATTAAATAAATAGTTTTAAAATAGCTCTTTATCTGCTTAAAGATTTTTCAACAAAAATTACAATATTTATAGTTTTGTTTGATGGCGAACTAGAGAATATAAAAAGCTAATCATTTAGCTTTAAGGACGCATTATTTTTTTAATATATATTTTGAATGCCACACAGAAATTATTTTTATAATGACCAAAAAATAAAACTTGATTTTATAACAGAGGTGGTTTTGTGTTTGCATCCGCCATATGACTTGTATAGTCTATTGGGATCTGGGACGATTCTGGAACAAAACATGAAACAAAGATTATTTGTCAGCGCTTTATTGAATAAATTGAAATCAAAAGAACAAATTATCATCAAATAAATATAAAATGACACCTTATAAGCACTAAGCCTTGACATAATAAAACCGCTCGTTTCATGGTTATTCGAATAATCATACGACTTTCTAATTAATTTGTCAAAGAGTGGAAGTGAATAAATTGTTAACTTTCATGCGATAGACATAGAAAATGTGTATAAAACATTGAACGGCAATTAAGAATTTCGCTAGGTTTTTTTGGTCGTGCATTGTATTGATGAATAAAACAATAGACGCAGTTGGCCGATACAGTAATCAGCTAAGAACAAAGACGATGTATCAATTGTAGCTCGCGATCAATTTATAGGAAAGTTAATGATATCCCAAAATGTTTTCAATGCCTATGATTAAGTAAGACATATTACTGTATATAACATTTTAATAAAAACATTTCACAGAATATTTTTTTATGAGATGAGGATTCTCTTTATTGTTCTTCATAAAAAAATATTTTAACAAATTGATTAATTAATAAAATAGCAACAGATTTTGATTATCCATTTTATAATAATATTGTAAGTTTTGAAATATATCTCCTTGTCTTTAAATTCCTTTTCGATCCTACTACTTGCATTATTTAGGTCTAGGCGTGAAATTCTATTATGTTCTAATAAAAATACACACATACTTATGTTATTAATTAATCTTTGTAAGTAATTAACCCGGAAAATAAAACATTTCTTTTGTGTGTAGTAATATAAAAATTAAGATGGAAATTGTTATTATATGAAAATTATTTTATTACACACGTAAAAAATTATAGAAACAACTTATTACTACAAAAAATTTAATCGAAACCGATGTTTTTTTAATGAGTCCCGTACTCAACTTGGCTTGGGCTTCAGCCACCGCCATAGGTCTTCCAAGGGGCAATGTAGAAAACGTTATGGGTGACAAGGCATGGGAAGCAAAAAATACAAATTTATAAAAGTATACTTTCATAATGACCCCTGAAACTAAAATTAGACTTAGCTATATTATATGGTTTTCAAATTTCAGATTAAACGAAGAATTCGCCAACCTCCGTCTATCGGATCTCCGTATTATAGCCACACTAGGTATTGGAGGTTTTGGTCGCGTAGAACTAGTCCAAATCCAAGGGGATTCAAGCAGATCTTTCGCATTGAAGCAAATGAAGAAAGCTCAGATCGTTGAAACTAGACAGCAGCAGCACATTATGTCCGAGAAGGAAATAATGTCGGAGATGAATTGCGAATTTATAGTGAAACTGTACAAAACATTTAAAGATAGAAAATATTTGTACATGCTGATGGAAACTTGCCTTGGTGGAGAGTTGTGGACTATTCTACGAGATAGAGGTAAATTTTATTTTTCTTTTATTTTTCAAGACCTCACAAAAATGGCGGCGTTATTATAGCATGAAAATAAATTAATTTACTTCAAAATGGAATCTTACAGATTACTTATTGGATGTCATGAGTCCATCAACGTTTTAAAAGCAATTTTAGTTACCATTAAAGTAGAAGAAAGGTCGCAGCAAACTCCCCTAGCAACATAATATCTTTACTTTACAACTATTTTATACACTCATGCGTGGTCTTCATTAACTGCACCATAATTAACAAGTTTAATAATATAGCTCATTAAAGGAGTAAAAACTGTAAACAGAATCGGATTATTCATAAACCTTAAATAGTCACGATTAAATTTAAAACTAACGTTCACAACTTAACACGTGTTTTATACACGTATTATCGCTTTCCATCAGGTGGGCCGTGGGCCGTCTGTCTGTCTGTTGACACTATGCAATTAAAAAAAAACACGATGATTTGTGATATGACAAAAGACGTATGTCAGAATAGAGGAGTATGGAACGAAAGAGGACCCCAAATGATTGGCAAAAGGTGAAAGGAATAAGATAGTATAAGGATAAATAAAGACTAATATGTAGAAGAAAATTAAATATGTTTAGTGTCTTGTTGTTTACTGTTTTGTATTATGAGAAATACATTAAGTTCATATATGTACGGACACATTATGATATTACATAAAGATAATTAATATTATATAAGTTGTGAATATTACTTACAGTTATTTTAAGTCATATAAATGTCTATTTATCTATAATTTTTTTAAACCAGAAAAACGTGAATCCAAAAGTAGCAGTTTGGCTAATAAGATAGGATACTAAAGTAGGCTGGTATGATTCTCTTGCAGATGGACGAGGGAAATAATCATATCAGCCTACTTGAGTAATGAATAATTCTATGACAGAAGAATCGTGCTGTCATTTGTTATAGGTCGTAAAAACTAAAATGAAGTCACTCTATTATTTATTTTATAATTTATTTTAGGCCAGAATTCTCTCTTTTTAATATTAGTTAGACCTTTCTGGTTCTCATGGCCTCAATTTTTAATAACATAAAATTTTATAACACATAATTATAAGAACTTAACCTAATTAATGATAATAAGTGCCTACCTCAAAATTATTTCCGTAATCTAGCAATAGTTCCTCGAGATAATTATTAGAATGCTTGCTGCTACACTTTCTGTTTTACAATTACTTTATTTTGTCTCCTATAATTCACCATTAGACCCTAGAAATATATTCAACATAGGTAACAGTCTTCTATAAGCACCTTACCTATAAAAGATGGTGCCCTAGGCGCAGTAGTCTACATATTATTTCACGGGACTAGGTAGATTACTATTAAAAATTAGAAAAGATCTTAGTTTGGCCCCATTCATGTTAAATATTTATCAATTATTTTATTTATGCAGAGTTTGCTCTACTTTTGTGCTATTAAAGTATATTTAAAGTCAGAAGGCCAAAATTTAAATATTGTAATGTTAATATATACATTATTTGCATTAGAGTAAGGTTAGTCATTCGGGACTTTACTATTAAATTTATTACAAAGATCGCTGACATTAGATATAAAATTACATATAGATATAACACACACAATTAATAATCGATAAGAATTAAAATACTAAAACTATAGCTAACGAATAACTAAATGCTGAAAATTTACAAATACAATCATAACTCGAAAGATAAATCTATATTATGAATATAAACTAGATAGCAAATAATTCACACGCTAATTCTTTGAGCGCGGAAAGCTTCTATTTTTTTGATCTCTGAGGTCTCTACAAACCGATTTGCTTAAAATACAGTTAATTAAATTGTCAACAATACTATCAAAAAAATAATATATTAATTTTGAGACGCTTGAACCATGGAACCTATGGACCACATAACCATGGAAGGATATGAAACTTTATAAAGATCCATGAAAACCTTGGACATAATCATCAGTATTGTGATTTATCCATTGCGTTATCTCGTTGGATAAATCATCAGCAGTTTGGACACGATACCCTTAAAAACCGTGAACTAGGCTTAGTATTTCATTTATAGCCTTAAAAAATTATAGGTAGAATACAATATAGATATGTTCGGTTTACTTGAGGGTCAAGTTTTCTTTATTGTATAAATTTATAATAATTGTAAATAAATTTTGATATAATTTTTAATTTTCAGGTCAATTTGACGACGCCACGACTAGGTTCTACACAGCTTGCGTTGTCGAAGCCTTCCACTATTTACATTCTAGGAATATTATTTACAGGTCTGTTTCATCATTTGTTCCCTAAAATTAACGCTGATAATTTTCTTGTTAACGAAAACAGTAATTCACATCGCGGCAACGCCTTGTGCTTTATAAAACCCAGGTGAGGGCGCATATGGAGTACTACTCACACCTTTGGGCTGGAGCACCTGCCTACCAACTTAATCCCCTGGACAGTATTCAACGTCGAGCCGTTCGCGTTGTTGATGATCCCATACTCACAGACGGTCTAGATACGCTGGGCCTTAGGAGAGACTTTGCTTCTTTCTGCGTATTCTACCGACTGTATAACGGGGAGAGTTCCGAAGAACTGTTTAGAATGGTGCCTTCGTCCTCTTTCTATCATCGCACCGCTCGCCATCAATTGGGAGTTCACCCCCACTTCCTTGAGCCGCTTCACTCATGTACGCAACGGTTCTGTAGAACGTTTCTCTTGCGTACCGTTGGGATTTGGAATGAGCTCCCAGCCGAGGTTTTTCCACGGCGCTACGATATGGAGTTTTTCAAAAAGGGTGTCATAAAATTTCTTCGTGGCCGGCAGCGCGTTGGTGACATCTCTGATGTTATAAACGTCCATAGGCGACGGTAACCGGTAGCTATAAAAAAAGCCCTTTTTAACTAAAATTTCTGATTTATTTTATTTTGTTGACCTCCTTTTATTTGTGTATGTAATATACAATTAATCGAATTGTGTTAATAAATTTAGAATTATTATAATTTTTTTAGATCGACATGTACCCAAATATTTGTGTGACCATGCATAGGTCAAATACAGTGAGACCAATTGACTTTGTTACCATCTTTTGTACAACTAATATATTACCTGTATTTCTACAAGTTTCATTCATTCATTCGTTTCCATTTTCAGGGATCTCAAACCAGAGAATCTACTATTGGATTCAAAAGGCTACGTGAAACTAGTGGACTTTGGTTTCTCAAAGAAACTGCAGGCGAGTCGTAAGACCTGGACCTTCTGTGGTACTCCTGAATATGTGGCACCCGAAGTTATCATGAATAGAGGTCACGACATCAGCGCTGATTATTGGTCTTTAGGTAAAGATTCTGTTCATAATAATATTAAGACTTCTATGGTCTAGTGTGTGTCTAAATATTGTATGGCCGTCAGATAATATTTTCCAGCGGAACATAGTTTGAATTATAGCTTTTGAATAAAATTTGATTCCTGAAACGGTAAGATACAGAAAAGAGCTTTCCAATTTGATTTAAATGTTGATTACAACCTCTGCCTAATCTGCTAGTTTTTGAGGTAATATCACCTCCATATTATGAAGTTCATTCACGTCTCACTGCTTGAAGCAAACGTTGTGGTGAGAAATTCTCCTCCTATACTGGTATATCCACTATTGGCTGATTCCTATACCTTACTATTCATTACCTTGCCCTACCATTAGTAAAATTTTGACATTGCTTGTCAATTTAAACGATAATGGCTGATAGTTGGCAAGATATAGAAACCGCCCATAAAACATCTCGGTGTTCTTCGCTATAGGCCAGGACTGTAGGTATAAGACATTATAATTATCACATACTCTTCTTCGGTACATGATCTGCTTGGGAATTTCGTGTTCCTTTGCCGATATTTAAACAATGACAGAAATGTAAAGAAGTAGGTATTATATATTTTTTTTAATTAATAATTTTCAGAATAGCATTTAAATGTTGAAAATATTTGTTCAATTCGTCCCAATTTGTATATTGCAAAAAGTGTCACCCCCTTTTACCGATTCAATTAGGAAGTAGAAAAAAATGGAAATAAAAACTAAAGTGGTAGTACGAACTTAAGTAGTAAACGAAGACGACAACAAAATAGTATGACTTGATGGCTTTTCTGCAATGTTTCAGGTGTACTAATGTTCGAACTATTAACCGGTTCGCCTCCATTCACCGGCACTGACCCAATGAAGACCTATAACAAGATCCTGAAGGGAATAGACGCCGTGGAGTTCCCGCGAAGTATAACCCGCAACGCCGCAAACCTCATCAAGAAACTCTGTCGAGATAATCCAGCGGAACGCCTTGGATATCAGCGTGGCGGGATCACAGAGATCCAGAAGCACAAGTAAGTGCAGTTTACGTTGTTTGATAAGCTCCAGCCGCCGTAAGTGAAAGTACGGCAGTAGGTGTAGGTACTGCGGTAGGTGTAGGTAGGGCCGTAGGTGAAGGTACGGCCGTAGGTGAAGGTACGGCCGTAGGTGTCAATGGCGCTGTATGTATTATTGAGGTCCATTGTGAAATATAACTTAGTATCAAATAGTTTAATTAGAATATACTTACTTATAATTAATTAATTACCTGAACACATTACAACACTGAGCCATTTCTATAAAAGAAAATAATGTTGCCAACACACATTAGTGATGGGTATTGCTACATATATACATATATATATATATATATATATATATATATATATATATATATATATATATATTCAACTCAATTTCTAACAGATGTACATACGGCCGTAGGTGTAGGTATGGCCTTGGGTGTAAGTGCCGCCGTTGAGGTAGGTACGGCCTAAGGTGTAGGTATCGCTAGAGGTGTACGTATAGCCATAGGTGTCAGTACGGACATAGGTGGTTGCTCTATGCGATAACATTGACCGTCCCTCGTACGAAAAGTCGGCGAGACTGGGCCGCTTGTCCTTCTTGCAAGATGTTTAATTCGACTTTGTTATGAAAGAACGAACGTCGTAATTGACAAGTGTAAAATTTTACAGGAGAGCTACTTTACTTTACAAATCATTCATTACACACATTACATCATTACACACCATTCATACATAAATCTTCAATTTTTAGTATGTTTGCAATACTGTCATTAACACAGATATGGATCTTTGAATTAGGATCTAAATTATTTTAACTTTGTTTATTATATAGAATAGGAAAGAGAAATACCAAAATTCTGTCGCATACGATGTTTTTCTATAACACGGTCGAATTATACTGGGAAACCTGGAACTTACATATTCAATTTTTAACAAAAATTATGATAAACTAGCAGGTCTTACAATTAACCGCTGACATAATTATATGTTACTATCAATATTTCTTATCTCTTTTATTTCTACCTTGGGATATCTGGAAGAAATTTCTGTTTAACGACACGACCGCCCCTTGTGCACAATTAGAAAATTACTAAGCAATAACTTTTCCATGATGACTGATGGCATAATAAATTTAATATATCCATTTTCAGATGGTTCGACGGCTTCAATTGGGAAGGCTTGGCCCAACGTTCGCTCGAACCACCGATCACACCGACAGTCAAATCTCCGGTCGACACTCACAACTTCGATCAATATCCACCAGATTCAGATGATCCGCCGCCCGACGACTTGTCAGGGTGGGACGCCACTTTTTAATTTAGTCGGCTTATTATATATAGTACGCCGTAGATTTTAAATTCGGATGAAATGACAGGTACGTCGGTTGACTTTTGAATGGTCTTAGAAACGAAATGATTACCTTAAATTGGTTTGTGTTATGTTCGATATTTTATGCCCAAAGTTGGTGTAAATTTCGTGGGGTAAGTAACGTAATATAATAATATTTAACCCCTACTTAACGACCACTATTATGAACGCACCATTAATAGTTTTTGATACAAATTAAATTTTTAATAATAATTTCTATTAATTTAAATTACCGTGAACAGCAGTTCGATGTCATTTTAAGAGTCAATCGACACCTGAGTGCCTAAAGCGGCCGGCTTTGGAGATTTGCTTTGAGAAATTTACGTTTCTAGGTATACTGGCAGTTGTTTTGAGACTTGTCATCTTCCTCATACATATCTACGAAAGCGGCCGCTTCAGAACCTCTGTACATAATACATCGTTGTGCCAAATCGAAAGCATATAATGCTAAGAAATGTTTTTTTATGTTTAATCATAAGTTGCATTGAAATGGCAATTAGGCTTATTAATAATAACTACAGAGAATAAATTTAAAGCGAGGCGTCACATTGTCAACGAAGCGACCACGGTGATTCCTTATTTTTATATATACAGTAGATGTCATGTGTCTTGGCCATTTCTAAATTAACGAAATTTTGAATTCATAACATAATTGAATGTGCTTCAGCTATATAACTTTTCGTTGGTAAAGTCACTTTAAATTTTGACATTGATTGAAGTGAAAAAACCGAATTATTATTTTTTTTTTTTTTAATTTGTGGTATGATATGAAAGCATTTATAAATTAAACACACTTAAAAATAAAACTGCACATCAAGGCGTCTATCAGATCACGCTATAAATCAATGTAAGGAAATTTTGATAGGAAACAGTCAAGAGGCATTGCATCTATTGTAGTTATATTATATGACTTCTTAAAACTAGTTTAATTTTAACAAAAATGAAATATTTTTCTGATATTAAACAGTGTGTATAGACTAAAGGCCAAAATAAAACAATAACACGGACTTCTTTTAACATTATTGGACTGGCTGTTCCATATAAACGACAGACATATATTTGAGTGATTTTGAAGCGCGACTTGCGGTCTCTGCACGTAACGTTAGTATTAAAATAGAAATGAATGAAAACTTTATTGTTCACCATAAACTTAAACCTAGATAACTAAAATGCACACATTTGAATTGGAATAATGGGTGACCTTTTCGCTTATAGCGATCTCTTCCAGGCAATCCGGTATATAAGGAGATTTAAAATAATATTAAACTAAAATAAAAATAATCTAAACATAATCATCAACTACTAATTAGAATAAAAAATTACTACTAAAATAAAATATTATAAGTAATATTTTAGTTCATTGGGACTTTCGCACACAATACCTTGACTAACAGCGCCAAAATAGCGTCAATCAAACAGGCTCAAATATGAAACGACAGCAGCTTGCCCAATAGTTACATTAGAGGTCAGTGAACCCATGCCTAAACCGCCGTTTTGGATAAAGAGGTAAAATTAAAATTCTTACGGCCTTATACCTCTTACATTCAACAATACTTTTAAATTACTTTAATTCATGCGTGTGTATTGTTTTAGAGTACGGACCATAGTATTGTAGTAGAATTCCCTTTAATTGAATTAACAACATTTTGTGTTTTTAAAAGCAGACGAAATTTCATAATGCCATTATAGTTTAATTAGTTCTTGCCAGTTGATAAACAACTGTAATCATCCGCTCTTTAGAATAATTAATTCGTAAAAAGTATTTTCTTTTTCTTAATTCGCCCATATAATTAATCAAGGCAGTAGAGCCAGCATATATATATACGTAGTAACAGGATTTCTAAAACGTCTATTGCGTAGGTTATATCTTGTAAAATAGACATGGCCATAGTATTTGGCCAAGCCTTTAAGAAATATGCAAGTAATTTAGTACCAGCTTAAAATAATATTATTCTTTGAATTGATATAATTTTCGACATGCATGCATATTCAAGATAACATTTTTAATTTTAAACTCTTATGGTCTTATTTACATTGAGTTAGAATAAGTTTGTAGGATTATTTAAGAACCTTAATAAAACCTACAAACTTACTCTAATTCAATATGATTAAGACCATAGTTAATTAATGAGAAAACAATTGGCATAATTTACACAACGAAATGTGTACCTATACATTACAAGACATATACAATTTATAGTAAAGTAATGTAAATATTTTTAATATGGTATGATCTTAAAGCATGAAGTAATTTAATCGACATTGTTAATAACTTTTTAATTTTGAGCACACGATCCAATTAAATCAATTTATTTGTTAATTTTGAAGTATTA
Source organism: Dendrolimus houi (assembly GCA_039645545.1). Lineage (NCBI taxonomy): Eukaryota > Metazoa > Arthropoda > Insecta > Lepidoptera > Lasiocampidae > Dendrolimus > Dendrolimus houi. Next base: position 9,978,813 of record CM077133.1, read on the forward strand.
TATTTTAGAGTATATAGACTTAATAAATCTAGTACATCAATAATGGATATATTTCATACATTATTGTATAAACTTTAATATGACGTCAGGTAAGTACAGTGCTACCAATTATTGAAATCAATGTGCCATAATTTGTTAAAAATGCATAAGATATTATAACATTCTTCATTTTATTTTATGTGTTTTAAATAAATTACGATATAGTGTGATTTAATTCTTGAGTATTATGATCGGAAAAGGTTTTTTAATAGGGATAAAAATCACATTTATCTTATACAAATCTCGATTAAATACAAAACTGTGTCTTATTTAGTTAGAATGGTCCCATTGAATTACAAACGACGACACATAATAATTATTGATTGTGTTTAAGTGCATTTTTATAATCAAAGTATTTTAACTTAAAATTGAATATGTGGTGCTCAAAATATTTGTTATTTACGAATATCATATTGAAATGAATTATACTAAAATTAATGTTTAAATTTTAAAAATGTATAGTAAATTGTAATTATTTAGTAGGAATGTGTTTATAATGAATAAGTATTTTAATGTATATTCAATTCAAGTCCACTAATAGTTTTTTCTAATATTATAGTTTAGCTTGTCATGTGCTAAACGTTTTTAATGAAATGAGGTTTTATCTCAAACATGACATAGTTAGGACTTACGGTTTATCCACTATAAGATGGCGTTGTTGTCTATGTGATATTTATGAGCATTGAATGATTTTTTAAATATCGACGACCGTATTATAGTGGTTAGACTGTATTATGTAATGTTGATATTGTCAAACAGAAACCTGCTATGTGATTTTATAAGATTTTTCAGTAATTGTAAACAAATTCGATCCTAGACTCCATATTGGAGTAAATAAGGAAACGTTCGTTAACAAAATTTGTATGCGAGGAATCAAATCTCTGATCTACGGTTCTCTAAATCAAGATGAAATCATAGTGTTGTAATACGAAAACAAGACTCAGAATCTTAAGCTAGACCATACCTACTAGAGGCATGGTCTAGTTGTAGAGTAGGTACAAAAGTAGCTGCCTCTAAATCACTGTATTATAAGATCACTACATAAAGGTTTTTAAACCAAAAACACATTTTAAAATGTGCATTCGATGGACTCTGTGCTTGAGTGGGCGAAGCCTTTGCCAACCCGTCTCACTGCAACGCAGAGCCTCCGGGTTCGATTCCTGGCGCGGTAAAAGTCGGAAACGAACTTTCCGTTATTTACTATGGTCTGGGTGTCTGGGTTCGAGACCAGAGTGGTCCGTTGTATATTACCCATAACACAAGTGTTGTTTATTTGTTGTGCGCGTTTGTAATATTATTATTACACAACATCATATTGCTATTAATAAAAACTCAAATATTAACAACATAGCAGATATTAGTTTGACAATGACGATTATGAAGTTATGAACTATATAGTCAATGTAATGCTAAGTCTTCCATTTTCTGCTGTCATTGTAAATATGTCTTTTTAGTGATTTAAAATAATAATTCACGAATAACATTGTGTCGAGACGGGAAATGCAATGTATGGAAATTTAAAAACTTATGTTTTTAATATTACTGTTACTATTATTAAATAAGGAACAGCTATTTTTGTAATCTTTTTAGTTATACAATTAATAAAATATTATAATAATTTTGAGAAATGTAAAGAAATATACACATAATTTCAATTACTTTCTTGTTTTCTTTTTAAATTTTAATAGTCACACTTCTTTTTCAATCCTAACAAAGTACATTACTACTATCTAAAGTAGAAATGTTACCAATATATCTACAAGTAAATATTACATTCTTGTACATTACAAAATTACTGTCTGTAATGGTACGTTTACATGATTCGTGCTTCGTTAATTGGTTGTTGAAATCTGGGCCATAAGAATCACCCTGACTTTTGAAAAGTAATGGGACAGCCAAAATCCTGAGACCATTGTAATATAGATGTGTCTTCTTACTAGCAGCGGTTATGTCTGCATGCACCATGTAAAAATGCACTCAAGGGCAAGCAGCGGTCAATGTAGGATTACTTTGTAGGGAAATAGAAACAAGTAAGACAGACCTATTGAGATCTGCTAATAAAACTTGAACTAATAGATTTGGGGATTTCGCTTCGGTCCGTTGTAATCTTCGTTGTAAGAACGCTGATATACTAAAGTCGCAACATGGATGTGAGTGGCTGACAAGTATGGTGAGCTTTGCTGCAGTTTTAACGAGATTGTTTGTTATGGCTTTGTATATGGGTAGAATTATTGGCCAATTTAGAAAAAATGGTCAATACATCAGGGATCAGAAGATCATGATTTGGCCCATCGAAACTACCAAAATCTATTAGAGATCACTCCTAAATTTTTAAATCCCTGTAGTTCGTGTTGGTCAAATATAAAAATTAATAGCGTGTTAAAAAATTGTTTCCATAAAACACAAAAGAAATAAACAAATATTTGAATTGAGATTACCGATATGACAAGTACTTATATATAGTGTCCTATCTATACTATTATTCTAGTAGTCTATGCCGATATGGGGATACATGCTTTGAAAAAGCGTGCCGGCTTTAAATCAAAAATTTTATTTTCATAAAAGCAGTGTCTGTACCTATGCCATGAGATTAATTTGGTTTCTTAAACTCTAAAGTTTTTGCGTTGGTATACCTATTACATTGTGATTTCAAGTACTGCTTATAAAGTAATATATCTCAAAATCATGATCATCATACGACCGTTAAATCCCTGTTGCGTTCGGAGTGTATTGGGCGTAAAACGTCGTTCTATTGTGTGTACTAGTTACGAAAACTTAAGGAAATAAGACTTAGGAGTTCTTCAGAGTTACATTTGACTGGACGATTGTTATTCCTAGGATTCTTATTTCATAGCAACGGGTTCTTGCAATTGACAGCGTTTATAACTATTTTTTCCAATAAATCCGATGTAATATTATTAAAAAATGCCTATAGCGAGGGTCGAACCCCTGAGTCCGCTCCGGAACCTCATTATCCCATTAGCCACGGGAATGGAGGGATCGACGCGCGAAAATCAACCGCTTCCTACACACACGGCTCGATAACTATTACCCGTGACTATCTTAACAATACGTTTATTAACGACTTTCTATTGATGGAATTGATGTGTGTTTTTGATGTGAAAAATTGTAAAAGAATATCTGTGTCGCTCTTTCGAGTTAAACTTTCAAATGCGCTGATAGACAAAAACAATTGCGAAAACGGTTGTAATATACTATTTTCTACATATATGTTTAGACGACCTATAAAATATAGTTTGAAGTTAAACTCTTTGAATCCCCGTCGTCGAATTAAAGTCGCCGTCGGTTGAGAACGCGCCCAAACCGCTGGTCGCATTCTCGCACTGGCTGGCAAACCCGATGCCCCAAGTACAAGCCATCCTTTTAGTCACATGAAACTTCTATCAAGTGAGATAATAGAGAGTCTCGAAACCGGACGCCACAAATATGTATCCATTGTCAATAGATGCATATTTGCGGCGTTTTAGGTCCTCCTGCCATGCGGCAGCCGTACTAGCTTACACGGCTTGGACGATGGACGCAGCCAAAGTTTTGTAGTCTTATATTATCTTTTTAAGAGTTTCTTCGATTCAAATGCCTTGTTGATAACAACAATGAACATTATTATACTCTCACTGTTTATTTTACTTTTGATAGGTCGATCATTGATCAATTAGTAACGCCCTGAAGGTTACCCATTCGATTTTATATAAAAATTGAGTTTGTTTGTGAATAAATTCTACGTAATCAATTTATGGCCGGTTCCTAGATCTTACTATTCATTAAGTTGCTCTTTTTAACTAATACAATAAAAGAAGACTTGACTTATTTGTATTATATTCTAGCCACACCTAGTCCCTCAAGACTATAAGTAGCATACTGAGCCTAGATCACCGTATTTTATGGATAAGGTGACCAGAAAGCCGGCTACGTTTCCTCACTGGATCGCCATACAGATCTCTTGTCCGAGGTATGCACCAGCCCTCTGATCACCTGAAGAGTTAATGAGTCATTTTGATAAATTTTGGTAGAGGCTCATGGCCTCAGGACCCCACTTACCTATCTGTATGGAACTTATGTCAAATTTTAACCGATAGTAAGGCAAATGAACGGTCTATAAAATGTAGGAACCGGCCCTTAGTGCACATATATCGTTTGATTAAAATTGTGTTTTGCGTAATGAATAAGCTATATAACCCAAATGTTTACACTTAAAAATGGGACAAAAGCATAATTGCAACTTTTAAATCTAAATAATTGCCTCGTTATTTTATTTTAAACAAAACATTTTCATTGAAATAGGATAATATACGATTACATTAAGTTATGATGACGATAGTTTACAGTCTTTGTATTAGATAACTCACAGAATGTTACTGTTACGTCGCCTGGAACAATGATGTATAGACAATTGTGACGTTTGTAGCGTATAAAATTAATTGTCAAATAAATAATGTGCAAATTGATAGACGTACAAACGTCAAAAATTGATTGTGCAGAGCTCCAGCCTTATATACTATCTTCTGTATAACATTTATATTTTGCGTAACATCTAAGGAATCTATGGAGATGGTACCCGTGCGCAGAAGGTTTGCCGATAGCTTCATGATGTCACGCGTCGATGGTTGACAAAAAAGGTTACGTACTAGTTGTTGCACTAAATTATTATTGTATATACTTCACATAAGTATATACAATAATAGTAAGTAGTCATCGGTAAACCTTCTGCACACGGCTTATGTCTCAGTATGAATTTTTAGTATGTCTTGTCATTATTGCGACGGTAACAATATTTATTGTTTGTTACAGTACCATTAATTCTTTGAAAAGTTATCGTATAACAACCTCTATATGTATTAAAAAAGAACCTGAGGTAGATATATAATTGTAATATTTTTTTTCCGTAGACGTGTTGCTGGGAAGTATTTGCCACTTTTTCTTCTTTAAGTAGCGATAACACGTTCCAAAGCGATGTACATAGAATAGAATAGAGTAGATTTAAATTTTGACTTCAGATATGACCTTCAAAAAGTGTTCTCCAGTGGAACAAATTTTTAATAAAAATTTGAATTTGAATTAGAATAGGTATACTCAACTTAACCTTGAAAATTCTTTACTAAAATTGATTTCAATCTCAACAAATCTTGAAAACTTTATCTAATCCATCATTCATTTCGTTCCTTCCGTCTCTATTCGGTGATTTTTCATTCCCCAGACGTGCAAAACTTTTGGATAAACCTTTTGTGCTCTTTGGTTGAGTACTTGTATTGTTTGTATGTATGTTAGAATAAGTTTTAATTCATCTTTAAATATTTAACGTAATAGAAAAGTTTTTATGTGGGTTATTCGGTTTACATTACATTAATTTAGTTTTAACATTGTTTAAATATGAAATTGAAAAGACGAAATAAATACATTAAAATTAATTTCAATTATATAAAAATATGTTTAATCCTGTTGCTATTTAGTAATTATAATCTTATACTTAGAATTACATTGTTTATTTCTCTATTTACGTATTTTCTCCCACGCCTATTTAAAATAGACTATCGTAATCTTTTAATCCTTGGTTTATTCATTCACTTGCCTTACTATCGGTTGCATTTTGACATTACTTGTATGAAGCTTATGTCAAATTTAAATGGATTGTAAGGTCGTTAAGGTATTGGAACCAGCCATAAAACTTATCAGTTATTATTTGGTCAAAAATGATTTTAAAATAATAAATGTTGATTCAAAGTCTAATGATGTTCTACTATATTTGATATGCTACACAGAGCTCAAGCTGTTCTTCCAGAGAAGAATTTATTGTGGTTCCCTCTCGAGTTGTAAAATTTAGGGACTTGTTCAAGTTTACGTTATACTCGATAATTGTCGATTAAAAATGTAACCCTGTTACTTAAATCCCGAACAGACTGACAAAAGTTCTACGAAATCCCTAGTTATACTTAAATATATAATTATAAAAATAATAATATATTTTTTTGAAAAATCCTTAATGTAGACAAAGAGAGTACTTTTGTAATTACATATATAATTATAGATAGATAATATCTGACTTACCTATCACATAAATACTTTACATGAAAAGGTTTCATACTACAAAACTAGATAGCGCTCTTCAATTTTATTAGAGACTATACTTTTCCAGTATCGTTATGCACATGTCTTTATTTTCGTTCATGTCTCTCAAGACTGATCCGAGTACTGAGACTGTAATTGGGGTTCTGTTGCTATAGTAATACGGCATAATTAGGAATTTAGGAATACAGAAATTGAATATGGAACTGATCAGACCTGAGGACCTGAAATAAATAGGAGTGGGTAATACCGCTTTTGGCGCGTATCAAATCGATTATATCGATAATAATAAACGGCATTTTATTAGAACTATACAAACACGTTTAACACAGGTACAAATATAACTGGACACAACCAGTACAAACGTAATACACGATTCAATAACACGCGCAAAGTCCGTCACTATATAGCTTATCGAATGTACACCTCTTGTCTCGTTTGTGACCATAGCTATACTGCCGATCTTCCCATTGGGCCATTGCTATATACTGCACCAGTACAATACGGCTGTCCGCCCGCGTAGATTGAATTTCTTAGAATTCGTAATCTGCACACCTGCCTAATTATGCCTGAAAACGGCCATACACGAGTACAATACACAATAGGCTGTTTACTAATTACAAATTTTAAACATAAGGTATACAAAAGAAGTCCAAATGCTGAAAAGGTAATAAACTGCAGGTGTGCATCGGTCTTTGTCGGTCGTAACAATATATTGAATTTGGATATCTGATTTTAAATCCATATATGTTCTGAATTCATATATTGACTTGGTGCGATTCGATTTTATGGTATTGTATCGCGAGACATGGGCATAACAATTTCCTGATTTCGATATCATTAAACCGTGTATGATTTTTATAGTGGCTGATGATTTTTGTTACTTATCCAATCGAATCTACAAGTTTTGGAAGTCTTGTACCCTTCACTAATGTGTTCAAGATTTCTAAATTATTGACATATAAACATTATACAGTTATAATTACAATATATATAAATTAAAAAAGAATTCTATGTATACCACACATTAATTAAAGTGGAAAGTGGGTAATAGACGTGCGACTGAAAAAAAAGTAAGTACGCTGGGTTTTTTTTCAATTTGGATGAATCAATCAAAGTGAATAAATAAATCTAAATTTGATTCAGTCAATGTTATTGAATAACGTCGTGCTCTTTCAGGTGTTTGTTTTTCAATCAAATTGATTCAATTTGGTTGATCCATCTAATATCAGCATTAGACGCATAAACCAATTTAAATCAACACGGTTGAAAAGACACGGGTTGATCCATCTAATATCAACAATTCAATGACATTGAATGATTCAAGTATATCTTATAAAATATGATTACACGGATCACTTTGGTTGCTTCATCGAAATTGAAAGACAGAAAAGAACATTTATAAATAAGTTTTAATCGATTTAATTTATCAATATATTTTGCTAAATATACTATATCGTGTAATAAATATACCCACATTTGAACGAAGATATTCTACATATATTAAACTAGCTTCTGCCCGCGACTTCGTCCGCGTGGAATAGTTTAAAAAAAAGTAAGTTAAAAAAATCCTCCCGATTTTAAAACATTATTCATTGGTGCTCCGCTTCTATTGGTCTTAGCGTAATTATATATAGCCTAATTGTTTTTTAATGTATAAATTGTTTTATTCTATGATGATGATACCGGCAATATCTATACTTAATTAGGTGCATAAGTTGTATAATAAGCTGTTTAAATAATTATTAACTATCGCACGGGAACTCTTTAATTTTTCGGAATCAAAAGTATCCTATATGTTGACCAGGGATATAAGCTACCACCATACAAAATTTCATTTAAATCGGTCCAGTTGTTTCGGAGATTAGTCGGTACAAACAGAGAAACAAAAAATTGAAAAAAATCTAAATTACTTCTATTTCACTTCATACATCTCCCTGACTCGCTTTTTAGTATTTTTTTTAATTGTACATAAATTCGACCTCTACAGTTTTATTATATGTATAGATAGATATACTATTATATATACTTTATACCTACTTATAGTATTACGTCACCCTCAACAATAAACTATGACAATTATGTAATTTCTTTCACGTGGGCTTTACTATCAACAATTATATAACTCGATAGGCGTGTAAGCGTCAAAAGTAAAATAAACGCTTGGAAACAGTAAAAGAATAAAACTTGACTGTAAAGGAGTTGGAATAGAAGAAAGATTTTTCAATATGTCTGACTTAGCCATTTTGTCAGGATACCTTGTAGATGTAAAATGTTTGATACACCATCAATATCAAAGTTATTTGGAACAGGATTGTGCACTGAGTTTCTAACTCCAAGTGATTTCAAAAATTTTCATATTTTTGTAGTTGTGTAGGTTATCTTTATCAATTGATTCATTAATATACCGGCGTTGTGCATCCCTAAATACTCTATTGCAGTGTTTCGAGCTTTTATGAAAGCTTGTTTGTTTTCGTCACTGGGTTTAAGCTTGTATTTGGTCTTAGCTATTAGATTTCTTATGTGTGAGCTACTAGATATCGTCGGTAAACCACGGCGCAGGAAGATGCTTTATACTAACAAGTCGCGTAGGTGAATGAAAATCATTCAGTCTCAATAAGGTTGTATTATATACATACAGTTTTTCATCTACAGAAGCTGCCTTGAAGTCTCCAGACCAATCCAATTCTTGGGCATCCTTTACTGGTTCGACCATGTTTAAAACACCAAAATTATGCTGCAGGATAACTTTAGGTGGGGGTTATAAGAAAGAAAATCAAGTAGTGATAAAAAAAAGCTTCCACCGGGCGCTTACCATGAGAGATAACATAAGAGGGTGAAGAATCAAGTCTACAAGGACGGTGCAGAAATGGGAAATAATGTATAGATTTCAATGGAAGTATGGTCAGCCAGAAGCCGTAACTAAGGTTTCGAGGGATATACTAAGATGATCCCATTTTAAAAGACAGGTGTCAAAATCACCCATAATAACGTAATGATTAAGTATAATTTTGGATTAGATCTTCTTTAGGATTAGGAGGTTGCGGTGAGATCAATAGCAACTTCCTACCGCCATTACCTGTACGATAATTTCTAACATGGTGTGGTATTCAGATAAGTTATAAAACGTATATATATATATATATATAGGTTGGGGAAAGTCTTTTCGCATGTAGTATGTATGAACTTGTAATAAGATCTCTTTGGCTATACCATTTGTATCTGGCTGGTTTTGGTATCATTAAAAAGTTTTAATTTTAAAGAAAAGAATTCCAAATTCATTAGGAAAATGTGTGATTTTCATTTGTTTTCCTTGTTGTTAAAATGAGTGAATCTAATGAAGAAATTCGATACATTTTAATATTTTACTACAAAAAAGGTAAAAATGCCACATAAGCCGCGAAAAAAAATTGTGATGTTTATGGACCTAATACAGTATCTGTGAGAGTAGAGCAAATTTGGTTTAACCGTTTTCAATCCGGATATTTTGATATGAAAGATGCATGTAGCTCTGGTCGCCCTGTTACGGACAAAATTGATGCCATTTTTGAAAAAGTGGAGCAAGATCGGCATATTAGTAGTTATGGTGTAGCTGGAAAACTGGGAATTGACCACAAAGCGGTTTTGGCGCATTTGAAAAAAGCTGGGTACACAAAAAAGCTCGATATTTGGGTGCCTCATGAGCTCACTGAAAGAAAGCTAATGAACCGTGTATTAATTTGTGATTCTTTATTACGATGTAATGAAACCGAACCATTTTTGAAGAAGCTGATAACTGTTGATGTAAAGTGGATCACGTACGACAAGAACGTGCGAAAAAGATCGTGGTCAAAGGCCGTTCAGGCTTCACAGACTGTGGCGAAACCCGGGTTAACTCGCAACAATGTGATGCTGTGTGTATGGTGGGATTGGAAGGGCATTATTCATTATGAGCTGTTACCGCCAGGCAGGACCATCGATTCTGAACTGTACTGCGAACAACTGATGAGATTTAAGCAAAAAGTTGAGAGAAAGCGGCCGGAATTAATCAACAGAAGGGGTGTGGTTTTTCACCATGATAATGCTAGACGTCATACAATTTAGCAACTCAGCAAAAATTACGAGAGTTTGGCTGGGAGGTGTTAATGCATCCGCCGTATAGTCCTGACCTTGCACCTTCAGATTTTCACCTTTTTCGGTCTCTGCAGAATTCCTTAGGCAGTGTCAGGTTAACATCACGAGAGGACTGCCAAAACCACTTGTCGCAGTTTTTTGATCAGAAGCCCCAAAATTTTTATAGCAATGGGATCACGTCCCTACCTACAAGATGGCAAAAAATTATCCAACAAAATGGCACCTACATACTTTAGTCAAATGTAAATAAACTTTATAAAAAAACCTTTTGAATTTTTATATAAAATGCGAAGAAACTATTATATATAAGGTTGGTATATATATATATATATATATATATATATATATATATATATATATATATATATATACATGTATATATAATAGACTAACGGTTCCGGCAGACGTAGTCCTGCCCTGAAAAAATAAAAATCTAGAACCACCCACCCACCGGGTCTTATTGTGAATCTAACTAACCCTTTCCGGGACCCTCTCAAACACTTTTTTTCAAGTAATAAATATAGCCTATTATAATAATAATTTTATATAATTTAATATTATTATTAAATTATATAAAATTTAATATTATTACTAGCTATACCCGGCAAACGTTGTCCTGCCCTTTAAAAATAAAAATCTAGCACCCGATTGCAGCGCCATATACCAGGTCCAATTGTGAATCTAAACCAATCCGAGACACTGTCAAACTCACACAAAAATAATTTCACCTAAATCCTGAAACATACAAAAATACAAATCTTTACTTTTTATTATATTAGCATAAAGGTATACATTTATATGATCTAAGGATATTAGTATAGATAACATTTCACTTACTACTTGTAGCATGACACTACATGAAAAGATTGCATACGGCAAAACTAGATAGCGCTGCTCAATTTTATTCGAGAGTATACTTGTCCTGTACCGTTACGCACATGTCTTAATTTTCGTTCAGCGCTATTTGGACAGACGGATGTGATATTCCCAATAGAGGGGGGACACACTAAAATTTACGACTTTGGAAGCTAATATAAGTTTTTGAAAGTCTTGTAGCCTTCTCTAAGGTGTTCAAGATTTATAAAAATGTATTAAATAAAGTATTAGCGGTCCCGGCAGACGTTTCCTGCTTCGAAAAAACAAAAATCTACAGCCCGATTGCAGCGCCACCTGCCGGGTCCAATTATGTTATGAATCTACTACACCCGTCCCTGAATCCACTCGACTCACATACACAAAAATAATTTGATCTAAATCCTGGAACCCGATTGCAGCGCCACCTACCGGATCCAATTGTGAATAGTCTTGTGCTTATTCGGTCATCCAAGTGAGCGCTATTATCTAGTACATTTCGGTTACTGAACTAGTTCCCCCCCCTTAAGAGATTCGGTCATTGGGCGGGCCCATTCGATTGTCTGGCAGTCAGAGGTTCCAATAACTGATAGAAATATGTATAATTCAGACTACCAAGCACTTACCAATTTATTACTATTTTTCAACACAACGGATGTTTGGGTTTCCTTAGTTCAACGCAAAGCCGAAACTCATTGAAATAATTACCATGAAATGGTTTTCTAGCAATAAATTAATTATGAATGAATATGCTTTATTGTGTTTCAAAAATACAGTTAACAGAAATGTAAAGTTTTACAATACAACAGGCGGTTTTATCCCTATTAGCGATTCCTTCCAGACAACCTTTGGATGGACAAGAAGTTTGATAAGAACAGAGGTATGTTGCATTATTCTCACTACCGAACTTGTATCTTATAAATATATACATACAGGATATAACATATATACATTAATAAAATATAAAAATATGCTAATAAGAAAATATATATATATAAGAAAATTAATTTAATTATTTATTTTCCAATACAAATATCTGTACTGCAATTACGAGAACATATAATAATGCTAGTAAATTCTCTTATACGTCGCCATCAACATCAATTAACATTATTTATTTCTCACAAAAGGTAATACCTCTATAGCTGGCCTTCGAAATGAAAGAAGGAAACTACTCGCAAATGGAGACTGTGAAAGGTGCATATCAAAATGAATGTTTGAAACAATTTGAAAATCACATAATAAATTGTAACTAACTAATTTTATTGTATTAGTATTTCGAACTCCACAGCCCGCTTCGTATATACATGACCTACGTGGTACGTTTAGATCGTAGCCAGCGATTCTGACGTAACCGGTTAGAACCAATAGAGCACCTATGAATGAAAAACTAACCGCTCAGACGCTCTGGCCGCTCACCCGCTCTAATAGCTCAGCCGCTCTAACCACTCACCACTCAATTTGCTGTCGATTAGCGGAAACCACATCGAATTTGGCCCAGTAGTTTTTACGTGAAACTAAATCTAAATCTCGCACAAACAGACAAACGGACAAGAAATCTTTAAAAAATGCATCGTGTTCTCCATCATTTATATAGTCTATTCCATTTTAGTTTTTTTTAAATAACTTCAATGTACAGACACGGTATTTTTAGAATTTTCTAATTATAGATTTATTTAATATTTATCTATAATTAATTATAGATAAATATTAAAAGCAAATTTTAAGCAAGCACTTAGTTATTCGTAATTAATATGCCATACATTATTATTTATAAGTAACTTCCTCAAGAAGTCAACTTAAGTCACGATATTTCCCGTTAACAAAATATTATCAGTTCTGTCGTTTCATAAGAATGTATTGACAAATGGTTTAAAATAATCACTTTCCTTCAGAAAAAACATAGTTATATTTAATTTAGTTCTTCTAGACATGGTATTAACTTCAAATAAGTAAATAATTACGTGTATCTTGGACAGATCATGCAACTGCACAACTGCGAGAAGGAAATCCGTAGCAGGATTCAATTGTGCTGGGCGGCATTTGGAAAATTCCATCAAGTCTTTACGTCGAGTATTTTGCAAAGCTTATGAAAGTTTTGGAGCAGTGCTTTCTACCAGTTGTGACATACAACGCTGAGACTTGGACACTGACGGTGGGACTGGTCCACTTTAAAGTGCTCAGCGAGCAATGAAGCAACCTATATTAGATCTCTTTGTGGGATAAAATCAGAAATGAGATTATCTCTGACCTGGGGCCCAATGACTGTCTCGTCAAAATCGCTAGACACGATAATCGCAATCGTAGGTTCACCTGATTTCGATATTCTGTTAATTCCAATGGCGTACCCTTGGCACGCCACTTTATCTTTATAAATATTTACATAAGAGAAAATACGTGAAAATATGTTTAAATTTTTTGGTAATTTTTCAGTATTCATTTCGACTCAAGCCATTTCTGCTAATATACCAACTTTTTCTACTATTATTTTGCCGTGATGATATCGAGAAGATATTCTGGATTTAGTAGAATATTACTAATTTTAGACAGTATCGCAATAGAGTCGTACTTTGAATGTCTTCGCAAGACCACAATATATTGGAATAACAGCATTGTGCCCCTGATGTTTTATATTACTATGTGGTGACGGTGTAGGAAATCTGCATTATAAAACTTGAACATTGAGATAGCCGATGTGTGAAGAAACCCAATGCCTAGGACAGGCGTGGTAGGTATAACGTGCGGTTCTCTAAAAAAAAGCTGAATCCTGAATCCAAGAGAGTAGAACTATTGATAGTGTAATTAGAACAGGTGTTACCTAGTTCAAGTAATATACACACCAGCTTTAGTGTAGCACAGCACAGCCTTGGCCAACAGTAAACTGTTAAAAGAAAATTCATTTCGAAGGAGTTATTAAAAAATTTCATTAACCTCAAGGCAAGGACACATACCTGAATAATTTTCATAACATTTCCCTCCGCCTTTCTTATAGAGTAGGTGACAGGCTATTTAAATTTCACAGAAGGCTCTTGATGGTTGGATAATTAATTATTAATAATGTAACATGCAATATCCGTTTGTTGATGTCTGTGTAACACAATACTCTGTGCGGAACGGGTTTAATATATATGATTACTAATTAATTACACCAGCTTACGTGAGAATATTATTAATTAAAAGTTATAACCATGAATGTAGCTTGCATACAGTACAAAACTAATTATATAATTAAGTCCTATATTATCTAGGTATAACGCAAATAAAAATTAAAAAATAATAGATCACGGGTATACCGTTGGCGTTTGTTCTCTTAAGAATGGGGAAGCTCGAGTCCAGCAGTGGGCCGTTTGTGGGCGGATATTATTATTGTCTATATATTTAAATTAAATAAAAGGTCGTGGTAGCGCACGCGTCCTTAACTTAAAATGGCGTGGGTTTGATTCCTGGCCGGAACACATGTACCACTTAGGCAGTTTTCTGACCTAATGTGCATATTGTTATAATTCCTCGTGCTAACAACGTTGAAGGAAAACATCGTGATGCAACCTGCACATCGAGATAACCGATGTGTCAAACCTGCCAAGCCGCCTTGGACAAGCGTGGCGGTTATACTGTCCCTTCCCCTCCTATAATGGAAGGCCCGAACCCAGCAGTGGCACATTTATGGGCTGTTATATTATTATATATTTAAAAAATATTGATTGTTTAATAGCTTACATACTAACTAAAAAAAACAACGCAAAAATTTTATACTATTATATTGTAATACTTTTGTATCCTTTAACCACCCTTTACCAAAAATGTAAATTAACCCCAAGGTTGTTTCGGTTCTCGGGAAACGTTTTAATTGAATGTAATTAATTTGATACGTAAATACATTATTACTTTCATATAGGGTTCCCAACCATACTATAATATGTAGTATCGTACTATATTTTAGCCAATTGTACTATATATTATAGAAAAATAATATAGTACGAAATGAATTATATATTCTTCGCTAATTCAATTGTCACGCTTTTTATTCTGATTCTTATAATATAAATTATTTTGAAAAAAAAATAATTTTGCTGGCCAAAGCAAAAGGTAGTTATAAATACACAAGAAAAATTCAATAATGACATAAATAAAGTATGAAATAAATAATGAAAATTCAATGTGTATTTTCCCCCGAAATTTCCCAAAGTACTATATTTTTACAGGTAAAAAATACTGTATTTTCTACAAAAACAAAGGTGGCAACCCTACTCTTATACCTTTTAAGTTTACTTGTAGGTTAAAGAACAGCGAATCCACTTGATGGTAAATGGCTAGCGTTGCCTATAGACATCCACAACACGATGGGAGTTGACGTTGCTTACTCTGTTTTTCTCTCTCTTTTTGAAGAGTTCCATATCTTAGCACTTTGTGAATACAGCGAAATGGCGTTCGTTCTACGCTTGCGCATGTACGGTTAGAAGAAGGTCCATGTATGGCGGATATCTGCCAAGCACTTGCGATGCTAAGAATATTGCGATGATAATTATAAAAATAGTCACACCAACTCAACAGAGAGAAAAATGTAATAAATGAGCAAGAAGTTAAAAGATAAAAAATATTGCAATGGTTTAAAAAAATGTAATAAATAGTATGTACGCAACATGCTTAAAAGAGAAAGATTGAAATTAAAAAAATACCTACCCTCGTATAAGAAAACACCAAAATTATACAAAAGAAAAGAGATAAACAAGTGTCCGACACTAATATATAGGTATACTCTAGTTAAAGTGGAGTAACAAAAAATACACACTTAAGACGGCCAACGTTCTTTCTAAGGCCAGTATTCTGAAACTAGTTCGTATTATTCGCTAAGGGCAATGAGGGAGGGAGGTTTTTATCTTAGAAATGTTTATTAGGTTTCGGTCATTTTAGGTAGCGTGTTGTTTTTTTCTAAAAATATTTTACGAACCTAACGTAATAGGTAAATATAACCTTAAAAGCCTCACTAAAATAAGGCCTAAGTAAAATATTAAATTTATACTAAAGATAAAGTTCGTTACATTGCCTCATCAAGAAGAGCCCTCACGCAGCGCTAATATAGAACTTTAGCAAGACGTTACATATTTATGTCGCTTGGAGTTCAAACATTTGATCCGTGGGGTCCATTAGAAAAGGGGTATCTTCAAAGACATTTGAATGCAACTATTTGGTAGGTACTACCCATCTTCAGAGAGTTGGTATATATATTTATATACTCCGCATACCAAGTTAGCATTGCCATACTAGATATTAATTACAGTCACTCTTCTGAGTGACATGACAGCATTGATCGTATACACAATTTCTAATTAATAAACTTCCTGGAATTTAAATTAATTATATCTGAAGGTGAAGAATAAAAATAATTTAAGTTTAATTGTTATATTCATTATATATTTTTTTACGTTATGTCCCAGAAGGAGGCCGCCGAAATAATATGACAGACGGAGAAGAAGGAGTCGCAGGTGCCACTTTGTTCGTCTCCTCCCGATAACTTAGTGGGACTTGGGCCCTGCCGGTGCACCAAACCCAATGCCGTGGGGTGTCCTGGTCTCAGGGACACCCCTTCTTCTCGGCTTGCATCGAGGCGTCACGGCAGTCATACCTATGATTACGGTCCCGTGGCGCCTCATTACGTTGCGGAGGGACGCTGGAAAGTTTAGTGGGTAGTCTGGCGGTCGGTGTTTGTAACTTTTTCTATCATCAGAAGCTTAGGTGTAGCGCCGGCTGTCGGGAGTCCCACATACCCCTCGGTGACCTCCCCGGAGCCCGAGTGTATGCGCTAATGAATTCCCCCACCCAGCGTTAACAAAAAAAAGGGATCCGGTAGCGATTTTGGCATAAACTTATAAAATGGTCATGTTGATAGCTATTTTACTCGAGTATTATAAGTATTACTGCTACACATAAATGTAGTAAAATTACGGAATAAATAAAATGCAGGTCTGGTTGTTGTATTATATTACAGTTTGAATTTTTTACAGTATACATAGGCATTCAACGGACAGATCTCTAAAAATTATAACAATATCTTTTTATTCGTTTCCAAAGTTATAAAATTGTGTCCCCCATGTTTAAAATTTGCCACTTTAATGATGAATTAGACAAAAAATCACAGTGGTAGAGCTCAAAAACAGTTTCAGCGAAAATTCGTTTGAACAAGATCTGTTGAGTAGCCTTTGAGTTCCCTCTACGGGGTTCCGTACAAACAAAGGTTTTTGTTATGTATGGACTCCAGGCGCTTTATCGATTTTATTTTCAATAATTTGATTTTTTGTTAAAATTTAAACTTAATAATACCTATTTAAAACAATACATTTCACATTTACAGTAAAATAATATGTATTTCATTACATTTAATTACTTTAGCAACTTAGGGCAATTACATAATTTTGTAAGCGACTAAATTGTTCGTTTTAAAAATATATATTTGTGGAAATGGTCCGTTTATGAAAAAAGGTTGATTGTTATTACTTCACGCTACGACCGAAAGAGGCAGAGCAGTAGTTTAAGCCCTCTCCACACTCGTGAGAACGTAACAAAACGTGAAAACCCGTCCTACATCCTCCTTTCTCGAGTTTTTCATATCATCTCACGATATCCTTGTAAGCTATTCACAAGAATGTGGAAGGCCCTTTACACATAAAATATACAAGACACAGCGGGACATAAAACACGCAACATGAACACAACTGACAGCAATTAATGTATCTTAATATACTATTTATTTTAAACGTGTGAAATACTTCACGTTTTGGTGGCACAAAAGTGAATTTTAGTCAGTGTGCTAGACTCATAAATTCTTACAATGAAACAATTACGCAAGTAATAACTATAATAACTATGCTACTGTTATTATGCAATAGAACATTAATTAAAAATTAAATAGAGTGAATAAATATAAGATCTACTTTGGATTTTCTAGTTATCACGTTCCGGGGTTTCAACCGAATACAGAAAACAACAATAAAGATTTTTAGGTTAGGTTATTAACAATAATTAAGTTGTATCTGCATACTATCTTTTGTATTTTTCTGCTTCTGTTTGTCTATGTTTTGATGTACAATAAAAAGATATTGTCACTAGTTTGTGGGACTCGAATTAAAATGCCGTTAGAATTATTATGGAGTTTATTAGAACTATACAAACACGTATAACACAGGTACAAATATAACCGAACACAACAAATCCAAACGTAATGCAGAAGGTCGTAATTCAATAAAACGCGCAAAGTCCGTCAATAGTAGATTTCCGAATAGACACACGTCACGCCTTGATCGTAGTTGTAGGTCAACTGCCTCCTCTCTCCATCAGGCCGTCGTTTTACACTTCACAAATGCAAATGTGCCCGTATCGTATCGTCGACATAGTTTCCTAGAATCAGCTTGTACTTAATCCGTAACACCTGGGTAATGATATCTGCAAGCGGCCATAAACGAGTACAATAGGCTGCTCTCCACAATAACTAGAAACGTATGCCAATTAATAAGTGAACAAAAGAAGACGATCATAAAAGGATTACAATTACTTCAAATGCCGACAGGTAATAAAATGTGCTTTTACAGATTTGTACGTGGAATTTGTCTTTTTTGGGGCAATAGGTTGTAACAATATGCTTATTTTTACCATTTCTTAAATGTATAAAATTTCCGATACAACTATACATTTTTATTTTCCCTTACAGTTCGATACGTAAAAGTTCATTCACATAAGGTTTCGTGTACATCAGCGGGACATCTCAGCTGATCGCACCGTGACATCCCGTAATAGGGTTTCCATACGTTGGAAAATTACATTCGAGATATATCAATGGAAAGAA
The DNA here is from genome assembly GCA_039645545.1 of Dendrolimus houi. Taxonomy (NCBI): domain Eukaryota; kingdom Metazoa; phylum Arthropoda; class Insecta; order Lepidoptera; family Lasiocampidae; genus Dendrolimus; species Dendrolimus houi. The sequence goes on from CM077133.1 coordinate 9,997,735, forward strand.
CTGAAATCGAATGAGGCAACAAGTAGGTTATCACAAGACCCATGCGTGATTGAGAATGGTGATACTAGTAAGAAAAAATCTAATAACATCATTTGTACTTTGGCATCAATATAATAGTGAATTTGTTTGTAAGATCTTCATCACCGGCTAAGATAACTTACAACGAGGTAAATTAATAATATCAGCCCAAAATAATCCCACTACTGGTCTCGAGCGTTCCCGATTTTAGGGAAAAGGGTAGTATTCCCGTCATGCTGGGTTATGTTGATATGTAACCTCTTCAAGATGTTTTCCTCCATCGCGCACCGTTACATTTTTTGAAGTGAAGTTTCTTAAGAATCGTTGTGATTTGATAATCGATAAAACGAAGTCACACTAATAAGATATATAAACACATAAAATTTAACTTTATATAATTTTAAATAAAACACATTCCTATTCCTCTTTACCCGTTAGTATTAATTTTCAAATTAAATAAAATTTAAAAGATTTCAAATGAATTTTAGCTTTGTCTGTATATACTTCAGGCAGACATTCTTTTATACGTAGAAAAAGGGAATTGTGCCTAATAGTGCATTGAACTTTGAACTTTATGCTAGTGATTTAAAGTATAATTTAGATTGATTTTTTTAATTAAAATATATTTACGAATATAGGCTAAAGGAATTATATTTTTATTAATAAAAGTTCGAGAAGAATTATCTGTGAGTATATTTCTGATTTTTCACTTCTAGTGCGTGTGAACTGCACATACACACAATTTTTATTTATTGCATGAGTTCAGCAGACAGGCAGACGGCCCACCTGATGGAAAGCGGTTACCGTCGCCTGTGGACTTTTGTAACTCCAAAAGTGCCAATGTGCTGCCGCTCTCTAAAGGGAGACTGGGACCTGGACACTAATATCAGAACACAACTCAAGTTTGTTATGGCGGCAGGCATAGTCTAGACCAGGGGTGGTAGCCATCCAGTCGGGTAAATACCCTACTACCTGGCTGTGGGTTGTTTCAGTCGCCTCTTACGACAGGCCGCCCGGCCGCAGGAAACTGTACTCTTTCTCCGTTCCTGCACGAATAAAATACATTAGGACGTGGTATCAATATGCTCATTTGAATATGACCTGGGGACGTCAGCCTCAGTAATACTGCGATTATAACAGAGGAACTGATACATACACATAATACGTAGCCAAATTCATCGTAATCGGTTGATTTCCTAGACCCTGAGGAAGCAACTAACAGACATCTGAACAAGGACACATAGCTATGATGAACCAGTACGGATAACACTCAATATAAAGTGTTCCGTTTGTTTATAATTAGCGAGCCAGTTCTTTTTGTGTAATTGTTACAAAATATTAATTAACATTTTTTGACTATTGTTCAGCTCTGATTACAGTTTAATTTAATACTTTTTTACTACACAAATAAACACGTTTGAAATTATTATAAAGTAAGTTACGTTTTCTCAATTGAAATATAGGTCATCTCATAATCACGCAACAAATTTAAAAAAAACGACCAAGGAAGGGTTTCGTGAAGGCGACAAACTTTTACTGTATTTCTCATTGGGCTATGAAACCTCAAAAAAACATTTAACCGAAAATACCTCATAGGTATCTTAAACAGTTACCGGCATTTGTTCAAATCAATTTTCCTTCAAAGAATATTTTATATATGCTAATAGCAATGTTTCTACAGGTAGCGAGATATTTGCTTCCAAATATCATATAAAATTCATGAAATTGTTACCCATCTATATTTTTACATAAAAGAAAACCTGGAAAAATCAAGGTGGCAAATTTTAAAAATAGACTTTAACGAAAATATGCTGAGTAGATTTTAGTTTAGTAGTTCATCATCTCTACGGAATTCTTAAACGAGCGTGGCAAGATACGCACTTGACAGATTTATGTTTGCTATTTGTACATTTAAAAAAAATCACCTAGGTCACAAAATATCACCTTTCAATTTTCCACTAAAAATTGCTGTAATATTTATATGAAAGTATTAGATGCGTTTAGTTTTGAACTTAGAATCGGGGCTCTACTTTACTAATTTAATTTCAACACTCTCCAAACTAGTGAACATACATTTATCAATTATCTAGTGTTAATTACACAGCCAAGCAATTCATGTGGTCTACGGTACGTCGTGTGACAAAAGCATTTTCATCTACGTACATCTATCTAAGCTTGTTTAACCTTACGCATGTTTCGTCGGTACACTGGTAGCTCGCAGAGTTCGCTATCGCTACATCGCTAGGCC